>JAQFVV010006228.1:1222352-1889260 GCA_028023455.1 Epiperipatus broadwayi
AGGGTACAATATATATATATATATATATATATGAGACTCATCAAATTCTGATGATTGCTGTTTTATCTTCTTTGGGACCCTCCTTATCTATATATAGTGAAAAGGAACATTCATACCAGAAAATTAGTCATTCACACCGAGTAAACTAAATATGACTATCATTAGTTAAATAAACAATCAACCCAAACTCTGCCCTGTAATAGTGCATGTATTTAATATGGATTAGTATCAGAAAATTCTTACCTTATTTCATAATCCATGGTGGTATCTAAATGTTAAGTCACTATGAAGGGAATAAACCTAAACTTTATTTACATAAAAAAAATATTATCTAACTTAATACCTTTTCCTCCGGTACTATATTATTTCAGACATAATGGACTATTCCAAATGTAAGCACATTGAAACTTCCAAGTGTGAGAATGAAATAAGAATATAAATTTACAAACATGTAATAATATATACATATAACACATGATAAATCAATCTCTTTTTAAATCACTCTGATTAAAGTCCTTGAATCTGTTAATAATGTATCATGGATACAGTCTATCTTTATTGTCATCATTCTATTTCGATAAATATTTCATCACTTGCTTGAATTCTCCGGCAATGTGCTTGAAATGATGCTGTTTCTATTTCTACAGTTGCTCTCCTCCTGGATCCATTCAAATATTTCAGAGGAGGTGTTTAATATTTTTTAGGCATTATGTATACAAGTGAATCAAATCATCATGTTTTATGGCTGGGGTGGTAGCACTTTGTTTCTATGGCAACTTTATTTAGCCAGAATACATTCCTTAGTGCTTTATAATAAATTCAATTTTCTTCAATTTGTTATTTGGCATTTAGAGAATTACAATAAAGAAAATTTACCTCATTGTCCAAGTATATATATATATATGTCCACAGATGGCGTCCTACCAAAAACACCTATCAAGCGTATGTTTCGTTTACATAAACGTCAGAGTAGTTAGTATTCACTATCTCTAACTATAATTCCATTTTCAGATCATGATTTCAAGCTATTTGCTATCGTCAGTGAAAGACAGGAATAAAGAAACTAGATCTAAATACAAACTCTGAGCGTTTATGAAACAATTTCTATTCAGCTTGCAAGCATGAATTTTTTAGACACGTAATGTCTTCAAACTCAGCATAGCAAACCAGATAGCTATATGGGTCTGATCTCAGTTCAGCATCACCATATAGTAGAAGCCTCTGCAATCTATATCATTGCAAGAAAGACCTCAAAGGTACATTTATGATAAACAAAAATGCAAGTTAAAAAAACTTGCTAACGCTTGTATTTATGTCCACAGATGGCGTCCTACCAAAAACACCTATCAAGCGTATGTTTCGTTTACATAAACGTTAGAGTAGTTAGTATTCACTATCTCTAACTATAATTCCACTTTCAGATCATGATTTCAAGCTATTTGCTATCGTCAGTGAAAGACAGGAATAAAGAAACTAGATCTAAATACAAACTCTGAGCGTTTATGAAACAATTTCTATTCAGCTTGCAAGCGTGAATTTTTTAGACACGTAATGTCTTCAAACTCAGCATAGCAAACCAGATAGCTATATGGGTCTGATCTCAGTTCAGCATCACCATATAGTAAAAGCCTCTGCAATCTATATCATTGCAAGAAAGACCTCAAAGGTACATTTATGATAAACAAAAATGCAAGTTAAAAAACTTGCTAACGCTTGTATTTATGTCCACAGATGGCGTCCTACCAAAAACACCTATCAAGCGTATGTTTCGTTTATATACGCTTGATAGGTGTTTTTGGTAGGACGCCATCTGTGGACATAAATACAAGCGTTAGCAAGTTTTTTAACTTGCATTTTTGTTTATCATATATATATATATGCTGGCAATATATTATTTTCTTTCCTCTTGCTTGAATAATAACACAGTCCATTATTTTTACTTATCAACTTAAAATTAATTTAGTTTTTTCATTAAATTGCTAGAAAGTTATCAACTTTCTCTATTTCAAGTTTTAATTATGATTTCTTTCAACTTTTTTTGCACTGTGAAAATCATACAACTAAAATGAGATTTTCCAACGAGTCATCCATTTTCTCTTGCATTCTATGGTTCGATATTAAGATACTGGTTGTATGCAATTATCCTATCCTTTGACAAATGACAAAAGATGACAGAAATGAACTTTGCTTTTATACCATGCTCCATTTTCATTGTTTAGTAAAGAGCTCTTTCATTTCCTTTGTAATTGCTGTAGTTGTTTATTGTTGCATATATATATATATTGTTTGTAGAGAAAGTTAAAATTACGTAATAAAATTCTGTAGTAAAATTACATAGTAAAATTCTATTCTCATTTTCTAACATTTGGTTGTCTAGATATTGACTTGAAACTAGGTCATCACTATGCCTACAAAGTCTAAGTCTTAACTAGTGATGTTTACAAATTGGCAAATGACTTATTGTTAGTATAGATCTATATATAAAAGGTCTTTTAAATTATGTTTTTACTTTCCATTGAAAAAGAGTATTTATTTCATTTTAACACTATCTTGATTTCATAATTATTAACATAAACTTTTGATGCCTATATGTTCATATGTCTGTTTGCATAAAAAAAAAAGATGTGTACCTAACATATTATCTCAGTTTATGTTTCCAGTGGGTTTAAACTTAAAGTTTTGGATACATAAGGGTGGGTTTGAATAGGATTGTAAGCTATCTTTACAATATATATAATGATAAAAATATATTACTATTAATCCAGGGTTTCTGGATTGCTATTATTCAGTGAATAATACTTTTGGAAAAATGAGAGAAGATATGTAGTAATAGTTCAACTATACATTTAAAGTTATATATTAGTCAATTGGGCTGATTGCACCAATTGGACCCACTCCAAATTTTATTGAAAAAATATTTTGGAAATCATTACAAACTCAATTTCAATTAAAAAATCATATGAAATTATTTGGATTTGAAAATATCAATAAGTGGACAAAGACATACTAAAAAAAAAGCATACCAAGAGAAAGTGATACAAAAAATCTCATCTATTGATTTTATATAAGAGACAGATTTAGATACCAGTATGTTGATTAACAAAATTTTCAAAATTATTCTTTCTTAGAATATTACAAAAGCCCTTATAAAATATTTCAATTTTTAGCTAAGAATGCGAATTTCTTCCTGGCTCTTTGAAAATATGCAATAATATCTGTGACTTGTGTTTTTAGAGAAAATATGTTTTCTAAGTTGAAACTAATAAAAAATTACATAAAGTCAAAATTAGCTACTCTTTCCATTGAAAATCGAAAACCATGGTAAAAAGCTAGAAAATGTAAATTTTAAATATTATTTTTATATTGTTTCAATATAGATCATATCTTGTTTTAAATTATCATACTATGCAATTAATTAATTTTAAATTAAAAAATGTGTATTTATTTGTAATTATTATTCATTTTATTCATGCATATAAGCCACATTTTGAAATGCATCGTGATAAATACTCAATTGGGTTTCACACTGACTGAATCTGACCCTGCATACATCTATTATTTTTTTATTATAAAACCTTTGTTTTTATGCATTCATTTGGTGTTATAACTTCAAATAAATATTAAAATATAATAACAATTAATTTTAATGATTTTTAAATATGAATATACTTACAATCTGTATTAAACATTTACTTTTATATGTTAGGCATCTTTATAGTAATCAAAATAAAAATGTACCTTTTTTTTTTTTTTTTTTGCTTTATCAAATGTTAAAATTAAATATAATTTGGCATTTAATAACAAAAAAATATAATTTGTAAATTATAATATTTACATATTTAAGATGAAAGTAGGAAAGTAGGACTAAAGATAAATGTTAAAAAGACTAAAGTAATGTTTAATGGATTTTCTCAAAATATGAAAATAAAGATTAATTATGATGAGTTAGAAGAAGTTAATAGCTACAAATTATTAATACAGGTGAAAATATAATGGATGAAATTAATCATAGATTTAAACTTGGTTGGAGTGCTTTTGGTAGAAATAACTTTATACTAAAAGGAAATATGCCTATGTGTTTGAAAAGGAAGGTTTTTAAAAAATGTGTTTTACCAGTCTTACTTGTGGATCTGAGACTTGGACACTTAATAGAAAAGCAATACAGAGACTTCAGACCACTCAAGGAAGTATGGAGAGATGCATGTTGGGAGTAAGAAGAGATCGAAAATGCAATGTATGGGTAAGAAAACAAACAGGTGTTACTGACCTCATTGAAAAAATTAAAAGACTGAAGTGGAGTTGGGCTGGACATATTGCTAGAAGAGATGATAATAGATGGACAATTGAAATTTTAAATTGGATTCCAAGAGATTGTAAAAGACCCAGAAAAAGACCATATGTGAGATGGATGGTGCAGGGGTGATGTAGAGAAGAGAAGCTAAAGATCTGAGAAAATAGATTGAACTTGGAGAGACCTTCATCCTGCAGTGGATTGATAATGGTTGATAATGATGATGATGATGATGATAATGTTTTTGTAAATTAAAATTTATCCTTTTTTATTGTAAAATCGAGGATAGCTCTAGCCTCCCCCCCCCACTCCCCACCAGTATTGATCTAAGATATCTAACAGCTAAAGTTTGTTTTTAAAATACTTTTTAATAATATTTACATAAACTGTATTTAATTAAGCATTAAATGTTTTTTTTAAAAAAGTTAATGATAAATGTTTTCAACCGCTACTTTTTTAGAAAAATCAATTATTTAAAGTACTTGAGAGAACTTAAAAAGACCAAATAGCAATTCCAATTACAAATACTTACTGAATAGCATTTGTTTTTTTTGTTTTTTTGTTTTTTATTTTAGTTAAATTATTTATATATCAAATTTTTAATGTGCATATACTCAAGATTAAGTTAAAATTTGCTATTTAAATCAATCATAACTCGTATTAAAATTAATAAATATAAAAATGTAAAGAAAACCAGATTAACAATATGCGGTTTATTGCATTTTAAAGCAAGATTCATTTTACCCATGATTCATTTTACTATAGCAGAAAAAGGACCCACACTAAAAAATGGAATATAATTTTGCTTTGTTTGTTTTGGTAACATTTTGTAAATTGAAATTGAATGAATTCTAGCCAAGACTTTTTGTCTGCCTCTTTGAATTAAAATATTCCAATTCAGTATCATTTTTTTAAACTTGAGATTAAATTTTTTGATTTTTTTTTTTACAATGTTTAACACAGTTAAATATTTAAAAAGTCAAACTTATATGCTTTTGCATTTGATTTAAATTTTGTATGCTGATAAATTATTATATTTTCAATAATCTTGAATAAAACTTTTTTTTAAAAAATTTTTCTGAAAATGCAGTTTTATTTATAATTTTATTAAAATTTTTTTGCTTATATTAATAAAATAACATAAACAAAATGATCTTTTTATTTGTTCTTAAATATAATAACTGGTTTTGTTTTATTATAATATTTGTTTACTTATCTTTTAAAAATATATTGTGTATGATTTACTATTACTACCATTATTATTATTAATTAGAAGGAATTTGAACTCAAACTTTCAAGCTTTGCTCTATCATATACAGCTGAGACACATGAGCATATTCATGTTAAAAAAATGACCTTCAATATAGATATGTGTGTGGCCGATTACATATGAATATGTATGTGGTTATGTGCAGAAGTTGTATACGATGGCGTAATTACCTATTGGAAGCTTTCACGTCTGAGTTCAAATCCCTTCTGACTACATTAAGTCCAGTATAGACAATATATTTGTATATAATTATCATCATCATCATCATCATTATTATTATTATTATTATTATTGTTGTTGTTGTTGTTGTTGTTGTTGTTATTATCATCATCATCATCATTATTATTTATTATTATTATTGTAGCTGCATTGACACTAATTCTTGGATACCATCTGAATAGCATTTTTTTTGAAATTTTTATTATTCATAAACTTATTAATTATTACATTGCTAATCTTCTTGTTTTTGTTTCATTTCCATTCTTTCTGAATATTAGGTTGTTTTCTGAAGAATTTTCTTGCACAGAGGCTAAACTCTTCATGCAGTAACATCAATCAGTGCAAGCAAAGATTTATCAATGGATGCAAGATGGTTTGTGCATAAAATCCCCATTTAGTGCCTACTCATCCAATATCTCTAGATTAGTTTCTAGCTTGTGACTTTCATCAGTGAGTAGTTTTTGATCTGAGAGCACTGCACCTAGATCTTAGGATCTAATGCAACCCCCAGCAGTCATCTCTTATCGAATTGAAAACATTTTTTGATTTCATTTTGAACTCAAACTTTTATATTTCGCTAATAAAGTAAAAGGTGGCTGCTGGAAATTTACACCCAATCCTAAAATCTAGTTGTAGTGCTCACAGATCCAAGGCTCCTCACTGACGAATGTCACAGGCTAGAAACTAATCTCAGGATAATGGATGAGTAGGCACTAGATGGGAATTTTATGCACAAACCTTCTTGCATTCATTGATTACTTTGGCTTGCATTGAGTGGTGCTACTGTATGGAGAGTTTAGCCTCTATGTAAACAGCTTGTGTAAGCATAAAGTATGGTGATCATGTGATGTTTAGTGGTTTAATACCAATCCTTCCCAATATAATTATGGTGACTCTGGTTATTAAAGAATCAAAAATACCAAAAAGTATGGACGTTGAACTGAGTTCAGATCTATACAAATATATAAGCTAATGAGCTTGAATTAAAAATATTTTTTGTGTTTTCATTTTGGACTCAAAACTTTATAGTTAGGTAATAAAGTAAAAGGTGGCTGCCGGAGGGTTGCATTACATCCTAAGATCTACGTGCAGTGCTCTCAGATTCAAGGCTTCTTACTGATAAAAGTGACAAGCTAAAAACTATTCTGGGGATATTGGGTGAATAGGCATTAGATGGAGATTTTATGCACAAACCTTCTTGCATCCAATGATCACACAGGATTGCATTGAGTAACACTACTGTATGGAGAGTTTAGCTTCAGTGTTAAACAGCTTGTGTAAGCATAAAGTATGGTGATCATGTGATATTTAGTGATTTAAAGAATGTTCTCACTTGGTAATATAATCAAAATAAGATAATTTCATTCTCTTAAAATATAATTCAAGCTAAAATTTAAATTTAATGTAATCACTTATCCATTTATTAATTTTTCTTGCTATAACAAATCCTTCTGCTATACCATAATTTAAAAGCATTATTACTTTTGTCATTTTTAAGCTATAGAAAATACTATGACTTAAACAATTCTGGGTTTTATTTTAAAAGGTATGTCCATAATTTTAAAGAATTTTTCAGATATTTTTATTGTAACTTACTTATTACCATTTTAGTTTGTAAAAGATTTTTTAGACCAGATGTGATGTTATTAAAAGATTCAAGGATACAAAATGCTGTCAGTGATTTCAAATTTCAAGTTCAAATGTTTTCCTTTTCATCATCATAATTGAGCTGCAATCACACATTTTTATTCTGTTCATTACCCATTTATTAACCAATAATTGAATGTCTAGCTAAGTTGCATATATATTGGTGGTTGTTTTTAGAAAATTATAATTTTGGGATAATCTTTAAAAAAACAATGTTTTTAAATGTAAACAACTAAACATTTCAAAGTTTATCCTAGTTTCAAACCCCAAGTAATGGCTTGAGATGAAGCCACTAAAGTACAAGACTTTTAGTAACCACTTATAAAAAAACTAATTATTAATTCAAACAATAAAAAAATTAAAGACACTCATCACATAGTAATTGACTTACTTAGTAAATAAACCAGAGGTACCTATGTGGTATTTTTAATTATTGTAAGCTTACAAATAGATAAGTTTCTTTATTCACATTTACAAACTTTAATTAATTATTATTTATGAAATAAATATACTGTAATTTAAAATTATAAAAATTTAACAATGTGGAATTGATTAAATAAAAAAAAAATTCTGATAAATAATATTAAACATTTTACATTTAAAACTCACTATTTTTTTTTTTACTGTGTTATTGTTCTCAATGCTCCATGTAGCAATTTTAATTATCATTTGTTTTACTCAGCTATAAAAAATTTAATTATTTAATATATATGAAAGGAAAAAATTTGAATTAGTAGCTCAATGTATATAAAAATATTTTTGTAAACATACATTAAGTAATAATCTGGAATGTGTGTAGGTAAATAACATTAACATGTAGTAAATATTTCATTTATTTTATTAGCTAAATAAAGTTTTAAATTAGCATGTGATATAAAAATGTTTTATTATTTAAAGGTCTATATCTTATAAATTGGCTAGTAATAGCAATCCATAAAAATTTAAGCATGGTATTTTATGCATTTATTTGGTTTTAGACAGCTGTATAATAAATGTGTTTTACCAGTTCTTACTTATGGATCTGAGACTTGGACACTTGATAAAAAGCAATACAGAGACTTCAGACCACTCAAAGTAGTATGAAGAGATGCATGTTATGAGTAACAAGAGATTGAAAATGCAATACATGGATAAGAGAACAAACAGGTGTTACTGACCTCATTGAAAAAATTAAAAGACTGGAGTTGGGCTGGACATATTACTAGCAGAGATGATAAAAGATGGACAAGTGAAATCTTAAACAGGATTCCAAGACATTGTAAAAGACCCAGAAAGCAACCACATGTGAGATGGAAGGAAGAAATAAAAAAGTATGCAGGGGTGAGGTGGAAAAGAGAAGCTAAATACTGGAGATGAATTGAACTTGTAGAGACCTTCATCCTGCAATGGATTACTAATGGTTGATGATGATGATGATATTTATTTCAGAGCATTTGACTACAGTTGATATTTCAAGGTTTAAATCTATAGATTGAGATTGATGAAACATTTTAAAAATAGAATATGTGATCTTGTGCTTTTGCACAATGTCCTAATTCATTATTTTTAAGTTATAATGTTCCTGCTATTTTAAATAAATAAATAAATAAATAAAAGAAGAAGAGTATATGATTAAATTCATATATGTCAATAAAATGTATGAATTTTTATTTAAAATTGAATTTTTTAAAATATAATTTATACTAATACTAGTAAAGTAGTTATAAGTACAGAGTACATAATTTAATAATGTTTTTAAAAAAATTATTGAGAAAATAAATCTCTGATGTTTATTATAAGTATGTTTTAAGATAAGAATTATTGCTTAGTTATGTTTTGTTTAATAGTAGGTTAAAAGTAGATAGAGTTAATTAGTAAAAGTCTGAATAAAGTCAATTTTATGTTTAAAAATATTATATGGTAAGTGAGTTTATTTGTATCAGATTATTAGTATTAAATTGTTTTCAGATTGAGTAATAATTTAATTGTTATTTTTATTTTTATTTACTAAAACTTAAAAAAAAGTTTTAATACAGTTGACTAGTTTACTAGAATTCAGATTATCTGAGTTCATTTAATTTATTTAAATATAATATTGAAATTAATTGTAAAAGCTAGTTAGTTATTACACAGATTAAATTTAAAAAGATATAATATAACTTCCTGAATATGTGTGTATAAGTATATGTGCTTGCAAAAGAGTTAATAAAGTGTTCTTTATTATAAAAGAGTTAAATTCTAATCTATTGTTTGTTTTACAATAAATGAATAATTAATTTATTAATAAAGGTGTTAAAAATAAATGAATTTAAAGAGCTTCTTATAAATTCAAAGTAATAATTTAAGATAATAAATGTGATTTATTATATTGTATTATTTCTTAATTAATTAAATAATATATTTAATTTTAAAAAAAGGTCAACTATAAGTTAACATGTGATCAGAAGTAGAATAAAGTGATGTATTTTTCTTGTTAATTAATTCCTTGTTCTAATAATATTTGTTGAAATGGATGTCAGATCGATTTTGATAAGTGTTTCTAATCAACTGTCTACCAAAATAATTAATATAAAAAGGTTTTTGTCATTACATGTGTGTACTGTCAACTTTTGATGTGCTTGCTCTTTTCTAAACCAGAAAAGTAATATTATATAATTTTAAAATTTTGTTATTTCAAGTTTAACTTTTTATAACTTTTATTATTTTTAAGTCTATAACCTGAATTGCTAAAAAAAAAAAAATAATATGTTGCTTTTATACTCAACTTAATTAGACATTGAAAAAGTTAACCTTAAGAAAGTTCTATAGGCTTGTATCAGTAATTAAATATTTGCCAGTGAGTAGGTGATTATTTTGTCATTTATTTTACTGCATCATGTCTAAAAGTAACAGCGCATTTCTTTGGGAAATTAACTTTGTAAATAAATTATGTAAATTTTTTTAAACTTGCTATTTTTCTTGTTTGTAATATCTTGTTTCCTGAATTCTCAGTTACATTGCATAAATCTTGATAAATCAGATAATCCATTTCAGACAGATCCAGAATCTTCACTTAACAATGAGAAGATTGCATAAATGTTACATTCCAAAGATTGGAATTTTATCTGAAAGAATTAAATATGATTTAATTTTACTTTGAATTCATTATTCATTTTCAGACTGCATATTATTTATTTATTTCACAAACAAAGAATACATTATTTTACAGCTTGATTATTGCCTTTTGTATATTGTATTGTTGATGGATAATGGAAAGATATAAAAGGTACTTTTTCTTTCTATTTATTTGATTGTCATCCTGGATAAAAGACTTTGATTTTCTAAATTTATTTATTTATTTATTTGTTATGCAATTGTTAATTAAATTAAGCACTTCTTTAAGTAATTATTGTTGTTATTATAATATTAGGATACATTAACTTATAAGAGAAGTGTATGTCTTCTTTAGTCTACTAGGATGCCATTCATGTGTTCAACAACAGAATATGATTATTAGTATTTAAATTATTGAAGAAAGAAATCCTGAGATCATCATTAGTTATCATTTCAATATAATACAAAATCATTCATGCACTTTACTGCAGTTGAAGTTAGGAGATATAAAAGTTCTGAAGAAGATTGCTGGGGTAATCAAAACTGTAAACTGTAAAAGATAGTGGTAAATAAAGCATTGCGTAACAGTAGTAAAGTGCATGGATGATTTAGTATTATATGATATACATTTGGCAATGTAATAAGAAATGTTAGTTATCATTTCATTGATTATTTTAATTAATTTATGAGTTCAGAAGTTGTAATGTGGCATATGAAATGTTGTATAATTCAGTAATAAGAAAAGTACATTATCTCTTACTCCATATGAGTATATTGGATCAGATCACAACAATAAATTGATTGGTGACAAATATTTGCTCATTAGGATACAGTGAAAAATTTAATTTTATATATAAAATATATCTATGCTACTTAGAGAATGCATTTCAAAGTAGGGGAACATGTTTAATTTAGAAATATTGCATAAGGATGAGTGAAGTTTTTCCTCTTCTTAATTTATTTATTAATATTACATTAAGAATGCATTGGTCACTATTATTGAATCCTTTTATTTTAATGCATGTCTCTATGATGTAGTGATTATAACCAGTAACCCCACTGAGTGTAGCCATATTATCATCTTCATTTTTTTTTTGAATGATGAGTAGAATCCTGATAAAACTTTTGTGATTAGTATTTGTATTGGATGGAAGGATGTTTTAGCTAGCTTACTGTTCCTTTCCCCCCTTTACTTTACTTTAATGCATCTCTATAATTGATTACAATACATATATATTGTAGTAGACTAAAATGCCCAGATAATATGAAAATTTCCCAAGGATAATTTGCAAGCAGCTCCGCATTGTGACATAAACACAAACTTTTTCTTTTTATATCCAGCTAGACTCAATTAGATGCAAGAGCCTCATCATATTTTAATTATCATTATTGATTGCAATAATCAACAAATACTAAAATAATGAGAAATTATGATTTACTTATGTATATACATAATGACAAAACAAATAATAGTATAATTGACAGAAATCTTCAGAAATATTAGTCTATTGTTTTTTTTTCCAAGATTGATTTTAAAATGATCTTTTGTTGTATTTAACTATCCTATTAAACCACCAAAAATCACATGATTACCATTTCATATGCTTGCTCATAACTGTTATTAAAACAGGAAAAACTCTCTGTACAGTAGTGCCACTCAATCCAAGCCAGAAAAATCACTGGATGCCAGAAGGCTTGTGGATAAAATCCCTATCTAGTGCCTACTCATCCAATATCCCAGACTAGTTTCTGGCTGTGGCTTTTATCAGTGAGAAACCTTATCTGAGAACAATACAGTAGCACTACAGTATGGAGAGTTTTGCCTGTTTTAATTTTTTAACTATCCTAGTAGTTTGATGAAAAATTAATGATTGGCTATTCATTGATTTGTCATGCATGGACAATATACAGCTCTACACATCTTAATTATCCCTGGATAGATACAGACTTGCTGCACAGATTAAATGTAACTACTAATATCTATTAATATAATCCAATTTTAAGACTTACTAACATTATAAACTGCATGATATGCTATAAATCATTTAATAAAATATATTATTAAAAGAACTGAACTAACATAATTTTTTTCAGGCTATAGCACTTAGAAAACTAATACTAAGCTACTTGAATATGGAAAACAAATATCACATCAGTCAGAAGCTGATCTGTTTAATACCAATCAAATAATATTACCAAATGCCTAGGTAGGAATTATGCATCTACCTGGCATTAGTGACTGAAACTTATTAAAACAGGCAAAACTCTCTATATGTATTGCCACTCAGTATAAACCAGAGTAATCAATGGATTCCAGAAGGCTTATGCATAAAATCCCATCTAGTACCTGAGTGGCAATATGTATAGGGATTTTTGCCTGTTTTAATAACAGTTAAGAGAAAGCATAAGAAATGGTGATCATGTGATGTTTATTGACTGAAACTTACAAACTAAGTAGTAGGAATTGGTGTCTACCTGGTAAATAACAATAATAATACAATAGGTGTAAGAAGTAAGAAAAAGCATATGCTTTACACCTGTTTATGAACAATCAAAGAATAGATGTACCTTATAATGCATGGTAGGAATGTGCATCTACAGGATAATAATAATCATGCTAAGTTTCCAAGTGTAAGAGGCAGAAAAAAGTATCTGTTTTGCTCTTGTTTCTGAACAATAAAATTGTATATATACAAAATAGTCTAAAATTACATTACATTAGTTCAAGAAAATTTAGTATATACAATATCCTGTCTCAAACCTGTAAGGGTATTTTTTAAAAAACGTTATATGTTTATAATTATGAAAAAAAATCTTTCTTAATTTATTTAATTTGTCAATGCAGCCTTTTATTCCACCCAGAGGTCATTAATCTTCATTATTTGCATTAATGGTTGAATTGTTATTTTAATTCTTAATATATTGAAGGCTAGTGGAAATGATCATTACTTTAAAATAATTAATTAAAATTAGTACTAAAGAACACATAAAACAAATCATAACAATCTATACAAAATGTTCAGTGGAAATGAAATATACATATAGGAGATTAAATATCTATTATTCAAACAGGCAAAAACTCTCTATACGTATTGCCACTCAGTGCAAGCCATAATAATCAATGGATGCCTGGTGTGCACTGAGTGGCAATACATATAGAGAATTTTGTCTGTCTTAATAACAGTTATGAGGAAGCATAAGAAATAGTGATCATGAGATTAAATATCTAATATTAGTGAGATAAAATCATAATAGTGAATAATCAAAGTTAATACCAGTTACCCTTTCCATCTTTAAAAGTTCATGTTCTGAATTCAGGCACCTATAAAGTTTTTATGGCTCAGTAAGTATAACATAGCTATGTTTTTTGGTATTCTATGAAGCTTCTGGATCTCTCTTGATGACTGAAATAATCTTCATTAATATGCATTTCTATTTTAATCAATGGGCAGCATCTTATAGTTTTTTTCTTGCTGAATAATAACTGTTCTCTTCCCCAAAGCTGTAGACACTTTTTGATGTTAGGCAGGATACAATTTACATATAATCTGGACACAGCAATCAATATAATAGTTGTTCAATACATTACGGCAAATTCTCTTCATAATGGAACTAAGTTTGCACTCTGCCAGCTTGCCAAAGTGGAGCAGATGGCAGACTTCTCTACTCCACCATTATATTACAATTGATTGCAACTATATTTTTAACAATGACTTAACTGATCAAGACAGAATGAATGGATGAATAGTAATAAAGAATCCAAGCATAAACAGAAGCATAGTAATTGATCTTCTGAGAGACCCCCATTTATAGTTCACTGATCTGCCTTATCAGTTTTCATTGTGGATAGATTTCCAGATCCACCCCTTGATTGTAGAATACTTCTATACTTTTCTGTGGTCTGTGGTGTACTGACCAATTACAGACTTTACAAAATTAACTTTTTTTTTTTCATAAATGCATTGACTGGAAAACGAACCTGGGCCAGCTGCTTGGAAGGCAGCTATGCTAACCACTAGGCCACCAACGCATTAACTACAAAATTAACTTTGAAAAGGGATTATAATAAAATATAATATTTTTACTAAACAACATACAATATTTATCTCCCAATTAATTCGGTTGAGTTTATCTAGAATTGAATTACTTTTATAAAAATAATGTCATTTCCATCCACCTAATAATAAAATATTTTTATTGATTACTAATTAATAAAATATTTTGTTTTAAATTATTTAAATCGATTTAGATTTAATGTTGCTGTATACATTCTATTCGTGCATATACATATATATATATAGCAAAATGTTGAAAAATCTTTAATTAAAAATTCCTGATGATTTTTACTTTGCTGTCTTGACATCGATTTTATATATTTTTTTGAATCTCATTAGGTACTAATTAGCTAATTTTATGTGTATGTATGCATTTGAGCGATTATATACCGATTTTTATTTAAAAGTTTAAACTACTTTTAAACTACAGTGCTTTTATCATTCCTTAACTAACGTTGTTTATTTTTCTAAATCTTTAAAAAAAAAAAATAGTATTTTTATTAATTCAATGTAAATCAGAATTATAATAAATTTTATATTAGAATAGCATATAATCTACATATATTCTCTCCCTTTAAGAGCATTATGAATGTTAAATTTTAATAAATTTTATTTTTTATTAAAACTGACGTGGCTACTCATTCAAATTCTATAATCATTTCTTTATATATTTTAAATAGATGTTGAGTCTATCATAAAGTATTCATTGCTTAGCAAATTTTAATAAATATAGTTTGAAATAAATATAATTAATGGCTTTAATTTTTTCAAATGCTATAATTACTGAAATGACATATATTTATATATATATAGATCAATAGATATTTGGAAGAAAAAAAAGATAGCTAAATCAAAAATTATTCTTACTTGCCTTCAAAATATAGCAAAATTATAATCTAAATTCACTATCGGGTATTGAATTAATAGTAGAAATTGGTTACAGATAAATAATGATTTAACATTCAATAGGCTTAAATGCTCTATTATCTAGAGCTGGAGTGGGCAACCTTTTTCAGTCGCAGCCCTTTATCTGCATAGACGAAGACCACAATTTTTAGGGATTCAAAATAAACGAATGTAAACGTGATATAAAATTGTTTATTTTAATATTTATTACTTCAATATTTAAACAGGCAAAACTCTCCATACAGTATTGCCACTCAGTGCAAGCCAGAGTAATCAATGGATGCCAGAAGGCTTGTGCATAAAATCCCCATCTAGTGCCCACTCATCCAATATCCCCAGACTAGTTTCTGGCTTGTGGCCTTCATCAGTGAGGAGCCTTGGATCTGAGAGCACTGCACCTAGATCTTAGGTATCAATGCAACCCTCCAGCAGCCACCTTTTATCTCTACTTAACTACAAAACTATGAGTCTTAAATTAAAAACACAATAATATTTTCAATCCAAGTTCATTAACTTATATAGTCATATAGGTCTGAACTCAGTTCAGTACCTGAGTTCAGTACCTATACATATCATGTGATGTTTATTGACTTACTTCAATATTTATTTATCATGGAAAAATCACGGTCAATATATTATTTATTATTACATTCATATATAATTGTAAACAAAAATAAAAAATGTTAATACAAAAATTTAATCCTAAATTTAATGAAACATTTGCCCATTGTTTATTTTAAACAATGAATTCAAATTCCATACAATTTTAATAGAGGCAAAATCCAAGTAGTATTCAAATTGAATGTAAAAAAACTGTTCCTTTTACTTTTGATTGTTCCCATCAACATGTCCAGAGATCATAACTTCAATATATAAAAACTTTCACAGTAATTTTGCACTATTACTACATGACTAAGTTAGTTAACATATGGGTCATTATTGATGAAACATAATTATAAGTGGTTTTGAGAGTTTCAGTCTGGAAATGACTGGAAATATAGGAATGGTCTTGCTGTAACTGTATACATTGGTTAGCTATCACAAAAAGATAAATAGTTGATTCTTCAAAGAACTGTAGGTATCATCACAAATGGAATGATGTCATGAATAGAAGTTTAATCTGTATGAATTATAAGCAACTTATGACATAATATTGTTTCAATAAAAATGAATGAAGACATTCTAAGAAGACCATTTTATTATACTTATTTTGAAATGTGTGTGAGCTAGTTGAAAGATTACCATGGGTCAGAGGTTGCCCATCTCTTATCTATTAAAATGCTTTTATTTCTATCACATTTTGATTACTTGGTAATTCACATATAGATATTCAACAAAAACTATGACTGTTGTCAAGCATTGGTGGCCTAGTGGTTAGCATAGCTGCTTTCCAAGCAGCTGGCTCAGGTTCACTTCCCGGTCAACGCACTTGACGTAGGAAAAAAAGCTGACTCTTTTCAAATACCTTTTTTTCTGAACTGATGCCTTAAAAATTATACTGTTGGCATATAAAAAATGTACATTTTATTACTTCAGCAGTTAGTTAGCTTACTTTAAAGCAACTTGTGATGAATAAAATAGGAAATATAAAAAATCAGCCTAAATTGAAATACAATTCTTGCGCAACATTAATCACGAGGACGAGGCTAGTAGAAATCAACCTACAAATAGAATTTCTTAAGCTGTAAAGATCTCAAAAATTATAATTAACTAGTAGTCCTGAGCATTAATTATCCAACTTTTGGCAATCAAATAACAAAGAAGTTTTCATTATCTGCACTTCAGCATGTTAGAAAATGAAATAATTATTTTTATATGCAAATGTAAGAAATTCTTTATAAAACTAAGCTTGAATAAAAAGCTTTTTAATATTTCCTAATGCATTCTCAACAAACAGGCAAAACTCTCCATACAGTATTGCATCTAAGATTTAGGTGCAGTGCTCTCAGATCCAAGGCTCCTCACTGACGAAAGCCACAAGCCAGAAACTAGTCTGAGGATATTGGATGAGTAGGCACTAGATGGGGATTTTATGAACAAGCCTTCTGGCATCCATTGATTACTCTGGCTGGCACTGAGTGGCACTACTGTATGGAGAGTTTTGCCTGTTTAATAACAGTTATAAGCAAGCATAAAAAATGATGATCATGTGATATTTATTGACATCCTCAACAAGTAAACCATTCAAACAACAGAGAGCTAGTTCCATTAAAAGTCAGTTATAATGTTCCAATCAAATATTTTCCCCAGATCCAACAATAAAGCCTGATAAAATTGATCTTCCCAGATATTATTGAAGTCTTATCAAGAAGTTGAGGAATATTCATAGCTTATGTGTTTCAGAAATGGAAAATAAGAGCTTTTCATTTATATAATTGTAGTTAAGTGCAAACCATTAGGCCATGTAGGTAAAAATTATGCCCTTCAATTCAATAGCTGAAATGGCATAAATGAATTTATTATCCCTGATTGGAATTTCTTCAGACTTCATTATAAATGACTGTAATTTGATAAAATCATAGGATAATAAATAATAGTCTTTATCAGACAAATTTAACATTTTATTTTTTTTAATTAAGTCTTGAAAACAGTGCTTAGATAATAATTTATTATCATTAACATAGCTCTAACCGTTACCAAAAACTATTCATGATATAACAGCAATAATGCTAATGTACGAATAAATAATAGACTTTAGATGATTTTAAAAAGATTTTGAAAAATCATATATATATATATTACTTAATTGTTTCTAATGGGAATTGGATCAAACTTATTAAAAAAAAATTCAGATTCCAAGAAACTTAGCCAATTCATAATCAATCCAATTAATCATATAATATGCTAAATGGACATCTAGCTATTTTTAACTACAGAGGGAGAAAACAAGGCTCAAAAACATTCAAATGCTTAGCTGTCTAAGCATATAATGAATTCTACTTTGTTGTTGTTCCTCTATGTAAAATTGAGCTGTTAATAGGTCTTTTAATGTCTATTTTACTTTTTTACTTAGCTAGCAAAATCAAACAGAACCCAGTATCTTAATGAGGAATGAGTTTTTAAAATATTATAATAAAAGCGAATATTTTCAGAAAATTATTCTCATTTATAAATTTCACATTGTGAAGATATAGCTAGGAATTGCGTTATATTTTAAATTATTTTTTAAGATGTAGATGCCTTTGATAATTTGAACTAATAACTATTATAAAATATTATAAAGAATACTTATAATACGCTGTAAATGTATATAGGTATTGAGAGAAGTTTATAGAAAGGACAAATGAATATGAGTTGTCATTTTGCTTTGGATTTGTAGATTATGAAAAGGCATTTGATTCTATAAACATTTCTTCAGTGACTAAAGCATTGGATCATCAAGGTATAGATCCAGGATATTGTAATATTTTAAAGAATATTTATAAAAATGCAAAAGCAACAATTAGATTACATAATGATAGTAGGAAAGTCAACATTGAGAAGGGTGTAAAACAGGGTGACTCCATATCTCCAAAACTTTTTACAGCAGTGCTGCAAGACGTATTTTGTGGATTAAAATGGGAAGCTAAAGGAGTGAAAGTAAATAGAGATTATTTAAGTCATTTAGATTTTGCAGATGATGTAGTTGTTTTTGCAAATAATGCTTCAAAGCTGCAGGAAATGTTGCAGGAGTTATCAGATGAAAGTAGGATTAAAGATAAATGTTAAAAAGACTAAAGTAATGTTTAATAGATTTTCTCAAAATATGAAAATAAAGATTGATTATGATGAGTTAGAAGAAGTTAACAGTTACAAATACCTTGGTCAGATTATTAATACTGATGGATACATAATGGATGAAATTAATCATAGAATTAAACTTCATTGTAGTGCTTTTGGTAGAAATAACTTGATACTAAAAGGAAATATGCCTAGTGTTTGAAAGGGAAGGTTTTTAATAAATGTGTTTTAACAGTTCTTACTTTTGGATCTGGGACTTGGACACTTAATAGATCAATACAGAGATTTCAGACCACTCAAGGAAGTATGGAGAGATGCATGTTGGGAGTAACAAGAAGAGATCAAAAATGTAATATATGGGTAAGAGAACAAACAGGTGTTACTGACCTCATTGAAAAAATTAAAATATTAAAGTGGAGTTGGGCTGGACATATTGCTAGAAGAGATGATAATAGATGGACAATTGAAATCTTAAACCGGATTCCAAGAGATTGTAAAAGACCCAGAAAGAGACCATATGTGAGATGGATGGATAAAATAAGAAAGTGTGCAGGGGTGATGTGGAGAAGAGAAACCAAAGATCTGAGAAAATGGATTGAACTTGGAGAGACCTTCATTCTGCAATGGGTGATAATGATGATGAATAAAATTTTCACAAATGACAAAATTCCAATTAAGATGTAGCTTCCTTCATTAGTGGCTTTATTAATTCATTCAATTCTACCACTATAATCATAGACTTAACTGTCAATAACTATATACTTGAATGCTTTGTCCGTGTTTAAATAGACGAACGGCTGTTAAATTTCCATTTATGAAAATAAATGGGTGTGTTGATCTTGGCTTGCCCTGAATGGACTCCAGTTACATCCAGGATGATAAAATTTAGCTGGCTGTCAAATGCCTATTGAGAAGACTGATTTTCAACCAAGAATAAGCTACTGAGAAAAAGTTTTGTTAACAACTCACATGGAAAAGAGCTTCAAAATAAATTAAAAGCTAATGCTACTTTATGGATCTAACTTCTACTTATTATTCTGTTTGAAAAAAAAAAAAGATCTTTCTTAAAGTTTCTAGCGTTTTTAAAGACAGGTAAATCATTAATTTACTTTACAAGATGCTCTCCAATAAAAATATTCAAGTAACATTTAATGATAAAAATAAACTTTTATAATATAGTTTGCCAAAGGTTTGGGTTAATTTTCCAGGTTTAGATAGGAAATTCATCTATGAAGATATCGCTTTGACTTCTCAAAATATATTATACCCTGAAAAATAAAGTTTCTCAATACAGACTTGAAAAGTATGGAAATCCAATGAAGATAATATGTTCAATTTTCTTCTAAACAACGGAGAATCACTAATAAACTGAATATAACCGTTTGCAATAATAGATTGAAACACAATCATATCCGATGCTATTTAGAAATCATGTTGAATATAGCCCAACTCATTTTGCTCATATACTAAATAATTAATTTGAACTAAATGAGTGTGTATACTATTATTGTTTAGTACCTGTTCAATTGCTAGTTAGTTTCTTGCATTGGTGGTCGAGAGTTCAGCGCCACTGCCTTACACTTGCAGGCAGTTGCCCGGGTTGCGGGTTCGCGTCCCGGCCGATGCTATGACACTTAAAAAAAAAATAGTTCAAATTTTAAAATATATTTATATGCTACGATTCAATTATTATATGTGGCTTACAATACTGGCAATATGTGATCAGTATTTGTCTTATGGTGAAATGATGTTTAAGCATTTAAATGACAAGCTTCGCCTATCAGTTTGATTTAATTGAATTATTTCAAATAAATAGTATATACACATATATAGAAATAAAGAGAAAGAAAGGGGATTATAGTCTTGCGTTGTTAGCCGAGAGGTATCGCAGCCGCCATGCAAGCAAGTAGTTGGTTGCAGACGGTTGTGGGTTCGCGTCCCGGCTGATGCTATGACCTATGGAAAAAAAAAGGGGGGGATTACACAATTTGATTATGTCTGTGCTGCATGTTTCTGATTAGTGAGCAATTATACCGCCTACAACAATATCAATTGACTGTCTTGAATTATGATTTAAAGTTAAATAAAAACATAAATCTGTCAAGCGTTGGTGGCCGAGTGGTCAGCACAGCTGCTTTACATGCAATTGTCCCCGGTTTGCGGGTTCGCTTCCCGACCAATGCTTTGACACATGGAAAAAAAAACAACATAAATCTTATATATATTTAAAATGATAACTTTATAAATAAAAAGGTAAGAAAAAAATCTTTCGAGCATATTTTCATTCTCGAATTTTCAAACATTTGTGTTCTATTAATTGCAATCATTATTCTTCGCTGATATCATAAAATCTTCCTATTATTACAGAGCAAGCTGCTTCGGTGAAAATTACAGACTGAGTCCTGGCTGGACAATTAGTTGTTGTAATTAATTCAAACTTCTGTATTCTTTTGAGATCCATAACGACCAATGTTGATGTATAGAAAATGTTCTCTCGGAGTTTGTTAATATTTTGACAAGCGTTTGAGATCCCAATTCAACACCAGAGCTATTAACGCATTGCGCAGCTCTCGACAGACTTGAAGTACAACTTAGACTTGAATACGAAAGTGCCAAGTGCCTAGGGTATTCAGATTGTTAAAATTTGTTTTATATCAAATCTGCTCTTGTAGGGGATGTTAAACAGGGGGAAAAATCATTAAATAAATTAAAATCATTTTATGTTCTTGAGAATTTAAAGTAGATAAAATGAATAAAAATATTCGCAAATATTTTTTCTTTCTAAAATCAAGTTAAAAATATATAGTGACTCTTGAACGTAATTTTTGTGTTTATTATCAAAAAAAAAAAAGTAATTTTTATTTTAGAAATATAATAGTAACTAATGAATTGGATTCAATAATTCCGATGGTTTAATAAGCAAATAATCGAATGATTATTGTTCGGTAGTTCATAAGGAGTCGAGCCAAAAGGGACCGAGCTGGCATCGCGATCTATGAACCTTGACCTATACAGCCCCCATTTCTTTACTGTACGATTTACAAAATACCAAGGCCTCAGGAAAATTAAGTTAATGCATTCATGTGCCATATCTGGGGATTGTTTTTTTCGGATAATCGAGTGTTTAATCAAATATGGGATTGTTTTTAGGTATCAGGTCCCTAACCTCTCCTTTCTAGCCATTGATTTATTAGTTGGCATATGGTAATCTACTATTTTTGCTTGAAGAATGCAATTAGATGAGTCGTATTTGATTAACTAAAAACAGGAGTACAATTGCAATATGATACAGCCTTCATGAATGAGTAAGCAGGTTTTATACTACGGAGAGTGTTAAGTCTGTGTTTTATTTTTGTTTAAAAATGCCTGAAAGGTCATATGCCTTCAAGAATAGAAGTCATAAAGTTGAGTTTTGATTCAGGATTTTTTGGCTTTTATGACCACCCCTCTACAACTGTTCTAAATAGCACAAAGCTTTATAAAAAAAGGAACAAACAGTCAAATAGCAGTTGCAAGCCATTAAGGTCTAACATAAATAATAAACTTTAAACAAAACTTGAATCAAATGTCTTAAAAATAGAAAAAAAAATCCATTTATTACAAATATATTTACAAAAATTCATCATATATTAAGAGTACAGCTGATATAAGTTTTAAAAAAATGGTTGAAGGGGTTCAGAGAGAACTGGTATGATCTAATTTAGACGAATTAGTTTAAATATTTGAAATATAGGCACTCTTCACATACCTGGAGCTTACTTGAAAATATAGGGGATTTGAACTCAGACTTTCAAGCACCCTTCAACTAACCATACTATCCCATACCACTGATATGCATGACCACATACATGTAAAAAGGATAAATAATCACCAATATATGTACTTCATGCTAAACCAGCACTCATCAGTTGGTTCATATTATCATCTCCCACACACATATATATAATCAATGTTCAGTTTATATTAAGATAGAAAATGTTCATACTTTAATGGACAGGCTCCAATCCACTCCAACCTTCAACTCTTCAGCCATTCATACCATTGAAAATCTGACAATGGAAAGCCCAATCCTATGCTGATACCAATATTATTGTCATGTCCATGTTGACCTCAAGTCACTCTGATCCCTCATGTATAGGACCTTACCCATTTAAGTACATAGAGAAAGGTTGTTTGTTTTTTTTTATAAAAAAAAATGTAGATATAAAGATGAGAGAGTCACACATAAAAACTAATTAAACTTGAAAATACCTGTGCAGTATAATGATTACTCACCCTTCCATAAGTGGTTACAAGTGAATAGAAACCAGACCCTAAATTGGTGAGGTTTGTGTAATGAAAAACTATCTTAAGGTGTCAACAGGTCCATGCTTGATATCTTTGGCTCTTTTGACAAGCAGAGGTTGTTCATGAAATGCATGTATTGTAAAGATAGTGGTGAGTTCCTATATTGATGAAGTGGTATGATATGGTGGTATTAAAATAAAGGATGCACCAATCAAAAACAAATAAACTTCAAAATAATTTTGAAATATTTATACCATCAGTGTAAAAAAATGGCAGCCACTTTATTTTAAAGAATCCAATTTCCCATTAAAATTTTCTTATACAGTTGTCTACCTGTAAATTATCTTCACAATTAAACCTTATCAAGAGTTATAAATATTAAAACAATTTTTAAAAATGGTTTGAATGTTTTCTGTGAAACATTTGCAACTTTTGAATTTCAAAGCTGATATTTATTTGCCAAAAATATTTATAGAATATTCAGAAATTATAGAATTTCAATATCACATTTGAACTAAAGCCATATGATGAAAGAATTCAAAGTAGTGTAAAAAAAAACACCTTTTAAATCAATGCTATATTGGAATTAAAATATTTTTTTAAATGATAAATTAGTGTCAAATACTTTCTACAATTTGATCTCATAACATTTACACCTTTCTTAAACACTTTATCAATACTCTTTATTTATATCAAACTAACAGTTTCGACTATCCTACAGTCATCATCAGAGCTACAATATTCAAATATATAATTATATAATTAATACACTTATACACATATTCATATACATAATAATATATAATATATATGTATAGGTGTATTAATTATATAATTATATATTTGAATATTGTAGCTCTGATGATGACTGCAGGACAGTTGAAACTGTTAGTTTTGATATAAATAAAGATATTGATAAAGTGTTTAAGAAAGGTGTAAATAGTATGATATGTTAAAGTAGATATCAATATGTAGAAAAAGGAAGAAGAAAATTATATTACAATTTGATCTACAGGGGTCAAACTTTCTGAACTCATACTTTTAAGATTATTCACTTTAAATAAATATATTAATGATTATTACTAATTATTCATTAGGCCAGAGATTATCAAATCATTCTTAGCCCAGATATAAACTAAAGTCAATTTATTACTGAAGAATGTTAATTCAGCATAAAATGCATCTTGAGGATCGTGTAACATTTTTAGATTTTTTATTCAAATGTTTTAAGAATATGGGAGTAGAAAGAATATATTTATCAGAAATTAAGTAGGAAATTAAACATTTGATGTTTAAGAATCTTCATCAGCATCAGTACAACTTTTTGATAGATCTCAATAAGATTGACTTCATATCAACAAACTTTAATATTCAAACAGGCAAAACTCTCTCTACATATTGCCACTTAGTGCAAGCCAGACTAATCAATGGATTCCAGAAGGTTGTGCATAAAATACGCGTCTAGTGCCTACTCATCCAATATCCCCAGACTAGTTTCTGGCTTGTGGCCTTCATCAGTGAGGAGCCTTGGATCTGAGAGCACTGCACCTAGATCTTAGGATCTAATGCAACCCTCCAGAAGCCACCTTTTATCTCTACTTAACTACAAAACTATGAGACTTAAATTAAAAACACCATAATATTTTCAATCCAAATCATGTGATGTTTATTTGCTTAAAACTTTAATATTCATGTTAATTATGGATATTTTTTGAAATGTTCTTCAAAAGTACATCCAACATAAATGGGATGAAGTTTGTATATATTTTTTTTTACATTTCATTTGATGATTAGTTTTAAATTTTAAATCCAATCAAAAATGATGATGATGATTCATGTTTGCTTTTATAATTCGCCTCCTCTTTGTGATTCATTGCAATTAATATTGATTTGTTATTTGGGTCTGTTAATGATTATAACAATCTGCAAAGAATTCCATTCTCTGCAAGTATTTTTTAGATCTTCTTTCTATTTGGTATAAATAATGTTCAATATGAGGCATATTACTGCTTATTATTATGGATTATATTTGCTTGGTGCATATTTTCATTTCATTCTGTTACTATATATATATAATGTTTTATATAATTGTTTAAATAGTAAATGCTATTATAGTAAATGACATACAATTCCATTAACTATTTGACAATAGGATAATAAAAAAGTGCAGTTATCAAAACTTATGTCATTTACTATTACAGGATTGACTATTTAAATGATTGTATAGAATGTTATATAGATATATGTTAACATTCAGTGTACTAATAGATATGTCCGTGTGTAATTAATTAAATGATAATTACATACTATTCTAAATATTAATAAATAAATGAAGAGTTTGTGAACCTAAAAACCATCATACACTCTACAGAGAAAATAACTAAAACTCTGACAGGAGTCTACCTATCCCTACAGGGAAAGGTAGCCCTGCTGAATATAAAGATTATGTCCAGAATTTACCCAAATTCATTTATTAGAAAAATAAATAGTATCTGCCACAGGTTATTCTGTAAAAATAAAACAGTAGCCATAAGTATAAGCAGAATGCAACAGCATCGTATATTTAATGGTATGTCTCTGCATGCTATTCCATCATTACTTCTACAAAAAACTCATACCCTCCTTTACACCCTAGGAATTAAATATGGGTATAGTCACATAATAGAACTAATACAGCCGACTGACACCCCACCCCCAAAGAAAAGTAGCTGGCTATATAAAATAGCACAAAACATCCATCAGTATGTCAACATTATGCCAGATGTCATTGCCAACAAAATAAATATTTGGAGTGCTGATCAAAATTTTCAAAATACAAAATTAGGCATAACCAATCATAAAATAACAACGTTGTTCAAATATTGGGCTCTAGAACCCAAATATTTGGACTTTTATCATTAAAATAAACCTGGATGCCATGCCTACATTGTGGTTCCTGTACTTTAAATGGCATATCACCAAAGTTGACCCAGTATGCCCAAACTGCAGAAGAGAAGATGAGACATATTATTATATCATCAATTTGTGCAATGGACTTGGAACAATAAGATCTATTGTTTATCAAAACATAAAGATATACTACTACCTCATTACATCATTACAAGACTGCATTAAAAGAAAACAATTTCCACTCATTAGAATGTCAATTTTCATCATATATTCAATCTGGTATGTGAGGTGCAAGAAAATGTATTCGCAGCCTCCCCCTGATGAAATATTGTGCTTTATACAATCAATGCAAAAGATAAAACAAAGAGTTAAACTACTATCATCAAAATTCATTTATGAGGATACATGGAAGCTATTCCATACACCTATGAACTTTATATAACAAGAACTATCTCTACATTAATCAGCTTCAAACCATATGGACTTATACCAGAATCATGTAATATGCAATTGTAATGCATGGTGATCTATTTATGCTTTGAGACAATGTAACCTTGATTAGCCTAAATAAAATTATTATTTAAACTTTAAAAAAAAAAAAGAATTAATGTTTTATATCCATGAAGTAATTCTGTCATCGATCAAATATCAGATTCTGGAATTCAAGGTTTATGGATCATCACTCCAAGTTTGTTACTGTCAGTTTTCAAATTTGTTATCACTTTGACCGAAAAAACATCCTATGAAATTAAGATCTAGTAAATAGCTAAACTACTTTTTTTGCATTGGATTTTAAAATACCGCTTTACTCTCTGCTCATGAATTTTGCAATAATTATTCAATCCTAGGTGTGAAATGTGCACATATAGCATAATCTGGTTTTTTTAATCTGTTATTTTACTTTTTATAGTGCTGTCTTTTCACTTTTTTTAAGTCAACTTTTTAGAGTACCTAAACTAAATGGATTTGTCTTTCTAATAAATATCTTACTCAATCATAAAGTATTTTTTAGGAAAATTGCTATTCTATATCTGCTTCTTACAAGCAATTCAACAGAAAGATGTTTCTAATCTCACCATCAACAAACTAGTAATCTGAAAAATTGGTGTTATGATATTTCCATCTATATAAAACCATTTACAGTATATTATTAAATAAAATTTCCTCATGCCTTTATATTATATCAATAGAAGTCCATGTCCTGTTTTTTAACAATAAATTGTGAAGAACTAACATTCTATATATAGCTAATTTAATAGTAGTTAGATCATTAAAAACAACTACTCTATAAGTTGCAGTAGCACATTGGAGTCTATGCAGAAGTTTAACATCTAAGTCTGTTCGTTTATCTAAAAAGCTGTTTTGAGTTTAAAGTGGTCGAAGATATTGTTTCTCATTTTATTATAAACATTAGTGATGTTCTGTAGTTATCAGAGGTACTACAATCATTGGTACTCTATAAATCTAAAAGCCAAAAAGATGAAGTTCTTGGTTTTAATTTTAATAGGTGTAATACCTTGTGTGGTTTGGTTCAATGGCACTTAAAATGTATGGTTCATTTCTGGTACTTAAACTTCATATGAACTCCCCAACAATAAACCATTTGCTTATTTATTTATTTATTTTATTGGTTTAAATTAAAAATTGGACAAATAAAGTGGAATCACCAATTTCATTTTAAATAAAAAACTATCATTGTCTCATATTTTTATGTGATTAAATTCTTTAATAATATTGTAAATATAAAATTTATTAAGTGCTAGCAGATGATCTAATGATAACATAAAAGGCTGAAACCTTCTACAGAAGCACCTTAAAAATGCTTATGTGACAGCCAATCAGATTTGTTACTATCATTTCATTAGATTTAAAAATTACTTAGTTGTAAATTGAAAGATTTTGTATTGTTTATTTATATATAATATTTAGTGAATTAAATGTGAAGGTGTTTTAAGCTTCATGCTCTTAGTTCGGAATGCTTGAGTCTGACTTATTTATATATAAATTTAAGTGAGAAGAAGGTGGGTCCCATCTTTTTCTGGTAGTTCTGTATTGTATTCTTGAATTGAGAGTTCCATGTGCAGTCATTACTGCATCTGATTGGCTGTCACATAAGCATTTTTAAGGCGCTTCTGTAGAAGATTTCAATAATATTGATAAAATAGGTTAAATGCACTTTCTCCTGGCACATAAAACTACTTCTTCATTCTCTAAATCCACCTTTCTCTGGTAACAATTCATTAATGAACAAAAGCAACTTGATTCAATATCACCCTTGAAAGCATGATTTTTAGAACACTGCATCCCTTTCTAAGCCTCTTATTTTAACAAACTGGCCCAATAAAAATAACGTTAAGGAATGCTAAAATACCATATTTTTAAAATGTTTTACATATTTTATCATAAATCACAGAAATTTTTTATTTTTAAGATTGCAAAGGATTGGTTTTATGTCATCAAAGTGGATATGTTTATCCAAATCTAAAAGAAGTGATAGAGAAATAGAGAATGTTCCTTTGAAAAGATGACTAGTGACGGATTCTACTCAATCTGCCCTGCAGTTCCATATTTAAAGCAGTGCATGCAATATGTGCTGATATAGTTTAACTAATCCTCACAATTTTTTAGAAAACAGTATAACTTGACCAAAGTTGTGACTTGAAATTTAAGCATGTGTCACATATCTTAACTTATGATGGAATAATGAGTAAATTTTGTTTTAAATTGGGCAAAATTCTGACTAATTTTTTATAAAATTGTGTATGAAAGTGAAGTCATAAGTTGCCAAAAAATGTTTTCAAATGGTAATTTGTAATGGTGGGGAATGCATTGGAGATGATCTACGAAGGTATGAAACACACTGTCACATTTTATGTCAAAATCCACAATCCAGACACACTAATGCCTAAAACTTTTTATGGTGAAGTAAACTATGTCATGACATATAATATTAATTTAGAGATTATCCTTTTGGCAGTTTGGATAAAGAACCAATATCAGTAAATCCAGTAATCTAAATTATTGTATTATTATTCAAAAATAATCAAAATATTTCCTCCATCTGTTCAAATTGCTATAACCCTGTAAAAAGTATTGGTCACTGATTTCACATGGTAATACATTTTATCTCATCCACATGTAACTTTTAGCCTCAAAAAAGTTCTATAATGACTAGTATCAACAAATCATTATTTTTACAATTTTAATCTATAAGACTGTTAAATCTTTGCATCAGTCATTGACCTCTTTCCTTTAAATACCTATATTGCTAATAAAATTTCAAATTCATTGTATTGTTTAGCTAAGGAGAGAATATTTAAATACAGGTATACTTTATATCCCTAGAGTTTTGAAGCAATTATAGGGGATTTGAACCCAGATTTGTAAGCTCCCTTTATCTATTCAAACTATAGGAAGTAGAGGATGTTCTTTTTTCAATCAATTCTTTAATAATATTAGTATCGTTGTCTGAGAACCAATCAGGATTCTTCTTTTTAGTGAAAACTATATATTTCTATCCATAACACATTTTTAAAGAGAACTTTATGTTTCTTTAGCATAGCTGATTTGAAAATTCAAATTGGCACTGTATTGTTTAACAATTATTGAAACTTGTATAAGTAGCAATTGCTTCTAAAGAATAAATATCAAATTATTAATAAGGGAGAGAAAACCTACTTATAATGACTCTATAAATTTCAATTTTAGAGAATATTAATTTGTAATTTATCAAATTATCTGTATAGATAATATATATAATAGTACTTTTTCTTGCATTCTAAATTCTAGCTACAATGCAATCCAAAAAATGATTTATTCAAGTATAGATGCATTCAGAAATTCTTTATATTAACTCTTCTGACTAAACAAATTGGAATTAACCCATTTGCTGTAGACTAGGGATGTCCAACAAGTCTATTGTGATCCACCGGTCGATCGCAAAACCATTTTTGGTCAATCGCGAGGTCAATCTGGGAAGAGTTGTCAGATAACGGGTGAAACAAATTAAGTCAAGATTTTGAAGTTTTTTTGTTATTTTTGTTTTTGTTCTAATTTTTCTTCCAATTCTAGATAGGTGAAGTCCACTAAGTCGTATCATTATTGAAAATAATATTTTTAATCTCGATTTAATGTATTTAATTTGAATTAATAAATATTGTTAATAATTACTCATGTTGCTTTAATTCCCCCCATCATGAGTTTTTTTGGCTCGTTAAATAATTTTATTTTTTACTAGGTAGATATATAAAAATAGTATGTATTTCACACCTCCCTCCACTTACACTATGTCAACGGCAACAAGTCGATCGCCTATAACAACAAGTCGTTCGCAACCCATTTTTTTCTCATGTGTCATAGCATCAACTGGGAAGCGAACCCGCTAACCCGGGACAACTGCTTGTAAAGCAGCTGTCGCTGACCTCTTAAAATAAAAAGTAGATCTTATAAACACAAAAGGTGGTCACCCTGCTGTAGACTATTTGATCTTACAGAGTCATTAGCATTCTTAATAATGAATTGTCATAATAGCTTCTTGGTCTTATTAATGTGTGTATTAATATTCTCGAAAAATAAACATTTCTGCCTTTATTGGTGCAATAAGATTATCCAACAATAATTTTAATTTTTTAATTTTTATGCTGGGAAGCATAAGCATTAAGAAATAGGTTTAGGCCGCAGGGTACAAAATAAATTTTAATATCATTTGCCCCTCAGTGATTAATTTAGAAATTTCAAGAATTTCAAGCTAGATCTCCTACTGAAGACATTGTCTGGTTGATTAGAACATCACATTAATCATTCATGAATTTTAAGGTGTCAGGTTTCATTCTCATGCCATTACTGGCACTTATCAGGCTAACAATATCTGAAGAAACATAAAAATGATATTCAAAATATTATGATATATGCTAATCTGTGTGCTATTAATAACAGTTGAATGGTGAAAGTTTAAATAAAAATTTGAATTTTCTAAAGATATTTATCAATTAATTTTAGATTTAGAAAAGGGGGACTTATGGTTTTATTGCCCAGAAGTTTATAAGTTTCACCACCAGACCTGCAAGCACCAGAATTCATCCTGAGACCTCATGAGCCTAAGTTGGACACTCTTCCACTGTATCAAATCAGGCAGGACAATTAATTTTAAATGATAAAAATAGTCCAAAATCAAATTACATGTAAAATTCCACTATTACAATCTTTAAACCATTAAGCATCACATGATCACCATCTCTTATACTAGCACATAATTGTTTATAAACAAGGCAAAAATCTCCATACAGTAGTACCACCCCATGCCACTCCTCACTGATGAAGGCCACAATCCAGAAACTAGTCTGGGGGTATTGGATGAGTAGGCATTAGATAGGGATTTTATGCACAAGCCTTCTGGCATCCATTGATTACTCTGGTTGGCATAGGGTGGCATTACTGTATGGAGAGTTTTGCCTTGTTTATCACAATCTTTCAGACAGATGCCATATAGAATATATTTCCCCCTTTTAAAAAAACTTATAATCACCTACCTGTTCATTTAAATTTCATTTCTATAAAAAACAAATTTCAGTAAAAGTAATCAAGTTAGTCTTAAACTTTAATATTTTCTTAGCATAAAATGTTACACTATATTTGGATTTTTATTCTCGTCATCATATCCTACTTTGCCTCCATTATGATAACTAGTATTACTAACTATGATAAGCAGATTTTGTGAAATGAGCCATTCTATGCTCCCTTTTCTGGATCCTATTTATACGTGAAAAGCAGAAACTCCTTAAATAAATCTGAATCAAAAATTCAATCATTTACCATATGAACTCCTTATCTCATATTTAGTCCTATGCAGCTCATTAATAATAAATTTGTCTCATGCATGATCACAACCCAAAACTTTCAGTCTGCTAAACTCCCCCATCACTATTTCATTCAATGCAAAAATTCTGCATTGTCAAGCATTGGTGGTCATGAGGTCAGCACAGCTGCCTTACGAGAAGTTGTCCCGGGTTAGCAGGTTCACTTCCTGGCTGATGCTATGACACATGAAAACAAAAATTTTGCATTTGCTAAGTAAAAGAGAAAATATTGAATAGAAATTCTTTAAATGTAAATAAAAAATAAAAGTGTGGTTACAAAATGTCCATAGCTCTATCGTTTACAATTAGCATAGAGAGATGACTTACAACATAAAAATCTCACAATGTTTCTGACTTATGTTTATTAGATGATTAAATGTAGTTTGCTATAAAAAAAGAAATAGTGAGAGAAAAAATGCAGAAAGAGGACAGGAAAACAGTTTTTTACCAAAAACAATATCTAAATTCTGGGAAGTATTTTTTTTTTACCTTTACTATGCATTGCTCACTCATTACTTACTGCTAATTCTCATATATGAAAATTATTTCACTCTCTATTAACTGGGAAACATCAATAAAATGAGTTTAGTATCCAAAACACATTGATAAATATGCTGAGATTAAAAGGATGAAAAGAAAACATACTTTTAATATTTTGTAAAACCTTTTCAATGCTTCAAGTTGAAAAGAAAGAAAAACAGACAAGCAACTTTTCTTTATATCTTTTTAAACTAAATTCCTGTTATGATAATATTAAAAGGCCACAGATATAATATAATCATGAATTTGATGTGATAAAATAAGACATTAAATAAATTGAACCACAGAGAATAAATATCATAAATTTTACAGATTTTGTTATTTTTAAATTAAAACTATTACGTAGAAAAGTGTTAAGTCGCACCACAATATTCTTCTGAAAATTTTTGTTTATACTTGGAAAAATTAGATAATTTTTTTAAATGACATCATAATTGCTCAAATTTCTAACCCAATTAGGGAAGTGGTCAATAGCTACATTAAAATTCTCTCTCAGCCTAAAAATGAAACATTAAATTAAGATAAATAAAAATTATCCATATCTTAAAACAAAGCTTGGAATACACAAAAATGATTGAATTCAAAGCCCAATTAAATGGATTAAAAAAAGGAATGCTTGCATTTTGCTTGATAAAGAAATTCTAATTGATAATACAAATAGAAGATAAATTATTTCTTAAATATAAAACAATCGACAATTTAAATAATAGCAATTGTAAATAAATAAGAATCAAAAGATATACATTTTCATATAATAAACTCACGATTTCACTTTTAGCACATCATTCTCTTTGATTTTCATATATGTTTTGACAGATTTACTTTTATCACACAAACAAAATTCTATTTTAAAAAACAAAAAATACAACAAATAAAAAATCTTATATCATAAATATTCTTATGTTTTTGAAAGAAGCCCTATGTTTTTTATTATTGATTACGAAAGTAGTATTTACTAAGGCAATAAACCCAAAGCATGTGCGGTTGAAAATGCGAAGATAGGGACCTCTACGGTCTTAACCACAAGCTTACACTTTGGAAGAAAAGAGGGAAACATATATATAACACACGCACACATTTTTTACAGTATATATATTTTCAACTTGTAGTTATTGTATATATAATGGGTCACTACATACAATGTTTCAATATCCACTGATGCTCTTACCCACATTTAAATTTAAAAAATAAAAATTAGAAATTAGTAAAAAAAAAATTACGTTATAATATTAGCCCACATACAGAGGCAAACTACAAACTTTAAAATGATTAAATAAAAGTAGTTAAAATAAATAAAACTCTCTTCATTAGTAAATATCATTTTAATGTTAAAAAAATTAAATAAATAAAATTAAAAAGTGGAATAAAAAAAAAAGGGTATATGTAAAATGGAAAATATTTAAAACTTGTTAAATAGAAGGATTAAAGTTAGTTAACTTTAAAGCCAACCATGAAATTAAAAGATTTGTCCAAAAGCTGCAAGAAATAAAAATGTTAAATTGACCCTATATTTTTTGACTTTTAAAATATTAACTTAAGAAGGATTTCAAAGCCAACAACTTATACCTTCTTGTAGATAAAATAAAAGACAATATGAATGTATAATTAATAAATATACTCAAATTTGTATAAAATACACACAAATTACCAAAAGTAAATCCATCTAATTGTTTAGTTAAAATTAAATCCAGTAATCAAATGTTGATTAAAAAACAGTTGATTAGATGCAATTATAGAATTCAAATAAAACTAAAATGTAAATATAAAAAAATAAAAACAACAAAAAGGAAATTGACACTAAGACTGATGGGAAGGTGTGTTCTCATTATGCATGGGCATAGTTGCATATACAGGGGGGAAAGAGTTAAAAAGATGTTAGCCAAGAAAAAATGTCACTTAAAGAACATTGTGTAGTAGTCTGGTGAATACTTAGAAAGATGCAGTTACAGCAGTTTTTTATCACTAAGTAATTCAATGACAGTTATTTGTAGAAAAAATAATTCAATTGTAAACAGCACTAAAATAAACCATAGCTATAATGATAAATTTCTGGTCGATAAAAGTCATTAAAGCCATGTGCTAAAACTATCAGAAGAGTGAGCTTTTTCAATCGTAGAGCAATGCTTGTCAAGCATCTAGAACAGAGGCTCTTAACGTTCCTAATGCCGTGACCCTTTAATACAGTCCCTTATGTTGCGGTGATCCCTCAAGCTTTAATTTTGCCACTGTTATGAATCGAAAACCAATGGTCTTAGGTGAGCCCTGTGAAATGGTTGTTCGACCCTTAAAGGAATTGCAACCCATAGGTTGAGAAATGCTGATCTAGAATTTGGGATTTGAGTTGATGACATTTGCTTCCATTATATATATACCTATGATTATATGGAAACTTATTAAATTGTCAAGAAAGTTTCAGTAAGATATTTTAATTATGAATATATATGAAGATCTTAATAATTAAAAACAATTTCATTATGATAAAGTATTTTATTTTTATTGTTAGTAGTGTTTTAATTATTATTAGTATGTTTTTATTATTATTATTTTAATGAATAATATTGAAAGAGGGAATGTAAATATTCTATTTTGATTGTTGCTAATATTTTAATTATTTTATTTAATGAAATAATTATCGAAAAACAAAATGGACGTATATCAGAATTGAAGGCCTGTGAATAAGTCTTAAGGGATGACAAAATTAATGCCTATCATAATTAAAATTGAAGTTTCAGAATAATTAGTCCATATGCTCTTTTTAATACATTTGCATATAAGGCTGTAAGGATATCTATCTGTGTAAATTAATATTTATGACAATAGATGTCACTCAAATCTTTAAATTGATTTGCTACATAAATTTATTTAGTTGCCCATGCTGCCCTTCTTTGATTAACCTCATTTCAAAGCATAACTTAAAGCTTACTCTTGATCCTGAAAAAATATGTTTTGAGCTGGAGAAGTGTTGGGATGTTATTGGAATAAAAGTGGGATCATGTTGTTGAAATTAATATATCCATAGTTATTTTTTTTAAATGAAAGTTATGCTAAAGAATATAATTCAAGCCCAAATTTTTAAAAATATATAAAAATATTTTTGATAAGAATTAAATATATCCTTCTGAGCGATGATGTATAGGTAATCAAGAAATATAAGCTAAGTATTTTGTATAAGTGGTATAAAATGATTGTATATGCGATCTGTAGTTTGATAATTATTATCATTAGCATCATTCTTAATTACACCTAATTAAGAAATGTATTTTTATAGTATTATTTACCATTAACATCCATAAATAGGATGAGTCAGTAAATTAAATTAAATTATATTTATACATATGGATTTTTTCATCTATTCATATTTACTTGTGTAGAGATGATAATCTGGACCAACTAATAATCACTGGTTTAGCATGAAATACATATATTGGTGATTATTTATCTTTTCGACATATATGTGTTCGAGTGTATCAGTGTTATGAGATAGTCTGGAGAGTGGTGGGTTGTGTGAAGTCTGTGCTCATATACCCTATATATTACATATAAGCCTGTATTTCAGTTCTAAGTCATCAGGATAAACATCATTGAATTTTCAAAGCAATACACAGTCATATAAAATAACTGATACTTTGTTAACTTTATGTGTAATAAATAATGTAATATAATAAATATCTACATTTAAGATTTAATTATTTTTTTGTTAATGAACATTATTACTAATGTACTATTTATTGCAAATAAAGATAAAGAAAAATCAATGATTATATATATATAATTTTCAAATTGCACCAATTTATTACTTAAATAATAAGTGTAATAATGCTCAAAGCTAAATGAGTTTATAAGTAATCATTAAAATCAGCCAATACTTAAACAAATCCTAATATCAATAGCAATCAACAATCTCAATCTGTTGTCAAGGCAACCATAAAGAATCAACAATCTCAATCTGTTGTCAAGGCAACCATAAAGAATCAACAATCTCAATCTGTTGTCAAGGCAACCATAAAGAATCAACAATCTCAATCTGTTGTCAAGGCAACCATAAAGAATCAACAATCTCAATCTGTTGTCAAGGCAACCATAAAGAATCAACAATCTCAATCTGTTGTCAAGGCAACCTCCTTTTAATAATAAAGATGGAATTCCACCTTCATCAATATATTTTTATGCACTAAAGATTGCAACTTGACTAAAGAGACTTAATTTATTGATTCAACAGATTGAGATTATTGATTGTTATTGATATTTGGATTGTCTAAGTGTTGATTTATTTTAATGATATTATATATATATTGTACCCTTTATAATTGGAACATATAATTAGGTAGAGTGAGAGAATAGCTATATTTAAAAAACAAAGTAAATTTGATTTATTTTCTAATATATAATTTTAATATTATAGATAGTAGGGGTTGATTATAATGTATGAGTATATGATTTAAAGTATAATTTAATGTAAATAATGTCCAGTAGTTGGAGAGAATATATTCAATTAGTTGTGATTTGTATAATTAAATATCTTGAGAAGGTCTCTGTGGAGATGAAAGTCAGTTAAATAAATATTAAAATATAATTATCATTAGTTATTTATTTTTGTCTTATTTAGATTATTTAATATATGAATAAAGGAATAAATTAATCATATATTTTAATAATTACAATGATATGAATAGGATAGAAGTAAAACAGAAAGGGTGATTTATATGATATGCATATTATTAATAGTACTAAAAGATTTCATTATTTTGTGAAATGTCTCTGTATTTAAGATGCTAAAATAAATTATGTCTAAGAGTTAGATAGCAAACAACAAAGGGGCCTAACTTTAGTTCTTTATTTTTTAATTAAACTTCAGATGACGTATACCTAAACATATGATACTTACCTTTGGGCATAGAATCAATTAATTCTCTCTTGTAGAATTCTTCAAATATTTGTTTTAATTGTATAAGTACTTGTGTGATTTCTGAAAATGTGCCATTACATTATTGTTTGCTTACTTAATAAGTAATGCATACTATAAACATTTATTCTATTAGAAAATGGGTTCTTTGCCAAAGAAACTTTAGCGATATTTGATTGACTGATATCCAAAGAGACTTTGCCCATATGTGGTTGATTGCCAAACAAACATTGCCCATACTTATGGGAAAAGGCAAAGTATATTTGGCAATCAATGAATTTTGTAATAAAATGAATGTTTATAGTATACACTATTTATTAAATAAACAAACAATAACAATGACATATTAAAACAAAACCTTTGAAATGGTTTAATTACTCTATCTAAATTTTAAAATATAGTACATTAAATTCAGCATAAGAAAAAGTCTAAAAGCTGGGAAATAAGCCAACAAACCTCACATGATCACCATTTCTTATGCTTGCTTATAACTGTTATTAAAACAGGCAAAACTCACTCTCCGTATTGCCACTCATTGCAAGCTAGAGTAATCAATGGATGCCAGAAGGCTTGTGCATAAAATCCCCATCTAGTGCCTACTCATCCAATATCCCCAGACTTGTTTCTGGCTTGTGGCCTTCATCAGTGAGGAGCTTTGGATCTGAGAGCACTGCAACTAGATCTGAGGATCTAATGAAATCCTCCAGCAGCCACCTTTTATCTCTACTTAACTACAAAACTATGAGTCTTAAACTGAAAACACTATAATATTTTCAATCCAAAATCAGTAGCTTATATAGTTCTGGCATCCATTGATTACTATAGCTTGCTGTGTGTGACAATACGTAAAGTGAGTTTTGCCTGTTTTAATAGTAACAGTTATAAGCACGCATAAGAAATGGTGATCATGTGATGTTTATTGGCTTAAAACCAATCTAGCCTAATAGGATAGTGGTGGTTGTGGGTATTAAAGAACCAAAGACACCAAAATATATGGGTACTGAGCTGAGTTTAGACCTCTATGACTATATGAGCTTCTGAGCTTGGATTGAAAACATTAGTGTTTTCAGTTTAAGACTCATAGTTTTGTAATTAAGTAGAGATAAAAGGTGGCTGCTGGAGGGAGGGTTACATTAGATCCTAAGATGTAGGTGCAGTGCTCTCAGATCCAAGGCTCCTCACTGATGAAGGCCACAAGCCAGAAACTAGTCTGGGGATATTGGATGAGTAGGCACTAGATAGGGATTTTATCCACAAGCCTTCTGGCATCCATTGATTACTCTAGCTTGCAGTGAGTGGCAATACGTATAGTGAGTTTTGCCTATTTTAATAAGCTGGGAAATAGATAAATAAACAGAGAATAAAATAGATATAATAACATACTTGTTGAGAGACGTGTACATTTTTATTATGTTATGTAAAATTAGAAATTGCTATGATTCCTGTTCTCTCTCCCAATTAAATTTCGTGTAATGATATCATTCATTAAGTAAAATTTACACGAAAGTTTTCATTTTCTGCTATAACGGTTAAATTATTTCAAAAACTAACAACTTTTTTAAAAATACAGAAGGCAAAAGAAAATACAGTATAAACTAAAAAAAAAATTGTAATTTTTGTTAAAAATAAATTTTCTTTGTTTTTTAGAAAATGTTAAATTTATTTAAAATTCTTATTAAAGTTTATGTTAAATCAAAACTTTTAAATAACTTACTAATAAAACTAAAAGCAAAAAAAAAAAAAAGACAAGAAAACCAAATCTGGAGTCATTTATCTTTGTTTGCACTAACCGGCTTATTCAAATGACTTCAAATTTAGTTTTACGATGGAAGTTAATATGACACGTGTTTTGTATCGCGTCATCAAACTTTAACAAACTTAATAAAAAAATGATTTTCCTAATTTAGCCATTGTTTTACAAACAAGCTAATTTAAGCTTTCGAAAGCCCTATTTAGAATTAATGAGCACCTGCATGTTTGAAAAAGATTCCCCTCGTCAAATCGCCTTACGTTAGAAAGAAAGAAAATAATAGATGAATGATTTTTCTTGGTATGTTGTTTGCATTTATCTTGTTATCTGGATGATTTTATAACTTACATCTGTTTCATCTGAAAAGAAAATATGTTTTATGAATGTTTGATTTCAACTCTTTGGCATATATATTTACGAAAAGATAACTGTCATTTATAGGGCAGATGTCCTCTTCAAATTATGAAATAGAGCACAAGCGAGTTAAGTTTGGTTTCTATAAAAAAAATAAAACATTAATTTAAACTTTAGAACAATTCAAATTTATTGGAAGACACTGGAAATGATACAAATATAAATGAATTAGTTTAAAGAACGAATTTAATAAAAATGTCCAAAAAAAAAAAAAAAAAAACTTTAAAACATGAATTTTCTTTTCTTTTTTGTTTATCCTTGAATTTTAAATATATATGTTTAATGTACTCTATTATAGTGAAAATATACAGCAATTAAAAGTTAAAAATAAAACTGATTTTGGAATATGCTATATGGTAATTTAAACAACTTATGGCATAAATCCAAAAATTGAATTAATACAATGCATTGCTGACATATATTAAGTGAAAAATAATAATATAAAGAATAGTCATTGTCAGACATATTATCGTTTCTGTTTAGTTAATTCTTTTTATGTGTTAAGATGGGGTGTATAATATTTTCTATCTGTACGTACAGCCTTTACCTTATTTTATATATAGAGCTCGCAAATAAGCTCTTAACAACCTTTGCAGAATATCCTCAACACCAGATCGGTTTCTGCTTATTTGTGAGCTCTATATATAACATTTGTATTACAAGCTTGTTAAATTAGGTCATGTGACATATGACTTAATTTCTTTGAAGTCTTTACATTATTCAGTGTTGGTATTAAGTTTTCCTACATATTATGAACACATTTCTTATATCAACCCATGTAATAAATAACAAATTAGCATAGACATATATTAAAGTGTTACTAATGCTTTGTTTTAACTGCAAAAGTATGTAAAAGAAAAGATTCTTTAGCATTATTAAGGATAACATAAAATTATGACAGTAATACTTGAGGGAAATTCATATCTAAAGGTATCAGGGCTATCATAAATACAGTTTATGAGAGATTCACATTATCTAAAAATAAATATCATCTTTACTCTCATAGAATGTTCTTATGACTACATGGATTTATATAGGAACTATTATTTTTGGGGATGATCCTTGGAATAAGAAATGTACAAACCCTGCAGCCAAAAAAGCACATCAAGCATCATGTAACATATTTGTTAATATCGATCACATGATCACTATCTCTTATACTAGCACATAATTGTTTATAGTTAAGTAGAGATAAAAGGTGTTTGCTGGAAGGTTGCATTAGATCCTAAGATCTAGGTGCAGTGCTCTCAGATCCAAAGCTCCTCACTGACAAAGGCCACAAGCCAGAAACTAGTCTGGGGATATTGGATGAGTAGGCATTAGATACAGATTTTATGCACAAGCCTTCTGGCATCCATTGATTACTCTGGTTGGCACTGAGTGGCACTACTGTATGGAGAGTTTTGCCTTGTTAATATCGATCTTGCTTAATTTTCAAATTTGTTTAAAATATAATGATATGTTTACACAAAATTTTAATGTATCACATTTCTTTTATAGATGTGTGTGCTTTTACTGATTTATATTTATATGGCTAAGCAATTCAGTTAGATATATCTTAAATAATTTTTAAAACAAAGTATATGTTTGTTAATATATATTAGACTAATTTAATTGTAAGAATTTTTTAGAAAAATTCAAACTTTATTTAAACTTTTCAAACACATTTAACTATTAAGATGAAATACCCAAAAAATGTGAAAATTTGCTCTGGTGGATGAGCATATTGTAGTATATGCTTCTCCTGCTATATACTTCTTGCAGGAACCTCCATGCATCAGTCTGACAACTGACATCAAGTGAAGTTGTGGTGCCATATAGTAAATATTTTTGGCACGGGTGTCTTGCTTATTTATCAATTTTATTCATGGCTGAAAAATTGGACAAGGTGAAAATCTGTTTTCTGTTTTAAAAAAATGGCAGAGGAAACAGTTGTAAGAAACAGTTTTCAAGAAACTTCTCTGGGGAAACCACACATTTACGAGTGATTTTCACATGGAAGAGTTGAAATCACATCCCAAAAAAGCACAGTGAGTAAAGTCCAATGTCAAAATGATGATGAACTTTTTTTATGAAAATGGCATTGTTCACTCAGAATTCATTTATAACAGGCATTTTCCCTACAAGTTTTGAAATGTTGTATGATGTCTTGAAATAAAAATGTCCCAATTTGTGGAGAAATGGGCAGTGGTAGTGACACCATGGCAACATCCTAGTGCATAAAGATTTGAGTGCCTAACAATTTTTACCCAAAAACAGCATTTTTCAGCTTATCCATCTTCTATATTTACCCAATCTCATTCTGTGCAAATTGTTTTTATTCCACAAAATGCAAAAATGCTTCCAAGGAAATGGTTTGCAAATTTGGAAGAGGTGAAAAAACTGGAGGCATTAAAAGGCATCACTTCAAAGAATGAAAAACATGTTTAAAACCAATGCACTGCATCAAATGGACAATACTTTGAAGATAATTCAATTTGTAATACCTAAAAATAAATACACAATTTTTTTATTACAAAATTCGGGGGGTTTTGGTTACTCCGTTGTAGTAATATTATACTGGTTAGTATATAGCACAACATTTGAGTGATTTCTGGACTGACCAAGGATGGTATAAGTACAAAAATCAAGCAAAGGATCATTAGATTCATGAATATTAAGTTTAAGATGATGACCTAGTGAACTAGGTTATTCTATTAAAGCATCACCATAAATTCAACATTGATGAATCTTAGAAATCCTTGATTTCAATTCTTACATTGTGCTGTCAAAAGCCACTAGAAAAAGTTGTATATGCTATTACTGACACTTGTATATACTTGGAAAATTTAAATAAAGTTTGAATTTTTCTAAAAAAAATATTTAACAATTAATATTAACTGCTGGAATAGTCCAATACATAATTACAACTAAATAAAATCAACATAAACTTTTAGACAAACATTATATATATTTAATTATTAGTAATACTAATAGCATTAAAGAACATAATCTATTTAATTCATATTATTCATATATAAATACTTTTAAGACAGACTATAACCTGTATCAAATGTGCCTTCAAATTTATAATAGTCAAGTAATATCCCTATTTTGCTGTCAGAGGGACCTCTCAAACCACAACACAAAATAGCAACTTTTATAGAGGTAAGAGTGGTCATCTTATATTTAACCCAACTTTCCACTCATATAGGTCAATCTGAAGATCCTGACCTGGGAGCATAAAGCTGTTGTTCTCTCCACTGTTTACGTCCATTATTTCCTATATGCAAGATTTCGCGAATGTTAATTTTATAGAAAATAGTGGTCTCAAACAGTGAAGAGAACAACAGCTTCACCCTCCCAGGTCAGGATGCTTCATATTGGACTATATGGGTGGAAAGTTGTGTAAAGATAAGATGGCCACTCTTATTTTTATAAAAGTTGCTATCTTGCATTGTGGTTTGAGAGGTCCCACTGTCGGCAAAATAGGGATATTGCTTGACTATTATAAATTTCAAGGTGTATTTGATACAGGTTATAGCCTGTCTTAAAAGTATTTACATATACTTCCCATGCATTTAATAAATAATTATTCATATATGTAAACTGATGGGTGCTTTAACATAACATTGAAATTTACCATGTCAGAACTTCGTTGTTCTGTCATGCTAAAATATTACTGTGCTCAAATGTTTTGTGAATCTCATGTAATAAAGCATTAAATTGTATTTATTTGTAGTTCAGAAAATAAAAATGAATTAAAATGAACATTAAAAATAATAACTTCAAGCACATTACTGATAAGTTACAATTCACGAACTTTAAACTTCAGTCTATCTATCGTGGCCAAACTATATAGAGTTATTTTTTTTCAAAGATTGTTATAAACTTCAAAAATATAAACGTTAAATCATTAGTTAATTATTTAATTATTTTACATTTATGAAAAATATTTTTAGCATTATAAACCTGCCATATAAAATAAGAAATATTAAGTACAAATTAACATAACACAAATACATGAAATATTAAGTACAAATTAACATAACACAAATACATGAGTAAGAGAAGAAACTGGTGTTACTGATGTCATTGAAAAAATTAAGAGACTAAAATGGAACTGGATATGACATATTTCTAAAAAAGATGATAATAACGGATAATTGAAGTTTTAATTTAAATCCCTTAATGCCACATTTGGAAGACTCATCCTGTAGTGAATCAATATTTGAATGATGATGAATATAAACATTTTTTATTTATTATTAACATCATGTTATCTTTCTTACTGGATAATGATGACAAACGAAAATGTCCAACTTGAAATCCATAGTTCTTTCTTCTTGTCTTTTTTTCTTCATACTCCTTTAAAACTACACCACAATGGAATATGATTATTTACAAATATTCATAAATATATTAATAACAACTTGGGTGAAGCTTTTTTAATTTCATGTTAATTACTTTCATAAAAATGAATATATTAATAACAACTTGGGTGAAGCTTTTTTAATTTCATGTTAATTACTTTCATAAAAAACAAATTTGAGCGACAGTATTTTTGACTAAGTAACTTCAGAAATATTTTATTTTATCACTGATGGTCAGGACTAATTTGCTATAAGCTTTTCTTTTTTTTTCCATATGTTATAGCATCAGTGGGATGCAAACCTGCAACAACCATCTGCAGCCAACTGCTTGCTTGCAAGGCAGCTGCGCTGATCTCTCGGCTAATACCACTTGACAAGTTTTACATTCGGTTTTAATATAATTTTGAAATAGATAAATAGAGTGCCACTATTTTATCATTATATCTGTTCTATCTACATTCAAATAGGGGCATTTGAAAGCCAGCCACTCATCACAATAATTTCTTTGAGTATTTATTTCACAACTATTATCATCAGAAAAATAATTTATTTTATGCAATAAAAGTATATTTATTAAGAATCAACATAATTGTAATATTTTGTTATGTAGTTCCATTTATGAATCTTGTTTTTTTAACATTTGTTGTCTAATATTTTAAATATTTAAATTATTTAAGTTTGAGTTGGTAAAATTTTACTTTTAAGCCAATAAACATCATATGATCACTATTTCTTATGTTTGCTCTTAACTGTTATTAAAACAGGCAAAACTCTCATAGTTTTGTAGTTAAGTAGAGGTAAAAGGTGTCAAGCATTTGTGGTTGAGAGGTCAGCGACACAGCTGTTTTACAAGCAGTTGTCCTGGGTTAGCAGGTTCACTTCCCGGCTGATGCTATGACACATGAGAGAAAAAAAAGTAGCGGTAAAAGCTGGCTGCTGGAGGATTGCATTAGATCCTAAGATCTAGGTGCAGTGCTCTCAGATCCAAGGTTTCTGACTGATGAAGGCCACAAGCCAGAAACTAGTCTGGGGATATTGGATGAGTAGACACTAGATGAGGATTTCATGCACAAGCCTTCTCGCATTCATTGATTACTCTGGTTTGCACTGAGTGGCACTACTGCATGGAGAGTTTTGCCTATTTTAATAATAGTTTATTTATAGTTAGTCAGTTCATTAAAGTTTGAGGAATTGTTATCTTAATATAAACAGATAGTATTGGAGATCATGATCAGGTTCAACTGATGAATTCTGGGTCTGCATAAAATATGTATATTGGAAAATGTATCTTTTTACATGTCTGTGATCATGTGTATCAGTTGCTTGGAATGGAGTGGAAGATGAATAGATTGAAAAGTACTGAGTTCAAATTCCTCTAGTTACACATACAAGAAATATTCAGTATAACAAATTATGTACAACATTAGAATTAAAATTATATGTTAGACTTTTTCAACATCTAGTTGATTGCTCTGTTATTATTTTTTTAATATTAGAATGCAAAGTTTTTTATGATATTTGTCTTTCCTTTTTTTTAGGTGTTTCTGGACTGGAAAATGACAACTTAATTCAAGATGTCACTCTAAATCATTAGGCTATTCTGCCAAAAATTGTAATCAGTATATCCGCTTGTTTATGTGGAACCTTCTAATATGTCTGTTATTTTTTTATTGTTTAGGAAAGTTAATGAAAGATCACTGAACAATATGGACTATAATACTAAAATGCCTTATTGGGACTACTTACCATTGTTATGTGAATAATTTCTTTAATTTATTTTATTTTTATCTCTGTCCAATTTATCTGTGTTTTCCCCAATTCCAATTGTATTCTTTGCTAAAAATGTGATTGTCTATTTTAGACACAATTTTTTTTTCTCTTACTATTTATTATGGTACTTTTAACCATTTTGATGGCATGTGTAATTTCACTAATGTATATTCATCCACATTTATGGGGAATTTTCCTAAATACAATATTTCATTATTACACATTATATAATGAGCATGCCAACAGCTCCCAACAAGCCCCCCAGAACATTCCCATTCTCAGACTGTTTTCCGGCTCTGGCTACTGTTAGTGAGGCACTAGGATATTTCATTAGATTTAAAATATCAGGTCAATCCCAGCACTTTATCTAATGTTTAGCTTTTTCAGATTCAAATCCAGCTATCTAACTTAATAGCCATATGGGATTGAACCAAGTTCAGATACACCAAATTGTCAAAGCCTTTCAATGACAGCCAGAGCCAGAAACTAGTCTGACGGGACACTCCGAAAAGCCTGCCAAGAGCTACTGGCATGCTCATTATTTAATACAATATCAAAGCAATGTTTCAAAGCTGTAATAAAATATCAAGAAATTCTAACTGTGACAAAGCTTAAACTAAAAATACTAAAAAGCAAGAATTGCATCTATTAAAGTTCATGGGAATGTAAAAACTCATATGTTAGCAAAACTACCCATTCCATCAAAAATGATTAAAAATAATATAAACCACTGATAAGAAAGAAAACAGTTATTTGTTTCAAAATAGAAGACTATGTGTGTACCAATAATCATAAATTTAATTGGAAAAGCACAAGATTATTACGTAAAAAATACAAAAAAGGGGGGAAATATTAAAAAACTGCATATGGTACATTGGCAACTCTATAAGTCAACCTAGAGTAATAATTCATAATGTTTAAAAACTGCTTATTAATTTAGCTTTTAAAAGAAAAAAAATGGAGAAAGGATGAGGCTCCTTATAGTTACATATATATTTGTACATTAGCTTTGTAAAAAAAAAAAAAAACATGGTTGATTAGCCCATTAGTTTCAATTTCATAAATATAGAGGTCACTGGTTCAATTCCCATTTCAGACTATCTACTAATCAAACCAGCAACATTTGAAAAAGAGAAAAAAAACTATTGATCTAAAACATTATGTTCTACAATAATCTGTTAGTTATTTCTAAAAATTGAATGGACTCAAAATGAATAAATAAAATTTAAATTTTCTAAAAATATTTAACATTTTAGCCAAATGATGGAAATAGTTTAACATATAACTATCAATATTTACATTTTTATTTTTATTTTGAAGATGATTAATCTCTTCGTGGGCACTTCATATACATTTTATACCATAATTTTCAGAAGCATATTATAATCCATTAGTAAGTTATGAATTGATTTTGAATGAATAATGTTAAATATTAACATATGCAGATGTTTACATATTCATTAGGGGAAACTTTTTCATTGAAATTCATAACAAATATTTTAAAGTCAATTCCTTTAAAGATCAGGTGACAGTTTCTATTATCTGTCTTCTTTCAGTTCATAGATCTATATCAAATTAATTTTGAATTGCATATCAATCAACTCATTTACCTACACATTTGTGCATAGATCAAATATGAAGGTAAACAGGAAAACAGGTCAAGACATGTTCAATCAAATAATCCTGTATAATATTTCTAACAAATTTAATGTAGTTACATGTTGTCACGCGTTAAGATGACAATGTTTTTAAGGTATTATTATTATTCTCTCTTCTTCTTTACCTTTTATGTATTGATTGTTAACATATATAGCTATAATTAGTAACACTTTTGTTTTCCACTTTTTATGCAAACATTATTTTCTCAAAGAATTTTATTACTTTACAGTTTTATCCAGCAGCCTTCTTCAAAGCTACAAAATATTTAATTATCTGTATGGTTATGTTAAATAAAGTATTTTATTATAATTATAATTAATTTTAATTTTTACTTCGTTATATGTGTAATACTTTTGCGTAAGTATGTGTGTACATTTTATGAAGTAGGATTTTTTTTCTCTTCTTTATTATCTGGCTTTAATTATTTGTCTGATTGCACTTTCAGTGCAGAGCACTATAACCATAGTATTCTCATTCTATTGTGTTGCTGTTTCTTATACAATATGTCTTTCTTATAATTAATGGGAGCATAAAAAAGAACACAGTCACATCTTCAATCACAAAGAATTAACGTATATGCCTAGAATGTGACAACCAAAAGAAGATAGTGAAGGAGTCATGATTCATAGCTAACTACAAAAACTTCATAAACAGGGAAAAGAACAGTATTCAACTCTCTCATAGATGGAATGTGCAAATGATTCATTTGCATAATTATCATAAGAAAGAAAGACTACAAAAGAAGCAGCAACATAACAAAATAAGTTTGCTGTGATTATGATGCTCAGTACTGAATCTTCACTGAGCCAAATAATTAAAGTCAGATAATAAAGCAGAAAGAGGAGGAGAAAAATGACCACTTCATCAAGCATAGACATACATGTTTGTAAAAGTATTATAATTATAATTAATCTCTAAGGCAAATATATTGCTTTTCTTATTTGCAGTGCTGAAGAAACTTCTAAACAATCAAAACATAAAATTGTTTGAAGAACAATACAAAGTGAAAAGAGAAACATCTAATAAAATAACAATCTGAGAATCTTACAGTCTTAACTCACATTTTTAAGCATTAAACCACATAATATAACCATCCAATTACATGATATTCTTGTATTCACATGCTATCCAGTTCTCATTTTGCATATTATAACATTCACATTAGAAATCAATGCTTTAAAATGTCATCTCAGCAAACTGACACTTTGTGAAGCTTGTAACTGATAGATTTCAGAGGGTTCAAAGAAGGTTGGGTATTGCACCAAGGTGTTGCATTTTTTGATTACAATCAATTTATTTCAGATTTAAAATACAGGCATTCTTATACCTGGAATTTAATTATAAATATAGGGGATTTGAACTTAGACTTTCAAGCAACCTTCAACTATCCACACTATCTCATATTACTAATACACATGACCACACACATGTAGAAAAGATGAATAATCACCAATATATGTATTTCGCGCTGAACCAGTACTCATCAGTTGGTCCAGATTATTATTTCCCACACATATATATAATCAGTGCCCAGTTTTGAGATTATAATCTGGACCAACTGATGAATGCTGGTAACTGAGCACTGATTATATATGTGTGTGGTAGATGATAATCTGGACCAACTGATGAGTGTTGGTTCAGCATCAAATATGAATATTGGTGATTATTTATCTTTTCTATGTGTGTGGTCATGTGTATCAATAGTATGAGATAGTGTGAATAGTCAAAGATTGCTTGAAATTCTGAGTTCAAATTCTTTATATTTTCAATTTCTCTAAGTAATTTGTGAATTATGATCATAGTTATTGATTTTAGCAGGTTTCAGTCTCCCATTTTTAGGAAATGCAGTCATGCCAATTGCATTAAATAATTACACTTTTTTCTATGTAATTACCTAGAGCTTTAACTATTATAAAAGTATTATATTGGTGTACTATAATTCTATGGTGTGTGCATGTGTGTTCCCATTATTGTGATTATTTTCTATATATAGATACATAAATTGAGTTTGCCTGATTATAAAACATCACATTCAAATTTTATCAACTAAATCTAACATCTTTATGAGAAATGGGTTTAATAAAAAAAAATTAATAATAATCACATTGTTTATTGCTCAGAAGTTCAAAAACTGGAAATGGCAGAGTTGGCCAGTGGTCCATGGAGAGAGACCCAGAGTCTGACACCTATATTACTATTTTGAAAATAGAAAGCTAATACATTATAAAATAATATATATATACTATGAATTAGCAAATATAGGGAATTTGAACTCAGACTTTCAAGTAACCTTAAACTATCCACACTATCTCATACTACCGATACACATGTCGAAAAGATAAATAATCACCAATATGCCTATTTCATGCTGAACAGCATAATATGAATTAAAAATAATAAAGCTTGGAGTAGTCGTAAAATTGGCAGATAATCAAGAATCTAAAAAATATTTAAATGTCAAATGAGAGAATCAAAAACCAAGACGGCATCCAATGTTTCTAGAAAGAAAAAAGTGAATGTAGAATAAAAGTTGGATTGAATGAAAGAGATACATGAAATAAATTCAAATAAAATGGCCTAAGACAAATACAAGCAAGTCATTATTCTATGCACAGTAAACATGCACATATACATCCATGTATATACATTTGTTTTGTTTAAAAATGTATGAATTTTTATTTACATATGTGCATATACTTTTACTAAAAATACACATACATTACATTAAAATGTACTGCTTATATTTATACATATGTAAGTATATTTTTAAATAATGAAGAAACATCTATTAAACCATTAAACATCACAAGATCACCATTCTTTATGCATACATGAGCTGGTTACACAGAGGCTACTCTCCACACAGTAGTGCCACTCAGTGCAAGTCAGAATAATCAATAAATGCAGGAAGTTTGTGCATAAAATCTCTATCGCCTATTCATGCAATATCGCCAGACTAGTTTCTAGCTTGTGGCTCTCATCAGTGAGGAGCTTTGGATCTGAGAGCACTGCACCTAGATCTTAGGATCTAATGTGACCCTCTGGCAATAACATTTTATCTTAGTAGCTAATTATAAGACTTTGAGTCTAAAATGAAAAAACAATAATGTTTTCATTTCAAGCTCATTAGCACTGAGTAACACTACTGTATGGAGAGTAGCCTCTGTGTAAACAGCATAAAGAATGGTGATCATGTGATGTTTAGTGGTTTGATATCAATCCTGCCCAATAGGATTATGGTGATTGTGGTTATTAAAGAACCAAAGACACCAAGCAATATGGATGCTGAACTGAGTTCAGATCTATGTGACTATACAAACTAATAAGCTTGAATTGAAAATGTTATTGTGCTTTCATTTTGGACTCAAAGCTTTATAGTTAGCTAATAAAGTAAAAGGTGGCTGCAGAAAGGTTAAAAGAATCCTAAGATCTAGGTGTTGTTATCTCAGATCTAAGGCTCCTCATTGATAAAACCACAAGCTAGAAACTAGTCTGTGGATATAAGTAGGCAATAGGTAAGGATTTTATGCACAAACTCTCCTGCATCCATTGATTACTCTGGCTTGCAGTGAGTGACACTACTGTATGGAGATTAACCTTTGTGTAAAATGTTATTAATTTCTCTTCTCTAAAATAGTGTAGCTATCAAAAGCTAAAGGACTAATCCCAGACATATAATCTCTGTTTTTGATACTCCAGCGTTGCATGTTACCCTTCAACACAATTTATTCTAGAAACTCAATAATCTGAGCTACATCATAAAATTTTATGAGGAATTTTCATCATTGTGCTCAATATCATTTATTGAAATGATTGTCTGAAAGCTTATAATGGTAACATTTTACTTGTAATTACATGTTGGGCTATTTCCAGCATTTAGAATCAATTGTTGAATGTCTCTAGTAAAATTCAGGCTTTATTACTTTTCAAATTCATTTAAATATTAGTAATAATACATTGGTTAGTATATAATACAGTGTTTAGAATAAGTAATATATATTAAGGCTATAATCTTAAGACTATATGTCTAGATGCGACAGTAGGAACCTCCACAGATCTTAACACAAGATTAAACTTTAAAAGACAAGATTTGTAGAGGTCCCTACTGTCGCATCTATGGGCATAGTCTTAAGGTGTATATATGTATATATATATATATATATATTACATACGCAACGAGTGTGACTTAACAAATTATAAATTACAACTTTAAAAGTGTTTATAATAGTAGTATTCTCTTTTGTTCAAGTGTCTTTCTAGCATGGGAATCGAATCTGAGACCTTTATATGTGTCAACTCGAGAACTTAATGCCTTTGATAGGACAGTTTGTTAGAGGATTATCTTAAAATTAGTATTTATGAATCTAAAATACTTGTTCAATTACCATGCTAATACTATCACTGATTAGACCTTAAAGAAGAAAGGCGATTAATAGTACTCAAAACACTATGTTACATACTAATCCAAGTGCTAATGGTAATACTTGAATGTAAATAATGTTTGAATTCTTCTAAAGATATTTGCAGATTAATTTTACATGTTAGAAATAGTCCAACATATTACACTAACTGAAATATATATAAGTTTAAAAAAAAGCTAGAGATAAAATTTTTGCATATTATATGTTTTGTTTTATTGCATTCTGAAAACATTATTAAAATCTTTTCTTTTATTGAAAAATCTGTCAACAGACATATGACAATAAATATTGAATTATTTCACAATGTTTATGATCAAAGCTCAGACTAGATTTGTGAAAATCTCACTGACCTCCATTACTTCTTCAGGGGTCAGAACAACGTCAAAGTGATGGGTATTATTGTTTTTTCCTAATAAAAGAATAAGAAATTTACCTTGACTGAGAGATATTCTTAATACCTTTTAGCTTGATGAAGCTTATTTCTGCAGATGCTTTTTAAAACCTGTCACTCGTCAGGTTATCTAATCGCCGTCAAGTTTTATGAAAAGAAAAGAGATTCTTTTATTAATTATAGATTTTAAATATATATATATATATGTGTGTGTGTGTGTGTAGATGTATGAGAATCTTAGCTGAGTGGTTTAGCATGAAATATGTATATTGGTGATTATTTATCTTTTCGACATATATGTGTTCAGGTGTATCAGTGTTATGAGATAGAGTGGAGAGTGGTGGGTCGTGTAAAAGTCTGTGCTCATATGCCCTATATATTACATATATAGACACAGGTATATAATAAGCCTGTGTGTTTCAGTTCTTAGTGATTAAAATATATTCTGTATGTTTAATGTTATATGCACAGTGTGTTCCAATGAAAATGTAACTGGTTCTCTCTCCAAGCTATTTACAGTGTCATTTCTAAATCCATTTATGTATTATGTAGTAACATATTCATCTCTAAAATTTTAAAACGCATGTTTAGATCATGAGTTGCAACATAAAAATTACAGTTTTATACTTCTATAGATCACCTTCAATTCTCTCTGCCACCATGAAATCTCACAAACCATTGTAAAACAGGGTGATTTATGGTCCAATAGCCATATAGAGTTTGAATCACTTGAAATTTTTTTTATCAGTTTTGTTCAATTTAAAATAAAATATTAGCACATTATTCCATCATAGATTAAGTACAAAACACACCCTCAAATTTTACGTCCTAACCCGTGAAGCAAACATGCTATTGCCTTAAAATGTTTGTGAATAGGTAGACTGTTACTACATAGCGCATGCATTGATCACATGATCATGCTGCAGGCAGCTTAGAGAAAAAACCAATCACCAGTCATTTAAACGTGTTATCGCGTTATCTGCATAAAAAATTTTATTAGCATTTTTTTTTAATTCTAAGATTATCTAAATTAATTAAAAAGTAATTAAAATCATAATGCATCATGATACTATACATATTTTAACAAGTGACGGTGTATCAAATATACATTATTTTATGTTATTTATAGCAAAATTTTAAAGTTAATATTTTTTTTATTCGTGGGATGATATAAGAAATTTAATAACGTATATGTATTATATTAAGCATATATTAATAAAAGTATTATCACCATCATAAACAATTATCAATTCACTACAAGACAAACGTATCTCCAAGTCCAATCCATCTTCTCCAATCTATAACCTCTCTTCTCCAAATCACCCTCACATACTTTATTTTATTCATCCATCTCATATGTGGTCTCTTTCTGGGTCTTTTATAAATCTTGGAATCCATTTTAATATTTCAACAATCCATTTATTATCATCTCTTCTAGCAATATGTCCAGCCCAATTCAACACGTCTTTTAATTCTTTCAATAATGTCAGTAACACCTACTTGTTCTCTTACCCATGTATTACAATTTTTAATCCCTTCTTATTACTCTTAACATGCATCTCTTCATACTCCTTTGGGCAGTCTCTTCCATTAAGTGACCAAGTCTCAGATCCAAATGTAAAAACTGGTAAAACACATGTATTAAAAACCTTAATTTCCTTTTAATATTACATTATTTCTACCAAAAGCACTCCAACCAAGTTTAATTCCATGATTAATTTTATCTAATTATTATGTTTCCATTTATAGTAATAATTTGACCAAGGTATTTGTAGTTGCTAACTTCTTTTAACTCATCATAATCAATCTTTATTTTCATCTTTTGAGAAAACCCATTGAACATTACTTTAGCCTTTTTAATGTTTGCCTTTAGTCCTACTTTCTTATTTTCATCTGATAACCCTGGCAACATTTCCTGAAGCTCTGAGGCATTATTTGCAAAAACAACTATATCATCTTAAAAATATAAATGACTTAAATAATCTTCATTTATTTTTATTCTTTTGGCTTTCCATGTTAATCTAAAATATGCTTCTTGCAGCACTGCTGCAAAAAGTTTTGGAGGAATGAAGTCACCCTGTCTTACACTCTTCTCAATGTTTACTTTTCCAGTATCATTACACAATCTAATAAATGTTTATACATTCAAATGCCTTTTTTAATCTACAAATTCAGAGCACAATGGCAAACTCATATTCATTGGTCCTTTCTATAACTTCTCACAATATTTGGATATGATCCACTATACTAAAATCACGTTTAAGTCCAGCTTGTTCTTTTGGTTAGTTAAAATCCAAAGTTCTCTGAAGACAAGTTGTAATTGTCTTGGTAAAACCTTTGTATAAAACTGATAAAAGCCTCATAGGTCTATAATTTCTAATATCTTCTTTATCACCTTTTTAAAATATTAATATTGCATTCTTCCAATCATCTGGTACATCTTTATCATTTAGACATTTGGTACATAACTTTGCCAAAGAAAGTTCTATTTCTTCACCTGCTTCTTTTAATATATTGATTATAATTCTATCATTACCTGGAGATTTTACTTCATAAATTTAATTGCATGTCTCACTCCTTTATTTAAAATTCTGGTCAAGTCAAAAGATATATTAGATATAAGAGGTACTTGTTCTTTATTACACATAATTCTTGGTAGAAGACTTCTACCCATTTCATGATATCATCTCTCTTTTTAGTAATAATTCCATCTTTTTTTCTTATTGCAGATATAAATTTCCTACCAACACTAAAATGTTGTTTTACTCTCTTGAGACTTTTATTCTCTTCTACAGCTTTCCTTGCTAGTTCACAGTTATACTTTCTTATATCGTTTTCAACTCTTTTCCACACCATTTTACAAAATTCAAGATATTCAATCCTTCTTGAATAGTCTCCCTTTCCTTCATAAATTGTCTAGTCTCAGTAGAAATTTTATTCATCAATTGCTATTTTTTTCTACCAGATATTTTTGTTACAATTTTTAAAGTGTATTAGTTATTTTGCTATTAGTTTCCCTTATCATGCTTAAAATATGCTAATATTTGAAAACGATTTACAAGTTCTAGTTTAAATTCATTTGAATGTTTCTGAAGATTAGCAATATCAACTAATGAATATTGTTTTTTTTTAATAATTTTTGTCTCTCTATTTTGCATTAACATGTATGTTACTTCTCACTAATAAATGATTACTTCTTGTGTTGAACTTATTAAGAACATTACAACCTTAAAATATGTATTTTCTGTTTGTCAAAATATAATACAATTCTGTTGTACCTTCATTTGGATGCTTTCATGTCCATTTTTTTTAATATTTTTTTTACAAAAAGAATTCACAGTATGAAGCTTTTCTTTTTCTCCAAACTCCATAAGTTTGTATTTTTTTCCATTTCTATCACCATAACCAAATTTACCCACATCACTTTCATCTTTCAATTGCTTGACAATTCCAGCATTAAAGTCTCCCATAATTTTTAAAATGTTGTTTGGTCTAGTCAAAACCTTTTTGTACATCCATATAAAAATCTTCTACTACTTCATCACTATGAGAACTTGTTGGGGCATTCTCCTGAATTATCTGCATTCGGTATCTGCTATTAAGTTGAATAACTAATTTTGCCACTCTGTCTGATAAATCATCAATCTTCACAATTTTGTTCTTCTACTCTTTTATTTATAATGAATCCTATTCCACTTGTACTTCCAATATTTGAGCCTTTTGTCTACTTTTTAAATCAGTTGTCTCTTCACCTTTTTTTTCTAACTTCACAAAGTTTAATAAGGTTCCATTTAATATGAGTGTTCCTCTTCTAATTCTTGCAATCTTCCTTCACCTGAAAGTGATCTGAAAGTTTTCAGCACCTAAATAAAAGGTTATTATCAAGAGACATATCAGGCATTTGAGAAAAAAGACCACAATGTTTCTTAAATAGCCAATAAATTCACCACATGAGATAATGCTTGTTGGTCAGCAGCCAATCCATGTTCATATTCTATGTGAATAGTCACATAATAATAATTGCCTTGTTCATTTCTTTTTTAAGGCCTCCATGAAAAATTAAAGGATCTCCTTTCAGTTAACAGCAAGCTCTTTCTGCGGCCAATAAAAGAATATAAATAGTTTTATATGATAGTAATACTAAAATAAAGTACGCATTAATAAATTTACTTGTTGCCATTTTATTTACTGCATACATTTCAAAAGTAAGACTTAAACATAAACAGATAGAATATTAGATTATTTAAAATGTGTGTGTACATGGATTTATATGTTGGTATGGTGAGATATGTATTTAAAAAAAGTGTTTTAAAATATTTGAGATTTAAATGTGTATTTAAAATTTTTTGATTAAAGCATATAAAAATACATAAATAGATAAAAGAAATGCTTATTTTATTTAAGATATGATTATAAATGTATTTTGTTTTAATTTGTAAAATTATATTTATGTTTATTATTTTTTAAAACATATTTATTTTTATGAAGTTTTTTAAATAAATCTTAATGTCATGAACACTGATTTGTTAGAAAAGAATTTTTATTGAATGAATATATGAATAAATTTGGCTCTTAATAGAAAAGACCTTGGAACTGAGTTATAATAGAGTTGCAAAAATAAAATGTCATAGAAACAATATCTAGGAAAAGATGTGAGAAACTATTTAAACCCCTGATATTAGATAAGACTCATTTTTGTCTCAATATCTAAAAAACCACAAATTATGTATAGAAATCAAAACATTTTATTCAAAGTTTCAAATAAATATTATTGGCTAAGTTCATAAAACATCTGCTCAAAATACTATTTTTTGAGAATCAAAATAATAATATTGGTTAAAAAATTCTCATTATGATAAATATCACAATTAATTACTGCAATATACTTTGTCAGGATTTTTTGAAGAAATGGACAACTGTATATATTATAAAATAAAGCAATATTCAACATTGTAAAATGATAATTATGGAATATTTCTGTAAAAATAAAAATTTCATCAAAATGTGTAATTTTATGGAATGCTAATAAATTGGAATAAATCTGGATTAAATATAATATTTATTTACACAAAAGAAAACATTGTGATTTCTGCAGAGTATCTAAAAGAGCTTGAACTATAATTTTTTGTATGTGTTTATATAAAATATATAAGTGAATCATAAAATTTTTGGTGTATATAATAAATATTGTTTTCAATGGAGTTACAATTTGATGTGCAATTCTTGTGAGTAAAAACGAAAAGTTTACCTGGAATTTTTTTTGCATATAATTTTTTTATGTTTTGAGATTGCATGTGTTTGTTTAGTATACAGAAGAATATATCATTATCAAAAAGAAAAGGTTAAGTTAAATAGTAACCAAAAATAAAAATTATATTTCTTAATGATAATTTTAGTTTGCGTAAACAAAAGTATGTTTATTTGTTTTCTTCATTTATATTTAAAGAGAAAATAGGTTTTCATGCATAAATATTTATCGGTGATATTATTGGAAGTGTGTATTTAATAAACATTTATAATATATTTTTATAAATGTAAATCTATAAGAGTATACTTATTGTAATAAGAAAAATAGTAAACAAATTAAATATATTAAGTTTTGGAAAATATATCTTATGTATTTATTTAGCTATTTGTGCTAACATATACAGTCTATTTTTTTGTTTCATAGTGTACTGTTTGCAACACATGATAGACACATTTACAAAGTAATACAATAGGTGTCAAGAATTAGTAGCCTAGTGGTTAGCATAGCTGCCTTCTAAGCAACTGGCCAGGGTTCACTTCCCGTCAACGCTTTGACATATGAAAAAAAAAGTAATTAATAGGTATAATAGATAAAAGGTAATCATTTCAAATATAAACTATTTGACAAGAAATATTTTATTTGCTTTTTAATTTTACGCATATAATTTTTTATTGGTTATATTAATAAATTTTAAACGAATACACCAAACTTCTTTTTCAATCTTGTTTTTATATGACTATTATAAAAATATGACTACACACGAATGTTTCAACATATTTTATAATATAGTCTTTTCAACGACAACTGAAAAATATAAATATCACATATTTCAAACAAATGCAAAAATTAAAAAATTAATAATAATTGGGAGTGTAATAAGTTAGAAATTATTTCACTAAAATATTAATGATACTCCCACGACACCTACTGAGAAAACTAAATTATATTTAATATTAACATTTCTTAAATTAAATTGAACAACAAAACTATATTAGATTCATTTATCTAATAAAATATTCCATCTCTCCTTGACTAATATTTTATAATTCAATTAAAATCTGAGAGAATTATTATTACTTCTTAAAATAAATAAATTAAGTGATATAATTAAATGTAATGAAGGATTTTACATACATCTAGCTACATAAAAATATTAATAATCAAGAAACAAATATACTCACTAATTCTTCCCTTTTAAAATCTTAACTAATTTATTTATAATAACTACACTAAAACCAAGTTAAAATTATGAACTAATGATCACTATTTATTATCATAAATAAATTCAGCATAATTTCTTATTACTATGTATTATATCTAATCATTTATTTTTAATATGGTATTCTAGATATCAATCTTCATTATAATCATTGAGTCAGATAAAAAAAAATTGCATTACTCAATTTTTAGATTTAATATTAAATATCTTAAATGACCACAATAGATTTATTATTTATTATTTCATTTAGATTATGTGCAATAATACAAGGGATTTGAACTCAGACTTTTAAGCACTCTTCAACTATCCATACTATCTCATACCATTGACAAACATGACCACATACATGTAGACACGATAAATAATCACCAATAGACATATTTCATGCTAAACCAGCACTCATCAGTTGGTCCAGATTATCATCTCTCACACACATATATATAATAAATGCTTAGTTTATATTAAGATAGCAAATCTTCATACTTTAATAGACAGGCTTCAGTCCACTCCAACTCTTCAGCCATCCATACTATTCTAAATATGGATGGTGGAAAGCCCAAATCTCATGCTGATGCCAATATTATTGCCATGCCCATGTTGATCTCAAGTCATTCTGACCCTTCATGTATAGGACCTTAGCCATAAAATACATAGAAAACGGATGGGCAGGATGCAGGCTTAATGTGTAAATATTTGAAATACAGGTACTCTTTACATACTTGGAGACTAATTGTAAATATAAAGGATGGCTGAAGAGTTGGAGGTTTGAGTGGATTGAAGCCTGTCCATTAAAAGTATGAAGATTTGCTATCTTAATATAAACTGAGAACTGATTATATATATATATATATATATATATATATATGTGTGTGTGTGTGTGTGTGTGTGTGTGTGAGAGAGAGAGAGAGAGAGAGAGAGAGAGAGAGAGAGAGAGAGAGAGAGAGAGAGAGAGAGATGATAATCTGGACCAACTGGTGAGTGCTGGTTTAGCATGAAATAAGTAAATTGGTGATTATTGATCTTTTCTACATGTATGTGGTCATGTGTGTCAGTGGTATGAGATAGTATGGATCATTGAAGGATGCTTGAAAGTCTGAGTTCAAATCCCCTATATTTACAATTAGGCTCCAGGTATGTGAAGAGTGTCTACATTTCAAATATTTGTGCAATAGTATATCCAAATATATTTAATCATTAAAATGCATGTGTGGTTAGGATGATGCTTAATGATTTGGAAATACCAAGAAAAGAGGCTAAAAATACTTTGTTAATTATAAAACAACATTAACAATTTATTACAATATTAATACAAAATTTTTAAAATTTTTAATATATATATATATATATATATTGCTTTGTGACAATGAACATTTTAAACTTTTGCTACTAACTTGAATGGGAAGATAAAATGAATCAATGTCTTCTATGAATTTTTCAATGTTTGTATTTTGGATTTAAAGAGGAAAGTTATAAAGAAATTATATATTTTATTCATTTAGTGACTAATATTAAGTGGTTTTCTAAAACATCTCCAGTTTTACAGCAAGTTTGAATTTCACGATCATTGCATGCAGGGTTGTTTCTCCCATTTATAGACATTTCACATGACATACAATGTATCTCAGTAAAATAAGTAAATCAGAAAATTAATAATATGGTTTTAAAGAAATGACTAATAAGACTTCACAAATATTTTACAGAATTTATAAAAATTGAATTTTGAGACTCCACAATTTAAAACCTTGGACTTATATTCATATGCTTATATTTAAAGATGGCTTTATGAAAGATATCTGGCTTTCTACCACTTGGGTCATCATTCTGTAGCAAAGTCAGATAGTGAAAAATTATTATAAACAGCTAAGAGATAATAAGGTCAACAGACTGAGATTCTTTTCAAATTTTAAATTGGAGTCAGGCAAATATTTTAATAAAATCTTATCAAATAAAAATTAGAGCAAAAAGTTGGAAACAAAATTTTGTATATAAAACCAACAGCATAATTTTAAGAATGTGGATATTGAGGGGTTAGAATATATTATGGTGTGTCGAAAAAAATAACAGATAGCTGTCAAGGTGAATAATTGGTAATAGGATACTTACGTATTAGCCCGGTGATGATGAAAGTTGCCATCACAAACCTGTATATAAAGACTGAATTAAACACATTTATAATCTTCTAAAAATTGCAATGAAATAAAGTCATATATCACGTGACCTGATTTTATAAGCTTGTATTACAAATGTTATATAATGAGCATGTCAATAACTCTTAACAAGCTTTTCAGAATATCCCTATCCTCAGACTGGTTTCTAGCTCTGGCTCTCATCAGTAAGTCACTGGAATATTTAGGCATTAATTTAAAATACCAGGTCAAGCCCAGCACTTTATCTAATGTTTAACTATTAAGTAGAAAATCTGAAATTTTCAGATGTCTTCAAACTCAATTATCTAATTTAAATAGCCATATGGGATTGAACCAAGTTCAGATACATTGCATATTAATAGTTTTAGCAATATAAAATTGACAAAGCCTTCCAATGACAGCCAGAGCTAGAAACCAGTCTGAGGATAGGGATATTCTGAAAAGCTTGCTAAGAGCTATTGGCATGTTCATTATATAATCTTCTAAAAAGAAAATGAATTAATTTTTTGAAATAAATATTAGATAATTTTCAGATCAGGACAATGTTGTTAGTCAATATGTTGGTTTTGCTGCTAATTTTTTGATTTAATGTATGCTGTGATGTCATAAAAATGCTGGGATGACTAATCGATCGTCTGATAAAACTAAGGTACATACACTTGATTTACTGTCCAATTTAATTTTTGCTGAGTGGATTTTTTGAATGACTTTTTTTATCCAATGAAATGATCAAAATTTGGAAACTGCCGACTACCAAGGATGATGCAGTCATCCAGCACTTCAAAAGATGGTCATACACTAAAATAATTATCTGTGAGTAGTTTGTATGTGTAGCATGTTATCCTGAGAAAGCTGCAAGCTGTGCTGGATGTGAACATTTTCATCACACAAAAAAAATCAAGTCAGATGTCACATGACCTAATTTAATAAGCTTGTATTACAAATGTTATATATAGAGCTTGCAAATAAGCTCTTAACAAGCTTTTCAGAATATCCCCAACCCCAGACCAGTTTCTGCTACTGGCATCCTCAGTATTTTTAATCTAATGCTTGAATATCCTAACACCTCACTGAGGATGCCAGTAGCAGAAACTGGTCTGGGGTTGAGGATATTTTTCAAAGTTTGTTAAGAGCTTATTTGTGAACTCTTCTATATAGAACATTTTTATATAAACCATAGCTACACTTTCATCTGCATTTTGCAGAATGTAAAAAAAAATTCAGGCTGCCCCAGTGATTATAACAAATAATCTTTTGCTTTTTTTTTTATTGGAATAAATGTTTGTTGCTAAAAGTGTAGTTGTTACAATGTAAATACATGTTTGTTTATTTCCAGTAAATGAAGTTATAGGTTACCATTTTGTTGAAATAAGGTTAGTCCTAGTTATTTTTGCCAATAACTTGATTTTATTCAAACATAAATATGTGTTTGTTTATTCCCATTAAATAAAGTTATAGGTCATTATTTTGTATTAAATAAAGCTATTTGTCATCATATATCAAAATTGATTGATTAAGTTTGTCAGAAAATCCCATGCAGACATTACTTTATGAGATCGCAAGATTAGAAAGTTAACATATATATGAAATCTCACCACTGAACTAATATATAAGTACCAATCATAGTAATCCGTTATCTTAATTATATTCATGGTCTTCATTTGTTAAAGTATGAAAATTTAAATGAAATAAATAAGAGAAGAAAAAAATTTAAGATTAAAACAAAATGTAAATAATAATACTACCATTAATTTTAATAGCAGCAGCAAATATGTCAAATATCATAATGAGTTTTAATATTTTTATGTTGTTAATATTTTATAAATGGTAATTCAATCTCACAATAGTCTATTTTTAGATCTTAGATTTGATTCATTTATTAATTGGAACAAAAACTAGATACATTCAAAAAATAATTACCTTTGAAAAGTTTGGTTACCAAAGTAGCGAATAAATCTTAACAAGTGTATCCAATTGGTTGAATTAAGATTTTTAAAACGTTGGAAATGAAACCAATGTTCTTTTTTGCTTCAGCCTCTCTTAATACTGAGCTAGTAACCAGGGTGATTAAAGTTAATGAAAAAACTTTCTCATTGACAAGTTAGATTAAAGACAAATATAGTTATTTAAAAAAACAAATTTAGTGCAAAATATAAAAACTGTTTAAAATGTTTCATCTTAAAACCACTTGGAGTCACTGCGTTCACTCTGCTCAGATAGTGCTAAGGAATGGGATAGAAGAATAGATGTATTAATAAAGAATAGGGAGTTGGAGAGATGGGAAGCTGGTATGGAGAATAAAAAGAGTTTAAATATTTATAGAAGCAAACACAAAATTGGGCGTGAGTTAATTTATGATAATAGTAAGGAAAGTAGTTTACTGTTTAAGACTCGAACCGGGATCTTTAGCAACAAGGAAATATACACATAAATGAAAAGATATGGGTGATTTAGTCTGCAAGTTGTATAAGAAAGTCATAGAAAATATTAAGTATCTGTTAATTGAATGTAAATGCCTGAAAGCAGAAAGGGTACAAATAATGAAGTTGTGGAAGAATAAATAGTGATTATACAGAAAGTGGCTTACTGGTTTTTATGCCGGATTTGGGAAAAGATAAGGGGGTTTTAGATATAAAGACCATAGAGTTGACAAAGATTATGTTGTGGAAATGGAATGGAGCAGGATAGAGAAGAATATGGAGAAACTTGGGGTGGGAAGTAAAAAGGGAAGTCAAAGTGGCTAACAGGTTTCTCTAGGCATAGTTGCTGAGAGATTCCTGACTCCGTATAAGGAGAAGTCACAGTGCATCACATCACATATAAAACTATTTTACATCATAACGTGAAAATAGAATTAAAAATTATTACTAAAATATTTTAATGCAATGACAAATAAAAAAAGTGCAGAAAAAAGCAAAGCAAAGAAAGGGACAATAAAGATTTAATTAACTGTAGTAGACCGGTAATGAAAACAACAATAAATCTAAACTATTCATATATTATTTTTTAGAAATATCAAAGAGTAGATGAATACTCATGAAATATATGCATGAACAATGCGGAAAAGTTATGGTAAAAAAATGCTAACATGTGCATTAAAATTCCGATATAATCCATTAATCCAGTGTAAATTTCAACATGGTGTTATTCTTGTTGATGTCTAATAAAATTTAAATTGTTTGTCTCAACCTGTACATATGAATCAACAATTCACTGTTGAGTGAGTTTTCCTCCATGTAAAATCAGATTAAAAACAATTTGATGAATAGATGTCTGTGCTACTTTAAATTGTGACAGTGATGTCTTGTTTCATGCACCAATTCCAGCAACAGGATATACTTCAACACTAAGATCTGCTTTCCAACATAATTCTGTGTTAGAATAAGAAATTGGATATGTCATTGGATCCAAATTTGGCTGAGAATGTTAATATTTATAAATAGCTGTCGGTCATTGCCTGGATAAATTTGGGTATCATGCCAAATGGTGGTTCACCTTCATCATTTTGAAATCCCATTGCTATTTCATTAGTAGTTGGTAAATTATATCAACAATTATTACTGTCTCATTCTTTTTGTAAATCCAATTAAATTGTTGGCATTTGCTTCAGCATATTCACAACTTCCTCTTTCTACTTCACTCAACATTTTATAAGTGATTACAAATGGGTTTAATGGCATGCTTTTGTGAACTTCTTGTATTATGTGTGGTAAGCAATCATCAGTTTGAGGATTGTTAAATCTAAGTTGTAATGCTTCTACACTATCCAATACATATAATTGTGCACATCTTTTTTCTTCATCTTCTGCAGGATGTAAATGTGATGTTTTTTGATAAAATTGTCTTCGAATTCAAGAACAATAGGGTCCATGACCTAAAACATTTCCTGCTTATTTAGCACCCATTGAGGCAAAAACACTATTATAAGATCTAATATTATCTTTTAAGTTTTGATATTCATGCACATTTGGATTAGACATACTATTTTGAAGATATTACAGAAAGCTTGGGCATGTTGGTAATTTTCCTTTACCTTTATAACAACAACTATTGAATTTTCCATCACTTGGTTTTTCAGATTTAAAGATCCACACAAATGTGCTGTAATAATCACTTCACTTATTTGTAAATGAAGGGTTTTTTGTATTTGTTCTTGAGTATTTATTCTAGTAGGTTCAGAATGCCTTTTTACATCATTAACAGGATGATTTGCAATTCCTCTTTGTGCTTCAATTACTATTTGTTGTAAAGCTAGAAGAGATGGATCTTGCATTATATGTAATACTGATTGATCATTATGAGAAGCTGCATCCTGTGTTAAGCAATCATTTTGCTAGGCAACTGATTCACTGGATCGTCATTATGATTAGCAGCATTACGATTAGCTAAATGCTATGATCATTGTGAAGGTGATTCATTTTCTCATCATTTACTATTAATAGCATTAAGATTCACTAAATGTTGTGATCATTGAAAAGGTGATTCATTTTCTTATATTTCTCTTTGACATTTTGCTGAATTATATAAACTTTGGATCTTACTTCCCTAGATTCATTTAGCACTTTGCTTTCTTTTTTGATCTTATTTTTTTTGTTTTTCTGCCTCACTTTAAGATGCATAATCTCTCCAGCATTTGTTACTCTATCTAAATGAATTTTTAGTACTATTTCTGTCTCATTATTAACCACTTTTATTAAAAATGTTCAATTATATGTTTATTATTGTATTTAATTTATACTTATAATTTTTCAAAGTCTATACCAAATATCAGTATATCTATAACGTTTATTTTAGTAATTGTTTTGTAATTATATTTTTTTAAAATTTTCATTAATTATTTATATACCTAACATCAAAAATTATTTTAATTAAAAAAAATTAACACTATACTTTATATTTTTTAGCTATATATTTGACTTTAAATAAATTTAAATATTTTTTTTTTCCAATTTGAATTTGACAACATTACCGATATATATTTTACTTTAATTAAATTAGACAGTGTTTTTGTAATATGTTTTTTAATTGGTTGTTTATGGAAAGAACATCGTTTTTTTTTAATTGGTTGCTTTAATAACTTTTTTTTAAAGATTTAATGTAAATTAAATAAAAGATTTAAATATTATATAAATAAATGTGAGAAATAAACACAGCCTGAAAGTTCATCATTTTTGTATTTTACATTTTTTTTTTTCAATTTTGCAATTACAAACTTTAACAGCACTTTTGTAATAGTTTTTTTAATTGGTTGCCTATGAAAGGATATTGTTTTTTTAAAATTGGTTTCTTTATCAATTTTTTTTTAATATTTAATGTAAATTAAACAAAAAATTATGGAAATAAATATGAGAATAAAGATTTTAATATTATATAAATAAATATGAGAAATGAACTCAGCCCGAAAGGCAGTTGTTACCTGTACATGAATTTGACAATATAAGATTATTTACTGAGCGCCCTCTAAATAAAAAAAGTGAAATTCTGGATTTGTAATAATATTATTATTTAGTGGATATAAATACAGTACTATATTATCTATTTTTTTACCCTCACTAAATATTACATTTCAAACATAAATGTATGTACTGTAACCACACTTTGATCACAATTTACATACCTATTCAGTTCTTTACTGTAATCAAAAACATATGTACTGATTTCCCCCTTTTTTTTATTACCTGGAATATAAATACAATACTATAGTATCTATTTTTTCCCCTCACTAAATATTATATTTCAAACATGAATTTATGTACTGTAATCACATTTTCTTCATGATTTACTATACTGCTGTTTAAAGCATGTGTACTATTTCAACACAAATCTAGACTGATTGGAGCACCATCTGAATAAAAAAATTAATTTCTTTCCCAATTTTTTTAACATTATCACAAAAAAATATAATAGCTTTTTAGCTTTTGTAAAGGCCCATGTTTTTTTAAATTGGTTGTTTTAATATATATTTTATAATATAGGGTATATGAAGACAGACTTTCACACCACCCACCTCTCTCCAATCTATCTAATAACACTGATACACCTAAACACATATATGCTGAAAAGATAAATAATCACCAATATATGTATTTCATGCTAAACCAGCAATCATCAGTTGGTCCAGACTATCATCTTTACACACATATATAGTATAAGTGCTCAGATATATATTAAGATAGACTATCCTCATAGTTTAATGGACAGGCTTCAATCCACTCCACACTCCAACTCTTCAACCGTCCATCCAATTGAAAATCTGATGATGGAATGCTCAAAGGCCACCCTGAGGCCGAGATTATTGTCACACCCATGTTGACCTAAGGTCAATCTGAGCCCCACATGTACATGGGTGTGACAATAATCTCGGCCTCAGGGTGGCTTTTGAGCATTCCATCAACAGATTTTCAATTGGATGGATGGTTGAAGAGTTGGAGTGTGGAGTGGATTGAAGCCTGTCCATTAAACTATGAGGATAGTCTATCTTAATATATATCTGAGCACTTATACTATATATGTGTGTAAAGATGATAGTCTGGACCAACTGATGATTGCTAGTTTAGCATGAAATACGTATATTGGTGATTATTTATCTTTTCAGCATATATGTGTTTAGGTGTATCAGTGTTATTAGATAGATTGGAGAGAGGTGGGTGGTGTGAAAGTCTGTGTTCATATACCCTATATTACATATATATAGCCACAGGTATATAACAAGCCTGTGTTTCAGTTATATATTTTATAAGATTTAATGTAAATATGTTTTTTATAAACATTGCTAATTTATAAAAGTTTGTTAACATTGCTAAGTATGTCATTCATTTGAACTCTATTAGGGATTGATGGACCATGAAAGCATGGAGTGCCTTAGCATTAAATTACAAATCAGCATTTGTGGCTGTTTCTGCAATTGGATGGGAACCTTTACTCCCAAAATATATACTACATTTGTGTAGTTACGAGCACCCCTACTGATTTTCCCCCCAGCATTTTGTATTTAAGGTTGTGATGTCATCACCAATCAGACAACAGAGAAAATACAGATTTTATATATAAGATAACCTATTTATGTATGTATATATATATACTCCACCCCCCTCTTTGTTTATATATACATATATTATTTTTATATAATAAATAAAACCACATTCACTACAATTAAACAATCATATACATATATTATGCACCATAAATTATATATTTTATATAAACTCTATTGAATTAATTAGAGTTTATGTAAAGTAGTATATAATTTATGGTATATAATGTATGTATATAATTTATATATATATAATTATACAATTTATGGTATATATATAAATATTTAATTGTAGTTAATGTAGTTTTATTTATTGTATAAAAATAATATATGTATATACAAAAGGGGAAGTATATATATATGAGAATAGATTATATGATTATATAAAATGAATATGTAAAATGCACATTAGAGGGAGTATTGATAGATATAAAGGTCACGTGAGTGTATTAGAAAAATGTATTTTGAAAAGGCCCTAATATAGGCGAAAACCGGTTCAATAAAAAAAAAAAAATTATTTATTTTTATATAGTTGTTTGATTTCAATTGTGTTAGAATCATTATTAATTATTTGATATTGTGTCTTTTGTTAATAATTTTTTTTATAGATCACTTAACATATATAAGTACTATTTTATAACTAAATACAAGAAGTATTCCAGCAAATAATATTTTTTGTATTTTTATAAATACATTTTCACAATATGAGTTTGAATCTGGTTGAAATATGAAAAAAGTTCATGTCCCAAGCAAATCTAGAATTTTCTGTATTACTATTTTTTTCATAGACATTGCCGATGATATCTAATTGTTGATTGGTAAATGGGTATTTAGCTATTTTTATTTGGATGGTAAAGATTTCTAGTTAATCGGAAATAATTAGAAGAGCATGTACTGGATGTATAACAAAAATATAATGGCAATTTAATTCTACCTGCATTCGCTAGTTAATAAGGTGAATACTTCTGTAATTGATAAGAGTGATTGATTTTAATGCTAACAAATGTAAGATTAGACTTTTAAATATTTTTATTAAGAATTTAATAGTTAAAAAAATGTGTCTTACAAATAAATAAGATTTAAATTAGTGCTATTTAAAATTTATTCATTCATAGTGCAAAACCACGTGGTATACATTAAAATAAAAAAATAAATTGGATGTCATTTACCAAATGTAAAATAAAAACAACAGTAAAGTTCTTTTTTCCAGATTTCTCTTATCACTTTATCAAGTTTGTTTTGACATTCTAAGGATATGTTCAGATTGCAGTGAAGAAAAATGATTCTCAAAGGCCATAATAACTTTATAATATTTGAGCATCAACATTTCATCAGTAGAATCAATCTATAAGATGGTAATAATGACAATAACAGAACTGATGAAACACAAAAGCCATTATCTAATGAGAAAAGTTCAAAAGAATTAATTTTCTAAACTGAACTATAACTACACTATTGTATTTAAAATAAAAGAATAATATTAGATAAACCTCTCATTTAAATAAATTTTATTTAAATTAATTATTTTATAAAATTATCAAATAATATAATTTAATAAATATATAATTGACAATCTTATATAGGAATGCTATATATATAATGTATGTATATATCATCATCAGCATCGTCAACCATTATCAATCCACTGCAGAATGAAGGTCTCTCCCAAGTTCAATCCATCTTCTCCGATCTTTAGCTTTTCTTCTCCACATCACATTTGCACACTCTCTTATTTCATCCATCCATCTCACATGTGGTCTCTTTCTGGGTCTTTTACAATCTCTTGGAATCCAGTTTAAGATTTCAATTGTCCATCTATTATCATCTCTTCTAGCAATATGTTCATCCCAACTCCACTTCAGTCTTTTAATTTTTTCAATGAGTTTCTCTTAGTGTTTCTGATCTCTTCTTGTTACTCATAACAGGCATCTCACCATACTTCTTTGAGTGGTCTGAAGTCTCTGTATTGCTCTTTTACTAAGTGTCCAAGTCTCAGATCCATAAGTAAGAACTGACAAAACATATTTATTTTAAAAACCTCCTTTTCAAACACATATGGATATAGCCTTTTATTATCAAGTTATTTTTACAAAAAGCACTCCAACCAAGTTTAATTTTATGATTAATTGCATCCATTATGTTTCAATCTGTAGTAATAATCTGACCAAAGTATTTGTAGTTGTTAACTTCTTCTAACTCATCATAATCAATCTTTTTTTTCATCTTTTGAGCAAATCCATTGAAAATGTGTGTGTGTGTATATATAGTTAAAGGAGTTTGCCTTAACAACAGTTTGAGATTGTTGATTGTTATTGTAACTGGGATTGTCTAAGTATTTTTTCTGACTGCAACCCAATTCGAACAAGTAGTAAAAATAAGTTTAAGACTGAAAAATATTTTTTAAGAAACCAAGTAGAGTGAATCCCTAATATTTTATTTAAATGCACAGCAATTACCAAGTGTTCTGAGTTGACTAGTTTTTTACTCGGAGTTTAAATAAGAAATTACCAGAGTTTTTCCAGATGCTTGATACCTCTTAACTAAAATATTAATTAGGTTACATTAAACCAGGATGAATACAGTATAATCTTGGGAGTGAATGTTGATTCTCTTTTGCACTCACAACTTTGATAAATAAAAAAGAATTATGGTACCTATTTTTTAGAGGTAGTTAAATGATTATGCTAAGACATCTATTTGATAGTCCAAGGCAAAGAGTAGTAAAAATTCCTTAATTACAGACCCAAATTAACTGTCAATATTGAATTTTTATTTAGCTACATATAGATGTAGTCCATATATCATCAAGAAAACATTACATGAAAACTTATCTTTTAATATTAAATAAGTAATTGTCAGAAATTGTGAAACGTTAAAAAAAAAAGATAGAATTAATTTGAAAGGTAGACTTATATTTTATTATTCTAATAATGTTAACGAGACCTTAAATAAATTATAACTTATCAAATATGTAATGCTGGTAATAGAAACATATTCACAGAACAACCAAATGCAAAAACACTATCATAATAATTCACAAATAAGATTTCCCAGGAAAAAATTAAATAAACTTGCAAATAATATTTTTAGCTGTCAAATTGACTGGCATTGATTAAAGAAGGGAAGAGGGCATATTTTCAAGTTTATTTAAGCCAATAAACGTCACATGATCACCATTTCGTATGCTTGTTCATAACTTATTAAAACAGGTAAAACTCTCTATATGTATTGCCACTCAGCATAATTTAAGACTCATAGATTTGTAGTTAAGTAGAGATAAAAGGTGGATGCTGGAGGGTTGCATTAGATCCTAAGGTCTAGGTGAAATGCTGTCAGATCTAAGACTCCTCCCTGATGAAGGCCATAAGCCAGAAACTAGTCTGGGAATATTGGATGAGTAGGCACTAGATGGGGATTTTATGCACAAGCCTTCTGACATCCATTGATTAGTCTGACTTGCACTGAGTGGCAATAAGTATAGTTTTTCCTGTTTTAATAACAGTTATGAGCAAGCATAAGAAATGTTATCATGTGATGTTTATTGAACTTAAAACCATCCTGCCTAATAGGATAGTAGTGGCTATGGTTATAAAAGAACCGAAGATACCAAAATGTATAGGTACTAAACTGAGTTTATATCTGTATGACTACCATATATAATAACACAGCAAAAGTACATCCACTTTTTCTTTTAAAATATATATGTTCTACAATAATATCAACAAATTAAAAATCCTTCTCCTTTTTCTTTTCAAAAACTTTCCTTGAAAATGACTGTATGAGATAAAACAGTTGAAACGTTGGAGTTTTGTATTATATAAATGTATATATATATGTTCAGTATTGAGATAAAAAAATAAAGTTTTTGAAAAGAAAAAGGAGAAGGATTTTTAATTTGTTGATATCTGTATGACTACATAAGCTACTGAGCTTGGATTGAAAATATTATAGTGTTTTCAATTTAAGACTCATAGTTTTGTAGTCAAGTAGAGATAAAAGGTGGATGCTGGAGGGTTGCACTAGATTCTAAGATCTAGGAGCAGTGCTCTCAGATCCAAGGCTCCTTACTGACGAAGGCTACAAGCCAGAAACTAGTCTGGGAATATTGGATGAGTAGGCACTAGATGAGGATTTTATGCACAAGCCTTCTGGCATCCATTGATTACTCTAGCTTGCAATGAGTGGCAATATGTATAGAAAGTTTTGCCTATTTTAATCAAGTTTATTTAAATGATTCTTTCGAAATATAGCTTGGAAATTACTGTGGTAATGGTTTCAAACTTGGTTATTGCATGAATCAATTTGTATTTTATTAGAAAGGCATAAATACTGAAATTACAAATGGGGTAAAATTTATTATAAATAAATGTCTGAAGAAAAGAGTGGCAAAAAAATATTTTTTATTAAATTGAATAATTAAGTTTATTTCTCTTTCTGATATATTATCAATAATTTTCAAAGCTATATTTTCATTTTTTATACACAACTACATAATTCCACTCAATTTATATTTTCAATATTTAAACCTTATAATAAAGTAAAAATTAAAAAAGCAAGTCATATATAATGTGACATTACTTTTAATAAGCTTGTAGTTACAAAAATGCAATACAGAGAGCGTACCAATAGCTCAAACAAGCTCTTAATTAATAAGTGCGGTATGAGAAAATATTTAAAATCTCTATCCAGAACACTCTTATCTCCAGACCAACTGGTTTCGAGCTATTTAAGTTAGATAGCTGGATTTAGAGACGTTTTCATGTCCAAAAATTTCAGAGTTTCTACTTAAATCTACGTATGAAATAAGTGCTGGTTTTTTGAGTTGATATTTTAGGTCTAGTGTTCGAATATTCTAGCGCTCCACTAACGTGAGCCATAAGCTCAAAACCAGTTGGTCTGGAGATGAGAGTCTTCTTGATAGAGATTTTAAATATTTTCTCATACCGCACTTATTAAGAGCTTGTTTGAGCTATTGGTACGCTCTCTGTATTGCATTCTTATAATAAAGTGTTTATCTTTCAAATCAGCACTGTTTTCATCTTCTAATTTCACATACATAAAAAAATAATTAATTATTCACCTTAATGGAAAATACCCCCTCCCCCGTGTAATTTAGTACAGTGTTAGAGTGTACATTTCAGAATTAAACTCTTTAGATCACAAGTCAGTTCTGTGCATATTTGTGCTCAAATATTATGTAACCTTTCTAGCAATAAACCATTAAATTATTATATTTTTAATAGCAAATAATAAATGCACTTAAGTCAGCTTTATATCCTAAGTTCTTGTTCTAATAAAGAAATAATTTGTATATAGATATGCAGAATGCTTTTGATGAGGTCAAATACGGTTTCAATTTAATATGAAAGAGTTTAATGCTAAAATTGAAAAATAATTAAAAGATTAATATTATACACCTATACCTCACTTTGTGGAGACCTTTATGTGAAGATTTACCATAACAATCATCATCAATCTGTACAAACTATTTTTTTTCTATAACGATCATAAAATTTTTCAAAAAATGGTGGCATTCATGCTAAAAATATACAGTAAAGAGTTTAATCATTATACACAATATAATAAACAATGTTACAGTATATAGTATTTTGATTATAACATGAAAATACAATTAATATTGTATCGGTAAAAATTGTTCCTCCATGTAACAAAATCTAAAACACAGGCAAAATACACTAAAGCTGATCGAATCTGGATGCTGGGATTCAGAATCCAGCCAACATTCAATCCTTCCACCTCTGCTCAATGATCTAATACCCCATGGATGACAATTTTCAACTTACACAGACCTTCAATTTATCCACGGTCCAGCAGTCACCCAGGGTAAAGCAATAAGACTCATAAATTAACTAATTTAACACTGATTTGGTCAGATATACACACACATGACTAAGTGAATCATTAATATATCACTGATTGATTATGAAAATCTCATAGAATGATCTACATATAGATATAATGATGTATGTGCAAATAAATCTAGAGCTGGATAAAATGAACTCACAGACAATAAAATATGAGAACGAGTTATAATTTTAAATATTATTAATTTAATAAAACAATAATAAATAGTAAATCAAAATATACAAAATTATATAATGAGAATGTGAGATATTACGCTCGCTGGCATCACATAACTAATGAGATTAATGTTACATATTGTCTCATTTTAAGCGTTTAATACAGTGTAGTGTGGTATTTAAGTTTATGCCTATATTAATATGCCAAATTTCTAGCCTTTGTGTAGTCTGCTAAATCATATGGAACTTAATAGCCAAAATTATATAACTAAATAGTGTTTCTGAGGTGGCTATCTATACAAGATTAAGTCGAGCACATAAATTAGGCTGAGATACACAGGTCAGTGTGTTAACTTAGATTAGGATATACACAGACCCTAGATAAGTGTTTAATATAAAGGGAGAGAAAACTGGTTTATTATAGGTTTACCTATATACTCTATGGCACATATCAAAATATTAATAAAGCTAAAGGTGTGAATGGGTCATTATTCACGGGCTTCAGCATCAAATGCTCGGTCACCCTACAACCTCTCAACTTGCTACGAATAGGAACATTAGAAGTTCTGGGAGTTGGATAAGCATTAATTATGAATAATCTAGGTCCTTGTGCCCTAGTTGTAAAAGAGTGTGCTTTACCAGAACTAAGTGGATAAGTGTGATTTTCACCAGCAACTCATCAATAATCATGCAGCAAGCAGATAATTGTACATTGCATACTTAGTAAGGACACATCTACAGCCTATACATGTATAACGCAAATACATAAAATTATATTAGCATGCCTTAAAAATAGATAGCGTCTATTTGCATATCTATACAACCCAGTTCTTAAATTTAGTATTTCAAATATACTATTTAGGGACTAAATTAATTAGTAATCTAGTTTAAGATTATCACCTGCATCTCAACATATATAAATCTAAGGAGGACAAAGCATATTTGTGGGGGTAATTTATGAATAAAACATTAAAATATGCTTTGATAATATCTCTGTGGCTAGTTCCTATGATGTAAGAGTTACATATATAAATAGTTATAATTTATAACTAGAGTTAAGCAAACTACAATTTTAACTAGAGAACGACTGATTATTGTAATATTAATACCCAGAAATTAATCAGTAAAATAATAATATGATCTCAAAACAGTGAGTGAGAAAAAAAAATCAATTATTTATTATTATAGTGAAGATTTGAAATTATCTTCGCAGATCGATATGCTAAAATTATAATTATAAATACTCGTGGTTTTGAGTTATTTGGCATATTAAACACATATAATATTAAAATGATAAAATCATAGAATAAATTGAATAGATTAGAAATAGGCATAAAAGACCATAGGAAATTATACATTTAAAATAGATTATTAGAGTTTTACATTTTAAAAGAGAATTCAAGTTTTACAATCAGACAAGATTTAAACATTAGCATTTAACAGTTTTCTTTGCAGATTTTAGGAAAGATGTTTGGGAAAGGCAGATTTAATAAATAGCTAGCTTTTAAAAGAAAGAATTGAAAGCCACAGTTTATGAACAGTGCTCCGAAAGAAAATTTACCATCCAGTTGTCTTCACTGTAGTTAGTTCTGGGCACTTGGGAGCATAATAAGTCGACACTTTGGTGATGATTTAAAGTTAATGGAGGTTTTTCCATGGGCTGCTTTGCTGGTGTACGGCATTATATTTTATCGGATCAAAGTTCTTTTCCATCTGGTAAGGGCAGAGAAGTGAGAAATTGCCAGATTACCCCACCATTTAGAAGATAAAATGGATGTGGGTTCTGTTTACAATTCACTTATTATATATATGATCGATCCTTGGCAACAAAACTTTAAGTATTTATATCTTTCTAACTCTGGCCACCTGTTTAATTTTACAAGCTTGTCCTCATTTATTTATTTTAGAAAAATATGTTTAATTGCTAAAGCTAGTAGAAAAACCCATTACTTCATTTTACAAAAACATTTTTAATTATGAAAATTAATTTAGATTTTGTTTTTCTGCTTTTTTCCCTCCTGTTTATTGTGACAATGCTATAAAATTCTGCAAATTTTGTTATTAACATTTTAGATTTATAAAATCAAGTTCACGCTATTTTAGAACTATTGCATGACCTAATTTAAAAGTTGTTTACCAGTAACAACTAAAAGTTGCCTTGATAATTAGTAGAAAATTAATTTTATTACCATACATGCAGAATAACAATGGAAATGGCTTATATACATATGCGATTTCAATAACATTACAATAAAATTGGCTAAATAATTTAAACTAAAATATTTCTTAAACTAAAAATATTTCAAAATGAATATATATATATACTATTAAATTACAGACTTACCGCTCACATATATATACATGATTTTGCATATATAGTATTTTGAAGTTGTTTAAATGGGTACTCGGAGAGGGTTTAAACCTGGCATAGAGATAGGTGTGGGGGTAAAATATGTGAAACAGGCAGATGGATAAAACTGACTGTTTCAATATATAGTACATTATTTAATTTTCATCCAGTATTCTTGCGAGATAATCAATACATTTATTAATGATATTTTAAAAATAAGATTTTCATCTTTAACAATTACAAAAGTACGAAAAAATGCATTTCATTTAATACAATAAGTAGTACAAAGCTTATTTTAATGGCATACAATAACAAAATGTATTTTAAAATGTATACATTAGCATTACAACTGCATAATTAATTACTTTTATAGATTACAGTTATGAGCTGTATTTTGCTTGTATCAAAAATTGTGACCATTGTAATTGTAAAATTTGGTTACCATATTTACAAGATTTTTTGAGAAAAAAAATAATTTTGTGCATTATGCAACTAATAATCAATTTTATGTGATCAAAAGTTACTTAATCTAAGTAAAAAATAACATTTATTTACTCAATTTTAAATTATAATCTTGTAATTTGTTTGAGACATAGCAATGCCATCATTATCGTAAACTTAAAACAAATTCAGTTCCAAAAAAAAAAAAAAATTATTTAGCATAAAAATAAAAATAAATTTTGATATATACTATTAATAATGAATTGTGAATTGTGTACTGTATACATATTAGCTAAAATATTCAGATGAGAAATTTTAAATTAAAACCTTATGAATGCTAACTTCAGCCAAATTAAAGCTACTATTGATAATGTTCAACCCATGCTTAAATGATTTAAATCAATAAAGATTAGAAGATCAAATAGCATATTTCCAGGGTTGTTTTTTTTTAATTTGGAATCTAAGCTCAATAGCTTATACAGTCATAGTTTTGTAGTTAAGTAGAGATAAAAGGTAGTTGCTGAAGGTTTGCATTAGATCCTAAGATCTAGGTGCAGTGCTCTCAGATCCAAAGCTCCTCACTGACAAAGGCCACAAGCCAGAAACTGGTCTGGGGATATTGGATGAGTAGGCATTAGATAGGAATTTTATGCTCAAGCCTTCTGGCATCCATTGATTACTCTGGTTGGCACAGGGTGGCACTACTGTATGGAGAGTTTTGCCTAGTTTATAAACAATTATGTGCTAGTATAAGAGATGGTGATCATGTGATGCTTAATGTTTTTTTATTCAGATTACTTGGTTATTTTTCTACTTTTTAGTTGGCTATTTACATAAAAGCATTATTTTAAAAAAAAATAATATTATTTTTTTACTTTTTAGTTCTAGAATTAAAGTGAAAGGCTGAAAACCTCTTGCATGTGCTTTTAGAATGCTTATATGACAGCCAATCAGATGTAATGGTGACTGTATAGGAGCTCTTAAGTCACAACACAAGACAGTGATTTTATAAGGAAAGGGTGGTTCCACCTTTAGTTCTAAATAAAACATATAATTTCAATTTAAATAAAATATTTTTTTTCATTGCTTTCTTTAATCGACTTTGTTTATGTGCAATATTATCAATAAAACATCATTGCAATCCTTTTTCTATAGATCTTATTCTATAAACATCAAACTGATATATATATATTTATTTTAATTAATTAAATATGAGTTAAATTAATATTAACACAATTTTGTTCTACAAACATAATATTTCTGTTGGCTCAGATGCTAAGCAATTTTTTTGGGAAGCGTAAAGGTATGAGTTTAAGTTCTAAATGGAAATGAATTTTTTCCATAGTTAAAAATTCAAAAATCTTGATATATAGATAGAAACATACAAAGAGGGCAAGTTAATATAAAAGCAGTTAAAAAGAATATTGTCTAGAGGATGTTTAATTACAATGAAAGACTTACCCTTCACTATTCAATTTATTTTTTAAAAATGTATGTAAATGGATTATGTCCTGTACATGAGGGGTCAGAGTGACTTCTGATCAACATGGGTAGAAGGAGAAGGTTGGCACTAAGGTAGGTTTTGAGTATTCCATCATCAGATTTTTAAATGAAATGGATGGCTGAAGATTTGTGGGGTGGAGGGGATTGAAGCCTGTCCAATTAAAGTATGAAGATTGGCTATCTTAATATAAGCTGAGCTTTGGTTGTATATATGTGCAGAGATGATAATCTGGACCAACTGATGAGTGCTGGTTTAGCCTGAAATATGTATATTGGTGATTATTTATCTTTTCGAAATATGTGTAATTAAGTTTAGCAGTGGTACGAGATATCATGGATGGTTGAGGGGTGTGTAAAAGTCTGAGTTCAAACCCCTATCTATTACATATATAAGTGCAGGTATGAAAAAGCCTGTACTGTAGGGGGAAATCATATTTCAAAAAATGATATAGTAAGTTTATTTTTATTTTGTGAATGAATGTGAATCAGTGAACATCCCATATGGTAAATATTTAATGCAAATATGCTTCCATCAATTTATTATTAATAACCACATTATTTTTATCATCACATGATCACCTTCTTTATACTGTATGGAGAGTTTTGCCTTTATTTTTATCATTTTGTTTATACGATATTCTTAATTTATATATGCATACTATACACATAAAAATATCTGTATTATATATATATATATATATATATATATATATATATATATATAACTACAACCATTAAATGTCTGTATTTTTAAATTATATAATAATAATTCAAACAAATATATTTAACACAGTATTCAAAATTAAATAATATATTCTTTACCAGAAGTACTTTCAATTGTTTCACTGACAATCTTTTTCAACTGTTAATACAAACGTACAAAAAATAAAAACTTGCATTACCCATCATTCAATCTATTCAAATTTCCCACAATTCTGTTGTCTTTATATTAGACCGATTGTTTATTCATCAAACCACCTCTATTCCTAGATATCATCATTGCCTCTTTAATTTTACGTTTTTCACTACACCTTTCAATTTGAATAATTTTTATATCTCTATTATTAAATTTAAAACCATAATTACATGTTTTATTATGATCAAATATAATTGATGGAGTATTCATATTTACTGAAGATATATTTTCTTTCTGTACACGTTTATATAATGTCTTATAGAAACGTGTACAGAAAGAAAAATATCTTCAGTAAATATTGAATACTCCATCAATTATATTTGATCATAATAAAACATGTAATTATGGTTTTAAATTTAATAATAGAGATATAAAAATTATTCAAATTGAAAGGTGTAGTGAAAAACGAAAATTAAAGAGGCAATGATGATATCTAGGAATAGAGGTGGTTTGATGAATAAACAATCGGCAATATAAAGACAACAGAATTGTGGGAAATTTGAATAGATTGAATGATGGGTAATGCAAGTTTTTATTTTTTGTACGTTTGTATTAACAGTTGAAAAAGATTGTCAGTGAAACAATTGAAAGTACTTCTGGTAAAGAATATATTATTTAATTTTGAATACTGTGTTAAATATATTTGTTTGAATTATTATTATTATATATATATATATATATATATATTCTAACTCTTTATGTTTATTTATTTATCTTATTACTATTTGCACTTTTCGCCATTTCTAACTCAATAATCTTTTATTAGTTTATTTGCACCCATGACACTAATTTTTCAGGTTGTGGTTAAGGCAACCAAAATAAAGCAACATATCCATTAATTTTCCAATATGATCTAAAATACTTTTCATATAATACAATTGTACATTCAATTCTCTTAAGCCATGCCACGATTGTAATAACAACAATAATTGATCACTTATTAATTTAAAGAATAATTATAATAATATTAATCTCAGGGTTCTTTGTTTCATGTAAGGAAATGCTCGGCAGTATTGTGTTGTCGCATATGACTGGCATTCTGGTCGGCTATAGGAAACATTTATTTTACTTAAATTCAATGTGTCTTCATCTCTCATATCCACTGCTATATTATTTAAAGAGATGATAATTCTATTCAATAATGACGTATAATTTTGAATAACACAGCCTTTTTTTTTTTCAGAATCTCAGTCAGAATAATAAAAAGACAAGGGTGCTTTTTGTGTCCTTCCATCATCCATGACAACACAATAATATAACTAAGATTTATTACTTAGACAATTTAACTAAATGGGAATGGAATAATGTGCAACCAAAGTTAATGGTTTGGGAATAAATTCATTTTTTTTTTTTTTTTACACAAAGGTGAATGTTTAGTCTTAAGTTTTCAACTCCATAAATAATTATCATTAAACTAAAATATAATGACATATTCCGATCTGCTTAACTTTATTTATCTGGTATATTAAGTTTTTAAGAATTTGGAATGATTTCGGACTCAAGAAAAGGTTTTGCAAATATTGTGCAAACACTTATATTTAGCATATAAAAACAAAAAAAATGAATCTACAACAAATTTTAACAAGACTATAATTTATTATTATCACAAAAAAAAATATATGAACATTTATTCAATAATCCCATAGTAATACAAAAATATAAAATATAACTGACATTAATCTGTATACTCTTTTGGTTATGGACTAGAGGTTACTACTTCTCCTGTATGCAATCATATGGATTGATTAACTAAAAGTACATTTCATTACCAATACATTGTTTATTAAATTTTGGTAACCTTGTAGAAGCTTTTATTCAAAATTATTGACTAACTATTTTTTTTTTTAAATGATTAATCCAATCATATGCAATACGCAAAATATTAAATTTATTTCTAATACATTTACTTTATTTATGGTCTTTAATGGGATAACCTATTCTAATTATAGGCCAGTTATCAGAAGTTACACTTACCATCTTACATTTAACTTAATGCTAACTTAAGTTATGATACAAATTTTATTCATACGTATAATTTTAAATATGAGTATTATTTAATTACTAACCAGAATTAAATATTGCATTTGAATATTCCTTCAGTAAATAAGCGTTTTAAATTACGCAATTTTAATTACTTTCTCCATTGATTTACTTGTCAAATACTAGCAATATTTAGCAGCACAATACAGATATTGATCTTAGTTACTAACGCACTATTTATACTAAAGTGGATCTTGAGGAACTAACACCTCCAATATAACCTTTATCTTGCCCGAACTTTCAAAATTAAGCACAATAATCTACACCTTCCATGGTGGAGCTATCTTTATTTTCACATGAGGAATATGGAATAACCACGAAGGTCTGTAGAGTAATCTACTACATTAAAATATTTTGGTGGTTTCTTGCCTCTTACTTGGGCATACAACGAACACACACCAAATACAATCCTCTCCTGGGATTTAAACGAATGAAGCATACTAAATGCTAGATAAATTCTTGATCGTCCTATCTATGAGAATCGATCACTTGGGCTATAAACATACCCGAACATTATATTTAAAATCTTCCTCTCATGGAAAACAAAGCTTTTGGGGAGATCATTTTTCATCCCACAAAATAAATACATTATAATTATTACCTATGCGAATATTAAGCATATACCAATGCTATATCTGGGCAGGATAAGTAAATACACTGATTATAATAAACTTATGTTACCGTGTATACTTTGATCAACATCTGAAATCAATGGACATCATAGAATAAAAGTATAATAATTTTAATTTTAATAAAGGAACATTCAAAAATAGTTGGTAGCATACTATCTTAAACTAAATAAAGTGGATGTGTTATTTAAGAATAATTAGGAATAAATTCCTCAATTAATACAGTATAAATTCGTTTCAAAACTTTAACAAGAAATATTTTGTTATAGCATTTTTTTTTTTTTAGTTACTTCTGATAATTTTCAATATTTATTTTACCCCTTAAATATCTAAATATTTTTCTTTTACGTATCTAACATACAAAATTTCTACCTACAATTGTATGTAATAATTAAAACATATTTTATAGATTTTTTTCTTTCATGTTAAATATCAACTTAACCTATAATAATTATATTAAAACATACCTTTGTCATTACAAGGCTATTAAATATCACTTGACCATACAGACTTTAACCTATGTGATATAACAAAAAAATACATATCATTTATAACTTAGTTTTAAACAATCATTAATTAACAAGTGCATACTCTCTCATTAGAAAATGTTTTTCTGTTGAGCAATTGGTCCAGGTGAAGAGCTTTATCCAGTCGTATTTCATGAAGCAAGTTTAAAAACAATAAACGCATGGTATTATTTCCTTTAAATAAAAGTTTTCTCTTATTTTGTGCGTTTAATAAATTAGGTAAAGAAACATATAGCAGAATTGAAGATTAATTCTTACTTGAATTAAACTACTACAATTTTGGGATCCAAGAAAAAAAATAGACTTCTAACATAGACGAATATTTGACTATAGACGATAAACATACACAATATTTTTTTTTATTGACGATACGTATACTTATTAGCTAGCTTACTTATGGACGAAAATGCGCAATTTTCCGAGAGATTATTATGATAATAACTGCAGTCAATTTACGTGTACAGGAAGTTTTAATAATTCCAACTGATGTATAATATAATATATCATTTATTTTTATCATTAAGTCACTAAGATATTTGGTTTTGTTCATACTTTAGGAATTATAAATTTTTTTAATGGTAACTTCTCCGTAAGAATGCCCCTATATAACTTTTCCTATATTTACTCTGAGAAAGTTTATATTTATATATATTTTTTTTTAAAAAAAATATACAGGTGCATAATTTAATCTTATTTATCATTATTATTATTTCCAGACAATTCTTGGTGAATAAAACATATTTTAACGTATGTAACTACATTACTTGTAAAGGCAGACAATATTGAGAAAGAGCGCGAAAATGTTTCTAGTTGATTTTCCTTGGTTTCAAAATATTTCTTTCAATTATTTTTTTTCTTTCTATACCAAGAAAATATCAATAAATGACATAAAGTTAATAAATAATTAATCTTTTCTTGGAAATCGCTTCTTTTCCTTAATTTAGATATAATATAATTTTTCGTGACTCTTTTAGTTAATTCTGTCATTTTTAACTTTAGCGTGAGACAATAAATTTTTAAGTATAAAAGGTCTTTAAATAGGTAGATGGCAAAGAAAATCAGGATATCTTATCAAAAAAATTTAGCCACACATTATATTATTAAAATTTTACTTTGATTACATTTATTTCTGCAAAATAAAATGAAAAAATTGAGTTACCAAATTTCAGCACTGTTCCTTCCTTGAAAACTAAAAGCAGACTATATTTTTTTTCAAAAAAAAAATGATCTTGATTATGAAATTGGTTGTTTCGTTTTGTTGTTGTTTTTTTTTTACTTTAGCGACCTCTTCCAGAAAAATAATCATTTGATTATAACATAAACAAAAGAAAGGAAAAACTTATTACAATCATATAGTTTTCAGTATTATTTACCTGGATTACAAAGTAATTTGACAATATAAAAAAAATAATAATAAATACATTAAATTAACAATCAGTGATGTATAATTCTTTAAACATTATTTTTTTTTTTTTTTTTTTTTTTTTTTTTACAAAAAGAAATTACCAGAAGTTATTGTGCTTTATGATAAGACACTCATCCACTCTCCCCTCTACCCATCCAAAATCAATTACTGTTTAGCTTTTATACCATATTAATTTGCTCTAATTATTAATATCTCAATTAAATTATTCATGTTCTCTCTTTAAAAATGACATTGAGTTATTAAATCTATTAGTTATTCACCCAAAACATGCCAAAGTGAGTGAATAGCATACTTTATTAATCAATTATTACTATTGTTATTTTATCTTTTTATTTCTTTAAAGAATAGCATTGTTTTCCTGCAGAAATAATGCCAAGTAAACCAAGTGTCAATAACACTAGGTTACAATTCTCCCACCGTTATAATAAATAAAAAATAAAATAATATATGCATTTTTAACACTTCTTATGGTATTACTAAGTTTATATCCTACTTCTTTCTTATGTCAATAAATACAGTTTAAAGGATTTAATTTTGCTTGGGATATGGTAGTAAGCTTCGGGCATTATAGGTACCTCTTGTTCCATCAGGGGTTGAGACCAAAAAGGCATTCTCACCCACTTGTTTCACAATTTCATAGGGGCCTTCATAAAGATACATGAATTTTCTAAACATATGTTTCCGGAGATTACTCACATGGGGAGTTCTAATTAAAACAAAATCATGGACTTTAAAAGGATGTGGACTGGTTTTGGAATAACGAGTGCGTTTATCACCCATCTTTTTAAGGTTAATTCTGGCCAGTGCTTGGTCATGTTCTACATTATGCTGTTCCCCATATGTTTAAAAATAGGGCCCCGAAGTGAGGAACGTTCCTGCGAGGTCCTTTTTAATTTAATGCCCCGCTACTTTTACTACCTTTTATATTTTTCTTTGGTATTGTTGGGATACCACTAGTAGAAGGCTGATTCTCATTCAGAATTCTACTCTTAACTGTTGGCCTACTGAGGTGGCTATTCTGTCTACCATAGGGATTCGTCCTATAATATCCTTTTTCTCTAACTAACTTCCTCCTTCCCATATGTGACCTATCTGCGAAATTGATATTACTCACCATCGGATGGGTGTCTCTATTTACCCTAATTCTATTATCAATATTCCTATCGCTGGTCTCTAACGAATCTAAAATTTCTACTACCTCTTCTATGGTATGTCTGTCAGCAGCAATCAAGATCTGCTCTATATGCCTCGGCAGATTATGGCGAATTATTCGCACAATTTGTGTCTCAGATAAAGGATAAGCTGTCAAGGTTTTCAATTTGATGGCCTGACTCCTGAAAAACTGAGTATAACTACCCTTATTTACATGATATCTTTCCTGAGATATCTGATATCTCAGGTTATCTTGGCGGTCTTCCCCCCAAAAAACTGGCTAACATAAGATATTTGAAGTCTCCATATGTTTCTGGTTTAATAAATAATGATTGCCACCAGTCTTTAGATGCTGCACACAAATGGTTAGCGGCAATAGCAATCTTTTCTATCTCAGATAAATGACATAAGGTGAATAACTCCTCCAGATTCTGGAGATACTCGTGTGGATTCTCCAGATATTCACCTCTAAAAAATTTTATTTTTAAGAATTTTAAGGCCATGGAGCTATTACTTTCTGGCTCTAGCATGACTTTACTTCTAGCCTCATTTAATGGATCGTATATTGATTCTACTGGATTAATTACCGTATGTAACTCAGATATTACTTGGTTATTATGACCATTATTTGTTTCCTTTACTTGAGTTTCAGATAAACCTTTACTTTGAACAACTTTTTTACTTTTTGTAAAATTATCCCTATTATAGTCTATAGCTTGCATTCGACTCTCTAATTCTAACTTATAGTTCTGCCATTCACAGTCTATTCTCTTTGAACTATCTTTTAGGCCTACATTTAAGTGTTTAATCTGTTGTTCCAATTGGTTAATAGTTTCATCTTTATCTATCCCGAATTTATCTTCTAACCTTTGATAGACTTTACTCTCACACTGAGTCATTAATTCCCCTATTTCATCTTGGAGATTATTATGTAATAGCTGTGCATTACTCTTTATTATATCATTAAAATTTTCTACTCTTCCCATAACTTGACTTAGCTCACTTTCTAGATTTTGATTAATCTCACATTGGGTCAACTCTTGAGTTTCTAGTTTAGCTATTAATCTGGTAATCTGGCTCTGACATCCTTTCACTACATTGTCAGGTGCTAGAGTTATATTTTTAACTTCCTCTTTCAAATTACTAACTTCACTTCTAGCACTGTCTAATTCTCCCTTAATAGATTCAACTCTATCCTGAACTTCTCTTTGAAATACTACTGTTTCCTTTTGATAATTTCTTATTTCCTGTACTTCATTGTTTAATACAATATATTGACTTTTAAAGTCCTGCTGGATAGCCTCAATCATATTTTCTGCCCTTTCAGAATTTGTTTCGATCTCTTTCCTTATTCTTATTTCCAGCTTTTCAGAGGCCAATTTTGATTCTTCTACATGATTTCTCAAATCTTCCCTTAAGTCCTTTATCTCCTGTACTTGATTTTGAGATGTCTCTTTGATCTCCTGCATTTGATTCTCTAATTTAATATTTAAATTTTGGATCTGACTTTTTAATTCACTATTTGATTGTTCTAATTTACTATTTGAGTTTTGGATCTGACTTTTTAATTCACTATTTGATTTTTCTAATTTTTTCAAGAATTCCTCCAATGTATTTCTCATTAATTGATCTGGCTCATTTTCATGTTTTCCCTTTATTATTGTGGCTTCTTCTGGGTTAGCTATATCCAAATCTTCCCCTTCCTCTTTTAATTGTACACTAAAATATGGAGTCTGTGTATCAGGGGATTGTAACTCTTGGGATCCTCCCAAATCCTCAGAAATACTATGATTATCTTTGTTTTCACTCATATTAAAATTCTAACTCTTTTAGTATTTAACAGTACTGAAATATTAGCAATGAACTATTAATAAATTTATCGATAAGAAATTATTGACAAGACATCCTGCCTCCATGCCTCTCCTACCAAAAACAATCTACATCAAAAACTATGCTCTGACATTTAATATCCTTAAAGCTCCAACATTAACTACTAAATATGCTCTTTTTTTTTTTTTCACATGCTTCTTGGTCCATATAAATCTCATTAGATATTATGTAATATAGCATAAGTGCCAATCACAAGACCAGACAAACAGATCATCATAAATGATAAAATCATTACAGTGTTTTATGGAATTGCCTACAGACCACAACATCCTAAACTGACAACTTAATTATTTATTTTTCAGTGGCAAAAGATTAGATCATATAAGAGATATTCACATAATATCTTATGGCTAAAACAATTCATTATTGGCAAATATTTTTAATCAATGAATAACTAATCCATTCAAGTGCAAACAATATTAATATTGACTTCAAGAAAAGTTTACTAAATTCCTCATGGCCAGCTATAGCCATCGATGGCCCCTGTAGTTGGGCGGCCATTTCTAATCCATTAAGTTTATTATTTAGTTTATTTTATTTGCACTTGTTGTTAAGGCAACCAAAATAAAGCAACATATCCATTAATTTTCCAATATGATCTAAAATACTTTTCATATAATACAATTGTACATTCAATTCTCTTAAGCCATGCCACGATTGTAATAACAACAATAATTGATCACTTATTAATTTGAAGAATAATTATAATAATATTGATCTCAGGGTTCTTTGTTTCATGTAAGGAAATGCTCGGCAGTATTGTGTTGTCGCATATGACTGGCATTCTGGTCGGCTATAGGAAACATTTATTTTACTTAAATTCAATGTGTCTTCATCTCTCATATCCACTGCTATATTATTTAAAGAGATGATAATTCTATTCAATAATGACGTATAATTTTGAATAACACAGCCCTTTTTTTTTTTTTTTAGAATCTCAGTCAGAATAATAAAAAGACAAGGGTGCTTTTTGTGTCCTTCCATCATCCATGACAACACAATAATATAACTAAGATTTATTACTTAGACAATTTAACTAAATGGGAATGGAATAATGTGCAACCAAAGTTAATGGTTTGGGAATAAATTCTTTTTTTTTTTTTTATACAAAGGTGAATGTTTAGTCTTAAGTTTTCAACTCCATAAATAATTATCATTAAACTAAAATATAATGACATATTCCGATCTGCTTAACTTTATTTATCTGGTATATTAAGTTTTTAAGAATTTGGAATGATTTCGGACTCAAGAAAAGGTTTTGCAAATATTGTGCAAACACTTATATTTAGCATATAAAAACAAAAAAAATGAATCTACAACAAATTTTAACAAGACTATAATTTATTATTATCACAAAAAAAAATATATGAACATTTATTCAATAATCCCATAGTAATACAAAAATATAAAATATAACTGACATTAATCTGTATACTCTTTCGGTTATGGACTAGAGGTTACTACTTTTCCTGTATGCAATCATATGGATTGATTAACTAAAAGTACATTTCATTACCAATACATTGTTTATTAAATTTTGGTATCCTTGTAGAAGCTTTTATTCAAAATTATTGACTAACTATTTTTTTTTTTTTTAGTTACTTCTGATAATTTTCAATATTTATTTTACCCCTTAAATATCTAAATATTTTTCTTTTACGTATCTAACATACAAAATTTCTACCTACAATTGTATGTAATAATTAAAACATATTTTATAGATTTTTTTTCTTTCGTGTTAAATATCAACTTAACCTATAATAATTATATTAAAACATACCTTTGTCATTACAAGGCTATTAAATATCACTTGACCATACAGACTTTAATCTATGTGATATAAAAAAAAAATACATATCATTTATAACTTAGTTTTAAACAATCATTAATTAACAAGTGCATACTCTCTCATTAGAAAATGTTTTCTGTTGAGCAATTGGTCCAGGTGAAGAGCTTTATCCAGTTGTATTTCACGAAGCAAGTTTAAAAACAATAAACGCATGGTATTATTTCCTTTAAATAAAAGTTTTCTCTTATTTTGTGCGTTTAATAAATTAGGTAAAGAAACATATAGCAGAATTGAAGATTAATTCTTACTTGAATTAAACTACTACAATTTTGGGATCCAAGAAAATAAAATATACATATTCTAACATAACGAACAGTTGACGATAGATGATAAACATACACAATATTTTTTTTATTGACGATACGTATACTTATTAGCTAGCTTACTTATGGATGAAAATGCGCAATTTTTCCGAGATTATCTTATGATAATAACTGCAGTCAATTTACATGTACAGGAAGTTTTAATAATTCCAACTGATGTATAATATAATATATCATTTATTTTTATCATTAAGTCACTAAGATATTTGGTTTTGTTCATACTTTAGGAATTATAAATTTTTTTAACGGTAACTTCTCCGTAAGAATGCCCCTATATGGCTTTTCCTATATTTACTCTGAGAAAGTTTATATATATTTTTTTTTTTTAAAAAAATATACAGGTGCATAATTTAATCTTATTTATCATTATTATTATTTCCAGACAATTCTTGGTGAATAAAACATATTTTAACGTATGTAACTACATTACTTGTAAAGGCAGACAATATTGAGAAAGAGCGCGAAAATGTTTCTAGTTGATTTTCCTTGGTTTCAAAATATTTCTTTCAATTATTATTTTTTTTTTCTTTCTATACCAAGAAAATATCAATAAATGACATAAAGTTAATAAATAATTAATCTTTTCTTGGAAATCGCTTCTTTTCCTTAATTTAGATATAATATAATTTTTCGTGACTCCTTTAGTTAATTCTGTCATTTTTTTTTTTTAACTTTAGCGTGAGACAATAAATTTTTAAGTATAAAAGGTCTTTAAATAGGTAGATGGCAAAGAAAATCAGGATATCTTATCAAAAAAATTTAGCCACACATTATATTATTAAAATTTTACTTTGATTACATTTATTTCTGCAAAATAAAATGAAAAAAATTGAGTTACCAAATTTCAGCACTGTTCCTTCCTTGAAAACTAAAAGCAGACTATATTTTTTTTTCAAAAAAAAAAAATGATCTTGATTATGAAATTGGTTGTTTCGTTTTGTTGTTGTTGTTTTTTTTACTTTAGCGACCTCTTCCAGAAAAATAATCATTTGATTATAACATAAACAAAAGAAAGGAAAAACTTATTACAATCATATAGTTTTCAGTATTATTTACCTGGATTACAAAGTAATTTGACAATATAAAAAAAATAATAATAAATACATTAAATTAACAATCAGTGATGTATAATTCTTTAAACATTATTTTTTTTTTTTTTTTTTTTTTAATTTTTTTTTTTTTTACAAAAAGAAATTACCAGAAGTTATTGTGCTTTATGATAAGACACTCATCCACTCTCCCCTCTACCCATCCAAAATCAATTACTGTTTAGCTTTTATACCATATTAATTTGCTCTAATTATTAATATCTCAATTAAATTATTCATGTTCTCTCTTTAAAATGACATTGAGTTATTAAATCTATTAGTTATTCACCCAAAACATGCCAAAGTGAGTGAATAGCATACTTTATTAATCAATTATTACTATTGTTATTTTATCTTTTTATTTCTTTAAAGAATAGCATTGTTTTCCTGCAGAAATAATGCCAAGTAAACCAAGTGTCAATAACACTAGGTTACAATATATATATATATATATATATATATATATATATATATATATATATATATATATGTTAAAAATACTGTACACTTATAGTTCATTAAAGCATGACAGTCTTTTTCAGCTGAGGTCAACCCATTGCACTTGATTATCACAAATATGGTTATTTCAAATGTTTTATAAGACTAGGGACATTGTCCATTGCACTCTCTTTCAATTAATTTCATCATTGTGAAAACACAAACTGTCATATATTTTTAAATAGTATATATTAAATAGTAATCAATGCTTATCAGCAAAATAGAAACTATTTGACATAATATACAATGTATGCAAAGGGAGCTTGAAATAAAGACAATATCATAGAGCCACTATATAACTAAATACCTTTTTAGCGAATCTCTGTTTTTGCTACATTCACAAATAGAGCACTGCTACGATTCAGTGAACTATATTGACTATTTTACTTAATATTTTCTTTAGATTTCAATTTCATAATGTTGAAATGATTTGATGAAATGTAATCTCTGCTTTTTCTGATTTATTTTTAATATTAACACTTGATAATTGTATACGATTGGAATATAAAACTAAATATGAAATGAAAAATAAATAAACAATTAATTTCAATTATGTTCTTAATCATATCTATGTGAACTTATTCATGACAGATGATAGATAATATATAAGAAAACGGAAATGTTTTAATATACTCTTCATGGCTTACGGTTTACAAGAAAGTGAAAAAATTTAATTGGCCATTGTACCAGACAAATAAAATGTCCTTTAAAGTAGCTCAATGTAGATTAACGGCTTATTAAATTCTCCCAAAAGGTCTTTTTAGAGAGAAGGCATTAATCACAAGGCTAACCAATAATTGGGTAGGTTATATTGTATCAATGCAACTTTAAAATTTTGAAATAAGTTTATTGACTTCAAAAAATTGGAACATACATTTTATGCCAAAAATTTATCAAAGTGGAAAGTAAAAATCTTAATAAACTCTCTCAAATGAAAAGAATTAACTTTCAGCACTATTAAACGGTCTCTGATTCTGGTAATTATGGACAAACACAAATCACATATTCTATGCTTTATAAATGACAGACAAATCTGTGCATACAATAATAAAAATTAAAAATTCAATAAAACCAGTCATAAATTTATTATGTTTTTTTTTTTTTCAAATATTTATTAAACAAGTACAATGTTTACAGTGACAATTATGTATACATGGTAAATTAAAAGGAAAGCTAGAGTTACAAACATAAAAGCGAATTACATGATTATAAATAAATAAAAGATAGTATTATTCTGGGCAAGAGGTAAACCCGAATACCTTGTCTACTGTTTATTATGTTCTGGTTGGAATATCCTCAGATTGCTGTATAAATTTAATAATAGTTAGCAGTATAAAAAAAATCCATAGTTAACATGGGTATGACGCAACAAAATTGGCAAACAAGGGCTTTAAACACACCTCCATCAGATCTTCAATGATATGGATGGCTGAAGAGTTACAGAGTGGAGAAGACTGAAGCCTGTCCATTAGAGTTTGAAGCTTTGCTATCTTAATATAAACCGAGCACTGATTATATATGTGTGTGGGAGATGATGATCCGGCCAACTGATGAGTGCTGTTTCAGCATGAAATGCGGATACTGAAGATCATTTATTTTTTTCGCACCAGTTATATAAGATAGAGTGGATGACTAAAGAGACCTTGATGGTCTGGACAGAGCCGGCGCTGGGTACTAGGCGCCCGCATGCAAATTTGATTTTGGTGCCCCTGTCAGGGATGACGCCTTCTTTTTCAGATGCTAATCTCTCAGTGATGGCGTCTCCTTCTGCCAGCGCCCGCATGCCTAGCATGCGTTGCATGCCCGCTTCCGCCGGCCCTGGGTCTGGATTCAAATCCCCTCTGATTAAATCCACAGTTAAATAAAAACAATTGAGATGAATCACAATTTTAAAAAATATTTACATAAAAATACATAAATATTTACAAAATATTTTTTTTCCCTGCAATGATCTTAAAAATCAGCGATAAATATGAAAAACATTTCAAAGCACATGAATTATTTTCGTTTAATGATATCTTAGTGATTTAATTTTAAGTGTTACTAAACTGCCAATATGAATCTATTGAACCAACAGTTCATATATATATATATGATCCTGACGCTAACGTCTAATAATGTAAGGGCTCATTATATGAAAATTTCTAGCCTAATAAATGATTAGTAATAATCATTAATACGTTTGTGTGAAGTAGATGAGGTCGAAAAATTTGACACCGGTAAATCACTTTGTAAAATGACGATGCTGGGAAGAAAAAATGTTAAGAGAAAAACAAGCTATGAAAAAATATCATCGATGATTAAAAATGTTACCGCTTGAGCATCGAACTTATTGCTTAGCTATTCTACTTGCCTTCGGGCAGAGGATTTAACATGTTTACATCCCTACAAAAATCATCATTAGTTATTGATTCGGTTATAAATTTTAATTTTGAAGACATATAAAGTTTATATATACATCTAATAAGCAATGAGAATAGAAAGGTTGGTTTTATTTTTATCATTAATTATTTTCTTAAGTAATTTTTTTATAAAATTAATTATACTTTATTCATTGATTCTAAATTTTCTTTCTCTACCTCTTCCCCTACCCAGTCGCATTTTAAATCTACGGTACTACAACATCTAAAAAAAAAAAGCTTTATTGTTGAAAACTGTCAAAAAATAGTTAATCGAAGTTTACTTCTATTTTTCTATAATCAACCGCAATATCATTCTCAGAATCAAAACAAATACTACTCCCTCCCCCCACCCCCACTCCCTTTACTCCCGTGGTAATGTTTTAATTGTCTCAAATTAGCATGTGACCGATTTCCGATTAAATCAGCTACTGTTACTATTATAGCATTTTTATAGCAGATGTTAACGATACAAGTGGAGAATCCACCAATCAATGGCGTATTCTTTTTTTTTACATCCAACATTAAGCTATTAAACGCTCATTGGTTTAATGGTATCTTTTTTTACAACTTGTTTATGCTCTTATTTTATTTCCGAGACCTAATATAAAACTAAATGTAGTTATAAATGCTTCCAAACGTCCACTTTAATATTTGTCCCGTCTAAAATATACCATCTTTTCTCCTCTAAGAGTATTGCCATCAACGAACTTAGATACGCATTTTAAATAGCATCGGCTCAAGACCTAGTTAAAAGTGGCCCAGATGTCAAGCTTGTCTCTCCGTCCCGTCTTCCAAATAAAGATGCGATGAAAGTATTATTGAAGTAGCATAACACATAAAAATAATTTAATTTTCTTTCCAACAGCAATCTGTCTTCTTTTAACGGCTTTCACAAAAAAAATAATAAAGGAGTAGGAGAAAATCCAAGGCTTATATAAGTGCTATATTATTTGTCGCAGTTCTATGGCTAAATCAGCATAGAATATAATCACTGAGATCGATAATATTGAATGGCAGTATTGTGTGTGCCACCAGGCGACAGATGGTGAGGTCTACTTTGCAAACAATCGGTAATCTCACTACTATTTTCTTATCATAACCATTAACCATGAAAAGTCTAAAGTTAACTTAAATTGGAAAACTTACATTTATGAATAGCAAATAATTTTCAATTCATGGTTTGTAAAATAGACTTTAACAGATCAAATAGACTGTTTTAATATTAAATTCTCATTAAAATGTTAGTTGAAAGTAATTAGGCACATTTTTAAAAATAAAAAAAAACTGGTAAATAACTTTTCGTATATGCTATATAACAGTAAACATATGCCGCTATAAAAACTGTATTACCCATTCCAATATAATTTAAGCGAATAATTAAAAAAATATATCAAAATATTAGCTATTTTCATATTTGAAAACTGATTTATTAACTCAAAAACATTCATAATGGAGTTCTTATTGTGTTAAAATAATTCTAATAGTATATCTAGGTCTTAATATAAAATAAACGATAATGTCAAGCATAGGCTAAAAATACTTAAAATATATATAACTCTCAGATTAACGGAAGATTTAATTAATTAAGATAACTGTCTAAATCAAGCATAGATTTAAAATGCATATAACATTTAGCTTAACCCAACAATTTATATAAATTAAAAGAAAATTGTCAAGCGTTGTTAGCCGAGAGGTAATCGCAGCCGCCTTGCAAGCAAGTAGTTATTTGCAGACGGTTGTGGGTTCGCGTCCCGGCCGATGCTATGACATATGGAAAAAAAAAATTAAAAGAAAATCAAACTTTACTTTATGATATTCTATTATTTATAAATTAAATTTTATAATGTCAAAGCTTCAGCCGGGAAGCAAACCCCGGAATAACTGCTTATAAGGCAGCGATGCTAACCACCAACGCTTGACTAATTTATTATATTTGAATGTACCACATAACATGTTTGTGCACAATATCATTTTTCAAGATATCTAAACATTAAAATGAGATGACTCCATTAGACAAAGTTTAAGGCTTATGACCAAAATGTGTTGTCATATTATATATGTTAATTCCAATAAAGTCAGTTTATTATCAACAGTAACATTCAAATAGTTATTATTATATCATACATTCATGCTTAATATAATTAAGCAAAGACAAGGTATGCATGTACAATACCAATACAAATCATAAAAATTGCATGTAATCAGGTGAAAGACAATAAGATACTTAACATCATTGTTCCATAACAACCATACATTTGTCTGCCTTCAAATGCAAGCATAAAATATACATCCATAAACATTGTTATATGAATATGCATTAATAATCAGCAAACTAATCATCATATACAAGAATTCCCACCACAATGCAGGGAATATAATATATATATATATATATAAATAAAATAGCATATTATTCAACATAATGGGTACTATTTTGAATATTTGAAATAGAATAATATGCATGTAATATAACTCAAACTTACAATAGTGTAACATCTATGTGCTTGCTAATAATATTAATTTTATATTAATATATACATGCACACCCTACACTATATATCTTCATAAATAAATAATAGTTAAATTTGTAACAATCATTAGTGATGACTCTACTACACATGTTATGTATACATTTAAACACTTAAAGAATACTCTCTTTTCCAAACACAAGATAAAGTATTTTGAAAAGATAGAAAAAGAGTATTCCTTAAGTGTTTAAATTTTTTACAATGCATATGTGTGTGGAGTGATCGCTAATAATTGTTATAGATTAAAAACATAGTGCTATACAATTAAATAACTTGTTATAACAGTTAAATTTGTGAACTTTAATTAAGTTATATTATTTTTAAAATATTAAATTCAGTAATTATTAATGTATAAAATAAAATTTGAATAATCATTCAAATTTAGAATGTTTACATTGTCTAATGATCTCGAATAATTTATTTAATATTGCCTTAAGTTCATATATCACCATCAGCATCATCAACCATTATCAATCCACTGCAGGATGAAAATCTCTCCAAGTTTAATTCATCTTCTCTGATCTTTAGCTTCTCTTCTCTTTATCACCTCTGCACACTTTCTTATTTCATCCATCCATCTCACATGTGGTCTCTTTCTGGGTCTTTTACAATCTCTTGGTATATACTTATTCATATTTATAATAGCATTTTATGAAAAATTAATTGTATACATTTATTTAAACTACAATAATTTATTTATTCAAATGCTACAGAATTTACTCCCTTATAATAATAATTAAACCCATATGAAAATTTTATATTATTGTCAAAATAAATTTTGAATCATTTAATATTTTTTTGTATACATGTGCGTGTGTATGCTTTACAAAGTTGTTTTTATTTCAACCTTAATTTAGCTGAATGCACTTTTGGTGATAAACAAAAGAATTACATATACAAGTGAAGGAAAATTAATAATACACTTAGTATATTTAAATTACAAAAATAACTACAATATGTAAGTGTTATTCAAAAAGCACTTTAAAATATAAGCAATTAATAGCTAATTTAAATTTAATATTGTCTATACACAAAGGTAATTAAGTTTAAGACAATTTATTAAAGTTCATAAAGTAAACCATTGGAAATTACACACATAAAGATGTTTTAATTTGATTGGTCTTCATTATCATTTGTAAAATATTCTTGCATTGTTATCCTTTAGAGCAGTGGTCTTCAACTCTTTTCACACCTGCTGACTGGTAAATATAAAGATAAGGTTTTGGCAAAAATAAGGATAAGGTTTCACAGACCGGCAAAAGTCTATAGATAAATTTTCTTAAAGATGTAAGCTGCTTAGCCTTAGATGAGCATAATTGTTATAACTGATCAAAACAACAATGTTGAATATACAAGATGAAGTTATAAATATATGGAGTTGGTATAATAAAAAACTTTTTTTTTTAATTTTGAATTTTTTTAGAAAATATTAAAAAAATTAATTCTATCCCCCTCCCCCCATAAACATCTGTGATAACTAGAAAAACAAATTAATTTATATATGATTGATTAGATTTTGTTTTCTTTCTGTTTCTTTGTTTTTAGTGGAGTAAAAATGAGATGAAAAAATAAATAAAAATTGTTTATATTAATTAAAAGTTTAAAATCTTATTATTTTGTTATTACAAACTTTCCTGCCAGTCTACCATGGACTGGTAAAAAAATTCTGTGGCCTGGCACCGATCTGTGGACCAAGGGTTGAAGAACACTGCTTTAGAGCTCTATTGTTTACTGGTTGCTGACTACGAATCCTGATAATGCAATCCTGGTTGAATATTTAAATTTCAATTAAACATTTATTGTTAATCACTTTGCACTTAAATACTTTTGTATATTAATCAAGTTGCTATAGAGAATAAGAATTGCTTGTAGTTACTTTAATCCATCTTGGAGACAGAATTTGCCTACATACCTACTCACCATGGAAGTAAAAATCACCATACAGATTTTAGTTATAGTCATTTTTAATTGCCAATTGCAAACAATTCTTTTTCAAATGTCCAACAAGCAGACTATACAAATCCCAAGCATGGTTTTCTGGATTATTTATTTGTATAATATGTTTGCTGTGCCCCCTCCTCTATTTTAATTTATTATAAAATTATGGATGATAATAATCAGGTGAAATAATTATATCACTTCAATATATGTATATAATAATTATACCTTACCCAGCATATCAAAAAAATTACAATATCCTATATCTCTTGACATACACAAATGAAAAACTATTGTGGCCCCTATTAATTCTAAATCTTTATTGGTACTTGCAAAGATAAAAATTCATTAGGATGATCAGGCATTATATTGATAATTTTGCTGTTGACATCTGCATTGACATCTAAGGCTTTTATCTACTCTTTTATCCATCTACTAGCTTTATTCAGTTTTGCTCTGCTGTGATTTGTTATTGTCTTCTCTTTCCTGTGTATAAGACTCCCCTTTATCTCTGAATCTTTTATTGTTTTCTAGAGTCAGGATTAAGTCCTAATTATTTTCCAGCTGGCATATGATTTAAGAGGAGAATTAATCCATTCAGAGTACCTGGATTAACTCTATTTTTAATGATTGCTTTTACTTTTTGCAATTACTTATTAAATAATTTATTTACTCCAATAAAAGCAATATGTAGTTTATTTCCCATATAATGCACTAATGTGTATGGGTTTGTATTCATATAGAAATCCCCCCCCCTCATAGCACCAGAGAACTAGGAATTTCCCAGCATAGCATGTATTCTTTTAAGCATGCTAGTGATTTCTTATTTTTTTGGTGGCTGTAATTGGATGTATATGGATTTTTGTTTTAATTCTTCTAGAAGTTTTCTGTTTATCTATTTTTGGTTGAATTGTTATTTCTGACATTTTTATTTCTGGGATATTGATTAGGTCTTCCACATTGTTAATTGAAGTTTTTCTTTTTTTAGTTCTGTAACATAGGTTATGATTAACATGTTTTTTTAAACTTATGCCTTATTCAATTTCTACACAAATAATTTAATTTGATAAAAGCATTTGCCTGATTCTTTCTATCCATGATTTATTATGGATAATCTCAAACCCAGACTTTTATCACTTATTTCGTATTTATTATTTGTATTGATCACTTTTGTGCTTTTCTTTTGGGGCATTAGCAAAGATAATTTGGGTTATAGTTTGTCTATTATTAGATCTGTAGGAAATTTGACAGTGGTTATTGATGAGGTTGATTTAATACTTTATCTTGTACATACTTTGGTTTATTTATTTAAACACCATTTCAAAATCTACATTGCATTCTTGGCCAATCTATTTGATTCAAACTGATAGTGTGGCATATAAAAATGGTTCATCCGCCATTCTCTCATGACATTTTGGAATTCATCTGAGATAAACTTCTTTTGCTGAATACTAGAGTTTCATTGAACCTATGAAATGCCAAGATTTCTTTGAATTTTAAACTTGTTTCATCTGCCTAATTACTTATTGTTATTTTGTATTTTGTACATCTAGAATGGAAACTTATGAGAATAAAAATGTATATCTCATAAAATGTCCTGCATTGACTGTGTGCTTCCACAGGCTTGTATTAATGGACAATAATGCATATTCTTTTGGTGTGAAGTTGGCAGTGGATAATAATATATTTTCATTCTTTAATGCAAAACTCTATCTCTGAATTTATTCCAGACTATAATGCATAACTACAGGCACAAGAATTCTCTATGACTGTACCAAACTGGCCTTGATATATCAGTTCTAAATCTGTTTTTCAGTTTTTTGCAAGAGATGAAAATCTTGTCACTTGTGAAAATACATTCTTTATTCATGAGATGGCTACAATAATAAATGTAATTCAGAATGTTGTTTTGGGAAACTTCCACTAATCCATTTCATTAATAGTTAATAATCTGGGTCACTTTTGATCTGATCTCATTACTGTTATACCATCAGCTACCTACTTTTTAATTTGTTTATCTACTTTATACTACTATTCATATGCTTTGACTCCATTCTGGTATTCTGGATAATCTTCCAGATTATTGAATTAAACTTACTTGCAATACTTGAACTTAAAATTGTAACTTTGGCCGTAGGTTGTTTTTACAGATGACGTCATTCTAAAAAATTTTGGAAAAATGAAATAAAGATTGTGGTGAAATTTTGAGCCTCCTTTCCTCATTATCCATAGTTTCTCTCAGAACTAGTGAGAGTTTGAGATGCAATTGCGATTAGACCTACTCAGTTCTGTGAGTGGAGTAGCTGCTATAATATTCTATTTTGAAGCTGTAATTATCAGGATATATTAGGATATCATGATAATGTTTAAACAACTTCCATAGTAGATTAGAAGGCTCTTTGCTATTAATAAATATTTTGTTTTGTTGATAGCTCATTATTGCTTATCTTTTCGAACCATTTTTCCATTTTTTTAACAAGTCATAGAGAGATTGGGAGATATGTTCCTTTCAAAAATTTTCAAAGTAGTTAATCAAACTTAGAAAGATTAATAGATTCTTAATTGTACATGATCTTGGGGCATGAACAGTTGCTCTTATTTTTTATTGGGTATTCTGTGGTCTGAAATAAAATGATCTAGAAATTCCAAGTTTACATAGTTCCTGGATGCACTTTAAATTGTTTAACCTTCTTCCGATAGCTTTTTATATACTTGAATCACATGCTTCCTTAAAGCAGCTTCTGAATCAGCCATTATCAGAATGTCATCATATATTACATGTCTTGAAAAGCATATCTAATCTTTGACTTTCCCACGCACATCCTTAAATGTGTTTCTAAGTCAGTCAATACCAGAAAATCATTGATATAGCATTACATACCTGTTGCCTTGGAAAAGCATATTCAGATTCAACTAAAATATATTTGAAACTACTGTAATTCCAAATGGCTATCAGTCATAAGTGAATAGGTCTATGTTTGTTGTCAGAATTGAAATTTTTCATGTCTTTAAATCTAGTTTTGCAGAGTAAATTGCTCTTTCTAATCTGGCCAAAATTTTGCATTCATTTGGGATGTGTCCGAACGTCATTAAAGTTTTTATTAACAGTTACATACGTATTTGTCTGTTGTGTGGTTATGACTATGAAGGTGATTCATTATAAAGATCTTGTAAATGTTAGTATAACTTTTTTGGCTGCAGAGAGGAGTTGGTTGTTAATTGAAATAGACCCTTTGATTCATCTCTGATGTCTTAAAGAAAATTCATAATGTTCATTCTAAATGTTATTACTGTGTGATTATTCATATACCAAGCAAAAATGGGTGGGATATACTCATCAACATCATCAGCAGTATGGTGAGTTTATTGGATTTTACCATTGAGTCTAAGATCAAGAAATATCATGATCTTTCTTCTGAGTTGTCTAATAGTTTTTAATTAAAATATCAATAAACATCACATGATCATCATATTTTATGCTAGCACATAACTGTTATTAAACAGGCAAAACTTTTCATACAGTAGTGCCACCCTGTTCCAACCAGAGTAGGTCAGCATCTATTGATTACTCTGGTTGGCACAGGGTGTCACTACTGTATGGAGAATTTTTCCTGTTTAATAACTAAAATATCAGTTGAGATTTTGTGAAAGTAAAATAAATGTGTGTCAATGATCTTTTAAAAATAGATACTCACAATTATGACAGACAAAACTAAATTATGGTTCTTATTCTCAGAAGGCTGTAAAGTAACTAACTAAGGTAGGCATCTAAAAATTCCCTGACAGACTGCCATTTAATGACTATTTATATAAGTACTTAAATTGTTGATCATTTTCAAGTGGAGAAAGATTGTATGAATTAGATCTTGTAAAATTAGAAGAAAAGGTGAAGAGATAATTGATTTATAAAATATTCATGTACTGTATTACAAAGACATAAATATTAGAAACCCAAGATCAGTGTGATTCATTATAATTAAAAAGTGGAATAATAATATTGTGAATATTGGTGATATATCAAATAGTGTGTTATTCAAGTTAAAGGAAGATATCAATGCAGGTTTTTCAGGTTCTCACCACAAGTCTTCTTGTGATGAGGATGTAGAGAATTTTTATATGGATGTAAAAAATGCTTTTGATCAGAGAAAATGATATAGAATTGTTAAATGATTGAAAGATAAAATGTCATGGGTAAATTTGTTACGATGATAGAAATGGAAAAGAACTCAAACTTATGGAGTCCACAGAAAAAGAAAACCTATATATTAAGAATTGTTTAATAAAAATGCAAAATGGAAATGGACATGGAAGCATCCAAATGAATGTACAGGAGAATTAGTTTATATTTTGACTAACTTAAAATATGTATTTTAATATTGTAATGCTTTTAATAGATATAGCATAGCCAATATCATTGATTAGTAGAATCACAAAAACTATTAAGAAACTCAGTATTAACAGTTGATATCCTAATTTTCAGAAACACTTTAATGAATTTAAACTAGAATTTGCAAATCATTTTAAAATATCAATAAACATTGAATATAATTCAGATATGAATAAAATTAATAGTAAGATAATCTAATATAATCTTCAGTACTTTCTCTTCCTCTTTCATTCTTTATTTTTGCTTTTTTAATATAACATATAATAACAGCATTTCACTCTTTTTACACTTTAAAGTAAAATATTATTTATTCTTTACAGTTTTGACTATTCCTAGCAGTCTTCATCAGATCTTACAAAGATTGTTAGGAACAGTTGAAACTGTAAATAATAAATAAATATATTTAAATAAATATATTTTGGTTTAAAGTGTAAGAAGAGTAAAATGTTGTTATTATAATTTAATATACTATGAAGAAATAAAAAAACAGAGTAATTTACCAGTAAATTTTCTACTGAAATAAGACAATGTATGAAGAAAAAAAGAAATATGAAAATACATAAAAATCATTAAGAAGAATTGAATATAAGGTTTTAAAAAATGACATAAAAATTCATGATGATATAAGAAAATATAACTGTGAATTAATGAGGAAAGTGATAGAAAAGACTAAATGTCTTAAAAAATGTAAAACAACATCATGGTATTTTAAGGAATGCTATTTCTGCAATAAGAAGAAATGGAACTATTATTAAAAAGAGAGATGATATCATGAAATGTGTGGAAGAATTCTCTATAGAATTATATAGCAATAAAAATCAAAGTTTTCCATCCAATATTTTAAATGAAAAATGCAAGTAGATCTACAAATAAGAAAGAGTTCCAGAAAGTAATGAAATTATTATTGATATATTAAAAGAAGTAGGCTATGTAATAGAAAAATAGTTGGCAAAATTATATAGCAAACATATAAGTGATAAAGATGTAAGCCAATAAACATCACGTGATCAACACTAGATAGTGATTTTATGCCCAAGCCTTCTGGCATCCATTGATTACTCTAGCTTGCAGTGAGTGGTAATATATATAGTGAGTTTTGCCTGTTTTAATAACAGTTATAAGTAAGCCTAAGAAATGGTGATCATGTGTTATTTATTGGCTTAAAACCAATTCTGCCTAATAGGATAGTGGTGGTTATGGTTATTAAAGAACCAAAGACACCAAAATATATAGGTACTGAACTGAGTTCAGATCTATATATATGACTATATAAGCTACTGAGCTTGGAGTTTTTTCAATTTAAGACTCATAGTTATGTAGTAAGTAGAGATAAAAGGTGGCTGCTGGAGGGTTGCATTAAATTCTAAGATTTAGGTGCAGTGCTCTCAGATCCAAGGCTCCTCATGGACAAAGGCCACAAGCCAGAAACTAGTCTGTGGATATTGGATGAGTAGGCACTATATGGAAATTTTATGCACAAGGTTTTTGGCATCCATTGATTACTCTAGCTTGCAGTGAGTGGCAATACATATAGTGAGTTTTGCCTGTTTAGATAAAGATGTACCAAGTGATTGGAAAAAAATGTAGTTGTAATATTGATATTTAAGAAAGATAATAAAGAAGATATTAAAAGTTGCAGACCTATCAGTTTTTTATTATTTTTAAACAAAATCTTATACTAAGATAATTATTGTTCATCTACAGTGAATTTTGGATTCTAATTTAGCAAAAGAATAAGCTGGATTTGAAAGTGATTTGAGCATAGAGCTAATATCCAAGTATTGAACGAAGTTATAGAAAGTCCAATGAATATGACATCCACTAAATATCACATGATCACTGTTCCTTATGGTAGCACATAACTGTTATTAAAACAGGCAAAACTCTCCATACAGTAATGACACTCAGTGCCAACCAGAGTAATCAATGGATTTCCGAAGACTTGTGAATAAAATCCCCAATCTAGTTCCTACTCATCCAATATCCCCAGACTAGTTTCCGGCTTGTGGCCTTCATCAGTGAGGAGCTTTATATCTGAGAGCACTGCACCTAGATCTTAGGATCCAATGCAACCCTTCAGCAGCCACCTTTTATCTCTACTTAACTACAAAACTATGAGAATAAAATTAAAAACAATAATATTTTCAATCTAAGCTCAATAGCTTATATAGTCATATCGGTCTGAACCCAGTACACAAACTTTTTATGAACTCAAGAGCAATAACGCCATACAATTACTATTACACTATTTTAGCATTATTTCTGAATGAACACTAATTTTCATAAAACTACTAAGATATTCATTCCCAAAATTATATATATCTTTCATTTTATTAGGTTTAAAAATTGCTAGATATTTTGCACATTAGCACAAGAACTAATGGATTTAAATGTTTAATTGCTTCTACACATCTCTTTTTAAAAAATTTCTAAATCAAAAAATATCTGTATTTTTTTTAATTGAAAAATGTTAATGGGTTATATTTCTTGTTTAATTAAAACAGGGAATTCATTTTTAAAAATATTTACTACAACATTTGAAACTCAGATTTGCAATACATTATCACCAATTCCTACATATCTGACCATATATTGAGCACCATCCGTTACTATAGCAACAATCCCATCAAAATTTATTTAAATAGTTTAGTAATCAATTCCATACAACTCATCAAGAAAGGTAAGATTGACAAATTCAAAAATTAATTTCATTTGGTTGACAATCTGATTACGATATTCTTTTAATCATCCATATTATTAATTTTTCTGATATATCTTTAATATCAGAAAATAATGCCTTTGGAGTGTCATATCAGTCACAAATATTTTATGAAGTTCATGACTGGACATTGGGAAACTCATATGCATATTTTGTATTTGAGAGGGAGGAACATTCCTTAATAAAATCTATCTGCCCTTTACATGAAACAATGACTTGAGACAACTGACTGATTTTATCACATTTAATTCTTTTATCAAACAGTTTGAAATTCTTGGACATCAATATTCTATCTATTCAATTCTTACAGTATGATCTTTTTAAACTCACATAGAATAATTTTTCTTGTAATCTCCTGAAGCTTACACCAACTTCATATTAAATTTCTTTACAATTTTTTTAGGATTCTATTTATATAAAAAAAAAATGCTAAAGTGATGAAATTTTATTTTTGAGGTATTATGACATCAAAACTATTCTGTTTAAATGGTTAGGACTCCATAAAAAATGCAAAGGTTAATCATTTTGGTCATCATTTTAGGTTCAAACTCTGGAGCTAACAGCTTGATCTATAAGCCAGTAATTTTTGGCTCTCGAGGCCATTATTCTCTGTTATAATAAATTGCAGGAAAGATGTTTCCTATTATAGCCCCATCTCTATGTCAGTATGTGTTACATAATGAAGTTTAGTTATTTGCCATTAAAAATTTTGAGGAATAAGACTAGATTTACAAATTATTATATAAAATGTGACAGTGTGTTCATAACAACTTCTAGTGTAACAATGCATTAACATTAAATTATGTTAATAATATTCATTAAAGCTGTAGCCTCAAGTACATGCATATAAAATGCGATAGTAGGGACCTCTACAGGTCTTAAAACCACAAGCTTACTCATTGGAAGAAAAGAGGGGAACCTTCTTTACTTCAACCTACTTTCTATTTAAATAGGTGAAGCTGAAGCGGTTCAATCTGAGAGTGTGAAGCTATTCAATACTTCACTAATTAAGTCCACATTTCTTATTACACATTAATACTCGTGAAATCTTTCGATTTACAATGAGTCAATGGAAAGATTTTATAGTGAGAAATCTATTACGATAATTTAAAGTTGTAATTATAAATTTATTTAACGCACATTGATTACGTAAATAATATTCATTAAGGCTGCAGCCTCAAGCACATGCGTATAAAATGTGATAGTAGAGACCTCTACAGGTCTTAAAACCACAAGCTTGTAAATTTAGCAAAGCTGCTACTGAAATATTTGAAATGATTCAAATTGTGTATGCAATAAATCCATGAATTTCAAGAATGCTTTCAAGTGATTTTCATGATTTCATGACCTTAGTCAGAGCATTGATGATGATCAGTGATGAAACAAAACACAGTCACGTTGTATGTCATGTGATCCAGACATATCAGCGCTTTAAAAGTTTGATGATTAATAACAAATCTATATTGCTATATAACACATGCATTGGTTTAAAGATGGTTTTTTATGCAGCTTGGAGAGAGAACCAGTTATCTTTTCATTGGGACACACTCAGTATATATATATATATATAACCATTAGAAACCCGTCAGCACTTAGACAATCCCAAATAGATAACAATCACGAATTTCAAACCGTTGTCAAGACAACCTCCTTTTAGCAATAGAGATAGAATCCTACCTCTATTAATGGTCCCATATATTTATATAGACCCTAAAAATTGCAACTTGACCACATAGATTGAAATTATTGATAGAAAGAAGTTTCAATAAACTTCCTTAAACAGGTTAGCCAAATAGTCAATTATAACATTACAAATTGCAATTACAATTTTCAAATTGCACCCAACGTATTACTTAAATAATAAGTGTAATAATGTTTAAGGATAAATGGGTTTATAAATAACCATTAAAAACCAGTCAGCACGTAGACAATCTATATAAAATCAGGTTTATGTAAACAAAAAAAAATAAACTCCACCAACAACAGATATTATTAAAAAAAACAGATATTATAGTTTTTTTTATTATTTGATTTAGTTTAATAATATATAATCTCTTTTTGATATTAAAAGGTAAAGTATCTTTATTGTATTTGTTTTATGTTGGATGTATTTATCATTAATAATTTATGAAGTTAGACATAATCTCTTTCTAAGAATACCTGTGGGCGCTACTAATTGATTTTTTACCCTCATTTTATAATAAAAACTTTTTAAAAAAAAATCTAATAACAATTTGCTACGCTTTATTTGTTTACAAATTTTTTTTATTAAGATACATATCCAAGTACATAATCTGAAAATGGAGAGAAAAAAAAACTAAAATACACACGTTTTATTAATATTAGCAAGCGATTATTAAACTTGTTTTTAAATACTTCAACTGCTAATAGTAAATAAACATTACACTTTGATACTTATATTGCATAATCTTAAATCTTTATTGGTAGTTAGGGTGATATCAATTGATGTAAGATTAATTACTTTTATCTTGAATATTAATATAGAAATTTCATTTTTATATTTTCAGCCACTGTAAAAATTTAATTTTAATTTCAAAATTTCAGATGTATAATTCTTCCTCCCTTATATTTTTTATTTGGTATTAATAAAGGTACCGTTTTCGTGACTTTTTAAATAATCTGCAAAAACGTCTAAAATAATATATTGGAAATAAATGGCCATTAAATATCCCACTGCAGGGTAAACACTTCTCTAATAGCTTATAGAGGAAGCATGAAAGAGAAGACATTGACAGGTTGTCCAATTACTGGTGATGAAGATCTGAGTTTTTTTTATTATCTTAGTTTAACTCTCTAGCAAAGTATAATTAGATACCCATTAACCAACCAATGTTGAGTGATCAATTGAGTTACCAGCTATAAGACCTAAACCTAATTAAAATCTTTATCTCTGTTATAGGTTTGGCAGATGAACAGATTACTATCTCAAAAATAAACTATGTTTTTTTATTAGCAAGTCAATAGTTAGTATTCGTTAGATTATATTTTTAAAAACCATCTCAATCTTTTCAAAACTGATAAAATAAATTCAATATAAAGATAATTTTTTGATGGAAGAATACAAAGTTTAATTTATATATTATAGAGAGAGTGACCAATGAAATGTGGCAAACTAATAATATAATAAGGTCTAAATAAGACACATGGTTGTTGCATACACATCTAATGATATTTTAATTCTAAGAAACAAATTATAATGGACCTTACCTTTGGCTTGCTAAATTTATTATAATGAATTGTTTCAATGATGATAATCCAAAGTATATAGATAGAAATAAATATATATTTTTTATTTATAACATGTTAAGAAAATGCTATCTCATGCATTTGAAATGGAATTCTTAAATAGTGTTATGTATATTAGGTCCATAGATTCAAGGTCATGAATAGCTGCACATTTATATGTAATTAATGTTAAGTCATTATATAAAAGTCATATGTATGTAACTAATATTAAGTTATTGTATATATGAGCACAGACTTTCACACCACCCACCACTCTCAACTCTATCTCTTAACACTGATACACTTGAACACATATCGATTGAAAAGATAAATAATCACCAATATATGTATTTCATGCTAAACCAGCAATCATCAGTCGGTCCAAATTATCATCTCTACATATATATGCAATAAGTGCTCAGATATATATTAAGATAGCCAATCTTCATACTTTAATGGACAGGCTTCAATCTAATCCACACTCCAACTCTTTAACTGTCCATCCAATTGAAAACCTGATGATGGAACGCTCAAAGGCCACCCTGAGGCTGAGATTCTTATCACACCCATGTTGACCTAAAGTCAATCTGGCCCCTCATGTACAGGACAGATTCCATTTAATCCATATACAAGGTATGGGCAGATACCTCTACTATGTAATAACTGAAATACAAGCTTATATACCTGTATCAATATATGTAATATAAAGGGTATATGGGCACAAACTTTCACACTACCCACCACTTACCACTATATCTCACAAATATACTTGAACACATATATGTCGAAAAGATAAATAATCACCAATATACATATTTCATGCTAACCCATGAAATAGGATTGAAAATAATTACTTAATTTTCCTATTAAATGTATTAAAGCGTTGGTGGCATAGCAGTTAGCATAGCTGCCTTCCAGACGGCTGGCGCGGGTTTGTTTCCCGGTCAGCGCTTTGACATATAATATATATATATACTAGTGTGTCTATAATGTAGTAAAGAAGAATTATTATAACTGAAATGGATTCTCATTCTTAAACAGCATCCGTGGATAATAAAAGAAGGTGAAACCCATTAAAATTTGTAAAATAACTCAAACTCTAATCTTGAATAAAGTGTATCAAAATAATGGAAAGAAATATCAAAACTATCATTGATTACGATTAAATGTTATTTACTGGTAAATTATTCTAAGTGTCTTCAGACATAAGTATAATAAGCTTTAAAAAAAAATCGAATAATATAAGTATATATACAGAGCTGGCCCAAGAGTTTTTGGCAACCTAAGCAGATTACAATCTTGGGACAATTTTATCAATTAAATTTTTTTTCCCCACTATTTTAGTATTCTTGTCTATAAATGCATTTCCTTTTATTATTAGGTGCCTTATACATTGAATAATCAACATATCTACATGTGGAGCTCTAAATGAATACATGTCTAATTAAAAATAATTGATAAATATTACCTTCTATCTAATGCTAGATATAGCTTCTCTAAATTTTTGCACCCTAAAGTAATTGCCTAATACATTTATAGCTCAGCCAGCCCTGTATATACATGAAAGTTGTGGAGTGAAAGTTATCAAATTATCAACATCGATGAGGAGATTCAAGTATTGATGATATCAGTAGCTAGCTACTTGAGGAGCAAAGTTGCATAATGAAAAAGGTAACCTGGCTTTCTGTGCTGTTGAATGGTTGTAATATAATGAGTTTGAGATCAGGGAGGGATGCATTGCTAAAAACGGAAAAATTGAAATCATGTGTGTGCGTGTGTGAAGTTGTCTGCCCATAAGTTAGATCTAAAATGTAGTTAGGTAATAGAATATATAATCGAGCGCTAATTGTTTGTCCATTCTTTTAACACAATTTATTCTAGTATGTAGATAGACATAGTTCGTGGTTGTTTTTTTCACTTTTCAGTCATTTAAATTTTAAAATATGTTTTGTTTGATATTGCCCCAGGATTTTTTCCTCCCCGTAGTATTTTCATTTTTGATTGCCGTTTCGCATTTGGCGTTCTCTATATTTTATTCATTTCTTTATTATTAAATCCCTATATTCGACTTAAAAATATTTCCGCTTACGTTGCAGTACACGTAATTATTAATTATTGCCCAAGATTTTTTAGGCAGATGGTTTCAAAATCGGTTTTAATTTTTTTTTTAATTTGCCTATAATTTATTTTAAAAATATAAAGAATAAAATAATATGAATTAACGAATGCCAAGAGGTTTTAAAAATAGAGAAAAAAATCACATTTTAAAAATATAGTTTAATAAATTGGATCTAAATAATAAGCAGTCTTGGAGATTGTATGTTTTACAGGACATAAATAAACTTGTTTAATTAAGATAAAGTATCTATATATTGTATATATACGTAAATATTGTTCAAAATGGTTATACAATCAAAAACATAGTATTTATCCAAATTACTAAATATAAATAAAAATTGCCTCAACTATTAATAAAAAGCTAAGTTAAATTGATTAGAAAATGTAGAGTGTTTATGAATGGAATTTTTCTACAGTATTATAGGTTTATTCAGAGGCGGATTAAGCGGTAAGCAGTTTAAGAGGCCGCGAATACTAAGGTGCTCCGAGGTCTTAAAATGTCTTTTCATTAGGATGCGAGAAAAATTGTTTTTTTTTTTGTATACAATCAACCCTCTATAACGCGAATATTTTTTGATTGGAATTTATCAATAGAAAAGAAAAAAACGCTATAAGGATACTGTATTTACAAAAATGACATTGATGTTTGTAATTTTGAAGATGAATTTGACCATTTTTTAAATAGTTCTAAAAGAAAATGAGATCACCATAAAAGCCATACCAGACATTTATTGAGCCGCCAAAGAAATGTCTTGCACATTTCCGAATGTTGAAATATTAGTGAAATTTTTTTTAACAATTCCCTAATCTAATGCGTCAGGAGAAATATAGTTTTCTGTTTTAAAGCGTGCAAAAAATTATTTAAGGAGTACTATGGGAAAAGAAAGATTAAATAATATGACATTCTGTATATGGAGTAGGAAATTTTAAGCCGAATTGACACTACTGAAATTCATATAAAAATATGTTTTTTTAATAAATTCATTTAATTGTTATGCTATGAAATTTTTGATTACTTTTCTTTTTTGTTAATAACTTAATGAGAGTTTTCTTGAAATTTTTTTTTTTCTAACTTGAGTTTGAGGGCCCCGAAATTTTTACCGCTTGGGTCCCCCACTTGGCTTGATCCGCCTCTGGGTTTATTAATATTTGTAGACAAAAATAATCAATGAAGAACTAATAATGATTTATATTAAGTTATCTACGTCACGAGAATGATATATGTCTTATTGTGAAGATAAATCTGCTTATTAGAAAGTTAGTCGGCTATAAATTTAGGCAATGTGTTTAAGAAATTACTATAATTGAAGTCAATAATTGGATATTAGTTCAGACTTTGCACCAGTTAACGATTAAGGTACTAGCCAGAATTTATTTTAACTACATAAACCAATACTATATTATTATATATAATCTTATAACAATAAATATTAGAAAGATTTGTATATGAAAACACTTTTTGCTTTATGTCTTTTAAATAAAATACTAATTTTTTTCAGTGTTATTTTAAAAAGGCACTGAGGGAAGAAAAGTAAAAAACGACCATGTTTTTGGGTATATAAATTATCAATAAGTTAGGTAATATAATGAGTTTGCAGAGAGTTTTAAATTAAAAGTAAATATATTCAATGTTAATTATAACAATATTAACAATAAAAACAGTTTAAAATAGTGATTATTAAAATTTACAGAGACCAAATATTATAATTCCATATTTTAATGTTTGATAGTAAATATTTAAGATCTTGAAAGAATATATTATTTCATTCAAGTCAATATCTTAAGGTAAAATAAACAACTCGTAATTCAAATCAATGATTCCTTTTTTGACATATTGCTTAAATAAAATTATATATATATATATTGAATTATCTTTTCAGATGCATGTTTACTGTTACTCATGATATAGAATTTGAAAATACTTTGTTGATAAATGAAAATAAGAATTACAATATATTGCAGAAGTTCACACAGCACAGGACAAACAATAATTGAAATTTATATTATTATTGCACTTATAAAATTTTTTGCATTCTCTCTCTATTTTGAGATTTTATTATAGATAGTGAGGACACAATATTGTTCTGTTTGCTGTCAAAAATAAATTTTTATTTACTAAATCATGATATTCAAAAAGAAATATAACAGGATTTATAAAGGCTGAAGAAAATATTTGCTGTCTTAGTTATCTTATCATAGTATAGCTTTTTTAATTAAAAAAGATGCCAGAATTCACTTCTTGTCATGCTTTTTACTACATAAAATTATATTCAAATATCATTTAAATGAAATTTAAAGCAGTGTTTCCAATGCTATAAGATAAAAAAAAAATTAAACAAAATTTATTATAATTTTTTTATTTTAGACATGTCAAATCTAAAGGTAAATAAACAAATACAAATATACAATTGATAACTAAATGTAAAATGAAATTGTAAAACTTTATATAACTGAATAAAAGTTTATAGTGATTTCCAAAGTTTTGTCCAATTCTCATCTGACAAATTGTCTCGATTCATTTTCTTAGTGTTAGTATCTATGGCCGAATGATGTCCTCTGAGTAATCACAGATCAATGTATTTTAAAGATCGAAAATGTCAAAGGTAGTCCGATGAGTTTGATGAATAAATATCCCAAAGCTATTTTGATCTTCAATAAAGATCTTGTTGGGGGTAATAATTAGATTCATTTGTGAAAGGTTGTGTTCACATTTACTTGAAAAAATGAGAATAGAATTCAGAGCATTTACAAAAATGTATTAGCGGAATCCACAAATCATTTCTCTTTCATTTAGTTGTAGTCTGATTGACATATTTCTAATCTCCATCTCTCCAAATGTTAACTGAATATCAATATCTTCAGGCCAATATTTTTGGACAAGTACACAAGACCACTGTGCAAACTCAAAATCTTTGCTATCTAGCATCCTTTTTTCAATTGACTCTTTCAGCACGGTATAAAATGTTATCTGGTCAATAGGAGGATCATTTTTTGAAACTTTTACATGAAGTGAAACTCCACAAAAATGCAGATTGTGTATAGAAGCTACAGCACATTTATAAAAGAGTCCAAAATTTTGTTTTCTTTTTTCAAAAACTTGAACTAGTGCATTCTTGTAGGTCCAAACTTAGTTCCGACAATTCTTGGAGATCATTGCACATCAATGGTAAGTCCAATAAAAAGGCCATAGATGTTATTTTTTTCTTTAAGCTATCATAAGTATATTTTGTCATTTTTATTTCTTGTAAGATCATTCATTGCTTCTTCAAAATGATGCACAAGAGATTCAAAATTATTCTACATAGCCGAAACTAAATGACATCTAGATACCACCATTCTAGTACTTAAAACTCTTCCAATTGTTAGCAGCTCAACACCTAGTGATTCTTTACTTTCGTGTAACTCTCCATTATTTTTCGGTTATGCATGTTATAAAACAGAAAGTTTATCAATAAATGATTTGAATCTATTGATTCCTGAAATTTTCTTTATAACATCACTTATTGATAATTCTAATCTATGATTAGCACAATGCCAAACTATAATAGGAGGAAATTTTTGTTGTGGGCAATTCTTTCACTCCACTTTTACATCCTAACATGACAGCAGCACCATCGCATTCTGCCGAAATTAAATATTCTTTTAAATAATCTGTCATTCCATAAAATACAAGACATTGGAGTAACGATTCAAATATTCATTTTGCCATTATGTTTTCACATTCGATCAAGTCTAAAGATAAATTGATCATGAATTCATTCCAACACTTTCAATCCAGTATTGAAAAAATACAATAAAGATGTTTTTTTCTGCTTATGGTAGTTGATGCACCATTTATCAATAAAATTGTATTTTTTGATTGAACAATTTCTTTAAATACTTTTTTATCATTTCATCACTTATATGATTTGTGATGTTAATGTATGTGTTTGTTGAATGAAGAATACGACCCATTTCACTTACATTCAGTTCTTGCAGATCAATTTCATTTTTAAAAGCAGAGAATGATTGATTTTCTTTGCTACTTTATATGCAGTTGGAAAATTTTTTGCTGATATTACTTTTTCAGGAGATAATTATTTTAAAAAAATGTTTTCAATCTTCCTTTTTTTGGCTTCAAAAATAATTTTTAACGTTGCTTTGCGTGCAGTAGATTCTTTGTGATCGAAATTTTTTTTCAAAGTGAACTCAATTGTTCCCAGAATAGGTGATATCATTGTTGGCCCATTCATTGGAAATTATCATACCCATCATCACTTCAGCTCCAAGAGTTCTAATGTTTCTACAAGGTGTGCGGCCAAGTTTCATTTTGTGTATGTTCAACCATTCATTTTCTGAACAAAAATCATTTTTTTGATCCAATGACCAGAAATCCGGCCAATCATCTTGAGTTTAGCATTGCATCCCAAGATCCATTTGAAATAATTCAGGAGCATCAACTTGCATACCAATATTTTCATATTTTTTGTCATTGTTTTGGATTTTTATTAGTGAGACTAATGGTTGAAAAGTAACTGGAAATGTTTTTCATTTTTAAACTTGGGGTAAACTTTTACACTAAAAAATAAAAAAAATAAAAATTTCAACATCAAATTTACATAAAAATAAAGAAATTAAAATATTCCACACATTGTCAATCGCTACAAAGGTGCATTCAATCATAAACAGACATTACAAGCTGTATATGTGTCACTGTAATCAGTCATTGACCATGAGTGACCAATAGGGACATAGACAAGTCCACTTCTCACTACATGAGAGCACCAATTTCAAATCCATCTATATTTTATCTGATTCATGAAATACCACATTTTTTTATTTGTTTGAATTATATAAATATGGATTGTAGTTACATATGTGTGATACCATTTCATCTAATTAGGTTTGAAACATTAAAAATACATTAAAAAAGGTGATGGAACACCATTCTGCCATGTTACATGACAAAAAAAGCCTTGATTATAGCATAAGTTACATTGGATTAAGTTTAAGATTTATTTTTTTATTAACAAAGATTTTTCTTATAATAAAGTCATGGAGCAGATCAAACATTCAATTTAAATGACTCTGTGAAATTATGTTTTGGAAGAAATTTGCTGATTTTAAAAATGAAAGACAAAAACAAAATATTGCCTGACAATATATTTTTTTAATATATGTAATTATATTTGTCTGAAAGTTTGTAATGATGTCACTTTACTTGTAATAATATGTTGAACTGTTTTTCATGTCTAGTTTAATTGTTAAATAGTTTTAGATAAAATTAAGCTTTAATTACATTAGTACATGCAGCTTTTTATAATAACTACAATTTAATATATTATACATTTTAATTGTTCAGGGTGAATGACAGCTATAGAAGAGAGAAGTTACTACCATTGGAAACGTGTTCTGTATTAACCTGTGTGATATTTCTAACAGTTGAATGCAATTGAAAAAATAGACGAAGTTTGAATTTTTCTAAAAACATTTGACAATTAAACAAAATGATGGAAAAAGTATAACAATAATTGTATCTATATAAGAATTTCTGTAATGAAAATAATTATAGATAATTCATATTTCAAAATATAGTCTTTAAAATCTGACCATTCCTCGAATATATATGTAAATGGATTATGTCTTGTACATGAAAGGTCAGAGTGACTTGTGGCCAACATGGGTAGGATGAGAAGGTTAGCACTAAGGTGAACTTTGAGTGTTCCACCATCAGATTTTCAATGAAATGGATGGCTGAAGAGTTGTGGGGTGGAGTGGTTTGAAGCCTGTCCAATAAAGTATAAAGATTGGCTATCTTAATATAAGCTGAGCTTTGATTGTATATATATATATATATATATATATATATATATATATATATATATATATATATATATATATATGTGTGGAGGTGATAATGTGGACCAACTGATGAGTACTGGTTTAGCATAAATATGTATATTGGTGATTATTTATCTTTTCAACATGTGTGTGATCAAGTGTATCAGCAGTATGAGATATCATGGATAGTTGAGGATCATGTGAAAGTCTAAGTTCAAACCCCCTAGATATTACATATAGAAGTGCAGGTATGAAAAAGCCTGTACTGTAGAAAAATTCATATTTCAAAATATCATGTCATGTTCAATCTGAATGTACAATGAATATCTTTAATAAGTGGATTTATAAACTCAGTAAATAAAATAACCAAATGACATACATTTGAATGTCAGAATTAGGGATGATCCCTCATGGATCTCAAACTTGAGTTTGCTATTTTATGAGTGAATCAAATCCACTGAACATAGCCTATGAGAGGGTTGATATGACTTGAAAGTTTTCATTTTATTATGTAATACATTCATTTTGAGACATAACACATTTATATCAACAAACTTAAACAGTAATAGCAATGTTTCCAATTCTTGAAATCGGAGTGTTTTCTGTGATGTTATTTTATTATTTCTGTTAATAGTCGTAATGACAAGTAAATCCAAGAATTTCAATATCCTTTTGATAACAAGTGGTAATGATCTGTGTCTTTGTGGTTTAATGGAAAAAAAACGTGATTTTTTTTCTTATATTTTATCAACAATTAATTTATTTGAATGATTGTTACAATTTATTTGAGACAGATAAAAGCAGTCATGTTCATTAAAGTTACCAAATAATTTCCAACAATAGTAAAAAAAAACAATTGTCAAAATTAACTATATGCTAGTATATACTATTTTGAGAACATTTTTTTAAAACTATAATTTATTTTCTATAAAACTATGCATTATGTAAATTTAGGGTACTGTTGGATGCGCCGTACTGTGTCGGTAGACTTATTTTTTAGCCATTTTAATTAATAGCTTTGGAGGGTTTTATTTTATATATTTTACAGATTTCCACATGTGTGTGTGTACTTTTTTAAAATTTATGTATTTTGAGAGACTTCTTCGAAAGAAATTTTATCGATTGCATGCTTTTTGATGGGCGCCGAAGCTCTGTATATCAGACAGAATGGCACACCCAACAATATATATCCTTGTAATTCGAAGTTACTCAGTCTTTTAACAGTTCAAAAGTGTTTATCATGACACAATCTTTTAAAATCTTTGAAATAATTAAATCCTTAGGCATTTTATATTATAAAATCCCAATTGATGGATAAACAAAACATTCTTATAATATAGTAATTAATAATGAAGTTGGAGCTTAAATAAAATCCAATAATAATGTTTCAAATATTTCATATAACTATAATAAGTTGTTTTTATTTCCTTGGTATGGAAAATGATAAATAGTTTGTTGACTGATGGTATCCCTTAATTATGTTTTTTATGAAAATAAAAATCCATCAGTTAAAATTTGTTCTTAACAATAATTTTCCAATATGCAGGTACTTGTCCAGAAAAGATTACATTAACTACAGTCAATGTAATCTTAGGCAAATTAGTTGATTATGGCTTACATAAAAGATAACACTTCAAAATAAATTTAAGATTTCATATTTCAATTAAAATTTTAAAACATTTTTTTCTTTTAATACATTAACAGATGATGAACATTGTTAATTATTTTAATTCTCATTTTGGACAGCTTTGAGGTACATTTACCATACAAAGGCAAATGTTTGTTTAGTTGTCTATTCCATTGTCATTGTGTTTCAAGATATTGCTAACTGTAAATTTATTGTTTTTACAATTCTGCAAACAGCAAAAAAAAAAAATTAATCTTAACTAGTAGGTGTTTTTATAGGTTTGCATCACATATTAATTAGACCATCATCTTCACTAAAAAAAATTTTACTCTTGATTTTTTACAGAAAAGTTTTACCATTGTTGCTAGAATATATGTAGAAGGCAGTTTCTTAAAACTTTAAGAAAATATAGTGCCAATTTTCAATGAAATTCTTCTTAAAATTAGAAACTAATATTTTTAAATATAATATTACATTAATTATTGAAATTAACTATTTTTATTTTTATTGTAATTAATATTATCACTAATAATAATAAATCTACCTAAATAATTTGTGATTACACTCTTTTAAATTCAAACTACATCTAAAAAATAGAAACACATTTATTTGAATATTATATTAAAATTTTTTACTAAGTGTAATTTTAATTGTATATGTACATTATTAAAATTATTACTATGCTAATACTATGTTGAATAATTTATTCCTGTATTGTTAGTATTATACATTTTTATTCCATTTATTGTTGTTTTAAAATTAACTTTATGTGCAAGAGTATTTTAATAATTAAATATAAACTGTGATTAAAAATATCTCAATACATGTATTTTGAAACGCTGTATATAAAATATTTATAGGAAGACATCTTGGTTTCATTCTAAAAAAATTACCTTATAAGATAATATTATCAATAATATTAATATAATTATTTGCTTCAATAACAATAATGATATTAATAACAAACAGTAGTTGCAATATTGATAAGCCAATAAAAAAAAATTATATTATGATTAGTTACCATTTTATATATTAAATTTTATTACAATTTATATATATGCATTTATATAGCTGTTATATATGAATGATTTTTTTTTGTGTATATATATGTTATATATGATATGATTTTTTTTTGTGTATATATATATATATATATATATATTGTAACAGGAAGTGCCACTGAATAGGGGGTATGAAGGCAAAAATCAATGAATGTAAAGAAAGAGAATCTTCTAAATGTCAATAAAATATAATAAGAAAATGATTCTGCTAAATGGTAATTTACAGTTTTATATAATGTTTGATAACTAATTTTCAAACTATTTAAAATTATTCCATCACTATATTCTTTTTCAGAGTACTGGTTACATTTTTAGATTAATTATCTAACTCCAGATGGTTGGCAAAAGGTATAACTTTAGAATTAAATATGATGCTGGTAAGCATTATGATTCCGAGGCATTATCTTTGATGAAGAGCTATCTTTCAGACTTCATCCTGACATTACTACATTCTTTTATTATTTCTTCACTATTATTGCTTCTGGGTTCAAATTAGTACAAACTATAGATTTTTATAAAAATGATTGCGTACACTATTTTTTTTAATTAATTAAACATGAATAAAAAGACCTGAACATGTGCAAGATTGAAGATTAAATGAAAGTAGATTGGATTAATAAATCAATATATTTATAATTTATTAATTAATGTAAATAAAATAAGGAAATTGATAGATAACTCCATCACAGTAATGAAGTATATTAAATGGTCTGAATACATTAGTTTGTCAGATGTATATTCATCATTTAGTTTAAGCACTGTTTTTTTTCATATGTCAAATGCATTGGGAAGCGAACCTGCACCAGCTGCTTGGAAGGCAGCTATGCTAACCGCTAGGCCACCAACAATAGACTAAACACTGGTTTTTATTTTTACTTTATTTCATTATTATTCACTTTAGTTTTAATAAGCATATTTCTTTACAGTATTATTGAGCATAACAGGTGGATAAATGACTTACAATCTCTTCACCATCTCTAAAGAAGAGCACTGAATGAAATGGTTTGATTTACCAGATTTTCCAAATGGTGGTTAATAAAAAAGTTTTAGTTTCTAGCTAAGTATAAGTAGATAACTAATTATGTATCAATAATTGAATGGTTAGGTAGATTAGATTTCTATTTTAGTATCTACAAATCAATTTTCCTTTGGAAGTGATTATTTGAAGTTCACACTTTACATTTATTCACAGAGGACGCTACTGCAATATAATGTTTGGGAGGGTGATTTGAATATATTCTATTTAATTTTCAGCTAGCAATATGCACTGGAATATTTTCTTATGTAAAAATATATCAGCCTTTAGAGTGTATATCCACACTATATAAATCATAAAGTTTATAAACATATATACACTTTGTAAGCTATCTTTAAATTTAGTGGTAGCCACTATATAACCTAAAAGCCAAAATGCAACCTTAGTAAAAAACACATATTGGACTATAGATCGCATATGTTCAACTGCATTTTAAAAATAATCCAAAAAAAATCTATATATATACATAATATTTGTGACATTTATACATTTAAGATTAGTTGAAATTATTTTCATTTAATATACCATGAATTACAAAGCAATCTTTTATTTAATATTATTTATAAATGAATTTATAAATTTATATGACAACCAAGATCAAAATAATTTAGTTATAAAATTATGTAAAATAGAAATGCCAATATATTGTTTATTTTAGAATGAAGCTATAATTAAATAAATAAAATCTTTTGTTATAATTTATACAAACTATTAAAAACACAAGTAAAAGATTAAATGTGAAAACTTTTTTTTATTATTACAATTAGATTACAAATATATATAATAAAGAATAAATTACTACTAATATAATAACGTAGAAAAAAGTTTTTAGAAACAAATATGATATGAATTTGCATGAATTGCCCAATATTTTCCACCCATATATCAAGATCAGACAGTGTAAGTTTTATTTTGTATATATATAGAATGGACTATTCACCAGCGTTATGAATTTAATGGCTTTTTATCTCTAAATTTAGGATCAAAAAACACCATTGTCTTTGTTCCTTCATGCCTTGCAATTATTATTTGAAACATCAGTTGAGCTCTCTTGAAGGCAGAGTCAATGTATGTGTGATTTTTTATTAGACATTTATGATCATGACAAACAACTGAAATTATAGCCCTTATTCCCAAGAGGATGCAAATTCGCCAGCCAAGGCAATAATTGGGAGCTAGATGTGAAGAGTGCTAAGAATCCCTGCCCATGGACCTAGGTTGCCATCCGATGAGACCTTTTATTTAATTATTCACAAATGCAGATAACTTTCATATGAAGAGGAGATTACATGAATTGGAAGATGAACTGTCTAGTATTAAACAAGATGTTATAATTTGTGAAGTTAGAAGACAAGGTGAAGGCACAAACAGAGCAAATGAAATGGAATTCATTATAAGTAGTAGAGAATAAAAAAACATTAATAGATGATATGTTATACAGAGTAGTAAGATTAGTTTTTCAGATTAATAACAAGATACCAAATTCAGATAATTCAGGTTTATGACCTCACAAATTCTTGCTGTGAAGGAGAAGAGGATTTTTATGTAGATGTACAAAATGCCTTTGATTTTGGCAATTATTTTAAAATTGTCAAGGGACTTTAATGTGCTAAAATTGAAAAACAAAAATATTGACAATAAATTTGATCATGACTTCAGAAATAAGAAGACATTAGGTTGTAGATTTTGTAGAAAGGGGAAAACTATATATCACAAATTAAATGGATATAGAAGCATGCAAATGAAGATGCTATATACATTAACAATATTGATATTAAACAAAGGCAAAACTCTCCATACAGTAGTGCCACCCTGTGCCAAACAGAGTAATCAATGGATGCCAGAAGGCTTGTAGATTAAATCCCTATCTAGTGCCTACTCATCCAATATCCCCAGACTAGTTTCTGGCTTGTGGCCATCATCAGTAAGGAGCCTTGGATCTGAGAGCACTGCACCTAGATCTTAGGATATTACCAGCTGTATACACAAGATTTGGTGTCTCTAATAAGAGTCAACACTAGGGTTAAAACTCAATTCTGGGGTGAAAACTTCACAAAACAGAGTTTATTAACTTGTCATGTGGAAAAACTTATATATTTTAAACACTGTTACAAATACAGTTACAAATCTTCTTAGGTTAGATTTAATACATCTATATTTCTCCATATGTATTATAATGCATATATATTTAATTATGTACAGATATTCTCAATACACTATTTTTTTTAGTATGTGTACTGTGTTTCACCTTTTGTCTGAGTGCATGACTATCTCTCAGTTATCTATTGTAACATAATACTATAGCATACACTGTAATTACACACAGTGCATACACACTGATTATTCCAATGTTTATTGTACTTTAAATGATCTGCATAATTCATGTTCATTTACATAATCCATATTCAAATGCACATGCTGCATACATTTTCTAGAGTGGTAGCAATAGGGGAATTTATTCAACTTCCTGCCTGATCGGTTATTACAAACAAATGCAATAACTTTATTTATATTCTTGAAAGTTATCATACATGCACACACATATAATATTCTTATTTAATTACTACACTCTTCACATCACTCTAGAAAATAATCCATATGTTTAATAACAAATATAGTCTTTAAATCTTTCCCATATTTCTGATCTTTTGCTCATCTAAATAGTAGGACTAATCTTACATCCTCCTCTGCCCATCAGTGGTACTTCTGGTGAATCATTAGACTAGTTACTTACTTCCAAAAAATCTCTTTCATCTGGCAGTTTAATTCTTGACTTCTCTTCTACTCATCTTTTGATGATGCACTATCATAATTTTCTTCTGGTTTCTAAGCATTATTAATCATCACACTAAATTGATTCTTGGGATTATTTGCAATTATCATAAAAGTTTTCTAAAAAAAAAAAATCTTTTTACTTTTTCCTCATTTTCCAGTTGAACATATGTTAGACTGGTATATGTATTGTCTATTACTTTAATTATAGATCATTTTTTCTCTCTTCATATATGTAATGGTCTGTTTTTCATTTTAAATGCTTAGCAATTTAGAAAGTGTAATTGTAGTGATTACATTTTTTTGTATTACTATACAGTTATTTTTTGTAAAACTCTTTTATACGCTTCATATCTTTTCCTTTTGCTTCTTATTGTTGAAATAACTTTTCTTCCAATGTAATATTATACACTTGATATTTGTTCTCTGCTATAATTTTTTTTTTTTGTTATGGATTCAATGTTATATTTTCTTATATCATTATTAATTCTTTTCAGCACCATTTAATTAACACAATTCCGTAAAAAAAAAAAGGCCGTAATACTTCATTTCACATAATGAAAATTATAATGCAGTTGATATCAATTTTATTCGCTTATATTTTTGACTAAAATAGGAAGTGGTCATTCAAACATTATTATGAAAAAGAATACTGCAAATTCTTTGCACTTTATTTTCTCCTGTTTCTCAGTTTTTTAGACAAAATAGTGGAACTATAAAAGTCTGTAATAGTAAATAGAGTCATAGATCACATGACTCTATTCTCTTAAGCTTGTAAGTTATAAACAATGAGGATTGCCAATTCCTCAACAAGCTTTGTGATAAATGCTTAGCCAGAGTCAGCATTTAAAATATCTGTCAGGAACCACCCAAACCCTTGACCATGATTGATCTAGTGTCTGAACCTACCCTGGCACTTCTCTGAGGAATGCCAAAGCACGAAACCATGGTCAAGAGTTTGGGGGGGGGTCCTGACAGATATTTTAAATGCTGGCTCTGGCTAAGCATTTATCACAAAGCTTGTTGAGGAATTGGCAATCCTTATTGTTTGTCTGTAATAGTATTGTCGAAATAAATGTTCAATTTTAATCTGTGATGAAAGAATTAATTATCAATAATTAATTATCAGTAATCTTGCCAAAAATCACCATCTCAATAATATTATTAAAAAATAGTGAAATGGGTTTACTGCTTAGGAGTTTATAAAAAGTTTGAATTCTGGAAATGCCAAACTGGAAGCAATCTGAGGACGTTAAGAGTCTGATACTTCATCAAGCAGGGTATCTCCAAATAAAATGCAACCTAACAAACATCAATATAAAAATAACGCTATAGTAACATTTTATTACCAAAATAACATTAACAACACCATGATCAGAATAATAAATCCAACTGCAAAGAGCACATTATCTTATTTTGGAGGAAGACAAAATACCTGAAGCAAACATGGAAGAAGAGTTGAACACATTTGGTCCATATTATGCAATCATTCCTTTCTCACTATTAACCAATAAAACGAGGGCTCACTGCCTTAGCTTTACCTTAAAAAAAAAAACTCAAAGTTTTCCAGAATTCTGCCTTATCCTTGGTCTGGAAGATACCTTATTTCATTGCAGGCTTAATGGGTGGAAAGTTACCACATTAGCATTCCAAATATTATTTTACAAAGTTAATTATAAGATAGGATGTTCAAATAAAGCCTTTAAATAAAAATTTAATATCTAGAAATTTTAGACATTCAGTTCTTCTAACGGATCATTTAAATATATATATTTTCCTTCAACCATTGTTGCATCTCAGTTGAAAAGTTAATAGTCAATTTGATGTTTTTGTACTAGCTTTCTGTGTAACACTACTTTATAGAGTATCACTTATTCTTCGATTTTTAGTTCACATCTGAGTGGTCATCAAAATCTGTCAATATTTTAATAATTATATTTTTCTATATACTTGTTACAACCAAAATGTATTGGAAGAATAATTTTAAAAATGTTTAAATATATATACTAATTGTGTTTTTATTGTTTCATTAAAATGTATTAAGCTAAATAGATGCTAATTAAATAAATGGGATTCCGATCATTGCGGAGGCTTTAGACATTTTTATGTATGTGCTATTGTTACATATTTTTCAGACTAATGTAAAAATATAAACCTATAAGACATAAAGCTTTGTAGGCATAATGCAATGGTCCAGTGACAAACTCCAGAGCATAAGGTCCTTGAATTGTTTCATGTCTGGCTCTTCCATAACTCGAAGATTTTAGAAACTCCAAAGCAATACTCACTTTATCATTATTAAGATATGGACATATAAACTGAACTCACCATTAACTTCTAGGGTAATGGCAAAAAAAAAAAACATGATATAAAACTTTGGCTTAAAACTTGACAAATTATTTTTTGCCCCTGGATGCAATTCTTGACACTCCTTGAATGCAGTGGAAGACATCACATGATCTCCTGAGTAATACCCATTTAATTATCATTTTCGCAATAGTTATTTGCCATTGGTTGCAAAAATTGTAGCCTTGCATTTAGAACAGTATCCTATATTTTAAAAAACCCTTTATATATTCAATCTTGTAGATAAAATAAAATAATCATCTATCCACCTACTGCTGGTCACAAAGTAGGTTTTTACATGAAGATTATTTTTAGTCTTTTGAAGAAAAAAGAATTAAAACAAAAAATATAAATTTTAAATTAATCATTTTTTAATATAAATTTTATAAATTAATCATTTTTTAATATAAATTTTATAAAAGCAAATTAGCTGTTTTACAATTATAAGAAAGTAAATATTCGCAGCATTTAGAAACAAATTAGGGAGATTTTAAAATGTTCTAATCGTTTAAAATAGTTACTTTATCCCACTATAAAGCCTCTGTATAGGCTGAGTGGGTTCATATCTATCGATTAGGAACGTACTAATTTAAACACTGTTTAGAAGCTGGTATATAAATGAGCAGCAAGGAAATTATATTTAGAAGAACATCAAAATAAACATTGGAGGTGAGATAACGCCACTTTAAGCTCTTCAATCTAATTACGAAGACATTTCCAACTTCTCTCTGTCTTTCTCTCTGAGCATTGATAAACAAACGCGTGAAATAGAAAGCCCTTCTTGATTAGCGAAGATTGCCGTTTTATGAGGTAAATACCTTCATAAATTTGTTTTATGGGAGCCGCAACAATGCGACTACGTATTAGTGTCAAATCTTTTCGAGAGATTGATTCACGAATAATAATAACGGGAGTCTAGAATGCTCGCTGATAGCTTTATAATCCTTCTGGACCTATTTGTTAGTTTCAGCTGGCTGATAGAATGCATATTTTGGTTTACATTAAATGTGACCTACACTTAAACTTTAATATAAAATAATAAAAATATATTTACTATATATGGAATCTCTCTATCTATATATATACTCACACATCCATTTCCGTATATATTTTATATATAGCTAAAGTTGAGATAAAGATTACGATCTATCTTGCATACCGAGATGCGAAAATTGTTTGGGAGTATTGCAAATTACAACTGATGATGAATAGCTGTTGTCTTTTAAAAGTAGTTTGCTATTATGTATTCCTCAATCTATTTTGATGAGCATATATTTATATAAATCTGCAGAAATTTGATGGTAACTGAAAAGAGACACCTTAATTCCTCTTTCAGACCTTAAAAAACTAAGCAGGAAAATTCTTTATGTGCATTCCATACATTCATATCTTTGCAAATATTATTACCACGTGATTATTCATATAGTAAATGAACACGAATGGTCGGCTCACCAACATGCATCAGTCAGCATGGCAAATTTATGGCTTTTTATGAGTTTTAACGCCTTGGTTTTCTTAACTATCAGTTGAGATTTTTGACGGGAAGTTAAATGTATTTGTGAATGATCTTTTTTTTTTAAATAGAATTTTACAATTATGAAAGACAAAACTAAATCATGACCCTTTGCTAGTTAAGGTGAAAGGGGCTAAAAGTTTCTTGATTGCGATCCAGAGTGCCAATCGATGATGATCGATGATGTTCATAGCCATAACTGCAGATTACTATCAAGTAAAGGAAGATACAAAATGGAAGAACTGTCTAATATTAAATGGGATGTTGTAGGGATTTTGTGAAGTTAGAAGAAAAGGTGGAGAAATAATAGGTTTAAAAAGTAGAGAAGTACTTTATTACAAAGGCAAAGTAAATATGGGGTGAGATTTGTGATAAATAAACACTAGTGGATCAAGCAGCATTGTGGAGGTCAATGATATATTAGACACAAGGGCTAGATTAATGGAAGAAAACAAATATAGAAAATGAAGATTTATGTTTCAACACATTCTCATTGTAATGAAGTAGAAGATGGATGTACAAAATTATTTTGATCAATCCAAATAATACTTTATCATTATCATGGGAGATATTAATGTTAAAATTGGTAAATGATTAAAAGATAAAGTGCTGTGGATTAATATGGTTAGGGTGTCAGAAATGGGAAAGAACATAAAACTTGTTGAGTGTACAGGGAAAAAAAACATTGTATGTTATGAATTCTTTTTTTTTCTTTGAGAAAAATGCTAAATGGAAATTGACATAGAAGCATCCAAACACAGGTATAACAGTTGGATTATATTTTGATTAACAGAAAGTATGCATTTCAAGAATGTAATGTTCCTAATTAGATTCAATACAAAAAATGATCATCAATTGGTGAGATGTAAGATTCATGTTAATGCAAAAATAAATTGAGAAAAATTATTAAGAAAAACAGGATGAACAGTTGACATACCTGATCTGCAGAAACACTTCAATGAATTTAAATTTGAACTTCCAAATTGTTTTAAAATAGTAAGAGAAAATAGAATTAAAGATAAATGTTAAAAAACTAGCGATCAATGAATTTATCTTAAAAGAAAATATTAATAATCATAAAGTTGAAAAAGTTCACAACTACAAATACCCTTGGTTAGATTATTAAATACATATGGAAAAATAATAAATTAAATTAATCATAAAATTAAACTTGTATGGAGTACTTTCAGCAAAAATAAGCAAGTACAAAAAAAAACATGAGGAAGGTTTTTACTAACTTGTTTTACCAATACAGAGAATTCAGACCACTCAAAAAAAGTTTGAAGAGATATGATAAGAGTAACAAGAAAAAATTGAAAATTAAATACATGGTGAAAGAATGAATGGGAATCACGGACATCATTAAAGACATTAAAAGACAAGGAATTGAGCTGGATATATTGTTAGAAGAGATTATAAATTGATAGGTAGAAGTTTTAAACTAAATAAGCAACTTGTGATATAGATGGAGGAAATAAGAGTTTGCTGGAGTGATGTGGGAAAAATCTTACGGATTAGAGAAACTGGATTAGACTTTAACAGTTCATAGTGGATTAATAATATCACATGATCACTATTTCTTATGCTAGCACATTAGTTATTAAAACAGGCAATCTCTATATAGTAGTGCCACTCAGTGCCAACCAGAGTAATCAATGGATGCCAGAAGGCTTGTGCATTAGATCCTAAGATCTAGATGCAGTGCTCTCAGATCCAAAGCTCCTCACTGACGAAGGCCACAAGCCAGAAACTAGTCTGGGGATATTGGATGAGTAGGCACTAGATAGGGATTTTATGCACAAGCCTTCTGACATCCATTGATTACTCTGATTGGCACTACTATATAGAGTTTTGCCTGGATTAATAATAGTTAAAATGATAATATTCATATACACAATTATGTTTAAGGAAAGATCTTATAGGAGAAAAACATGGAGACAATTTCAATTTTTCTATGTTATTAGTTTTATTGTCATAACACCCCAGATATCTTGACAGAATTTTATCTATTTTGATATAAATAGTATGGATATTTTTCAGTTTAGTTATTATTTCATCAAATTCAAATAATAATTAGATTATAAAATGTTTCTATATGGATGCTTTGTATCCATTGCATTTGTTAATACATTTGTGTAGTGTAGGTTTTCAATTACTCTATTTTCCAAAATTAGGTGGTTGGTCAATTTGATCATTTTTACTTTTAATTGAATATAAATTGTTTTAACATAGATAGAAGCTTCAATGTTTAATCGCATTTATTTAATGCAAATTACACTTTTTAGACTGATCATTGTAGTATTCTTCTGGTAGTATACGTCGCAAGTGAGAAAGATTTACTTGGAGACTAATTTTTTTCATAGAGGCAAAACTCTCCATACAGTAGCGCCACACAGTGCAAGTCAGAGCAATCAATGGATGCAAGAAGATTTGTGCATAAAATCTCTATCTAGTGCCTGCTCATCCAATATCTGCAGAATAGTTTCTAGCTTGTGGCTTTCATCAGTGAGGAGCCTTGGATCTGAAAGCTCCTCAGTGATGAAAACCACAAGATAGAAACTAGTCTGGGGATATCGGATGAGTAGGCACTAGACAGGGATTTTATGCACAAACCTTCCTATATTCGTTGATTACTCTGGCTTGCACTGAATGGCGCTGCTGTATGGAAAGTTTTGATTCTGTTAAAACATCTTGTGTAAGCATAAAGAATGGTAATCATGTGATGGAGACTAATGTGTTATTATAATGACACATCTTAAAAGTCTTAAACTATCACAAAAGATTTTATAGACATCATAGATCTCAAAGGGATTGAATTCTTTGGTTTTGGTAAATATTGTAAGAACAAAACAATAGCAATACTTCAGCAAAATTTTATGATCTAATTTTCTTTAAAGCCGATAGCATCTATAAATTTTTTTGCATAGTTTGTAAAACTTATTCCGAACAATCATTGCACAAGTGATAGGTGAATATATTAATTCAATGAAATAATAGTCATAATTATCTACTTAGGATATTGGCTCTGCTGTAAATGGTTTAGTCCAGTGGTTAAATGTCAGATTCTAAAACATACATTTCTGGGGTTGCTTCCATTTCCGGCCCTGCCGGCACTTAAACTTATGAACTCAGCAATGAAACTATTTGATTACTTACATAAACATTTTTAAGACTAAAATCTTACTCAGAAATATCATACTAACATAAATCAATGAAAGAGGACATTGGAATTCTAAAAAGTTAAGAATGCATTTGCAAATATAATGAAACAGTAAGACTGCCATTGATATGTAATTTTTTTTATATATGATGCGAATCAAAAAAAAAAAAATCAAATTTGGAGGTTACCATCTCTTTTAATCTAATCTTTTCAGAATTTAATATTAAATGAAATGATTATCAAAAAATTGAAATATACGATAGGAATAATGGAATAAATAGGATATCCAGATCCCATATTTGGGAAAGTCAATAACTGCAAATATGTACATATAAAAAAATCTCATTTCAGTTTACTCTAAAAATGCAAAAGATAAAACACTTGTAATCTGTAAATTAGAAAATTCATTATTTATCTTAACTTATAACCATTTTTAATTTATGAAAACTATGCAAATCAGTATATTTATCTAGTGCATATTCGCATTAAACCTCCTTAACCTCAACACACTAAGTTTTATGGCAAGAATATTGAAACTAAATTAAAATAGGCAAAACTCTCCATACAGTAGTGCCACCTTGTGCCAACCAGAGTAATCAATGGATGCCAGAAGGCTTGTGCATAAAATCCCTATCTAGTGCCTACTCATCCAATATCCCCAGACTAGTTATGTGCTAGTATGAGATAGTGATCATGTGATGTTTACTGGTTTAAAATGAAAGTAGTTTCTATTAGGTAACAAAGCTACTTTTCATTAATACAAGTGAATATTTTTTGTTTAAATTTTAATAACAATAAATTTAATGTTTACTTTTACCATATATTTTTCGTTTCTTTAATGATAACCCTAAATTTATTTTGAATTTCAAAAATGGAATTCAAATAAATATTTTGTTCTACAAACATTTAAAAACAAAACAATATTGTGTCCAATAATTCCAAGCACCATTGTTATGTTTACAAATTAGTAATTTATTTTCCTACTTACATTTGAAAGTCTATGTTTGTAATAAATAATGTAAAGATTATTAAAATATGTTAGGAAAAGGTCTAATTATGAAAATAAAATGTTTAAATATGGAGGAAGTTTTTGCTTGAGTCTTTTCAAATAAGACGAGTTGGATCCTGATATGGTTAAATGATTCAAAAAAGTCTGATGTGTCAATTACTTTTACAGTGTGTGCATTGGAAGATTATTTCTTCATATTACACACACACATATATTAATTTAAATCAGTATTCCCAAAGTGAGCATAAAAGTATATTTGAAGTTAACACACTCAAAACTACTTCACTAAAAATCTCAAATTGCAAAAAAAAATAAAAATACTATTGAGAATAGGAATGTAAGGATTATATATAATCCAGAAATGATGTTAAATTTATTGGGAAAGATAAAAAAAATATTAGCCAGTATCTACATACTGTGAAACTAGAACTCTGAGACAAAATGTTGTGACTTGTTGGATAAACAATAGTAGGCTAACTGACATCAAAAATAAGATTTAAAAAATAAAAAATACTGAAATAAAGTCAATAAGTAGGTTTTGAAAAAAAAAAAAAAAAGCCTTGGATTAATATAAAAAAAAATAATTTTATTTGAAGATTTGAAAATTGAGATACAAACAGACATGGTTAGAGAGGTTAAAAGGAGAATGTAGAGAAGTAAAACTTTTCCAGAGATAGGTTTAGTTTAATGTATGGTGGAATGATGCCAAAAACAGAATTGTAAAAATAGAAGTGTTTGAAAAGAGAAATGTTCATTCATAATTAAAAAAAGAAAAAACAAATGCATTCAAAAGGAAACAACAATTTGATTTTTTTAAAAAAGACTTCATTTATATTAATTAGAAATGTTAAATAGATAATAATAAAACAGGCAAAACTCTCCATACAGTAGTGCCGCTCAGTGCAAGCCAGAGTAATCAATGGATGCCAGAAGGCTTGTTCATAAAATCCCTATCTAGTGCCTACTCATCCAATATCCCCAGACTAGTTTCTAGCTTGTAGCTTTCATAAATGAGGAGCCTTGGACTTGAGAGCACTGCACCTAGATCCATCTTTGGATCCTAAGATATAGGCACAATGCTGTCAGATCCAAGGCTCATGACAAAAGCCACAAGCTAGAAACTATTCTGGGGATATTGGATGAGTAGGCACTAAATAGACTTTATGCACAAGCCTTCTGGCATCCATTGATTACTCTGGCTTGCACTGACTGGCACTGCTGTGTAGAAAATTTTGCCTAATTTAATCAGTGATGAGCAAGCATAAAAAATGGTGATCATGTGATGTTTAGATAATAAAATAGATTTTGCAAGAATAGTATATTATGGATGGGGTGAGACTATCCTTGCAGTTAACATCACTGTTTAATATTATAGTACAGCACTAGTGAAGAGGGGTGATTATCTTCTAAATATAAGTACAATCTAACACTGCTAGTAAAATTTAATTATTACAAAGAAAGAAGTTGTAAAAGAGTAGTTAGAACAACATCAACAAAAAACACAGTAAGAAATTTGAAGCAAAAGGTATGAGAAATTAATGTAATTATATATAACTCAAAAGAATCATTATCAGAGTTCTCTCAACTGTTATGATATAACTTGCACAGTTTAGTGCAATGGCAAATCTGCAGCTAAAGATTCCGGAAACATTATTAGTAGAGTAATATAGATTTTAAACAAAACTCCTCTATTCAAATTATCTGAAAGTTAAGAACTCAATCTATCACAGGGTGCCTAAACACCAAATGACATCGTGAGCAATCTCAACTACACCAGTGGTTCGAAATGATGGTATGTGGACCCTTGAAATTTCGCAAGATATTCGACAGACTTGTCAGTCTTTTTCTGAAAATACTTTTATTACTTCGAACATATTTAAAAATTTAAATCTATATTAAGTTTTACATGAAATACGATAAATTTATATAAAATTGTATGCTCTACTGAATTGCTCGCAGTACCTAAATCTATGCATGTACGATGTAGCAATATATTTTAGTTACTCATCACATAAAATTTAAGACGTTAGCGTGTCTGGATCAGGAGTTAGGACATGAAATGTCAATGTTTTGTAGCTTTATAAATTATCTCCAATGCTTTTTCTTCCATTACAAAATCTTACAAACCATTTTTCACACATGGGCTCCCTGCCATACACAATCCGAATCATTTCAAAGTAGTTTCCCCCAACTTAAAACAAAATTTAATAGTAGCATCGTAGGCTGAAGTATAAAATAGTGTCATTTCTCATTGTAACCCATGATCAGATGCTATAATTTAAAATGTTATGGTGAATAGCTAAGTTGTTACTTCATAATTCATTTGTTGGTTTAGAGATAGTACAGCGGGAAGCTTGAAGAGGGAACCAATCACTCCGTCACCTTTTCCCAGGAACACAGCAGTATTTATAAATTATTAATTCTGTTAAACAAAATCTTATCAAATGAATATAATTGAAAACCATCATAAAAATAATTTTACAACTTCAATCAATAATACACCGTTTAATTGTTTTACCATTATTGTATTCTTGTGCTTTGTAGTTAATTATCAGTATACAAGATAGATAAAGATAAAAATGTTTTATATCATTCATGTTTATCAAAATATTTTTAATTTTTAAATGCCTTTCATACTCCTATATAGGCCGAACAGATCTTTTGACAGTGTCTATAGTCATAGTTTTTAAAGATTTTATGAAAATTATTTTGAAAACTGAGGTAAGTTAAAAGACTTTTATTTTTACTATATGATTTTTATTGGTATTTTAATAGTAGTTAAATTAAATATAATTATAGAAAATGGATTGTTGGTTAAGAAGCAGTAAAGTATAAATAATTCAGTCATCGAATATCTTCAATTTTAAAAACATTAAGTCATCAATGTACAAAAATCCATCACTTTCTTTCAACCTTATTAATTCTAGATACGGTTGAGAAACTTTTATATTATGACAATATCAAATAATTGTATGCAAAGTTATTCTGTTAAATTTCTTGTATGAAGATACATGGATTCACTGTTAATACAATAATCATACTAAAAAGTTTCATTTAAGATTCTCAATAATATTCTAAAAATATTAAACAAAATTTTAATTCCGATTAAATATATGAATTTTTTCTACACTACAGGCTTTTTCATACCTGCACTCCAAAATGAAATATATAGAGTTTGAACTCAGACTTACACACGACCGTCAACTATCCGCAATCTCATACTGCTGACACACTTGATCACACACATGTCGGGTTTGAACTCAGATTTTCACACGACCCTCAACTATCAACGCTATCTCATACTGCTGACACACTTGATCACACACACATGTCGACATGTATGAGATAGCATTGATAGTCGTGTAAAAGTCTGAGTTCAAATTCCAATTAAAGTATATTACACATATATTTAAAAATGCTTTTATTCCCATAAATGCACTAATAATAATAAAAAAAAAGCGTTACAAAATAAAAAAAATAAATTTTCTTTAGATTTTACAATATTATTGATACTACGCAATGAAAATAAAAGCATGTTGAACTCGTATTTAGAAATATTCTTAGACTTCCTGAACATGCAAACCACATATTTTTATTTTGGCTGTATAAGATCAAGAATATTGTAAAAGCTAAAACATTTTTTTTTTTTTTAAATGCCAAAGTAACTTTCTAAATGCATCTACTTAATAAACAAGATTAATTTAATCTAAATTTAGGATTAAAAATCTTCCCAAAATTCATACATTTAAGATGACATTTTTTCCCTTCACAATTTATTAGCTGGCTGTTTTCTAAGTCATGTTATGCCAAGCTCAATAATAGTAAAATGACTGAAAAAATTATGAAATCTCAAGAAAGTTTAGAATTTTACAAACAATGTAGGATATATAATTTTTTTGCAAAGCATTCTTTGTAATTATCTTAAGTGGGAAAAACTGAGATAAGGTGGCTTCATGAAATAGTCAATATTCCAGTTACCTTTTTTTCTATGATATGAAAAGATGAATAATACTCTTTTAATGACTGTTCCCCTTTAATTTATTTACTATATCTTTTTCTTTATATAGATGGTAGTACAATAAAGAATACTAAATCCCATATAAAATAAAAAATTTAAATTTTTTGCAATTTTTGTTTTTACTAGCAAACTCTAAAAAAATGTATTGTCAACAGAAATAGTTAATTATGCAAAGTTTCAACTAGATCTGAAATTGGGAAGTAGGTAAAAAAATTTTCTCATGTGTCATAGCATCAGCCGGAAAGCGAACCCGGGACAACTACTTGAAAAGCAGCTGTCACTGACCTCTCGACCACCAATGCTTGACAAATAGGTAAAAATTAAGTTTCAAAATTTCACAACTGATAAAAAAACAAACAACAATGGATTAAATAAAAGTATAAAATAAATAGCTTCATCTTTCAGAATGTGATGTTAAACCATTTGTAATAACGTTTTATTGGATTTAATACATAAAGTAGATAGATGAGTTTAACAATTCCTATGTCCGCCCACCCCCCTTCCCCAATCATTTTATATGAACTTGAACATGGATTTTATGGAAAATGCAGATCCCCATTAAGATTATAAAGATTATCTCAAATCTATATTGTACCTAATTAGATGCAAAATCAATTATTTTTAATGGAGAAATATGACAGGATAGAATATAAGGAAGAGCTACAATTAGACAAAGTATTGTAGTCTTTCAGAAAAAATATTCAAAAAGAGGTTAAAAGACAATGTGAAGGGAAATAAATAACCTCCATTTACATATATAGACTTATTCAGGCTTCATGAATTGGTTTGTGTAGTCAGTTCAAACTGAATTTTAATGTTTCTTCTTTTTATTACCATGTCTTTTTTTCCTAGTTAGTAAGAGCTACATGTTTATGAGTAATAGCTAACTTCACTCTGGCAAAGGTTCACACTGGTAAAACTGAAATATAAAATTATAAGTTTAAAATAAATGGGCTAAAAGATCAAATCTGTGATTTTTATGATTTTCAACTATTATCAATCCACTGCAGATGGTTACTCCAATTTCTTTGATCTCTGGCCTCTCTTTGCCCCAATACACTTCCTTATTCCATCTATCCATCTCATATGCAATCTCTTTCTAGTTCTTTTACATCTTGGGATCTTAGTTTATGACTTCCAACTGCCCGTTTATTATCATCTCTCCTAGCAATATATTCAGCCTAGTTCTTTCTTAATTCCTTCAATGATATCTGTAATATCTACTCTCATGTACTTCATTTTCAATCTGTTCTTGTTGCTCCTATCATAAATCTCTCCATAATTTGTTGGGTGATTTCTACTTGCTCTGTCGGTTGTCGAACTCTCAGATCCAGAAGTAAGAAGTGGTAAAACCCATTTACTAAAACCCCTTACTTTCAAGCATATTTCTTTTAAGTATTAAATTATTTCTATCAAAAGCATTCCATCCAAATTTGATCCTATGATTAATTTCATCCATTATGCTTAAAATTTATATTAATTATTTAATCAAAATATTTGTGTTAATCTGTTTTAATTCACGATTATCTTTATTTACATCAAAAAGCATTCCATCCAAGATTGATTTGTTAATAGTATGGATACTGAACCCGACCGCTTGATAGCTGATTCTATAATTAATTTTATCCATTATATTTCCAATTGTATTAATAATCTGACCAAGGTTTTTGTAATTGTTAACTTTTTCTACTTTATAATTATCAACCTTTTTTTTCTTCTTCTGAGAACTTCCACTGAACATTACTTTAATCTTTTTAGGGTTACTTACTTTAATATTTTTAACAGTTATCTTTAATTCTACTTTCATCTATTTGTTGTTTAAAGAATCATTTGTCTAGTTGTCATAAAAGTAATCTTTGTCTTTCTATCAGTTTTACTTTCTAGAGTTAAACTGATTGTATTTTTTTTTTATACTTGTTTATTATTGATACAAAGGCTGGCTTAAAAAATTCAGTATCGTAGACAAAAACAACAAAAAGCTAATACATTTTTTTATTTATAAAACAAATTCTATATGTCCACCATCATTTTCAATAAACAAATTTAAATACATTTACTGTTAGAAAACACAGTTCAATGATATCAGAAGTAAGGGCACTCAATAAGACAACCACATTAATGTTCAATGTACAAAAATTTTTTCGTATGGCATATTAATATTCTCTCTAATGAATAAAATTATTTTTCAAATATAAATCACAAGGCAATTGGAATATATAAAAATGATAATTGTTATCTTTAAAAATGTGATTTTTTTCTTTTGAGACTCCTGTTGACTGAAGTTATAATAAACCAGAAAAACTGACCATTATTAGATGAAGATCCATTGTAAAATTTATTAGATATGGAATCATATTTTGCAGGTGCATTCTCTCTTTAATTTCAATTTCCTCTGAGTAGAATTATGTCATGATCTATAAAAATATAAAACTATACAATAATAACAAAAATAAAATTTAAGCATCACATGATCACATTTCCTATACTAGCACATTAATTGTTGATAAACAGAGCAAAACTCTCCATACAGTATTGCCACCTGTATGGAGAGTTTTGCTCTGTTTATCAACAATTAATGTGCTAGTATAGGAAATGTGATCATGTGATGCTTAATGGTTTAACACCAATCCTGCCTAATAGGATAGTGGTGGCTATGGTTGTAAAAGAGCCAAAGACACCAAAATGTATGGGTGCTGAACTGAGTTCAGACCCATATGACTATTTGAGCTATTGAGCTTAGATTGAAAATATTTTTTGTGTTTTCAATTTCATTCTCATAGTTTAGTAGTTAAGTAGAGATAAAAGGTGTTTGCTAGAGGGTTGCATTAGATCCTAAGATCTAGATGCAGTGCTCTCAGATCCAAAGCTCCTCACTGACGAAGGCCACAAGCCAGAAACTAGTCTGGGGATATTGGATGAGTAGGCATTGGATAGGGATTTTATGCACAAGCCGTCTGGCATCCATTGATTACTCTGTTTAGCACAGGTGGCAATACTGTATGGAGAGTTTTGCTCTGTTTATCAAAAATAAAATTGTTTATTGTTCACTTCATAAAAAGTTTAAACACCAGAAATGATAAGAGCTGGGCCACAATCTATGGACCTTGAGCCCAGAGTGTGTTATTCTACAACTGCACCAAATCACGTGGCATTAACCCTTTGCTACACACACTTATGAGATATATATAAATACACACAAATACATGTAACATACATGAAGTTTCTAATAATAAGCATAAATAAAATATGAACCAAATTCTTAACACAAGTACTTTCAACAATCTATTTATTATTATTGATTTTTATTAAAATATATATATATAACATGATAAAATAAGAAATCCATATTATAATGTAAACAAAATTTGATATTACATACATGAAAATGGATCAACGATTAACAATATTGTCAAAAATGTAAAATAATATGGTAACCACAAAGACATGTAAAACAATTAACATCAAATTCATTTATAGTCAACATTTTAAGAGATGCAATTATATATATATATCATCATCATCAAACATTATATACCTGAATACTATAATTATAAAAAATACTTAAATACAGCTACACTTCTTTTTATACTTATTTTGGAGTTACAACATTTACTATATCACAAACATACATTAACAGAATATTAGAAACTATTTAACATTTTTCTTTAAATCTAATCCATAATTAAATATATACTGGAGAGAAGGAAGTGAGATGGAAAATCAAAATATTTATTATCGATAACAGGAAAATAAATTGATACATGAAGTTCATTAATAGACTATAACAATTTATATATGTCTCTTGGTTTAAAATACAAGCACAAACAATAACAACAATAAATAATATAAGCAATTAAAGTAAATTTAAAAAAAAGGTTCAAAAATATCTAGAGATTAAATGGCATTAAAAATTAATCACATGTTTTGGAATTTAAAGCTATAAAAGCATAAAAAGATTCTTCAAGAAAATAAAAAAGTATATAAAAATTTACTAAAGATAAAACATTTTAAACAAAATATTTTATAAAGTCTGCACAGACTTGTTGATCACAATGATACTTTATATATTTGATGAAGAAATTAGCACAACAGAACTGAAGTATCTACTTTTATAAATGAACATATAAGCATTGTAAGAATAGGAAAATTGATCTGCATTGCCCATATATTAATTTAAAAAATATAAAGTTACAGATTAAAAAAACAGAAATGATAAAAGTTTTATATACAACAAAAAAAAAAAACAAAGGTTATGAATGAAAAAAAAAATACAAAGTCAATGAGATCGAGACTATATATTCCAGTTTTCATTCACTATCAATTTTTGAGGGACAAATTGAGTGTAATTTATGAGATAAAATTTACCAGGAGCAGTTTTAAATTCAATTTAAAGCCTACTTAGAAAATACATTTTCTTTAACATAATTATGAATGCCTTTTTATTATTAGATCTCCAAACAACAGATGATAAATATTTAGCAATATTTTTCAGCATTCTTTTCATTTTTATAAATTATAACAGAAGTTTTCTGTTAACGGAAATGGATCATTTTGATTTCTCTTTGAGGCTTTAAAGGCACCGAGCAAGCAAAGAATTCCCTGGTTGTGGACCCAGGCTGTTATTAAATGCTAATTTGTTTAGGTTACCTACAACTGCAGATCACTATAGAGTAAAGGAAGATTGCATAAAAATTATCGTATATTAAATGGAATATTGTTGGACTTTTTGCAATCAGAAGAAAAGACAATTGATTTAAAAAGTAAACATGTTCATTACTATAAATACACAATGGGTTTCATTATAAATAAAGAGTGTAAAAAATATTGCGAAGATTGATGGTATACCAGAAAGAGTGGTTAGATTAGTTATTCAAATTAATAGAAGATACCAAATGCAGATAATTTAGGTTCATGGAAACAACAAATTTTCATTGTAATAAAGAAATAGAAGATTTTTATATGGATATAAAAAAGGTTTTTGGTCAGATCAAACAATATTTTAAAATTGTTATGGAAGACTTTAATGTTACAATTGGTAAATGATTGAAAGATGAGGGTGGTAGGGAATAAATTTGCTTATGGTGATAGAAATGAGAGGTCACAAACTCGTAGAGTTCACAGAATATGAGAAACTGTATGAACTCTTTGTAGAAAATGTAAAAAGAAAATGGACATGAAATCATCCAAATGAAGAAGCAGCAGAATTTGATTATATTCGGACAAACAGAAAATGTTACTTTAAGAATGTAGTGTCCTTAGTGGATTGAACACAAAAGTGATCATCGATTAGCGAAATGTAAGATACATTTTATTGACAAACCAGATCAACAAAATATTATTAGAAAAGATAGCATTAGTTGATATTTCTAAATCTCATAGACACTTCAATGAATTTAAATTAAAACCCGCAAATCATTTTAAAATATTCAACAGATTCTGAAGATGTTTCAGATTTGATTGAAATCAATAAAAAGATAATTGATATTGTATTAAGAATTGCAAGAATTTATCATAAAATTTGTTGAAGAAAAACATAAAAATTTGTAAAAACAAATCATTAAAAAAATTTGTAATATCTAGAGTTTTGTAGAACAGTATAAAACAAAATTAATAATGACCTTATCAAAATACAATTGCAAATTCTCAAGAAAAATAGTAGATAATAAAAGTCTCAAATACAATATCTTGGCAGTGAAAGGAAAATTGTTTCAGCAATAAAAAGAATAAAGTACTATTAAAAAGAGAAATGACATCAAGAAATGTATGGAAGAGCTCTATAAATATATATATATATATATATGTAATAATAAAGATAAAAATATCCCTCACAATTCCTAGATCTTCTAAATTGTGAAATAATTTAAATGAAGAAGTGAGACATGCAATTAAATCTATGAAGAAGGGAAAAACCGTAGGAAGTAATGGAATTATCGTTGATATTTTAAAAGAAGCTGGCAATTAAATCTATGAAAAAAAAAACACAGTAGGAAGTAATGGAATTATCATTGATATTTTAAAAGAAGCTGGCAATTAAATCTATAAAGAAGGAAAACACCGTAGGAAGTAATGGAATTATCGTTGATATTTTAAAAGAAGCTGGCAATTAAATCTATGAAGAAGGAAAACACCGTAGGAAGTAATGGAATTATCATTGATATTTTAAAAGAAGCTGGCAATTAAATCTATAAAGAAGGAAAACACTGTAGGAAGTAATGGAATTATCGTTGATATTTTAAAAGAAGCTGGCAATTAAATCTATGAAGAAGGAAAACACCATAGGAAGTAATGGAATTATCATTGATATTTTAAAAGAAGCTGGCAATTAAATCTATAAAGAAGGAAAACACCGTAGGAAGTAATGGAATTATCATTGATATTTTAAAAGAAGCGGGTATAGAAATAGAAAAATTGATGGAAAAGCTGTATACTGAATATCTAAATGATAAAGATGCACCAAATGATTGGAAAAATACAGCATTATTGATATTTAAAAAAGATATAAAGATCTATCAACCTTCTATCAGCTTTATAAACAATCTTTACAAAATAATTTTACAAATCTTTTACAGCAAATTGGATTTAAAAGTGGTTTAACAGAATAAATCACATCCATGTATTGAGAGAATTTATAATAAGAATTATTATACTTTGAATTTGTAGATTATGAAAGGCATTTCATTCCACAAACATTTCCATTGTAATTAAAGTTTTGAATCAAGATGTAAACCTGGGATATTGCCAAATAGTGAAGAATATTCATTAAAATACAATAGCATGGTGTTGCTAAGAAGGTTAATATTGATAAGAGTATATGACAGAATGATTTCATATCATGAAAACTTTTTAAGTAATTTTACAATAAATATTTTGTGGATTAAAATGGGAAAGTAATAAAATATAAATACATAAGAGATTATTTAAGACATCTACATTTTGAAGATGTTCACAAACAATTAAAAAGATTAAAGTCAAGTTCAATTAATTTTTTCAAAAAAAAAAAAATTGATAATTAATATTCATTAAGGCTGTAGCCTCAAGCACATTCGTATAAAATGCGATAGTAGGGACCTCTTTTCTTTTCTTTCAAAGAGTAAGCTTGTGGTTTTAAGACCTGTAGAGGTCGCTACTATCGCATTTTATACTATGTGCTTGAGGCTACAGCCTTAATGAATATTATTTACGTAATCAATGTGCGTTTAAATAAATTTATAATTACAAGATTGATAATTATAAATTAGAATAAGTTAATAAATACAAATATCTTGATCAGATTATTAATACAAATGAAAACATTATATATGAAATTAATCATAGAATTAACTAGGATGGAATGCTTTTGATAGAAATAATATCAAAAGGAAATAAATATACCTATATGCTTGAAAAGGAAGATTTTTAACTAGTTCTTATTTATGGATTTGAGACTTGGACACTAAAGACTTGAGATCATTCAACAAAATATGAAAAGATTTTAAGTTAGGAATATTTTTAAGAAATTAAAAACAAAATAAATGGGTGAGAGGACAAATAAATGTCACTGACATTATTGAAAAAATAAAGAGATTGAAACACAATGGGCTGGGCATATTGCTAAAAAATTATAACAGATAAACAGTTGAGGTTTTAAATTGGAACACAAGAGATTATAAAAGATCTAGAAAGAGACCACAAGTAAGTTTAATGGATAAAATAAAGAAGTTTTCTGCTGTGATGTGGAGAAGAGAGAGATTAAAGAGACTATGATTCTGTAGTGGATTAATAATAGCTGAAAATGATGATTCAAGGATTTTTATTGTTACAAATTATAATAGCTTCAATTTTTTTTATAATGATATGTATAGTCAAGCAAAATTATATGATTATTTTAATTTTAAAATTGGAAAAACTTTTTCTAAAAAAAAAAATTTAAACACAGGACAATTTTCATTTTCCTGAAGTTAAAAATTTTGTTATTGAATGTAATTTCTCTTAGAAAATGGAAGTTAATTTCATATGAATAAGCTTTTGTTAAATTTTTATGTATGTTAGTAATATCATTCTGTATTGTTTATGTTTTTAAATGTAGACTTGGCTTTCCATTTCTATTTGTATCTTTAAATACTGAAAAATATTTTCAAATAGCAAATGATTTTTACATTTTCTTCATTTTTACTACTTCAAATTTTATATATGAGCTGTAAGTATAGAGCATTCATTTAAGTTTAGAAAGCACTGATAATGTAGTATAATTACAAAAAATGAATTACAATACCTGTATATATAAAAATATAATAAGATACAAAACTTATAGTTATCTTCAAATTAATAAAAACTGGTTAAAACTGTCTTTAATTAGCCCATTGTAATGAAAAACCTTTGCAATAGACCCCAAAAAGTAATAGGCATTACAAATCAGGGAGGATATAAAGGCATGAAATGTTATTTTCATTCTTATTTTACCTTTAAGCTAAAAAAACTAGATATCTATTTACTGACCAATGTTATATGGTTATCTGGATTAATTTTGGGTAAGCTATCTGGAAAAAAAAAATTATGCTCAATTGAAATGTGAAAAAATTTTCAAGTTTTATCTGACGTGAAATTGACTTACAGGTTGTGGGCATATACGAAAATGTGCTATTACCACACCACAAGATTATTTATTAAAAACTGTAAATATTTTAATTTTGTAAGATGCCATTTCATTAAGCTTCTATTTTAAAATAGCAATAATTTTTGGTAGATATTCAACAATTATTCAATTATAATTGCGCAAAAACATGATGAATAGACACTATATCAAGTTTTTAAAAAAAAAATTGGGAAATCCCATGTATCAATCGTCCATGTTGAGAAATTCTTATGATTATAGTAAAAGAATCCTGTTTTAAGTCTTTAAAAAGGTCTCACAGACAGACACCTCTCCAGTTTCAAGAAAATATCATTGATGATTTCATAGGGCAAAATAACCTCAAGTATTGTCTTATCTCAAGTAATATTGAGACTGTGCTTGAATTAAAATCTTTATTAATTTTATCAAAATCATACAATTATAATCAGAGAAAGGTTAGCAAAAATTTCTATATTTTCTTTTTCTATTTCATGGGCAAATGACTTTTTAGAATTACTTCTAGAGGATGGGAATAATTCTCCGTAAGACTGGAAGATTCTGAAATTCCTCACATTTATTTAAACTGTTTAGTCTTTCGTAACTGAAAGCAATTTTATTCACTAACTCTCACATTAATCCATTCATCTATTTCATTGATTCATGTAGCTACTTGTCATCAGAAACATAAAATTTCATAGACATTTTGATATTCTAAAAGTACTCGGTCCTTAGATTTAATGAAAAAGTGACCATCTTTTTTCCAGTGGAGAAAAAGACTCTTAATATTAAAATGAAAAAATGTTTGTCGATCTATGTATCAGTGACTCCTTTATTTAAGACAGAATAATTCTACATTCAGACAAACATTCATCACCTCCCTTTTTTATACCATCTTTGTCTGAATTTACAATATTTTTTATTTAGATTGAAAGTATCAGAGATAAGTAAACGACTGTTTAATTTCACTATTAAGATATCCTTATCCAGTGGCAAAAATTCGATTTTTTTTCTTTACCCAAAGCCAAGAAGTATTTGAAATCCCATGTTTTCAATGTGTAAGTAGCTATGTGAATCAACTAAATAGGCATGTATCAATGTTACAATTAGGGAACATAAAAATCGTATCAGTTAAAAGTCAATTACATTTGCTACTAGTGTCTATTGAAATTCTGAAAACATCAAACAGTATAAACAAATGTGAAAAAAAAAAAAAAAACTCTGAGCATTCCAGTTTTTATGGAAACCTATAATTTTATCTCTCTCCATCTCTCTGATAAGATTTTAGAAGTCATTTATACATGAAATAAAAATTTATAGATTATTCTCTTACTGTGGCTGGATAATCGCTGGTTAAATAACTACCGGATTCCATAGCTTTAACGAGGAAGTATAACATTTCATAAAGCATTGACAGCTTATTTCTTCTGAGGGATTTTGGGGTCTATTGATAGGAATCTCTTCAAAGACTTTAAACAAGATTCTTTTTATTGCCACTCATTGGAATTTCTCATTCATCTTTTAACCATAAAAATCTTCATAATAATATATATAATACAATACTAACTATATTTGTTTAATAAACGAATGATTTTTTCGACTTTGATCTCTTTTGGCCTTATTCACAAGAGGATTTAGAATTCATTAATAAATGATCTCAGTATATATATAAGCAATGGAAGCAGTGTAAAAAAAATATAGTTTTTTTTTTTTTTTTTCCATGTGTCATAGCATCGGCCGGGACGCGAACCCACAACCGTCTGCAACCAACTACTTGCTTGCATGGCGGCTGCGATACCTCTCGGCTAACAACGCAAGACTTTGCACTAAATATTAATAAAATTTGCTTTGTAATTGCGTAATTACTATATTCATTAACAACTTTCATAACAAAAAAATAAAATATGATACATCATTAATAAATAAAATAGCTCATATATTCAAGTCAATTTAAATAGAATATTATAGTACACAACGAAAGTTTGCAGCTTTAATTAAAGAATTAAAAATGCCTTGTTGAGATCAAATTTTAGTAACAGGTTATGCACAATAAATCACAACAGGTATTAAAATACTTTGATACAAAAGTTACAAGTTTCTTTCAGAAGGCTTTTTATATTTCATATTAATATATTCAAAAACATCTCTTTCAGATCTGACAGGAAGAGGTTCTCCAGGAACACCTACAAAATAAGGAATAATGTATACATAGATACAAACTGTTAAAGCTATTAATTAAAATATTGCAAGACTTCTATTACTTAATAAAACTTTAAAATATTTATATTGAAAATTCTCTCTACATCCAGCATTTATTCGAAAAGTCTAAAAATTATATATACTGTATATAATAAATAATCATATAGTTAGTTTTCCCATTCATATATATATATTGTAACGTCCACTACTTATTTGGTGTTTTAAATGAGTTAACTACTCGTACTCGGTGACCAAATTACGTCCTATCTATTAAATTTGTTTCGTCATACAATTCAGTAAGATTTAATGGACGCAATTATTTTTCCTGGTCACACAACACTCTTTTAACTAATGTAGCCACTAAAATAATGGGATAAAGTAAGCCAGCTTTTAATTTATTTGAAAGGCGCCAGAATTCTATATTTAGAATTCACTGGCGAACATCCCTTTTTTATTTATTTAGCTATGACGAAATTATCTAGAAACTCTGGAGGATTGAGTTTCGATACAGCGTTGGCAAGGTAAATTATATTTTTAAATCATAATTAACTTTCATAAATTTATTAATAATCATTAATAACGTACAATGAATAGGGGTATTAGAAATAAAGATTTTTATTTTAACAAATTAAAATATAAATAATAAAAAACAAAAACATTATGATTTAATTAATTGGAAAGATGACACACACACTAATCTAGATACGAATTAATTAATAATAAAAAAACAGTTCAATGATTATAGTTCTTAGGTAAACAAGAGTCTCTTGAAGAATAAAATTTGAAGTCTTGATCGGGATTATTTTGATATCAATTTTTATAATTGTTTGCAAACTTTGTCACAATTAGGAAAAGTTACTCTTAACTTACCGGTAACTTGGTGTGTGTCTTTGGGATCCCGAGCTCCTAAAATTTCCATCGGTCTCTCCTGCCGGCGTCTTCCATTATTGTTCCGTTCTATAACTGGAGAAAAGGCATGGCTGTCATGACCCTTTTATTGCAAAAAGTGGTCTTCACAGGGCCCGTTTCCATTGCTTGCTTGACGACTGGGTACTGCAAGGGGCATACCTGTGCAGATGTATATTCCTGCCACAGGTTAGGCTCGCGGAGAAAAGGCATGGTTGTCATGACCCTTTTATTGCAAAAAGCGGTCTTCACAAGGCCCGTCTCCATTGCTTGCTTGACAACTAGGTACTGCAAGTGGCATACCTGGGCAGACGTCTATTACTGCCACAGGTTATGCTCACGGAAATCTCCAGCTTTCAGACACGTAACTAGAAGGTATAGAGAAGACCTAGATCGAGGTTGTCCTCCTCCTTTTATACCCCGATCCAGTTTTGAAACTTCTGTGCATATCTTTTGTTCGTTCTTTTATCAGCATATAAGATAATAATCTTCTACACTTTCTCTTAAATTTAAGTTACAAAGTTATTATTTTTTTTTTAGCATAATTCTGCCATCTTTAATTATTAAAAAGATTTTTCTAATTACAATCTTTTTACTTTTGGAATTTTTACTTTTCTACTTGCAATCTTTTTATTTTTGAAATTCTTTTAATTTATCTGGATCAGTAATTTGCATGTCATTTATTCTTTCCAATTTAACTTTTATTTTTAATTACATAAAAAAAATACGAAAGACAATTTTAACTTTCATTGTACGTTATTTTTAAAAAATAAATTATACTAATCAGAAAAAAACTAAAAATGTTTTTCTTTTAAAAGATCGCTAAATTTACTTTTTTTTTCAGTTTTTAAATATCTTACCGGATGCCAATATATTTGTACCGTATAAACAAATGGTACAATATATATATATGGGTGAGAGAATAAACAGATGTCACTGACATCTTTGAAAGAATTTAAAAAGAAATAAAAAACCAAAATGGAGCTGATCTGGACATATTGCTAGAAGAGATGATAAAAGATAAACAGTTGAATTTAATTGGATCCAATGAGATTCTAAAAGATCTAGAAACAGATCGCATGTGAAATGCATGATGAAATCAGAAAGGTTGCTAGTAGTATTATGCAAAAAAGATGCAAAGGATAAAAAACTGGATTAAACTTGGAGAAACATTCCATTGGTAGTAAACTGATCATGGTTAAAAATTGCGATGATAAAAATCATGTAACATCCAAGCCCATAAGTGGCAAGTTGAATGTAACAATTTAATTATTTAATTGACAAAATGAGATTTGTTATTTTATTCAGATAACAATCAAATCAGGAGACTTAAGTCCTTGATATCACATCCATAAATTTACTTTTCGAATATTTTTTCGACCTTTGCAACCATACATTTGAAAAGTAAGAATAAATCAATTAATGTTATAAAAAACGTAAAAGTTATATATATAATTCCATCTAAAATAAAACCATTTTGGCTGGAATTACCATATACTTGAAAAGGATGTTGATTTACTACATTTCCTCTCAGTGTTGTTGGAAACAACCACAAAACTCTCTATCAAAACACATGGTTCCAATCATATAATAGTTTTTAAAAATAAAATTTTTTATACGCCATCTTTCAGTAAAATAGCTTTCTAACCTCATAGCTTCTTTCTTCTGAAACATCAGCTATAAAAAAGTATATATACTTTTAAAAACATTGTTGTGCGATCTCTTTTCAAATAACACAACAAAGAAATAGATCAAATCAATGTCTTTTTAAGGCACATAGTAATTCTAATCAAATGTATTTCATCTTATGCTAAATGATTGTAAGCAATCCGTTTATCTGTAAAAATATTAAAATTAATACACACACAACACATCTTGACAATAGGTTGAGATTGCTGATTGTTATTGATATCGGGATTGTCAAGTGTTAACAGATTTTAATGATTACTTACAAACCCATTTAGCCTTGAACATTATTACACTTATTATTTAAGTAATATTTTGGATCCAATTTGAAAATTATAATTGCAGATTGTAATGTTATAATTGACAATTTATTAGTCTGCTTTCAGAACATGTTATATTTACCTGTTTAAGGAAGTTTATTTAAATTTCTTTGTATCAATAATTTCAATGTCTGTGGTTAAGTTGTAATGTTTAGTGTCTATAAAGGAAGTTGCCTTGACAACAGGTTGAGATGGCTAATTGTTATTGATAGTGGGATTGTCTAAGTGTTAACTGATTTTAATATATATTATGACCATAAGCTTTGCTTGAAACTAGACATCCAGTTTTATTTCAGCCTAATAATCTAAAAAAAATTTTTTTTTTCAGTAATTTAATTTTTAGAATGAATAACCTTTGTTGTTGTTTAATGATGCTATGTTTATTTATATAAGTGAGTGTATAAATATTTTTACAATTTTATATTTATAAAGTGATTTTAACAGCCTAGTTATGATATTTTAATCCTACAAATAGTTCTTTGTAGTTTTAAAGTGCTTCCATTTTAAGTATTTCTGAACTTAAAATCTTAGTTAATGTAGTTTGTAAACCAATAAGGTTAAAATAACCATAATTTAACTATTAAAAAAATTTGAAAGATTTAGTATTGTTATTAAACTTGAAAACCAAGTTCAAACCCTTATATTTAGGTTTGCTGATATTTGGGTTAAATATTAAAATGCTTTAATTCAATTTCAATTGTAATATATCTTACAATTAAATGTTTTAGATTTAATTAATAATGAATTTGTTTCACCAGTTCTTCGTAATTAATAAAACTATGGATAAAATAAACCTAGAATCAATGCCACAGTTAGTATACAAGATTACCTGCTGTAAAACAGGATGCAGTGCAATATATTATGGTGAAATTCGAACCACAGTCAGTAACAGATTATCTCAGCATAAGTATGCATATAACAGATTGCTAAACAAAAATGAAGGCAATTCTATATTTGTTGATAAAAAGGTGGTTAATCATGTATTTGAACCCTCCAAGGCTGAGATAGTGTGCACTGAGATAAACGATGCCAAAAGAAAAATCAAGGAGGGTTACTTCATTGCTAGTGGCATAAATACTATAAATAAAAAAGACACATGTTTCGCAATTCCAAAAAAATGAATGGTCTGAGTTGTTTTGCATAAATTTGCATACAATGAGTTTAATACATATTAAGGCTATTTGGATGAATAAATATAAAGTAATTAATTTCTTTAACACTCCTTTATTTAAAATGTTTAAATAACTTTTTTTTAAAAAAAAAAAAAAGATAATTTTAAATGCACTGAGTACTTAAATTAAATAAAAATGAATATTTTAAATAAATATTATAAGATAATGTTTTTATTTGGAATAAGGTAATTTTCATTTTGTAATGTGTTTCATTACTTAACAGGAAATGTAATAATTAATTAATCTGTCTAGACATAAATTACTTGATTTAAAAAATGAATATATAATGAGATTATTATTAGAATTTCTCCTTAGAGTTAGTAAGACATTGGATTCAAACCAATGAAATAAAGTAGGTGGAAATTAAAATGTGAGTATTAAAAATCATAAAGTAATCACATGATTTAGGATATAAATAAAAGAAACTGATACTTGCACAAACACAAGATATCGTATTCACATTTTTATTCATTGTTGATGGAAGTTATTTAATCGTTTCAACTTGATAAGTATAATTTTTTTTAATAATTTTATTTTTCTTAGTAAAAATAATGGTACTAACTTTATCTAGGTACAACTTCTAAATTAAAGACTTCAAGTGTACAGGATTTACATTGCAGAAACCATAATGGTAAAACTAACTTTGTTATATGATGTTTAATTTTATACTATTTAAATTTCAGGCTTTACGGAACTTTGAAGGACAGTATTGGCATTGTTTTGACTATGTAAAAACTATTATTAATTTTCATTCTTATTTGAAGTTTACTTAGTATTCAAGTTTACTTTAATACATTTTAAAATTTCTCTATAGTACTAATGAGTTTAAAATTATTTAATTGCTTCACAATGTTTTTCTTAAAGATACTCATCTTTCTAAAACAATGTTATTTGGGATTAATTCATTTTGAATGAAGAACATTAATTTCCTAATAATAATCCTTGCCTATTATGATGAAATATTGTTTAAATATCTCCTATAACATTTATACACACTTAAACAAGAAAATCTTTGACTTTGTTAAATTGTATTATGTAGATATACATTTATTTATGCTGTTATTATAAAAAAAAACATTTCTTATCATTCAATAGCAGTATAAAAAGCAATTTTAACTTATTATGTCTATTTCACACTGAGAAATGTATTATCTTGGCTCTGTGAAAAAAAAACAATTGCTTTATATCATTCCAGAAGTTTTACAATATACTCTCAAATGCTTCAATATAATATTTATGAATTATAAATGAAAATATGAATAGTCTTAATATTATCTTCAGTAAAGTTTAAAATAAAATGTTCTGTGTTAATAATGAAAGCCTACTCATTCATTCCCTTATCATCATCATTGTTCTGAAAACTGCTCTAAGAATATTTTAAAATGACATTTTAAGAGTTGTTTCTCTTGTTTTTATTATCATTATTATTTAATAAAACACTTTCAATGATAAAAGATAAATGACTATTTTATTGTGAGAAATAAATATTGTTATTGGTTATTATATGAAAAAATTCTTAAAATGAATGGCCACATCTGCACATTTCTGCTATCATTATATTAAATATGTTCTACTTAAGTATAATTGTGAAGTATTATTTATACTACTTAATTATGACATGTTCTCATGTGCTGGATATCTTCATTGTCTACAGAATTTTTATTTGCTTTATTAACTGTATCCATTTCATGGTTGGAAACGACTTTTATTTTACTTTATAAATGGTAAAAGGGTTTAATTTTTAATGTATGACTTTGTTTATAATGTCATTATTATTTTTATATGCATATCATTTGGATATAATTTTGCATTCTATCTGCCAAGGTCTCCCAATATTATTGTTTGATATATTTTGAAAATGTTATGCATGCTTTTCTTATGAATTATTTATTAATTATGTTGAATGAAGTATAAGTGAATGTATATTTTTATTGCTTAATTTTACTAAGCTAGATGTAGTATTAATTATTAATTTATCTTTTTTGTTAGTTATTATATTTGTTTAAGAGATAGTACCTTAGTCTCTCTCTTATTTTCTAAGACTGATTATCTTGCCAGTATAGTTTTGGAGATTGTGGCTTAGGCTCTCTATGTTGTTATATTTTCAAATGTATTTTATTGCTCTTTATTATATTGATGCATATAGTGCTTTGTTTAAGGCAAATCCAGTTATTATTATTATTCCCTGATGGTTCATCCTTATGGTTTCATGACTAGAGATAAGTCCTAGTTCATTTATTTAATGCCCTCAAAAGTATGGCATTTATTTGTGAGTTCATGCCATCAAAGTTTTACTTTGCCATTACTTTATAATTCAAATGTGGAGTTATTTTGTTGATAGTGTATTTTGTACAGAGCCATTTAACCAAGACTTTATCCTGACAATTGATGTTTTTCATCAAGTATTGAGGAATGTCACCCTTACCTTTTATTACACTCCTATTTTATCTAAGTATTGTATAGGTCCTGGAGTTATGCTTTGCTCATAGTTAAAACAAACTTGATAAATAATGAAAATTCAAAATTTTAAGTTATGTTTTGGCAGAAAATAATAATATATGCCTTCTTGAATATCCATCTCATTACTGGATTGATAAGCTTATAATCTTAAATTGTATTAAATATTCATAAGACACTCTAATAATACGAATGTTATGTAAGTGTGAGACCTTAGTCATATTCAAATTTATAGTTTTATGAACAAGCCAAACATCAGAACAGAATGATTATCTGTGTCTGATGACCATTACATATACATATGCTCAAGAGATCATGTAATGTTCAATTAACTAACTGAGATTATTGTTAAGATGTAACTAATGTGTTAACAAACTATACATGAATAAAACTCAAATGGTTTTATTATTTGGGAATTTGTAAGAAATTCAAGCACCAAAAACTGCCAGAAGGGGAATTGATTTAGAAACTTTATGCTCCAAAATCTGATATTCTACCACTGCACTAAACCAGAGGGCATGGAAAATTATCATCTACAATGATTAAATATAATTGGTCATTTCCGCCATTTAATTTTGAACAGAAACTTAACATACAAAACACATTTCTTGAATGCACTTATTTGACAATTATGCCTTTAAATAAATACATTAACTAATATAAACATTTATTAATCTAAAGATTATTATACAATTGTCAACTTAGATATAAACTCTTTTAATTAAGAATTAATATAACTATTATTAAATACAATCATAATATTCGTAATTCATCTCCACTATCTCTTTTCTATGCATGCATTATATCTTAAATGTAATTCAATACATTCAATCTCCATAGGCACTTGTAAAACATGTAAATAAGGATATGTAAAAGTATTCCAAGTTACATTTCTAGCTGAACCAACTGCCATCAGTTGGTTGGTATTTAATATATATATTAATTCTTAATTCCATACATCTGTGTTAAAAATTATATAATAATCTTTAGCTTATAACATGAAAGGCTAAAACTTTTGACAGAAGTGCCTTAAAAATGCTTATATGACAGTCAATCAGGTGCAATAATGACTGCACATGGAACTCTCAATTCAAGAACACAAGCCAGAACTACCAGAAAAAGATGACCCACCTTCTTCTCACTTAAATTTATATATAAATAAGTCAGACTCAAGCATTCCAAACTAAGAGTGTGAAGCTTAAAACACCACATTCAATTCACTAAATCTTATATATAAATAAACAATGCGAAATCTTTCGATTTACAACGAAGCAATTTTCAAATCTAATAAAATGATAGCAACAAATGTAAATATATTAAATTTATTAAGCGCTAGCAGATGATCTAATAATAACATGAAAGGCTAAAACCTTTGACAGAAGTGCCTTAAATATGCTTATGTGACAGCCAATCAGATGTAATAATGACTGCACGTGGAACTCTCAATTCAAGAATACAAGTCAGAACACAAGAAAAAGATGGGATCCACCTTCTTCTCACTTAAATTTGTTTATAAATAAGTCAGACTCAAGCATTCCGAACTAAGAGCATGAAGCTTAAAACACCTCCACATTTAATTCACTAAATCTTATATATAAATAAACAATACAAAATCTTTTGATTTACACCAAGCAATTTTCAAATCTAATCAAATGATATGATATCAAAAGACAAAACTGTCAAATGAATGCATTCAAAAAATAAACTACCTGTAAAGCGAATTATAGCAATTTACAACAGATAAATAATAAACTATGGAACTTGAAAATCCATAAAAGATATAATCTGGACCAAATGCCATTTTAAGATCATTTACCTTTTTTAAAAAGCCTTTACCCATGTTTTAATTATATATGTAAATTAAAAGTTTTATAGTTTATATATACATATATATAATCAAAATACTCGAGAATAAACACTTCAAAATTCAATATGCCTATATAAAATAAAAATAAAATCTTTGCATCTTGAATAGCGATCACTAATTGATTGCTACTCAGAATGGCGTAAAATGCCATAACCTGGCTATAACAAAGATTATTTTTATTTTACATAAGCATATTAAATTTTGAAGTGTTTATTCTAGAATATTTTGATTACTATGTACACACACATATATATTATCAACCATTAATATCTGGCAGAGCGAAGCTTTAATATTTTCCACTAAAATATCTGCAAGCTTATGTGATCAAGCAAACTTTTAATATCATTTACCATTTCAAATTAGATCTAGGACATTTATGAAAGATTCATTTACTTTTCTATTCCTCACTACTATTCCCAATATGTATTTTCATATAACTCTATGCATGATTTTAACTAACTCAATGCTATTTCCACAGCATATTTTTCCTTCAGACATGAACACCATCTACTGCAATAATGGATGGCAGACAATAGCACTTATCCTTATCTAGTGCTATCCCATCCAATAATTCTGGACTTGTTTCAAGCTTATGGCTTTTATCATTGAAAAGCTTTGAATGGAGCAGTGTATTTGGACCTAAGAATCTAATGCAATTTCCCCTTCTAGCAGCCATCATTTACCTCTTTTTTTAACTATCAAGTTATCAGCCCATATTCAAAAATATAATTTAATCTAAGCCAACTTCCTTGTATAGAGGCATGGGATATTTTATTGCTTTCATATCAATTCTGGCCACAAAACAAAGGTGCCTATAGTTGCTAAGAAACCAATGACATCACAATATATAGACACAGAATTGGTTTCAGATCTGTACAAATGTAAAAGGAAGTTGGCTTATAATAAAAAAATTTACTTATTTTTCCAGTTTAGGTTGATAGCTTGATAGTTAAGAAGAGATAATGTAGTGTTTTGTAACAAATGGCAGACATGTTTGTGCACTCCAGAGAAACTAGAATGTATTCGAAAAGTTGTCTTTAGATGATGCGCTGATAACTGTGGAATTTAATTAAGGTATTGACATAATGGCGATCGACAATTCCAAGAAATATTTGCTGATTGCAAATATTTCTAGATAAGAGACATTATCTTATTGGACGGTGTATTGATTGATTGTTGCAGTTATCAGAAAGCGATAAGAAGACTGGGTAACAACTACACAGTGTATAATATAGAGAGTAGTAGTAGAAGGCTGTTCAACTCCAGTAGAGATATCTTGCGCCAGTGCTTGCGGTTAATGACCAGCACCCAGTGGAAATGTAGTTCACGGGTGTTGCTGAAAGAGCCCACAGAGATGGGGAGACCACAGCGGAGATATTGAGAGCATTTGTTGCAGAGCATTAGTTGCAGACCATTCGTTGGAGAGCATCCATTGGCAGACCATTCGTTGGAGAGCATCCGTGGCAGAGCATCCATTTGCAGACCATTCGTTGGAGAGCATCTGCTGCAGAGAATACAGAGTGTATTCAGAGCATTCATTGCAGACCATTCGTTGGAGAGCATCCGCAGCAGAGCATTCGTTGCAAGAGAACATTGTGGGAATTGAATATAGTTATTTGCTGACCGCACAGTCATACTTGTGGATATAACATTGGCACAGTCAGGCTGGCGGATTTAACATTGGTGCAGTCACATTTGAAACCTGTGAGTAGTGAATAGGTTTAATTACATCAAGTTTAGCCATAGACGGAGAAACTGGGTGAAAATGAAAATCCCAGTTAGTAACATTAATATCAGAAGTGAAAGTTTGGAAATATTGAAAGTGAAAGTTTGGAAATAAAATGCTTGCGCAGTTAACATTGGAAGCTGAGATCCACCATGCTTGTGCAGTCACCATTGAACGTAACTGGCGAAAAAGTTTCAGCAGCAGTTAAATCGAACATTTCTGAGTGAAATAATAGGAAAGTAGGAATAGAAAAACAACACCAAGGAATCACAACAAGGGTTTTTCTGGAGTGGAGGGAGGTGTAGTGTTTTGTAACAAATGGCAGACATGTTTGTGCACTCCAGAAAAACTAGAATGTATTCGAGTTGTTTTTAGATCGCGCGCTGATAACTGTGGAATTTAATTAAGGTATTGACATAATGGCGATCGACAATTCCAAGAAATATTTACTGATTGCAAATATTTCTAGATAAGAGACATTACCTTATTGGACAGTGTATTGATTGATTGTTGCAGTTATCAGAAAGCGATAAGAAGACTGGGTAACAACTACGCAGTGTAATATAGAGAGTAGTAGTAGAAGGCTGTTGAACTCCCGTAGAGATATCTCACGCCAGTGCTTGCGGTTAATGACCAGCGCCCAGTGGAAATGTAGTTCACGGGTGTTGCTGAAACAGCCCACAGAGATGGGGAGACCGCAGCAGAGATATTGAGAGCATTCGTTGCAGAGCACTAGTTGCAGACCATTCGTTGGAGAACATCCGTTTGCAGACCATTTGTTGGAGAGCATTCGCTGCAGACCATTCGTTGGAGAGCATCCGTTGCAAGAGAACACCATGGGAATTGAACATAGTTATTTGCTGACCGCACAGTCATACTTGTGGATATAACATTGGCGCAGTCAGACTGGTGGATTTAACAGATAAATGATGGCTTCTAAAGGAAGAACGTGCTAGATCCTTAAAGTCCAAGTACATACACTGTTCCAAAATCCAAATCTCCTCATTGTTGAAAGCTGTAAGCCTGAAAGTAGCTTGGAGATATTGGATGGGACACTATTGGATAGGTATTTAATAAGCACTATCATCTAGCATTTATTAGTTACTAAAGCTTATATTAAAGCTTACAGTAGATAGTGTAGAAGTGTGAAGAAAAAAATAGGCATTTTCACATAAATATTTGTTAAATTAAATTAATAACAAAGCACAGTCTTCGATTTTAAAAATAGCCCATTAATTTCAATAATAAAACAATATAGTTGAAACATTGAGGTATTACTGTAATTTATAATAATTCATATAATATATAAGGTATATGAGCAGACACTTTCACACCACCCACGATTCTCCACTCTATCTCATAATACTGAAACACTTGAACACATATGTCGAAAAGATAAATAATCACCAATATATGTATTTCATGCTAAGCCAGCAATCATCAGTTGGTCCCGATTACCATCTCAACACATGTATGCCATAAGTGCTCAGATATATATTAAAAATCTCGGCCTCAGGGTGGCCTTTGAGCATTCCATCATCAGATTTTCAATTGGATGGACGGTTGAAGAGTTGGAGTGTGGAGTGGATTGAAGCCTGTCCATTAAAGTATGAAGATTGGCTATTTTAATATATATCTGAGCACTTATGGCATATATGTGTGGAGATGGTAATCTGGACCAACTGATGACTGCTGGTTTAGCATGAAATACGTATATTGGTAATTATTTATCTTTTCGACATATGTGTTCAAGTGTATCAGTGTTATGAGCTAGAGTGGAGAGTGGTGTAAAAGTCTGTGCTCATATACCCATATATTACATATATAGACACAGGTATATAATAAGCAGTTCATATAATAAATCAAGATTTATAAAGAAGTTGCATGTGACTTGTTTTAAACATTAGTTATGTGGATAACTTTTGCCTTTTAATTCCAAATTTAATAATTTACAGGTATAAATTAATTTACTCACAGCTCAGCAGCCAAAGCTTAATAATGCAATAAAATATTCACCATCCACAGTCTAAAGCAGTCTGACTTTTAAAAAAGTTTCGACATACAATGTTATAGGTTAAATGATGATATGCGCGATTTATTAATCATAATATAAAACTCTGAGCTTCCTTTTAATAACAATGTATATGTGTATGCATTTATACACACAAATACATATCTCAAACAATATATGAAACAAAAATTATCCAATAAATTTTATTTATATTACCAGTCACACCCATTGGACGAATGCAGTATTCATTCAAAGTAAAACCTTGTTCTAAAGCCCGAGTTCGCATTGATTTATTGAACATATCACTCCCAGTAAAGTACAAAGTTCCACACCAATATTGATCCAAAGGAAGAAGTCTAAAAATAAAAAGTTAAAAAACCTTTATTATTGCTAACATAATAAATTTTGAATCATAAAATTAACAACAAATTATTTACATGATCATGTTAAAAAATGTATTTATTAGTAAGATATCTATTGAGAAAGATGGCTATGTACAATGATTAGATATAAACAGGGCTAATCAGAGAGGTAGGCAGAATGGGAAGATGCTCCAGGCCTAGCAATATTAGGGACCTCAACTTGGCAACTCAATATGTTAAAAATATAGGAGAAGGCAACGCGATGTCATGGCTCATAGAATGACCTTAATTTTACAGTTAAATTCCAAAAAAGAACAAGAAAAACTTTTCCAAGCAGGCATATCATAAGTCAAAAATGTAAGCAAGTTTAGGGATGAGGTGCCAATTTGACGACTCTGTGATGAAAGCGACTGCAGCGCTCAGCGACCGGCAGAACTAATATTCTCAGCTCCCTGTCAGTCAGTTCTGTGCTAACAGTGCTAGAGTGAATCTACCCTATCCAAATGCTATCTGTATCTGATCTGCTTGCTCATTTCTGTGACTCTTAACTAACTGCTCCCGGAGTCCTGTTTTTGGCCCTATATGGAAAAACTCTTATTTCTTCTCTATCTCTCTCACTGCATTCTTATTTTAAATTTTGAAGTGCATCTAAAATATTAGTTGCCCCAGGCCTCGCATTTTCTCTGAAAGGCTCTGGGTATAAGTAACAATTGGACAACTTAGTAGAGATGAGAGAACAGAAGATAATTAAATTTGTTAAATCTTATCTTGCTAATTGAAAAATCCAAAATGATTAAATAGTGCATGTAACAATCTTGAATGGTTTTTTTTTTAAAAAAATTCAACCAAGGAATAACTTCACAGAGATCAGACTTATCAATATGTATGTAATAAGAAATTCAAGCTAAACTTTGATCTACCTATCTATTTAAACATGTGATGTAAAATATATATTACCTCCACCAGATTACACGCACATCTAAGAAACAAAAATAAGAGTTTACTGCTTTAGGGTAACTGGAAGTTTTATGAATGTTATTGGAATATTAGAGTAGCCTGAAATGTATTTAACATTATTAAAAAAATTCATCACGACCATAATGGAAGTTTCTACAGAGTGAAATATAAGATTCATTGAAATATTTTCTTAAGATTGAAGTAAGTCTTGACTGATAAAGAATCATCAATTAGATTTATTGTAACAAAAGTTTAAGAAGGTTAGCAAAAAAGGAATATGAGGTGAAATGTTGAATTGCTAAAAATTTCACGATGAAAAATGAATCAAACTAATTTTTCATTAACGAATATTAAGTAAAAAATAATTGAATGACTTTAGTGCTCGGAAGTTCATAAACATTTGAGTACCACAAGTTCCAGAGCTGAAATTAATTTAAGAATTTGAATCAAATTATTTCTGAATTACTATTAATTCCTAATCTCTAATTTTGGGATAAATTAGTAGCCACCATTTTTTTTTATATAAGTAAAAAATAACATTGTAGTATATTTTCAGACACATTAAATATTCAGTGAATAATTTAGCTTTTAAGATGTTTGGAATAGACACGGAAGCTAATCAAATAAGAATTTCTTCCTAATTTTATAACTAGAAGATCTTGTTTGATATTCAGATATAATTCAACTTTTAATATTTCTGTAATAATGGGCACAATAACATTCATTCCAAAGACAAGATTGCAGAGCAAAGCAATGAGATATTGACTATACTAATATGCATCAATTTAAAAGATAACGGCATAATCTTTGTATACTTCATTTAAAACCAGATACTGGTTTGTGTATTTAGAAACATGGTAGATTGGTTGACTCACGAAGTTTAGAAATTACAATTTTTATAAATTCTCTCAATTTTTATCACCAAATTATTAAAGTGATAAATGTTTTAAATAACTAAACTTTATTCTAAATTTATTAAACGCACATTGATTATGTAAGTAATATTTACTGAGGCTATAACCTCGAGCATATGCGTGTAAAATGCGGTAGTAGGGACCTCTACAGGTGTTTAACCACAAGCTTGCACTATAGAGGTCCCTACTATCGCATTTTACACGCATATGCTCGAGGTTACAGCCTCAGTAAATAAACTTTATTCTATAGATTGATATCTTACAAAAATATTTAGAGGTTCTTCAAGTTTAAAGTTAATTTTTTTGATGGATTATCTAATTCTGATTAGAAACACCAATTCTCTCCACTCCAGAGCCATTTACATTCACATTAAATAATCAATGGAACATTTCATCCAGAACCCCATAAAAATGTCTAGCTATCAAGAAGGATCATTAGATTACTGAAAGCAAGCTAAGAAAGTCATATGACGCATTATAGAATATTATCTGATTTGAGCATTACAAAAAACTTATGTTGGAGTTTATTTCTAAAAAATGTTCTTCACTGTTTTAAGTGATAATATGTGAATTAGAGATTATTGCAAAAAAAAAAAAAATATTAATTACTTCCAGTTGTGTGGATTTTTAAAAAAATTAAAATCTGACTTCATGGCAAAAAGAAATTAATCATGAAAATATCAATGGAAATAAGAGAAGTTGAAATGGAATTATTGGAAATTGAAAAGGGATTCTGATATATTTAGACTGTTATTTTAATATTAAGTTTTTAAAGATGAACTATGAATTTTATTATATGAGTTTGTAATATATAGGGTATATGAGCACAGACTTTCACATGACCCACCCCTTTCCACTCTATCTCATAACACTGACACACTTGAACACATATATGTCGAAAAGATAAATAATCACCAATATACACATTTCATGCTAAACCAGCAATCATCAGTTGGTCCAGATTATCATCTTACACATATATGCAATAAGTTCTCAGATATATAGATATTAAGATAGCCAATCTTCATACTTTAATGGACAGGCTTCAATCCACTCCACACTCCAACCATCTACCCAACTGAAAATCTGATGATGGAACGCTCAAAGGCCACCTTGAGACCAAGATTCTCGTCACACCCATGTTGACCACAGGTCAATCTGACACCTCATGTACAGGACATAATCCATTTTAATACATATATGAGGGATGGGCAGGCATCTTTACAATGTAATAACTGAAATACAGGCTTATTACATATCTGTATCAATATATATAATATATAGAGTATATAAGCACAGACTTTCACTTGACCCTAAGAACTGTTAGAATTTTTCTTCATTTGCATATTTTTGTTTTTGGCTGATCAGGTATCTTTAATTTTGTTTTTAAACAAATTCACATGATTGCTTCAACAATTTTAGTTTCATATTATTAAAATAATATGGTAAAGAGTAAGTAAAACCATAGGTTAAGCAGTCATACAATTATGAAACCTCACCACCAGCAATAAAATTTACATCATATTATAAACATATTCTTTACTTTTAACATTAATACATCAATATTCCTATGATCAACCTAAATTTACATAGGACACCTATCTCTAATTAAAGATAGCTAGAAACTGATTACAATCTGTCTTTACAGAAACTAACTTCTTTATAAGTGTAACTAAGTAAAACACTTCAAACAGAGATGTCTTAATAAAATGAAATCTCAGGTTAAATCTCAAATACCTAATAACAACCAAAATACACACACACACACACACACAAATGGACACCCACAGCAGCACAAAAGTGACAATCATGACAAAGCTATCACTGTGTATATTTGTTATATAAAAAAAGTATATACACACAGCGATTTATACACATATGAAGTATTGTGGAAGCTAATTACTCTTCACACATATGCTATAAAATAGAAAAACACTCTCCCACCTATGCTTTCAAAGATGTGAGGGTGTTAGACTATTTTATAACACGTGTGAAGGAAGAGTAGTTTGATTTCCACAATATGTCATATATAAATTTATATACATATGTATTAAGGGTTCAGATCTAATTATTATCACTCCTGCATGATATGCTCATGAATTAGAGTTCAAATTCAGTAGAACCTAAAATAAATTTCAGGTAGTTGAAGATTTTTCAAACAAGAATTGTTTTTTTTCCAGGTAGTCATACTTAACCAACCTAGCTAACTATCCAATTATAATTAACAAATGGGCATTAGTTATTCTTAAACAGAAGATAAGGAAAATCATAAAAATATTCAGCAAGTAATAGATAATGACTTTTATTTCAGTGTCTATTGGTGGTGGAATACTAGAAAGATTTTGCATATCAGTAGGTTATTTAAATTTTGTTATCTATTTAAATCTGTTTAACCATAAAATAGTATAATTATGTCTATGCATTTACCTATCAATATAAATATTTTACATATAACAGAATATGCATATTGGTGCACAAACTGCTATGTCTGGACTCCTCAGTCAATAACAATTTTGAATCAGAACAGAAGCTTGAATAGAAAATAAATTTTAAAAAAACTACAGAACTGTGAAAAGAAATAATATCTGTACAAGAAATCAGATATAATTACAACACAAAACATATTAAATCATATAATATTGGTGTGACTCAACTATAAAATTCATAATTAAGACCATGGCAGTCTTTAAACATCCCTAGATTCCATTTATGATCTTCAAATGGAATGCCACTGAATACATCTAAGTCCTACATTGTTCTATTTCTAGCCTCTATCATGAGTCAAGACAGGGTTCTTTCTTTTATACTTTTTGGAGTTTTCTGGAAATGTCTTAAATTTCTATTTTGGGAATAACTAATTTTAGTCCTGTTTGGACCAATGTCTTTTTTACATTTGACGTAGTTCAGTGGTTGGGGATCTATGGCATGTGTACCACTAGGAGGCATGTGGTTTATATTTTTCTTAATATAGTTTTGTTAACTTTTAATTTCAATAGCATGCTACATATCCAATATTAAAAAATAAATCAATCTGACTCTTTAGTGTAGGTTTTCAACCCCTGGTATAGTCTAATAACTTTATTGCATATTCCTTTCATTTTTGAATCCTCTGTTCTATATCATCCAATAAGCCATTCCTTTCGTTTTAGTCTTCTAATTACATAATTTTGTTATTCTAATTACATTTGGCCTATTTTATTACCGCATGAATGTGTGTATCTATCTAAAATACACTGGTAACTTTGCATTGCTTTATATTATTACATGTATGTGTGTCTATACATCTAACACATAATGAACCATAACACAAACACAAATTAATAATGCGGTGAAATTTCAAGTATTTAAAGTTATTTGAAACAAAGCTTTAAAGGCAGATGAAATTTTAAAAATAAAGTATTAATATATATATTTACCGGATATCTATTCTTCTATAAGGATACTTAGAACACTCGTCATCAGGAGGAAGCCGGCAGACACCCTAAAAAAAAAAAAAAAAAGCACTCCAGCTGTTTTTTTCCTACCTTAAATAAACATAGAGAATATTTTTTGCCCAAAGGGAGCAAAAAGTATTTAAAAAAAAGTAACGCATAGTTCTGGTTCTCTAAATCATTTTAATGATCTAAAGGATAAAGCGAAAACTTAATAAATGACTAGCCTGAAATTGCGTACAGCTTTTGCAAGATAATTTATAATTTCTTCAAATTGAAAACTAAAAAAAAAATGCACATCTTAGTTTTAAATTTTTTTATACCTACCTACGTGTGTGTGTGTATATATTTATAAATTTTAAATATAGTTACTTTTCTCCACATATAAAGTAATACAGTAAGCAACCAGTCTCATCTTCAAATCTATTAAACTATTACACAGTATATACATATCGTAATAGTGGTAACCCACTTATCCAACATTGATTGGTAGATGGGTGTATGTTTAGCAATTCTTCGAAAAACATCGATGGAAAACCGCACCTTCATTTCACCCGGCCACTGACATTCAATGAGAGATTGTAGGAGAGGTTAAAGACTTGCAGAGAGTGGTTAAAACATGTGTTACCATTACCCTTTATTCTAGCATTTATTTTTTTTTGTACTTTTAAATTTCCATTGCCTTATGTGGTTTGATGCAATTGGCAAAGTAGCAGGCAGATTCTGGAGTACGAGGTACATGGGCCAAATTGCACCAGTTGCGCTACTCGATTTTCTTAGGAATTCTTGAGCGAAAAAAAGTAGTCGATTTAAAAAAAAAAAATTTACATCACCTAATATTTACTATTGCATTTGCGAATGGCAAACGATCTTATTTGTAAATTTATTAAATGCAAAACAACAACAACAGTATTTTATTATACATAAAAACATGTTAAAAAAATTATTTAATACATCAGTAATAATATATATACACTTTTCTGCATATTTAACAGTATTTGAAAATTGTTTTATTAATTTTTAAATATTAATATTTCGCTCAAGCTAAGAACGATTATAAAAGAGTTGTGTGTGTGTTTTTTAAAAAAAAAAAAAACTGATAACTTAGATAATTGCCAATCATATCCCCCCATAAGTTAATTTATTACATTGTTCTTAATAAAATAAATTTATACAGTTTTCCAAAGTATTTCAATACGGTATATATCTATAGAGAGCAAAATCAATGTTTATCCAACTTTTCATCAGAATTTGGATTTATAATAATGAGAAAAAAGTTTTTTACTGTTCAAAAAATTCACAAATTCAAAAATAACACGAAAACAAGGATTGGGATTAATGGTAATTTATTTATACAGCACTGTCTATTTTCTTCATCCCTAATGATTAATGATGTTTTAGTACATAATTGAACTGTTTTTGCATCTTATTTTGCAATGTAACTTCTGAGATATTTATCTTCTGGCTTCACATGCCACAACTCTTATATTTTATTTTCTTATATTATATTTTCTGCAATCCTATTTGATTTATAACTTCTGAATCTAATGACGTATGATACATGGTTGCCAAAAATCTATTTTTATATATCTCTCCTAGAAGGTTTACCAGTTCTTAAATATAGATGTGAGACTTGAGTATTTAACAGAGGTGAAATAGAGATTTTAGCCAATGAAGCATGGAGAAGTATATATTAGGAATAATAAGAAGAGAGAGATTAAAAAAAACAAATACAGGGTGGCAAAACACACTGATATCATTGAAAGAATTGAGATTAAAATAAAACTGACTTGACATATTGTTAGAGGAAAAGATAGTAGATGGACAGTGGATATTTTAAAAAACACCACAACATTTAATACTTAAAAAGAGACCACATATGAAATGAATAGATAAAATAAGGAAGTTTGTATATATAAGAGAAAAGAGGCTAAGTTTAAGAGAAACTGGACTAAACTTGGAGAGATACTCATCCTGAACTGGATTGATAATAGTTAGCAATGATAATGATGCTGAACCTGGTGGTGGACTCAAAGTACTTTGCACTATACAGCTATTGGAAATAAGTGTAAAACAGCAGCTAATCAAGAATTACATCATTTTCTCTAAAGTGATTGGAAATGATAATGCCGAATGCATGAAGCCACAGATAAAAAATTAACAATTAGAACACAGAATATGTTTATATTTATATCAGCACAAAATAATTAAAACAACAAATCAAAATAGGTGTAACTAAAATCACTTTAACCGCAAAAGAGTAATAGAAAAGCATGAGAAGTTGCAAAAAATATTTCAACACTTTCACCAACAAAATTAGTCTTTTACTAAGAAAATGTAAAAAAAAAAAGATGTTTTGGAATCTCAGATGCCCAATTTATTCATTAGATGAGAAAGGTAACAAAATCCTGTTGTTTTTTTTTAATTATGTAAATCTTTATCAACACACAAAGAAAGAATAAAACAAAGAAAGAAATAACAATATATACATAATATATACAAGTAATAATACAGGTGTCAATCATCCAATACACATTTAAATGTCAATACAGAGCACAGGTCTAACAGTACAAATGGCTGATAAGGTTGAGGTTTATTTGAGAAATCAAAGAAGGCAAGGGCAACTATCCTATCTCATAATTTGACAGATTGTTATACCAAGGTCTCCCCAAATAGTTTCCATTGTTTTCCTAGGCAAGAATCTCAGGCATAGGTTGTAATACTTTTCCCAGTCACTATCAACTTTTTTAGCCAGCTGAAGTTCTTGTTATGGAAGATCAAATTGCATCGTATTGTCCAAATGGTTTTCAGGATATGTATTGTTACCATTGCATTGTAGGGACTGAATTTAGCAATATATTGCCTAAATAGGTTTTTTAGGTTTATAAATGGCCTGTGAAACACTTTTGATCTTATTTGCCTAAATGCTAAGCAATCTTCGAATAAATGCTGGAACGTTTCTTCACCAGTCTTGCATGGGAAACAGGTTGGGTCCAAATTCATGCGTAGTTTTTGGTTTAGTATTGTAGTTGTTGAGCACATACCATTCATTAGCTTGAAGAATGAATTTCATATAAGATTGGAGTGCATGTAAAGAGTGGAAGTACAACTCTAGTTACTCAAGATAAAAAACACATGACTTCAAAACAATGCAGCTGGACTCCAGGTTGATTCATTCATTATTATATAATAATATTAAGAAATTTCAGATAATTATTATTTTTAAAATTATTATATAATAATATTAAGAAATTTCAAATTTATTATTATTTTTAAATTTTACTGTCTTCCAATTTTGCATTACTTGGAATGTATAATTAAAAACAAATTACAACTTTCTTATCATAATATAGTTTAAAAACATATTATTCCTCACGTACAAACTGCGACAAATAGAGTAGAAAAAAAAATCAAAAACCATTAACCACTAATATTATTTTGCCAAGCGCTTTTGGTACCATGTACCAGAATCATGAACAACATATTGGAACTGAATGGATAATATTTCAGTGCAGGCTCAGTGGAACACTAGTGTTATGCTGAGCATCCATTGGAATATTAGACATTCAGTTCCAATATGTCACCATGATTATGGTACACGCTGAGCCTGCAGTGGAATATTAACCATTCAGTTCCAATATATCACCATGATTCTGGTACACGGTACCAAAAGTGCTTGGCAAAATAATATTAGTGATTAATGTTTTTTGAATTTTTTTCTACTCTGATTATCACAGTTTATACATGAAAAATAATTTACATTATTTGACACCGTTTTTGTGTTATTTATTTAAAAACATCACATGATCACTATCTCATACTAGCACATAATTGTTATTAAACAAGGCAAAAAAACTCTCCTTACAGTAGTGCCACCCTGTGCCAACCAGAGTAATCAATGGATACCAGAAGGCTTGTGTATAAAATCCCTATCTAGTGCCTACTCATCGCCACAAGCCAGAAACTAGTCTGGGGATATCGGATGAGTAGGCACAAGATAGGGATTTTATGCACAAGCCTTCTGACATCCATTGATTACTGTGGATGGCACTACTGTATGGAGAGTTTTGCCTTATTTAAAAACACATACAACAAAATGTAATAGGTAACTCGATTCTAAAGTAGCCTTGAGAAAGAAAGAGAAAAGAGATCTTCCTACAAAAGTGGAAAGAATTTGATTGGAAACACATAAAAAAATAAGTCTGGACATCCGTGCAAATTTAATCTAAAATTCAAATTTAGCACTACAAATATTTCACAAACAGTGACTTGAAACAAATTATTGCAATCAATGCAGAGTAAAAGGAAGCTAAAGAAGTTACTTTAATAAATACAAACCATGAACAAAAGTATTTTGTTTATAATAGTGAAAATAAATCACCACCGATAAAATGCTAATAGCTTCCGTACTCTGCTAAAAACACAGGTATTGAATTAATAAACTTGAGAATGAGATCATTTTAATCCATAATCAGTTAAGGGAATAGCTTGTATGAGATTTAACTTTTGAAAATAAAAGATTAAAAAAACAACCAATACAATTTTCTTATGCATTTCATTAATTTGTGGACGAATAATTTTACTGATTCATCATTTTCTTTGGTCATTCTAGTTAAATAAGGCTGTTATGTTAAATTGTATTAAGTCATAGAAACAATGAGCCCAGAGATAAACCCAATAAAATGTTATGCAAATAGAAAATATAAAGAAAAAATTAAATGATTTCAACAATTTGAAACAAAATAATAATAAGTAATCAATTCTCATTATCCATCAAACGATTCATGCAGAGATAAGACATTTGCTGGTATCTTTCTGGAACAATTTTCATGCATGCTACAGGTGAAAAATATTAATTTATATATTCATGCAGCCAAAATAATACTAATAATGGTATTTTCTGAAATAAGCTTTAGTTAAAATGACCTCATGAAATGATAAAAAAATGTAACATGAAAGTTACGTTTAAAAAAAAAATTAGATTTAAAAAAGTTGATAAGGCTGTGGTAATAACTTATTATATGTTCATTACAAAATGGATAATTTTTAGAAAATAATAGCTTTTACATTCAATAAATGCAAATATAGGGGATTTGAACTCAGACTTTCAAGCACCCACCAACTATCCACACTACCTCATACAACTGATAAACATGACCACACATATGTAAAAAAAAATCACCAATATATGTATTTCATGCTACATATATATATATATATGGCTGCAGAAAGGAGTTTGCTATTAACTGAAAGGAGACCCTTTGATTCCTCTTGGAGGCCTTAAAGGAACCGAGCAGGGCAAATTCCTAATGTCCACTCCATACGTTCTTGTCGTTGCAGCTGTTATTACTATGTGATTATTCATATAGTATACGAACATGGATGGGCTGCTCACCAACACGCATTAGCCAGCGTGGTGAGTTTATTGGCTTTTTACCTCTGAGTTTAAGATCAAGAAACACCATGGTCTTTCTTCTCAGTGCCTGATAAGGCAGAATGAATGTTTGTGTAAATGATAAATATTTTTCCAATAGATATATACAATTACGACAGACAAAAATAAAGCATGGCCCCTATTCCCAGGAGGCTGTAAAGTCACCAACCAAGGCAGCAGTTGGTGGCCAAAGGCGGAGGGTGCTAAGAATCCCCTGATTGTGCACCCAGGCTGCCATTTGATGACGACTTTTTATTTAGGTACTTACTACTGCAGATCACTTTCAAGTGAAGGAAGATTGCAAGAATTAGAAGAAGAATTGTCTTATATTAAATGGGACATTATTGGACTTTGTGAAGTTAGAAGAAAAGGTGAAGAAACAATTGATTTAAAAAGTGGACATATACTCTATTATAAAGGCACACATATTGGAAATACAAGTGGAGTAGGATTCATTATAAATAAAAAGTGGAAGAATAATATTGTGGAGATTGATGGTGTATCGGACAGAGTTGCAAGATTAGTTATACAACTTAATAGCAGATACCAAATGCAGATAATTCAGGTTTATGCCCCAACAAGTTCTCATAGTGATGAAGTAGTAGAAGATTTTTATATGGATGTACAAAAGGCTTTTGATCAGAGTAAACAACATTTTAAAATTGTTATGGGAGACTTTAATGCTAGAATTAATAGACAAATGAAAGATGAAATTGCTGTATGTAATTTTGGTTATGGTAATAGAAATGAGAGGACATAGACTTGTGGAGTTTGCAGAAAAAGAAAAATATTATGAATTCATTTTTTGAGAAAAATGTTAAAAGGAAATGGACATGGAAGCATCCAAATGAAGGTACAGCAGAATTGGATTATATTTTGACTAACAGGAAATACATATTTCAAGATTATAATCACATTCATATCGGCTTTTTTCAAACCAAATTGTGCAAACGCTTTTTGCGAGTGTTAAATAATAAATGAATACCCTCTGACCCATACAAGATATAGAATTTATGCAGCAATAAAAGGAATCCTCTTATTACTACGACTCAAATATTTATATATGAGCAAATCTGAAGTACTGGCACAGAAGGTGTGACTATAGGACAGTCATTTTGAATTACTATATATAACTTATGAATGAATGACGCCGATGAAATTTACTAGAATTTACTGAATGTCATTCCAACTGAAATTAATCATATATATAAATCAGCATTTATTTTTTATAGCATCTGTATACAATTGTAATCACATTCATATCGGCTTTTTTCAAACCAAATTGTGCAAACGCTTTTTGCGAGTGTTAAATAATAAATGAATACCCTCTGACCCATACAAGATATAGAATTTATGCAGCAATAAAAGGAATCCAAAGGAATCCTCTTATTACTACGACTCAAATATTTATATATGAGCAAATCTGAAGTACTAGCACAGAAGGTGTGACTATAGAACAGTCACTTTCAATTACTATATATAACTTATGAATGAATGACGCCGATGAAATTTACTAGAATTTACTGAATGTCATTCCAACTGAAATTAATCATATATATAAATCAGCATTTATTTTTTATAGCGTCTGTATACAATTGTAATCACATTCATATCGGCTTTTTTCGAACCAAATTGTGCAAACGCTTTTTGCGAGTGTTAAATAATAAATGAATACTCTCTGACCCATACAAGATATAGAATTTATGCAGCAATAAAAGGAATCCAAAGGAATCCTCTTATTACTACGACTCAAATATTTATATATGAGCAAATCTGAAGTACTGGCATAACTTATGAATGAATGACGCCGATGAAATTTACTAGAATTTACTGAACGTCATTCCAACTGAAATTAATCATATATATAAATCAGAGGGTATTCATTTATTATTTAACACTCGCAAAAAGCGTTTGCACAATTTGGTTTGAAAAAAGCCGATATGAATGTGATTACAATTGTATACAGACGCTATAAAAAATAAATGCTGATTTATATATATGATTAATTTCAGTTGGAATGACGTTCAGTAAATTCTAGTAAATTTCATCGGCGTCATTCATTCATAAGTTATATATAGTAATTCAAAGTGACTGTTCTATAGTCACACCTTCTGTGCCAGTACTTCAGATTTGCTCATATATAAATATTTGAGTCGTAGTAATAAGAGGATTCCTTTTATTGCTGCATAAATTCTATATCTTGTATGGGTCAGAGGGTATTCATTTATTATTTAACACTCGCAAAAAGCGTTTGCACAATTTGGTTTGAAAAAGCCGATATGAATGTGATTACAATTGTATACAGACGCTATAAAAACTAAATGCTGATTTATATATATGATTAATTTCAGTTGGAATGACGTTCAGTAAATTCTAGTAAATTTCATCGGCGTCATTCATTCATAAGTTATATATAGTAATTCAAAGTGACTGTTCTATAGTCACACCTTCTGTGCCAGTACTTCAGATTTGCTCATATATAAATATTTGAGTCGTAGTAATAAGAGGATTCCTTTTATTGCTGCATAAATTCTATATCTTGTATGGGTCAGAGGGTATTCATTTATTATTTAACACTCGCAAAAAGCGTTTGCACAATTTGGTTTGAAAAAGCCGATATGAATGTGATTACAATTGTATACAGACGCTATAAAAAATAAATGCTGATTTATATATATGATTAATTTCAGTTGGAATGACTTTCAGTAAATTCTAGTAAATTTCATCGGCGTCATTCATTCATAAGTTATATATAGTAATTCAAAGTGACTGTTCTATAATCACACCTTCTGTGCCAGTACTTCAGATTTGCTCATATATAAATATTTGAGTCGTAGTAATAAAAGGATTCCTTTGGATTCCTTTTATTGCTGCATAAATTCTATATCTTGTATGGGTCAGAGGGTATTCATTTATTATTTAACACTCGCAAAAAGCGTTTGCACAATTTGGTTTGAAAAAAGCCGATATGAATGTGATTACAATTGTATACAGACGCTATAAAAAATAAATGCTGATTTATATTTCAAGATTGTAATGTTCTTAATAAATTTAACACAGGAAGTGATCATCGATTAGTAAGGTGTAAGTTATGTGTTAATGTAAAACTAGAGAGACAGAAATTATTAAGAAAAACAATATTTACAATTGATATTCCTAATCTTCAGAAACATTCTAATGAATTTAAATTAGGACATACAAATAGGTTTCAAGTGTTAGGAGATTTTGAACATGATTCAGATTTGAATGAAATTAATATGAAAATAACTGATACACTTTTAAAAACTGCAACAAAGATAGCTGGTAGAAAAAAGCAGCAATTGACTAATAAAATTTCTACTGAGACTAGAGAATTTATGAAGAAAACAAGGAATATGAAGATATACAAACATGATGTATTAAAAAAAAAATTGAATATCTCGAATTTTGTAAAATGGTAAGGAAAAGAGTTGAAAATGATATAAGAAAGTATAACTGTGAAATAGCAAGGAAAGCTGTAGAAGAAAATAAGTCTCAAGAATGTTAAACAACATTTTGGTATTGGTAGGAAGAAAAGAAGGAATTAGTACCAAAAAGAGAGATGACATCATGAAATTGGTAGATTTTTATCAAGAATTATATAGTAATAAAGAACAAGTACCTCCTATATCTATTACATCTTCCGAATTGTCCAGAATTTTAAATGAAGAAGTGAGACATGCAATTAAATGTATGAAGAAAGGAAAGGCTCAGGAAATGATGGAATTATAATTGATATATTAAAAGAAGCAGGTGAAGAAATAGAAACAATTTTAGCAAAGTTATATACCAAATGTCTAAATGATAAAGATGTACCGGAAGATTGGAAGAATGCAGTAATAATATTAATATTTAAAAAAGGTGATAAAGAAGATATTAGAAATTACAGACCTAGCAGCCTTTTATCAGTTTTATATAAAATTTTTATCAAGATAATTACAACTCGTCTACAGAGAACTTTGGATTTCCACCAACAAAGAGAACAAGCTGGATTTAAAAGTCGTTTTAGTACAATAGATCATATCCAGGTATTGAGAGAAGTCATAGAAAGGACAAACGAATATGAGTTGTCATTATGTTTTGGATTTGTAGATTATGAAAAGGCATTAGATTCTATACACATTTCTTCAGTGATTAAAGCATTGGATCATCAAGGTATAGATCCAGGATATTGTCATATTTTAAAGAATATTTATAAAAATGCAACAGCAACAATTAGATTATATAATGATACTGGAAAAATCAACATTGAGAAAGGTGTAAGACAAGGTGACTCCATATCTCCAAAACTTTTTACAGCAGTGCTGCAAGAAGTATTTTGTGGATTAAAATGGGAAACTAAAGGAATGAAAGTAAATGGAGAGTATTTAAGTCATTTAGATTTTGCAGATGATGTAGTTAATTTTGCAAATAATGCTTCAGAGCTGCAGGAGTTAGCAGATGAAAGTAGAAAAGTAGGACTAAAGATAAATGTTAAAAAGACTAAAGTAATGTTTAATCGATTTGCTCAAAATATGAAAATAAAGATTGTTTATGAAGAATTAGAAGAAGTTATACCTTGGTCAGATTATTAATACAGATGGAAACATAATGGAGGAAATTAATCATAGAATTAAACTTGGTTGGAGTGCTTTTGGTAGAAATAACTTGATACTAAAAGGAAATATGCCTATGTGTTTGAAAAGAATGGTTTTTAACAAATGTGTTTTACCAGTTCTTACTTATGGATCTGAGACTTGGACACTTAATAGAAGAGCAATACAGAGACTTCAGACCACTAAAGGAGTATGGAGAGATGTATGTTGGGAGTAGCAAGAAGAGATCGAAAATGCAATGTATGGATAAGACAACAAACAGGTGTTACTGACCTTATTGAAAAAATTAAAAGATTGAAATGGAGTTGGGCTGGACATATTGCTAGAAGAAATGATAATAGATGGACAATTGAAATTTTAAACTGGATTCCAAGAGATTGTAAAAGACCCAGAAAGAGACCACATGTGAGATGGATGGATGAAATAAGAAAATGTGCAGGGATGTTGTGGAAAAGAGAAGCTAAAGATCGGAGAAGATGGATTAAACTTGGAGAGACCTTCATCCTGCAGTGGATTGATAATGGTTGATGATGATGATGATATATATATATAATCAGTGCTTAGTTTATATTAAGATAGCAAATCTCCACACTTTAATGGACAGGCTTCAATCTACTCCAACTTTTCAGCTATCCCTATCATTGAAAATCTAATGATAGAAAGCCCAAATCCTTTGCTGATGCCAACATTATTGCTAGGCCCATGTTGACCCAAAGTCTCCCTGATCCCTCATGCATAGGATCTCATCCATTTAAATACATAGAAGAAGGATGGGCAGGATACAAGTTTCATATGTAAATATTTGAAAACCAGGCACTCTTCACAAACCTGGAGCTTAATTGTAAATATAGGGGATTTGAACTCAGACTTACAAGCACCCACTAATTATCCACACTATCTCATACAACCGATACACATGCCCACACATATGTAGAAAAGATAAACAATCACCAATATACGTATTTCATGCTAAACCAGCACTCATCAGTTGGTCCAGATTATCATCTCCCACATATGTACATAATCAGTGCTCAGTTTATATTAAGATAGCAAATCTTCATACCTTAATGGAATAAATGCATGAAAAGATTAGCTTAATATGTATACACAAGTAATATTAGAAGGTGTCTAAATTATAATGATTATACATAACCCTATAAGTTAAAAATGGTTATTAATTACTGATGGATAATTATTTATGTGCATCACATGAAAATTGATTACATGGTAGTTCAGAGAAAAGCTGCAATCTTTCAGCTTTTATAATAAATGATTAGATGTAAATGATAATAGTGGCTTCAAAGCATATGTTAAATATTCTACGTGTGGTTCAACACGGTGATTCTGAAGCTAAAGGTCGTAGTGTTTTGTCAATCCAGTGCTCAAACATTTTATAAATTCCTGAGCAGTAAATATATTTGATTTATTTATTTTGCAATGCATTTAGTATTTGGTATATAATTTATGCGCAATGTGTGCAACACAATCTAATGCTATAAGGGCATATTAAGACAAGAAAAATAAATTCAAGCAGATGGTAGAAAACTGCCAAATTGCTTATCCTTTTTTTTGTCACATATTTTACTTGTAGAACCCTTTCGTCCAACTAGTACCCTGCATTTTGAATTAGCATAGTAATTTACGTGCGTAATCAATAAAACTTGATGGTAATATTGTACTCTTGACCACACTATCATTACTAGTTTTGGCTATTAAGAGTCTTCAGTGAGAAGGATTCACATTCGTGCATCTAACAGCTATATCTGTTATATATATATTGATAATATAAATTTGCAATAAGTAGCTTTGAAGTAGAATGAATATAGACAATTACTAGTTCTAATGCTAATGCTTCAAGTAAATGCAGAAAGTCTTACGATGCTTTGTTTAGTATTTACGATTCCCGATGAATAATAAAAAATATTGCTATGAGTACAATATCAAGATTAAGATATCGAAAGCTGCTTAGCATACTACAATAAAACTTATTATTATGAGCTTTTCTTTCACAGCATTTCCAAAACTTATATCAACTACAATTGCATAGGAAAAGTAAACCAACGTAATACAGAATTAACATAACACTGTGGTCAAATGGTTACAACCTAGTGACAGAGATGTTTTTGAATCTCAGATTATTTGGTTAAATAATAACAATAAAGGTAGGTTGCTAAATGAGTGAGAACAATTTCCACCCTTTGACGAAGGTAGCCAAAAGTTAATCTATGGATATGAATCTATAGCAGGGGTCCCCAACCTTTTTGCACTTAAGAGCACATTCTATAATACCGGCCAGGTGGCAGGCACAATTTATTTTTTCAATGTAAATTTATAGTTGAATATTGTTAATAATACACATAATGTACAAAAAGATATTTAAAAATTAAATTTATTTGTATCAGATAAATAATTTTTTTATCATGTTCGGACAGCAGCGGGCACACGTAAAATGGTCTGGTGCCCGCGGGCATAGGGTTGGGGACTCCTGATCTATAGTCTACTGATTATTCAAGTTTATGATCTAAAGTAAGAATAGTTGTCAAGCATTGGTGGTCGAGTGGTCAGCACAGCTGCCTTACAAGCAGTTGTCCTGGGTTTGCGGGTTCGCTTCCTGGCCGATGCTTTGACATATATATATAAAAGAATAGTTCTGATGTTGAAAATAATAATGTCATGAGACACTTTTTAGAAGGATACATATCACAATTAAGTTACACTAATTTCATGATAATTTATTAAAAGTATTCCGATTCCTAATTAGGTTTGAGACATTGACAATATTCTTAGTATGAATAGTTACACTTGAAAAATGAGTCCATGGCCAAATTTAAAATATTATTTCAGCTTCGGAAATGTGAATCTAGAGATCATTGAAATAAATAAATAAACTTAAAATGCAGAGTTAGAAATACTAATAAATGGGTAAACAAAAAAGAAAAATATATAAATGATGAAAATAGATCGGATTGATGATGAAAATGTTTTGGAAGAAGCAAAAGATAAAGATATAAAACGAATTATTAACAGATTACAAATACAATAATAAAATGGCTTAAATTATAGAAACTGCCATTAAACAGGCAAAAATTCTCCATATAGTAGTGCCACCTTGGGCTAAACAGAGTAATCAATGAATGGCATCCATTGATTACTAAACAGAGTAATCAATGAATGGCATCCATTGATTACTCTGGTTAGCACAAGGTGGCACTACTATATGGAGAGTTTTTGCCTGTTTACTAACAGTTATGTGCTAGCATGAAATGGTGATCATGTGATGTTTAGTAGAAACTGCCATGCTAACACTATTACCAAACTATGCAGAGTTTAAACAGACTTTAGATAAAGTGTAGTTATGACAATCACAAAGCAGAAAACAGAGAGTAGAAGACAATTTGGAATGATCCATTCGGGCTTAAAACATATGATAATGACCAGTCTATACATTTCATATTTTATTATTACCATGATTCTGTGGGGAAAAAAAAAACAAAACAATTATTTTTCAACTTGCTCTTTATAAGTTAAATTTAACCTCTCTTCTTCATTACATCATTTAAAATAATTTTCTTTTTTTTTTTTTTAAAAAAAAAAACTTGATATAAAAAACAAACTATGTTCAAAAGCAAAGCAAAAAAGTTTGTTTTTACAATATGGTGTCTTGCATACCACAGTCCCAAAGGTGCTTGTTTATAACAATTTATAATCTGTCAAAATTCCCAAGGTCCATGTTTGTAGATCTAACGTTAAAGCAACGCAATGTGAACATTTCTTGTGTGGAGCATAATTAATATACTTTTCATAAATTTCTGTTTTGATTAATAAAAAGTAAAGGTAAAACGGAGAAAATATTTATATGCGTATTTGTGATTTTTGAAGAACTCAATAAGTGCAACTTCAGGAGGGATTAGTTCAGTGCTTTTCATTTAGATCTTCCGTGATCAAAGTTGTTATGAACCATTCGATATTTTTTTTATTTTTTATTAATGGAATTTTTAATTACTTATTATTAATGAGGACACCCTCATCATTTTGTTCTCCTGGGGCTGCTTACAGACACATTGAGCACAAAAGTCACAGTGAATTATCTTTCAAAAGCTACCAACTCCATATGGAAATCAACATTTTTAGCAAGCTATCCTGGGACCCTCATCAAATATGCTTGGTTACACAAGCAGCCAAGCTTGTCGGAGAAACTTTACTATCCCGGTTTTCCAACACCAGACAGAGTTATTGCTAATTCCACAGAACATGATTAATTATGAATGTACTGATCAATGTTTTAATATGCAAATGAGAGTTTTTATTTCATAAAAATAGAGAAAGAAAAAACAGGAAATTAAAAGCAGGCTTTGCTTTTATTTTTACCCATGCTTGAATAACAATCAAAAAATGCCAAGAGACTGCCCTTTAAATTAAAAAGTAAAAGATAAATTTAGCATTTATTTTAAATAGAAAAATTAACCCTTGATTTAAGCTGTTTTATCAATGCCTGTAATTATTCTACTTTAAAAATCATTTAGAATTATCTGGACGCTATTAAGAAGCTTTTAAAAAATATATTTTAAAAACAAGTTAAATATGAAAAAATATTTAAAAAAATAATAATGTAAAGATAGTCACGATCTGTATAAACATTTTTTTTTAACCAATCTAAAATAAAAAGCAAATGTTTAACATTAATATTATGACTTCTAAATAAATAAAAAACAATCGAATACCATAAGAAGTTTGAAGGCTGGACTGTCAGTACTGGAATCGATCCTAAGATCTTAGACTTGAGAATCAGACATTCCACCACTGCACTTAACCACGCAGGACTTCCGATCTAATAATTTATCCCTTTGTATTTCTATTGTTATAACCATCTGTGCTTCTCTTGATAATCTGGACCAACTAATGATTACTGGTTTAGCATGAAATACGTATATTGGTGATTATTTATCTTTTCGACATATATGTGTTCAAGTGTCTCAGTGTTATGAGATAGAGTGGAGAATGGTGGGTCGTGTGAAAGTCTGTGCTCAAATACCCTACATATTACTTATTTAAAAAGAAAAAAACCCCTATTATATAAATAAAGCTTTTCGATGCTTTATTTCTTATGCTTTCCCCACCCACCACCCGAATAATTTAATAATTATGTAGACACTAACAAGCATGTTTGTATATATATATTAAAAAATAAATCACATGACCTGGATTACATAATAATTTTCATGAGCTTACTTAATTATATATACACTAACATGCATATCTGTATATATATATATAAATAAATCACGTGACCCAGATAATAGTTTTCATGAGCTTGCTTAATTATGTATACACTAACAGGTATATTTGCATACACATAAAAATAAATAAATCACGTGATACTATTTATTCAAATCCAGCTGTATGCAGTGTGATTGGTTCTCTCTCCAAGCTGCTTGCAGGATCGTCTCCGAATCAATGTATGATTTACTTAGCAACATAGTTAAACTATTTACCACAATGATTTTAAGGTGTTAGCATGTCTCAATCATGAGTTATGACATCTAATGCGAGTTTCATAACCTACAATGGAATAATTAGAACATTAAATTTTGTTTTAAATTGAGTAAAACTGCTACTGAAATGTTATGAGATATAAGAATGTCTTTAAGTTTGAAAATTTCATGATGGCAGGGAGAGCACCAAAGATGATCTATGAAGATACAAAACATACTATCACATTTCATATCATTTCATGGTATTGATTTACAAATGATACTGCAGGGAGCTTGGAAAAAGAACCGATCACTTTTTTACTGGGACAAACAAGAGTTGGCAAAATGTAGGAGTAAATAGCTAGTTTTTGAAAGCATATTTGATAATGAACACAAAAACTATCTATCGTCAAGTTGACTATTTTATTATAATATTATTATTAGATGTGGTAAGTCAACATCAATTTCTGGTGATCATATGAAAAGTGTTTCTTCTGAATAATCTATCACCAGTAAAGCTGAACAAGTAAATATACTTGTGAATAGGCTACAGTTCTATATCTAGAAAGGTTCTTGTAGAAATAGACTTAAGAACTGAAGGTGCTAAATAAATGGCATTAAAAAGTTTCCTTTATATATAGAATTTTTTTTTTAAAAAAAATATATAAACATCATTAAAACTTATTGGGAGTTTCAGAAAAAGTAAGCTGCATTATAGATTGAACAAATATAAGAAAGGAATATATAATAAGTATGAACATAATCAAAATGAATACAAATATTATCGTAATAAACATGAAAAAAGTAATATATTAAACACACTTTACATTAGTACAACTATTAAATGTTAAATAAGGTGAACATTAGAACATTTTAAATACATGGTTTTCTCTTTAAATTGCACTAAGAATATGTAAATTAGCAAGTTTGTAATTCAAATGTTCATATTATATTGGATTAATTAATAAATGGATAATGGTTTAATTGAAACATGATTAATAATAAATTACATTATCCTTTTGTAAAAAAAAAATTCTAATCTCAAAATCAAAAAAGTAATAATGATGTAAGAATCAATAAATCAAGTATGTTTTGTTAAATGAATCTTCAATATTTTATACATGCATTTACAAATTAAATCAAATATCTGGATAATACAGAACTAACTCAAGATTTACTATAACTTGCAAAGCTATGTGATAAAAGACTATTTGCTGTGACTTGTAATAAGTATCAAAGTAATATATATATATATATATATATATATATATTAAGGCTATAACCTTAAGACTATGCACCTAAATGCAACAGTAGGGACCTCTACAAATCTTAACACAAAATTAATGACTTTAAAATGTAGAGCAGCCACTCTTATCTTCGACCTACTTTCTAATTGCATAGTCTTACGGTTATATGCTTGATATATATTACTTATGTAATGAATATGCGCTTAACAAATAATTAATTACAACTTTAAATAAGTATCAAATTAAATCAAAAATTATTACAAAACAATATCAAAATTAAATGCTTCATGAATATATATATATATTTTCAAATTGTAGCTTTAAATCCAAACTAATAGATTAATTGTTTTGAATAAAGATTAAAATCAGAATAGCAATATTCTTCAAATGTAAGTCAATGTAATGCACTTTCAATAATGGTCATCATCATTAATTTTAACTGATGAAATCAGAATACTAGCATTAGTGAAGTAATGTAAAAACATTATAAAGGTTTCATAAAATAAGTTAAAAAAAAATAGTTCGGAGTCACAATTATAATCACTCAATCTTCATATTTTAGAATCAATATACACCTGGGTCTCGTTTTATGCGGATTATTTTAATGCGATTTTGAAGTTATGTGATTCATGTTTCTTCTTAATATTTTTCATATTTCACTATATTTATTAGATATCAAGAAATTTAAATTATTAATAAATTATCTTGACTTGAAATACTTTTTTTTTCTTCAAAAATATAATGTTATATTACCAGCTAACGTGAATATGGCCTGAAGCTATATTTAGAATAAATAACCTACTTATACTAATGAGTAAATAATAATAATAGATTTATACATACTTATAAAAATATCGCAATAAATATTCAAAAATTTTAAACTTTTAAAATGTATTTTGTTAGGTATAACAGAAATAAATAATGTAGATTTTTTAAAAATAAATAACGAAGATTTTATTGATTTTATAAACTGAAAATAATATTTTTAATGATAATATATAATCTTTTTGTTTTGATTGCGATCCTCATTTTTTTAATATAGAAACAAAATGTGAACATTTAAAATTTATTTTAGTAGTAAAAATCAGTTGTCCACAGAAAACCATTAACACAGCACAAGACTGAAATTGGCACTAGTTGAGTAAATGGGATGGAGCAGAATATGGTAAAAATTAGAGTGGGGAATGGAAAATAAAGTGGCTAACAAGTTTCTCTGGGCATAATTGCCGAGAGATTTTTGACTTCATTCAAGAAGAAGCTAGCTACATCACATCACATCGACGGATCTGATTTCTTACCAGTTTTACAAACGAACCGCACATTCGAAAATAGTGATAATGATTAAAATACGTAAGAAAAAATGTCAAATTAAATATTGTAGTTAATAAAAAAAAGTAAAAAAAGGTTGTCTTGTACCAATTTTTTTCAAATATTTGATATTTTTTATTAGTCATACTTTATTTCCTTATTTTTTTAATGCGAATTGTAAAGTAATTTTTTCTTGTTGCTTTGCTTTTATGCAAATTCCTAAAATTACAGACCCTATCCCCCATTTTTCAAGGTAAGTTAAGTATATTTTTGTGCGATTTTTTTTAAAGCGGGTTTTCTGTGAAACCTATCTACCACATAAAATGAGACCCAGGTGTAATAAAATTAATTTTATTACATAATCATTATAGCCTGATACATTTAATTTTATTTAATATTTTTCTAATTATCTATTGGATAGCAAATAGCATCAAAATTTATAATAAAATATCACATTGCATAGCAAACTGAAAACAAACTGTTGTGATAGTATTTTGTGGCAGTGAATATTATATTCTTTTGACCTATGCAAGATAATTACATTCACTACTGGATTATTCCTCAATACTTTCCGAGAGATGTTCAAAAATTTTACTTTTATTCACATATAAACAAATGTTAATGCCGTACAAAAATCATCTAAAATAAACATAATATTTATTTTTAATTTAGAAAGGTGATTTTAATCTTTTATTATTAATCTTATAAACAACAACAAAGTTATTTATTGATTATTTTTAAAAAAAATAGAACATAATCATTTGACATATGAAAGTTTGACATTAGAACATACCAATTGTTGAAATAAACATCACATGACCACCACTTCTTATGCTTGTGCATAACTGTTTTAAAACAGGCAAAACTCTCCATACAGTAGTGCCACCCTGTGCCAACCAGAGTAATCAATGGATGCCAGAAGGCTTGTGCATAAAATCCCCATCTAGTGCCTAATCATCCAATATCCCCAGACTAGTTTCTGGCTTGTAACCTTCATCAGTGAGGAGCCTTGGATCTGAGAGCACTGCACCTAGATCTTAGGATCTAATGCAACGGCATCCACTGATTACTCTAGCTTGCTGTGTGTGGCGATACGTATAGTGAGTTTTGCCTGCTTTAAAACAATTGTTGAAATGTGGCAATAAGGAGCATGTATAGTTTTGGGTTAGAATTCAGAAAATTACCAGAAATAAGACCTATGCATAGCATGAAAAGCTACTTACTGGAAAAACTGAAATTAAATAAAACTCAGAAATGAAATAAAAATTAAACACACTATACATAATAAACAGAATTTTATTTTTATATTCATTTTTAAGACTTCCATTATACAAATATAACCATTATATTACAAATTTAATAATATTTATTAATCTTAATATGAATAAATGATAAGTAGTTATTCCAAATACAAGTATTGTAATGTGATAGAAAAAATATTTTGACTTTTATGTTACATTGTGTGTTTCACTCACCAGAGCTCTTCCAAAATGATACGAGGTTTTAAAAGCAGCGTAATATCCACAAATCATGATTATAGATTTATTATTAAAAATTATTTTTGTTGAAAATATTAAATAGGAATATTTTATTAAAATATTCGTGATCTGATCCAAATACACTTTTTTGAAAGAAAAATATAAAATCTAAAAGTCTAAGAAAGAACCTGAAATCTGGCTTGATTCAAAGGGCGTCAACACTTAGTATATGCTACTAAGGGGGAAGGATTAGCAGATTTAGAATTACATTTTTCAAGTATGTCTTCATGTTAAATGTAATATATATGGAGAGAAAAATAAATAATACATTTTGATAAAATATATTGATTAGACTTATCAAGTCAAAAAAGTTTCATCTTTTAGTCTTTTTTTTTTTTCATGTGTCATAGCATCGGCCAGGAAGCAAACCCTCTAACCCAGGACAACTGCTTGTATAACAGCTGTGCTGACCACTCGACCACCAATGCTTGACTCCTTTTAGCAAATAACTTCATGACTACAAATTTTCATTGTGCACAATTTAAATGTTATAGTTGTAATTATAGTCTTGAAATCTTAATCTTTTTAGTAAAATTTCTGAAAATTATTTAATTTAATTTATATGGCATATTTGCAAATATGTCATATCTGATAAAATAAAAATACCCACAAAAAAGGCAGTTTTTAAAATAATATTTAGCTTTATTACTCCCTAGCATGCTTTCAATATATTTTTACTATATATATTCATGGCATATATACCAGATATTACGTTGGCTCAAAAAAGAAAAAAATAGCAACAATTGAAATAATATATCAATAGCAGCATCAAAGATTAATTATAATGCATACCCGAGAAATCAAATAATAGCTAGAATCTGAAGATACCCCAATAAAAAGATTTTGAAACATGAATCAATTAAATCATTCACTGTAAAAATTTGTAATTTAATCCATAAGTAAAAGAATCCAAAGTATTACAAATAAAAAGAGTTTTTTATTTATTTATTAATTATATCTCATCTTCAGCTAAAATTTATACTGAATTTTCTATGAGGTCTACATCATTTTCAACTATTATCAATTCATTACAGGATGGTCTCTCCAAATTTAAGCAGTTTTTGTGATCTACAGCTTCTTTTCTGATCATCATACCAACAAATTTTTTTATTTCATCTGTCTATCTTATGTTTAGTCATGTTCTAGATCTTTAATAATCTCTTGGGATTCATTTTAAGATGCCAACTGTCTGCTACTAACATTATGTCTAACCTAACTTAATTTCAGTCTCTTCATTCTTTCAATGATGTTTATGATATTTGTTTTCACATTTGCATATTTTATTAGTTAACAACATTACATAAATGATTTATAACTTATGTTGGCCATGAATATGAGGGAAAACCTCGAAAGCGCTAGGCCCATTTAATTGATTTTGGGTTTTGCAGCTTCTTCGTCAGCGGGTAAATCGCTTTTATATGCTATTACGTTTTTAGGAGAAGTGTTTTAAATTATTATTACAGATATGAATAACACTAAAGAAGAAATTCATTCTACAGTTAGGAATATCTATTAGATTATTCCAGCAGTTTTTATCAAAATGCAGAGATTGCTTTATTGTTCCAAATTGTTGCAATCTAAAACTTGATAGATCAATACATAATCGTGACAAAGTTACTAAACAACTACAAACGCAGCTCCTCGGCTTTATTATTAAAGGGTGCAAATGCGCATTGAAGAAAGAAAATAAAAGATGGAGAAGGATTACTGCAGGTGAAATCTTGCCTCCTTGGATAATGAAAAAACTTGACATCTCTGAAAGAAAGTTTGCTTGTAGGTTCAAGCACAAAATAAATTTCTTGGCGAAAAAACAAAATATTAATATTGATACAATGAAAGAGAACTACGTCAATAGAGCTACTGTTACTCCTCCAGCGGAAATAAAAACAGTTTTCTCATTGGGTCCTAAATTTGTTGGAGGGCATTAAAAACTCCCAAAACTGGAGTTAATTGCAGACACAGAACCAAGTCTGTTAAACAATCCTCAGAGAGACAACATTATTTCCGATATTGTTAAAGCTATACGACATAAACAAATGTATGTGAGATCTGACAGCTGGAATAACAACATTAAAAAAACTAAACAATTTTTAAAAAACAACAACATTATATGTTTAAAAGAAGACAAAGGCAACAGATTTGTGCTCTTGGATTATAAAGATTACAAAGAAAAAATGACGACTGAAATCGTAAAGTTAAAATTTAATTTGGTAGAAAATTTTAACAACAAGCTTAATAGAGAGAAATTTATCTCCTCAATTCTCAGAGCTTACAAAGACAAAGGTATATCGAGAACAGAATATTATAGAATTCATCCATCTGCCACCAGGCCACCAAGAATGTTTGCCAATTCTAAGTTACATAAACCTGGAGAGCCTTTAAGACTAATGCTGGATTTTGTAGGAGTTCACTACTTTGAAACGGCTAAGCTGGTAAATCAATGGTTAGTTGATAGCGTAGGTTTTGGCGACTTCACAATTAAGTCTTCCTTCAAGTTCGTTAGAAAAATCAAGAATACATTAATAGATCAAGATTTTGAAATTGCAGCCATGGACGTGACAGAATTATACGGATCGATTAATAGGAAGTGGTCGATTGACATCATCCATAAAGAATTAATAAATAAGCATTGTCCAAATGAGCGCATGATCTTTATATTAGCTTTCCTTAATTGGTTAGACAATAACATTTTTACAACTTTTGAGGGTGGATGGTATGATATGAAAGATGGTTGGCCGATGGGTCTTCCCTTAAGTGGAGTAATTTCCAGCATATTTTTAAACTTTTTTGAAAAACAAATTATTTCTAAATACATCTCTAACACTGCTGGATTAATTTACGTGCGTTATGTAGATGATGTGTTTATGGCAGTTCCAAAAGATGTAATCACTAACATTAAAAATGAATTACAACTGCAAACTAAATTGATTATAAACACCACTTGGGAAAACGAATGGCAGAAGCTAAAATATTTGGATTTGCTGGTCCATAGAGAAGGCAGAGCTCTGCATTATTGTATGATTGTTAAGCCTCTTGAGGTCAGAGGTTTTACCCACCCGAAATCCATTTCACCTACAGCACATAAATTCGCAGGTTTAAACGCATTTTTATTTAGGAATCAAAATTTGTGTAAATTTGAGGCTGATAGGAAGACTAATATTGCAAGCTATATAAAAGATTTGTTAAGTGTCGGCTTCAGCTACAGATTAATTACAAAGAAAATAGATCAATTTTACAGAAAATCAATAACTAACCACATAAGTAAAGATAAACCACAAATTACCCTCCCTTATATTCCCAAATTATCACAACAGATGATAAAGACTTTGGCTGGTGAATTTAAGGTTGGCTTCCGCCCTCCCCCTAATACTAACAGACTTATTAATAATTCCAAGGATAGAACAGATCCATCTCAGACACCCCAAGTCGTATACAGTATTTCATGCAATCAGGCTGGATGCAGTGCCACATACTATGGGGAAACCAAGGCCACTATTCATAATAGAGCTGCTCAACACATTTATACTTACAGAAGAGCAAAAAAGAACAACGATAACTTCTCAATATTCTTGGAACATGAGAAGCAGGCTGGCCATGGGTTTGAACCAGGCAACCCCAAGATAGTATGTTCTGAAGCCAACGACTGCAAAAAAAAAGTCAAGGAGGCGTATTTTATTATTAGTGACAACATTTCCATCAATAGACGCGACACGTGCTTTTCTATCTCAAAAAAATGGACAAACTAATTTGCATTCACATTTGCATATTTTATTAGTTAACAACATTACATAAATGATTTATAACTTATGTTGGCCATGAATATGAGGGAAAACCTCGAAAGCGCTCGGCCCATTTAATTGTTTTTGGTTTTTGCAACTTCTTCGTCAGCGGGTAAATCGCTTTTATATGCTTTCACCCATATATTTAATTTTTGATCTTTTCTTAGAATTCATTTTACCATATTTTATTGGGTAGTCTGTAAGTATCTGTATTGTTCTTCTGTTAGATGTCCAAATCTCAGATCCATAAATAAGAAATGGTAAAACATATCTATTAAAAAGTCTTTCTTTTGATGATAATAATGAATGCTTTATATCTAGTATTTGTTTTTTGTTTTTATATTGACTTATTTTTTTTCATGTGTCAAAGCGTCGGCCGGGAAGCGAACCTGGGAACAATTGCTAGTAAGGCAGCTGTGCTAACCACTCGGCCATCAATGCTTGACTGTCTTATTTTTCAATAAGAGTACTAGCATGTTATCATTTCAAATTATTTGGGGTGAAAGCAATCATTTCAAGTTATTTGGGGTGAAAGCAATCATACATTATCATAAATTATTCCAAGATATTATAGTGAAAATTTTTACGAATAATGAGAATACCAATATCTCTTGATCATCAGCAGGTAATGTTAACTGGTCTAGGTCTAAAAATAACAAAAATTATCTAATTTAATTCAAGTTAATTATATGTTTTTTCCTAGACAGAGAACTGTTTATTTTTAATTTAAACAAATAATAATTAACTTTTGATGTATTGTAGATGTTAAATGCTTAATATTGAATAATATTTCAAAGTAAGTTGGTGATGGTAATTCATTAATATCACAACAAAAATTCCTCATTCTCAAATAGATACTTTTTTTGTTGTTGAGAATATTCTACATTAAACTTAGCTATTAGAAAAGTTAATTCATCTAGCCATAATATTTGTAAAATATCCCGTAACAGCCCTTCAAATAAGCTTATTCGAATAAGCATTTATTTTATAACGTCTTGCGTACGATTATAATTACGATAGAATGACAGCCTGTTAAGCTAAATTGCGCAGACGCTGTGAGAAGGTATTCATTTATTAACAACATTCTCACAGCGTCTGCGCAATTTAGCTTAACAGGCTGTCATTCTATCGTAAATAAGCTTATTATTTAATTTACATAGGTAATAATAAATATAAAAACAAAATTTTTCAAGGCAGAAAAATATAAAAAGTAGAAGAAAAAAAAAGAGGCAAATTCTTACCATAAACTTGGTATCTCCTAAAGACAAGGTGTCACTGACAAACTTTGAATTCTTTAAATTATTTACAATCTTGTGGAGAATTGTGGCCTAAAGTAACAAGCAATAATATTGCAATATTAAAAATAACCAAGAGTAAATTTTAAATGCAAGATGGTATGAATATACCTGTTTTTTACTTTCTGATAAAAAGTCCGGATGAGCTATCAAAACATCAATATCTCCGCTAGAAGCAGCTCCTAAAAATATTTTAAATAAAGAGCATAATTTAATTTACTATCTTAAAATTATTTTTTTTTTTGGCAGAAGTTTGCCAATGCTTGTCTTTCTTTTAGTACAATTTATTCTAGCATTTCAATTTTATAACTACACTTTAATGAGATATAGACCATAAACTTTCTATATATGTATTGTAATGAGATTTGCACAAACCACAATTCAAAGATTAGTGATGAGCACACTAAAGGGTTTTAATAGTTTCGGAGCTTATTGCTGACAATACTGGTCAAATGACATTAATATTCCCTGCTCATCGTCATTTATTCATGTATAGACATTAACCATAAGTATATACATATAACTATATAGAAAATGAGTATTGTTTAAAAGATCTGAGCTCTCTGGCATTTTTTTTTGTTTTGAGAATGGTATCATTAACCAACAATCACTATGGCACAACCTCACAACTTCTTTGAGGAATGACCACAAACCCAGGTTCAAATCTTCAATCACTAGTTGGTAATAATCTCATCAGTACCGAGCAAAGGTTTAGAGACAATCATTAAATTTAATAATGATATGGCACAATTTAATAATTTAATTTCTGATCCCTGATTGAAGTGAAAAAATGCGAGAATGAGAATTAAAATATAGGCTAAAGTTTCAAACTTAACAATACTTCAGGAAGTATAACAAATAAATGAGTCATCATTCTCCCCATTACACAATACCAAAATGTCTAGATACAATTAAAAGACCATCACATAAAGATTTTTAATAATTTTGATTATGCTCTTATTTCTTAAGATCAATATATAGGGGGTTTGAACTCAGACTTTCATACAACCCTCAACTATCCACACTATCTCATACTGCTGATTACTTGATCACACACATATCGAAAAGATAAGTAATCACCAATACATATAGTTCGTGCTAAACCAGCACTCGCCAGTTGGTCCAGATTATAATCTCCACACATATATACAATCAATGCTCAGCTTATATTAAGATAGCCAATCTTCATATTTTAATAGACAGGCTTCAATCCTCTCCACACCACAACTCTTCAGCCATCCATTTCATTGAAAATCTGATGATGAACACTCAAAACCCACATTGGTTCCAACCTTCTCATCCTACCCACATAGACCATAAGTCACTCGGACACCTCATGTACAGTACATAATCCATTTACATACATGGGCAGACCTTATAGCACTATATTTTAATACATGATTTTTTCTGAGTTCAAACCCCTATATATTACATATTGGAGTGCAAGTATGAAAAAGTCTGTACTGTAGAAAAAAATTCATATATTAAAATATAGTGTTGTAAGGTCTACCCACCCCTTGTATATGAATGTAAATGGATTATATCCTGTACATGAGGGATCAGAATGCCTTATGGTCAACATGGGTAGGATGAGAAGGTTGGCATCAATGTGGGCTTTGAGTGTTCCATCATCAGATTTTCAATGAAATGGATGGCTGAAAAGTTGTGGGGTGGAGTGGATTGAAGCCTGTCCATTAAAGTATGAAGACTGGCTATCTTAATATAAGCTGAGCAGTGATTGTACTTATGTGTGGAGATTATAATCTGGACCAACTGACGAGCGTGCTGGTTTACCATGGAATACTATATTGGTGATTATTTATCTTTTCGACATGTGTGTGACCAAGTGTGTCAGCAGTATGAGATAGCATTGATAGTTAAGAGTCGTGTGACAAGTCTGAGAACAAATCCCCAATATGTTACATATTGGAGCGCAGGTATGAAAAAGCCTATACTGTAGTAAAAAAATTCATATATTAATGATTTAATTTAAATTTTCTTTATTCTCCTGCTCACACACCCCATGCCTGATCGATATTTTAATTACAATCGTCAAAAGAAATTATTAATAAAATAAATTTCATCAAAAAAAGAATGATGAAAAAATATATACATAATTACATTTAATTACACAAGAAAATATGTAATTCATTTTAAAGCAACATAAATAAGATAAAAATATAATAATCCAATATTAGGGTAGTAATACCTAAATATTAGTTTATTATTTAAGATTTATATTAAAATAGTCTTACCAGATGTACTTGTTACAGTACGTATTTATATCTAGTGTCATTCATAAATTTCTAATATTTGAATTTTTTTTGCCAATACTAGGAAAAGCTATTGATCGCATGATCTATATCATATAGTATTGTAGTTTGATTATTAAAAGGATTTCTTCCTGGTAAGATCATCATTTTTTTTTTTCTTATTTCAGACTGGTCACAGATGTAAGTATCTTTATTTTATTTTTTCATTGATAAATTCTATTATTTCTTTGATGTCCAAATTAAGATAATCAGCATTGGTATGTTTCTTCTTTTATCATAATCTATTTAGGTGTTAAACATCACCAAATGATAGAATTTTAGAGGGAGTCAGCAAAGGGCATTCCAATCTCTGGGAAAGGAAAACATTTTTTTTAAAATGATAATAGGCATCATTTTTCTTTCAGTCTAGGATTGGATTTTATAACTATTTTATGATCGTGAGGGGGGGGGGGATTTCCCAATGGCAAATATACAGCTTGCTGTATTCAACTTCACTATAGAAGGTATAACACTTCTGTTTTAAGTCTCTGGTTCATTCTGCTAGACAAATATATCCTGATCTTAATGAATTATCTCAGCCAATTTATAATTACTGTGTTTCAAAACATACTTTTTTTTTTCTCATGGTGTCATAGCATCAGCCGGTAAGCGAACCCGGGACAACTGCTTATAAAGCAGCCGTCGCTAACCTCTCGACCACCAATGCTTGACAAAATATACTTTCCAAAAAATATTTCCAAACACTTCAAACTATCTCCAAAATTACCGTATCTATTTTAATCAATCACCCATCAATTACATTTTCTTTTATCAACAACAATAACTTTAAAAAAAAAAAAAATTAAAGACAAGAAAGAAAGAAAGAGTAAATAAAAGGGGGGGGGGATGTATTGCTTTTATAAATTTGAATTTGCTTTGAAAACAAACTGCATTAAATTTAATAACTTTATACGTTTTTTTTTTTCATATGTCATAGCATCGGCCAGGACGCGAACCCACACCCGTCTGCAACCAACTACTTGCTTGCAAGGCGGCTACGATGACCTCTCGGCTAACAACGCTTGACAATATATAAGTTTTTGTCTGCAACCAACTATTTGGTTGCAAGGCGGCACGATGACCTCTCGGCTAACAACGTTTGACAATATATAAGTTTTTGTTTAATATTTAATTTTAACAAACCCGATTTGTTTTCTTTTACAATAAGCAAATTTCAATCAGTTTTATTTTTTCTTTACCACAATTATAAAATATTATTATTTATTTATTCTTTTTTTTTGGTTTTACCACAGACAAATAAAATGTCTAACAGAGAGGACATTGACACATCCTATCATTACTATTGGAATTTAATTTACCCTCTCTTTATGCCAACCTATATACTACAATATATATATATATTCAAGTATCGCTGCACTTGTAAATTGAATTCTAAAACAGGCAAAACTCTCCATACAGTAGTGCCACTCAATGCAAGCCAGAGTAATCAATGAATGCCAGAAGGCTTGTGCATAAAAGCCCCCATCTAGTGCCTACTCATCCAATATCCCCAGACTAGTTTCTGGCTTGTGGCCTTCATCAGTGAGGAGCCTTGGATCTGAGAGCACTGCACCTAAATGTTAGGATCTAATGCAACTCTCTAGCAGCCACCTTTCATCTCTAAATTAACTACAAAACTATGAATCTTAAATTGAAAACACAATAATATTTTCAATACAAGCTCATTAGCTTATATAGTCATATTACTCTGGCTTGCATTGGGTGGTAATACTGTATGGAGAGTTTTGCCTGTTTTAATAACAGTTATACGCAAGCATATGAAGTGGTGATCATGTGATGTTTATTGGTTGAAAACCAATCCTGCCTAATAGGATAGTGGTGACTATGGTTATTAAAGAACCAAAGACACCAAAATGTATGGGTACTGAACTGAGTTCAGACTTATATGACTATATAAGCTAATGAGCTTGGATTGAAAATATTATTGTTTTCAACTTAAGACTCATAGTTTTGTAGTTAAGTAGAGATATAAGGTTGCTGCTGTAGGGTTGCATTAGATCATAAGACCTAGGTGCAGTGTTCTCAGATCCAAGGCTCCTCACTGATGAAGGCTACAAGCCAGCAACTAGTCTGGGGATATTGAATGAGTAGGCACTAGATGGAGATTTTATGCACAAGTCTTCTAGCATCCATTGATTACCCTGGCTTGCATTGAATGGCACTACTGTATGGAGAGTTTTGCCTGTTTTAATAACAGTTATAAGTAAGCATAAGAAACAGTGATCATGTGATGTTTATTGGCTTAAAATTGAATTCTAGTTATTTTTTATGGATAAATATTAAATTTTAATACACATGTATGAGCAAGAATTTGAGTCAAATATCCAAAGCAAGTTTTTCCAGAAATGCATCTTGACAATCGTTTGCTTTTTATATAAGTCTATCCATATGGTTTATCAATGTTAAATTTAAATTTCATTAAGCATATTTACAAATAATAAAAAAAATGGCTGTTCAACAACTCTAAAAAGCCTAGATTTACACACAACTTTCAACATTTTTTTATTTTTTTTATTACTATAGCTGCAATTTGTAAAAGATTATTTTTTGAAACATAATATTTCTAATAATATCCCATTTTAGATATATACATACCGATATCATTATTATCACCATTAGAAACAATTTTCAAAAATTATAAATGTTATAATTCCAGAAAAAACAACAACACAAAAATAGAAAGACAATGAATATAAAGTTAGAAATCAAAAAATTATATGTCTATTATTAAAAATATAAACAGGCAAAACTCACTAATCAATGGATGCGAGAAGGCTTGTGCATAAAATACCTATCTAGTGCCTACTCATCCAATACCCCCAGACTAGTTTCTGGCTTGTGGCCTTCGTCAGTGAGGAGCCTTGGATCTGAGAGCACTGGGGATATTGGATGAGTAGGCACTAGATAGGGATTTTATGCACAAGCCTTCTGGCATCCACTGATTTCTCTAGATTGCTGAGTGTGGCAATACGTATAGTGAGTTTTGCCTGTTTCAAAACAGTTATACACAAGCATAAGAAGTGGTGGTCATGTGATGTTTATTGGATTAAAAATATAGTATCAAATATATACAAATTACTTGCTGACAGGGATACAATTATTGGCATTGTTATTCTATATACTCAATAATTAATGTCAATACCAAAATGATCAATTTTAGTGACCCAGCTTAAGATTTTGTGCGACAGTTTTAGATATCCAGAAAAGTACTATTTTAGGAGCTATTTGTACTTACAGCATATATTACTTAGAAAATAATGAGTTTATTTTATTTACTCAAGACACGCTTTGTTGTTTTGCTCCATTGATATATTAACTCTACATGTAATCATAAAATCATTTCATTTACTCCATTTCTGTATGCATGCAAATTTTTATCAAACTGATGTTACTAAAATTTTATTTTTAAAATGTTTTTTGAACAAACACTAAAAAATTGGACAACAATTTAAAAAGTAGAGTGATTTTAATAATTTCACGGTGATAACAATATCCTACTTATGAATATATTATTTGATTATTTGGCCGTGCACTCAAAAACTATAGAGTTCGTAAGTACTCTGAATGCCTCAACTAATTCATGATGATTGGGTATATTTATATTAATTAGTAAAAAAATTAATTGACACAAGGAAGACAAAATAAATTTAAATGTAAATGCAATGACTTATTTTCTATTCATATGACTTGCTTTAACTGACTAATTTTATTTAGCTAAATCTCATTCACATGTTTTGTTACAATTAATAGTATTTAACATGTTTTGGCTGGTAATCATAATCTTTTTTTTTTCTCTCATGTGTCACAGCATCAGCCGGGAAGCGAACCCGCTAATCAGGGACAACTGCTTGTAAAGCGGCTGTCGCTGACCTCTTGACCATCAGAATTTTATTAATACAAATCATCTTTCAATTGTTTCTTCAGTTCTGGCAAGTCAATTTGATTATCTTTATTGGACTAGAATGAATATAAAAATATCAACAACATATCGAGAAAAAGAGTATAAAAATAATTTCATTATTATAATCATAAGTACCCCCCCCCCCCGAACAAGCTCTGAAAACATAAGATTACATTATGCTGCCTAATATCAACATTTTTTGATAATAAATGGAAAATTTTAGATTAGCATCAATTAAAAGAATAATCAGCTAAGAAAAAATGTTTACAGAATAGACATGAATATAAAAAAATATTGTAGCATGTATAAAGCTAAGTTAAAAATGTATGATCACTAATGAAAACACAAAATTAATAAGACAATCTTATTTTTTAAAATTCGTTTCTAACTAAAAGCCATCTATATCAGTGAATAGAATACAATCAAGAACCTCATCAGAGTAAATATTGATAGATCAAAAAGTTTATCCTCATTAACAGTTGTAAATAAATAAAAACCAACAAAAGTTTATTATTTATGTATACAATGTTTTCATACAAATTTAATTTTAAAAAATTAATGAAATTAGTTGATACATTAAAAGAAAAACAATTTATATATATATATAAAAAAAGCAATTATGAAATAAATACAGTAAAAAAAATTAATACATCATATTTATCACACATAAAAAATAGAGAAAAAATTACGGTATTTTTTAATTTTTTTAAAATTCAAATGTTTTTCTATAACTTAAGATTTAGGGACAATTCATCTATATTAAAAAGAAATCTATTACTGGATATTTTAGTAAACTATTTTATTGAATACTGTAATATTTATATGTTAATCAATAATACAAATATTTATTCAACAGTGTACATCTATAATCTTTATAAAGTAATAGCAAATATGAATTTAAAATGTGTTAATTTGAAAAGATATTTGTAAACTATAATTGTTAAATACAAACAAAATATTTAAAAGTTATACTATTTTTAAATTGAAACTATATATATGCTCACACATATATACTTCATGTTGGTAATGTTAAAAATCATGGAGAAATCTTGAATTTAAGTTTCAATAAATTTAAATAAATAAAAATTAAATATATATTTTAAATATATGGATAATTAATTATAAAGTTATTCTGTTAAAATCAAAAACAAAATATTTTCAAAAAAGTTGTAAAAGCTAATTAATTATAAATTTAATTTAAAAGTAAATTAAAAGCAAAAGGTGCTTTTTTTAAAAAAAAAAAAAACAATAATTAAAAGTGGAAATGACATTCTAGAAAAAAGTAATCAAAATGCTTGTAGACAGATCGGATATATTGAATTTAGGATATAAATAATGAAGATGCTATTATTCCTACTCAAAGATAAGAACTTTTAGTATTGGGCAAATAAGTTTGGACCACAGCGGATTCTTTGGGGTTATCTATAGCCAATAGATCAAAGAATCCAAAAGACTAGTGATTGATCCAAATTTTACAGATATCTCCAAACCAAATAAATAGTGCTGGAAATTACATTTGGGGACTATTATTATTCTGCTTTAATTAATTCTTGTCTGCTTCCAGGATTCTATTCTACTTCCAATATTCTTTGTAATGCTGTTATTAAGAAGATTATTATTATTATTCAGTTGTTTTGCCAGAAATACGATGCAAGAGTAGAGAAGTCAATATCTGCTTCACTCCATCAAGCTGGCAGAGGGTAAGCCAAAAACCCATTGCTGAGCGTGACTGATATGTATCCACCTGGGATGAATAAAAATCTGATGTCCAGTGCCACAGGAAGAACCAGTTGCCAAACCAAGACTTAATTGACATCTACACATCCTAAATAAATGTGAAATAGTAATTTAAACCTGCCATCACCATAGCTATGGTTTAATGGAAATGCTGCAAAATAAACCAATACCTAAAGACTGAACATGAACTTTTTGACGCTGAAAGAATAAGTATGAACTTTAAACTAATCTTTAGTTAATTGTTATTTATCTCCTATCAAATGAAATATGTGAATATACATTTATTTATTTAATCTGTTTAAGTGCAAGTATGGCAAGAGATTGTAGTTTGCTCTATTTATTATGCCACAATTTAGTCTGTGATAATTGTACAAAATTATTTTATAAAAGGCAATTAGCTTGCAATCGCAATCTCATGCCATGCTATTAAACATTTGTATGTTAATTAAAATGGCTACTTCCACTTTAAATAAAATATCAACAATACGTTAATTCAGCAAATTTATAAATTATGAATGGAATTCAGTCATGCTGCATAGACAAGCTAGATTAAGGTTATATTAAATAGACGCCAGTTTGAGCAAACTATTGTGTTTTGAGGTGATTTAATTGCTAGAAATGGGCAGCTGTCAATAATTCAGGTTGTGCTAGTTATATCTGAAACTCATTCCTATGTAATGAATTAGTGACATGATTGTAACATCATTTGCAATTGCTGATCCCTTACAATCATTATTTTGTTTAAACAGCAATGTGCAATAGGTGAACAATTCCTATCATATATTGTCTATTTTATTTTGCACATGTCTTGTAGTGATATGTTTGCAACTGCTAATCACTAATATATGCAGTATCAAATACTATTAGAAGTAGTATGTGGTAGAATATTAATTTCTACCATGTGCATATAATTTATCATCTATTGGTTCTTGTTCAGAAACTATTGTAGTACAGATGTTATTTCCTGTATTTTACAATTATTTTATTATTTTATTTTTTGCTAATATCATAGTCTGAAATTTGCACTGCTCGATTAGTTAAGTCATTCTTCATTTATAATATTGTATTATCCTCATTTGGCAGGGTCGTTTAGTTTTAGAACAGAGATATTAAGAGTTGAGAGTGGTTGGGACTCGGCAGTAGATTGGGATCCAATCATGGGATCCAATCATAACAATTAATGATAATAATATTCTACATTAGTAGTTTTCAATTATTGTTTTAAAATATTTAAGTATTACACCACCCCATACAATATCTGCACATAATTTAAACTAAAATTATACTAATAAGATTTAGAAAGGTTTATTTACCATGAATTAATTTATAAATCAATTAACTAAAGTAACGCCAGTGTGTGTTATTTTGTACATATGTAAATAAATTGTGTTTGTCTCACTATTGCTGGCAGTTTACCATTATTATTTGCAATCAATAACTTAAGTAAAATTGTTAGGACTTTCTTGTTTCTCTCCGACCTTAACAGGCTGTAAAATAAAAAGTTATTAGTCTGTGACATCAGAATGTGGAATGTACATTTGGATTGCTCTCGGGTGATTTTCGTGTGGGTTGCGCAATTTTGATTAGTTACAAAATAAATCTCAATATAGGGGATTTGAACTCAAGACTTTCAAGCAACCTTCAACTGCACACACTTTCTCGTACTATTGATACACAGGACCACATACATAAATCTCAGTATTTTTTCTAAAAGCATCTTCTCATAAGTAAACATTTCTCTATCATATCCCCTCCCCCCCAAAAAAAAAACAAAACAAAAACAAACAAAGACTAAATGTTAACATTTTTAAAATTATACAATGATTGCGCAAATCAATCTAAAAAAATTCACTATAACACAATAACCACAAAATTTATTTAAATATTTTGATTTTATAAATTAAAAAAACAACAACAAATATTTATTTGCAGTCGATCAATTTTACACTTCAATATCTGTGAAAATATAAAGATTGACTTTTTAAAAAAAAAAAAAGATAAAAGTAATGGACAAACAAAAAAAAAATATTTTTAAAGAATGAGTAGCAATAAGCAATAAATATATTACTTGCAACGTAAATTTTTTTTTTTTTTTGGGGGGGGGGAAGTCAAGCGGTGGTGGTCGAGAGGTCAGCGACAGCTGCTTTACACGCAGTTGTCCCGGGTTAGCGGGTTCGCTTCCCGGCTGATGCTATGACACATGAGAAATATATATACATATTTAAAAAAAACAACAACAAAAAAAACATTTTTATTCACATAAGAAAAAAAATGCATTAAAAAATAAATTTTCTTCAATTTTACAACATTCTTAGGCTATCTCTACCCATGACCACAGTATACTTTTACTTTGGGTGCATGATATCACGAATACTGCGAAAGTTTATTACATTTTTTTTTAATTTAGTGCATTTGTGGGAAAAAATTAAGAATAATGAAAGTTTAGATGCAATTTAATATTGCTGAGCCAGTCTGAGAAAAAGCGGGGTCCAGTGCAGTGTTTACATATGTGGGAATGGGTGTGGGGTTCTTTTATATAAGATCAAAGTACTTACATATTTAAAAATATATATTATTTTACTTCTAGATACAGATATATTGCTTTACAATTAGTATAAATCTAGTCAAGAATGATTCTCTTTATTAAAAATTGTATTTATTTTGAATCAGATAGCTAAAAAAAAAAAACATCTAAGAAAGTAAAATATATATTTTTTGCATTATTCACTCAAATAGTGATTTAATAAAATTGCATAAATCTGTACACTTATAAAGTATAAATATCCTTGCGCAATTTTTTTTTTCATGTGTCATAGCATCGGCCAGGAAGCGAACCCGCTAACCTGGGACAACTGCTTGCAAGGCGGCTGTGCTGACCTCTCGGCCACCAACGCTATTAACTCAATATTTGAAATATATATATATTATTTTCTTGAATTGTTTTATTTCATGAATCAGGATCACATATACATATCTATCTTATAAGTTTACAGATTAATTTTAAAATGGATTTTCAATTCTAAATACTGCAAATATAAAAATCAATGTTTTTTTCATTTTCAACTATCATGATGAATATGATCAACTATATATCAAAAGAAAAAAGAGATATTCAAAATCTCTACCCTTATTGTCTTGGTGCCTTTTATCAAAAAGAATCGAGAGGCAACTGACATTAGAAATATCAGACCTATTTCTATGTCCCCGATTCTTATAAAAATTATTGAATATATCATCAAAGAGAAAATTCAAGAAAAAATTCTAGATCAGATAACCCAATCCCAATATGCTAAGAAAGGCTCTTCAGCACTGACAGCAATTGGAGAGGTCAAAATCTTGTTTGATCACATCAGAACAAATAGCCTCTCTAAACCAACTGCTGTCCAATTAGATATTTCCGAAGCCTTTGACACGAACAACATACACATACTTCTAAATTTATTAAAAGCTCTGGATATCCCTACAGAAATATATATATATATTCTGAATGGTTCTTGCACCAATGGGTTCTCACCCAATCTCTCTCTCCCTCAAGGTTCTCCTCTCAGTGTCCTCCTATTCCATCTGCTACATAAACCCCCTATTGAAAGATATAGACAACATGCTCTCTGGAGTTTATATTCCTCACCTAAAAAAGACTATCAAATCAATAGCTTATATGGACAATGTTGTGGTTGTTCTACCATCAAAAAAATATCTAAATAACTTTTACCAAATAATCAACAAGTTCATAAAACATCATAATTAAAAATCAACCTGACCAAATCCTCAACCTGAAAGATATGCTTCAGGAAAAAGATCACATCTAATTACCTAGCTGAACTTCAAAAATTCTTGGTATTTTCCAACATACAAGTCCCAAACCACTATGTCTAAAGAACTGCAAGAGTCAATAATTCAATCTCCCAATCTAATCACCAAAACTCTTTCCAGAGTATATCTTTCCCTTCAGGGTAAAGTTGCCCTCTTCAACATGAAGATTATGTCTAAGATTTCATATTACCTCCCTGTCATGGCAATAACAAAGTCATTCATTAAAAAAATTAATAGGCTATGCGCAAAGCTGTCCTGAAAAGGACGCATGGCCTCCATAAGCATCTCAAAAATGCAACAGCACAAAAAGTCAAATGGGATGTCATTCCATTCCAGTGATTTATTATCAGAAAGCCCACTCACTGGTCTATAATTTAATTCAAAAGTATGGCTATCCACAAATCTCTGAGATGGTTCAACTGACACCCTCTGGAAAAAAATGCTGGCTTTGATCAAATACTCCACACTTTGAATCAACATAGCAACAACTCTGATGGCAACTTTAAAAACAAAATAATAATTTGGGATGCCCACATCTTAATTAATCCCAAGCTTAACATAATAAAGCCTAGGCTCGGGATCACCAACCATAAAATCACTGTGCTATTCAAGTTCTGGGGCCTCAAGCTGAAATTTCTTGATTTCCTAATCAAGATTAACCTAGAGGCTCTGCCTACTAACTGGTTTCTGCATTACTAAAGACAGATTAATAATATAGACCCTTTGTGCCCCAAATGTCTCAGATAGGAGGAGACATATGATCAAGTCGTCCATACGTGCAATGTACTTGGCAAGATTAAGACATTTATATATCAAAACTCTAAAATTGACTTTTACAGAATAATTTCTCTCAAGGGCTGCATCTTGAATAAGAACATTAGAAGGAGACATATGATCAAGTCGTCCATACATGCAATGTACTTGGCAAGATTAAGACATTTATATATCAAAACTCTAAAATTGACTTTTACAGAATAATTTCTCTCAATGGCTGCGTCTTGAATAAGAACATTCTGACCATTAGATTGTCTATTTTTTTGACATATTCTGTCTGGCTAGTGAGAGGTAAGAAGCAGTTCAAGTTCCCCCCAGCCAGAAGCAGATTCTTGTTTTGACCACCTAATTAAAAAAAATTAAAGAAAGGGATAGAATCCTTTAGACAAAATTCTTATATAAAGAGATATGGAAGCTCTTCCAGATTCCAAGACAGACTTTAATAAACCAAATTTCTGATATTTAAATATGAATTAATCTATCCTTTACTAACACATATTTGTAATTTAATTCACTCAAATGTATTTCACATCTTTAACAAATGTTTAGTTTTGTAACCACATATAATACCTCAATAAAATAATTTTAAAATAAACTATCTTCTATTTTTCTGAAGGTATTAGAAATAAACTATATACAAGTGAGAATTTGAAATAAATATTTATAAATATGTGCGTGACAAAAAAAGTCTACGGAAAGTTACATTGAAGAGTTACTGAGTTACAAAATTATGTCATTGCTATATAAACTTAGAAAATAATTGTTTTAAAACATATCAAATAAGGTATATGAATTATATTTAATTACTATCTATAAATAAGGCATTTTGAAGAATATTATATACAGACGTGAGTCGGAACGATCAAAATTAAAAACAGCCTGTGAATATGTATATTTATGCTGGTAAAATTAAATAGATAATAAGATAGATATTTTAAAAACGTCATTCGACGAATCTTCTCCTCGCCCCTTAATAATTCAAGTGAAATTTTTTGAACAATGTATGAAGCTGATTTGACATACTGAAGCCGCTTTCTTTATTATTCAGTATTATCACGTCAGAGAGAAATCTTGCGATGATCAATATGCTCCTAGAGGCAGTGGTGCCTTTCTGGAAGGTAGAAATCTTCACAGACAACTTAATCCAAGCTACATAAGCATTATCACTTACATTTTTTTTTTATCGAAACTAGGCATTTTTCTTTTCATTTCTTTTTTGTTGCTTTTTTTTCTTCCATGAATACTAATTTATTAGATTTAGAACTAATTTTATTTCAACAATGCTGTCATCTACTCTAAAGTTTTATTTCTTTAATTTAATGACAGCGTCAGTTAATATATCAGAAAGAGTCTCTTCAACTAAGACAGCAATCTTCCACTCACTGCTTCAAATCATTTCAACCGCAAAGCCTCGTAATTAAAACTTTATTTAACAAAAATAAAAATTAGAATAATAATTACAAACAACTTTTTTAAACACGTAAGTGATCGAAAAAATAAACTTTCTCAATTTTTCTTTTATAAATAAAAAACAATCAATATATATATATATGTGAAAAGTAGATTACTAAATACAATACTTTATAAAGGAACGCAATATCAAAATCTTTATCAGATTCCATAGATTAAGTTAAAAGATAAAACCAGATTATAAAAATAATGCCACACACACCAATAATAAGAATAATTTTCGGTATTTTTTTTTTTCAATATGTCAAAGCATCGGCCGGGAAGCGAACCCACAACTATCTGCAAGCAACTGACCTCTCGGTTACCAACGCTTGACAATTTTCGGCAATTTATTACAAGATTTTGAAAAGTTTTTTTTATTAATTCATCACAGCTATAATTATATTATAGTTTGAATTTGATGAAACGTTGACATTTTTTCTAAGTTTCAAGCAAGTTTAAAGTTTTATTTCAAATAATCAATCTAGCTAGACATTTATTTATTAAATCTATGTAATAATAAATTTTACATATATTGTAATTAAATAAGACGCGTTTATCAAAATGTCTATACCATTTTAGTAGATTATCTGGAAACATTTTTAACTTTCTATGAAATTTGAAATTTTTTATTTGTCCTGGATAAAATATGAGGGAACAATTTGTCATTACTTTTGATGAATTGTCTAGTAATTTATTGCTTGCTTGATGTGATCCATAATATTCCTTTATCGACATCAGGAATCTCTTAGTTAATATGCTCAGAAAAAACCTGTCAGCCATCTTGCTTTCCCTTTCCATTTCTCACCCTAAGTTTTTCCCATATTCTTCTCTATTCTGCTCCATCCCATTTCCACAACATCATCTTTGTCCACACCATGACCTTTATATCTAAATTCCTTTTATCTTTTTCTAGGCCCAGCATGAACACCAATAACCTACTTTCTGTATAATCACTTTATATTTATTCTCCCACAACTTCGTTATTAATTTTCCTTTGCTTGGAGGCATTTATATTCAATTAGCAGATGTCTAATATTTTCCATGCCTTCCTTACACAACTTGCAGACTAAATCATTCACATTTCTCCATTTATGTGTACAGTATATTCTTTTATAGCTAACGATCCTGTTCAAGCCTTAAATTTACAGTAAAATGCTGTTACCGTAAATTAACTCATACCCAATACTGTTTACTTCAATATATATTTAGACTCTTTTTACTCTCCATACTAGTTGTCCATCTCGCCAACTCCCTATTTTTTTATTAATGTGTCTATTCTTCTATCCCATTCTTTGCTACCATAGCACTTTACAATCCTCCTAATACAATGATCCCATCTTAAGGTTTTTATCCAAATCTTCTGCACACCTTTCTCAAACATCTTGTTGTCTGGCCTTTACTTGTAACCCAATTAAATTACTATTTTGACTATTCGCTTACTATCCATAAATTGCAAACTACCAAACATTTTCATTTTACTCTTTACATCTCTCATATAAAAACATGACCATCCCATTTCTCCCTTAATTACCTCCTTTGCCATCCACACATTAGCATCTAATGCATGCTTCATACTTCTCTTTGTACTTTTTCCAAGTAATTTAACACCCATAGTTAACCCTGCTAATGCCACTCCCATACAATCTTTGCTGCATCATATTTCTTTATCATTGCCACTCATCCAAGAAATGCCTCTGATTCCTTAAGACGATTCCCGAATAGTTATACTTATTCACCACATTTATCTTTATATCCCTCAAGAAAATTTTTTTCTCTTCTTTCAGTCCAGTATTTATCATCATTACTTTTGATTTTTTTTTCCATTAAATTTGATCCCCATCTCTTTAACCACTCTTGTGCAAGTCTTCAGCACAACTCACATATCTTCTGTACTTTCTGTGCACAAGAAAATATCATCAGTAAATATAAGACCTGATAAGGTAGAACCTGCCTTGCCATTTCTATTACTCTCCCCATTTCTCTCAATACAACAAAAATAAAATAGGTGACAGAGGACATCCTTGCCTTAGTCCTACCCCATTTTTAACTTTAACTGATTCTATATTCCCTCATTGGTATATTAATTATTTTCATATATTTTTTTAATAATATCCATCCAAGCTCCATCCATTCCCAAATTTATTAAACTTACCCATAATCTATTTCTATTTACTCTATCATATGCCTTTGTCATATCTATAAAGACCATATATAACTACCTACCTGTATTCCTATTCATATCTATAAGTTGTATGACTGCAAATAAACTATCTCATATACCCCTATCCCTTCTAAAACCTCCTTGCATTTCTCCCACTATATTATTTTCCTCGATCTATATTGACACCCTTCTACCCACCATATATGCAAAAACTTTAATAACACCAATGTTACTAGTCTACAATTGTTTATCTTTCTATGGTCCTTAACCCTTCCTTTAATTAATAGCGCCACTCTTGTATTATTGCAGCTATCTGGAAATTTTCCCTTCTGTGCCATCTTATTAAAAATAATAATACATTTAATTTTGCCCTATTTCCCAAATTCATCACCATCTCTGCTGCCCATCCATCTAAATCTCTTGCCTTTCCCTTCGTTCATTTTCATTACTATGTGCTTTTATATTTATCACTCTGTCCTTCACATCTAACATATTTTCTATATACATTACATACATAATTAAGATTGTCTCTAATTCTTTTCTAGAGCTACTCTTTCTCCTCATCTTTACTAATACTATTTCTCTCTCCCTTACATTCCTTCTTTCAATATATTTCCAAAAATTTTTACTTCCATCTTTTCCACTTTTATTAATATCCACCAATAATTATCTATTTTAACCAACTTTTTTTAATTTTTTTAAATCCATTTAATATTTACATCTTTTTCACTTTCTTTGTTTTTAATAATATATTTATATTCTCTGCACAATTTTTTCCTCTCTTTTACATTTTTACTAATTCTCACCTTTCTATTACTTTTATTCTTCTGAATATTCTCCCCTAAAACCCTATTTGCTATTTCTTCTATTTCATCACACCAATTCTTATATTCATCCCCACTAAACCCTTCCATAATTTCTTCTACATTTATATGTTTCTAACTTATTCTTATCATTCACTCTCAATCCACATCTTTCAATATCCTTTCTACTTTTATTATTATTTTCCAACACATTACTAACCATTTCTTTTATTAAAAAATTATGATCACTATTACATACTCTCTCTTCTTTATTAAACACTTTAATTTTCTGTACTTTATTCATTGCCTCTTTATCTACTAATACATAACCCATTGTGTGAAATATATTATTTCTAGGCCATGTGTATTGCCCCTCATAAATATTTGATAAATTTCCAATGCTCAAATTCACTCTCTGCCAAAAATATTTCAAAAGCATACATTCTTGTTATTCAAGCCATCAATTTCTTTGATATGGTAATTCATATCCCCTGTAACCATTATTTTCTTCCCCGTTTTTTAAAATTCTGTACATCCTTAAATAAGCATTCATAACACTACTGTTCCACTCCATTATAGTATGACTATCTCCAGCACCCAAATACATGATGGCCACCATCCATTCGTCTTCCCAACCTTATCTCAAACCACAAATGTTCTTGACAATTCACAGTATTTAAATATTTTTTGGACTAATTCCTATACCACCATCCCTTTTTTCTTTTCCATTTATACTCTGCTACCTTTTCCAGTATAGATTCTTCTTTTCTTAGATGTATTTCTACTACTGCTAATACCTCAAGCCCTTCATTTTAAACTCCTTTGTTTAATTCCAACCACTTTTGGGTCTGCTATCACCTTAATCCAATTTTGACAATTTCCTTTCTTATTACCCTTTCATAAATTCTTTTGACTCTTTTTCTCTATTATATTTGTAATTAGTTTATTTATCATTAGTTTTACGAACCCATTCTCTTTCCTCATCTACATTTATATCTGGATGAGCTACCCTTTGTTTACTTTTTACAGCCCGTCTATCCTCAATCTTTTTTTTTTTTTTTGATAATACTGGAATTTAAAACCCTTCCCCCCTTTTATAAGTTTCCTGAACTATAATATTTTTCATAAATCAAATCCTCTAATGCTTCATTTCCTAGTTTTGCTAAATGCAATCCAGCTTTACTGTATAATTCCTTCTTTCTAATAAAAAAAAAAAATCTCACACATCCACAAACATAACATTATTTCTGTCACATAATTTTATCAATCTCTCATTTATAGAACATGCCTTATCTAACATATACCTCTTGTCAAATCTTGGTAATAATCCAATTCTTCCCACTCTTCCTTTAATCCTACTCAAATTCCTAATCAATTCTATGTACTCATCCATTACTCTCTCCAATGGCTCTGACAAGTTATTTGTCCCCACTATAACATAAACAACTCTATTCCCCTGTTTATTTATGTAACATCTCTAATTCTAGCTCCAGGTAAACATACTCTTACATACCTATTTCTATTTTACCTTGCAATTACATCATATCCTCCAATTAGTGAGTTCCCTATCAAGACTGTCTCATAGTTTATTTTCTCCAATTCATCTGCAACATTCTCTTCAACCTTCTGAACTTCCTTATCTATTTCTTCCTTATCATTTCTATTCATTAAGTCTTTGATCAACTCACATTTCACATCTAACACTTTTAATTTTATTCTATATCCTTTATATCTTCTTCTATCTCACTTATTCTTTGCCTAACTATCCCATTGCACTACTTATTTTGTCATCTATATCTCGTCACTCTACTAAATATGTACTCCATTCTATCATCCTTATCTACATTTTCCTCCATTTCTCCAGAGTTTCTCTATAAATTATCTACACTTAAAAACCATTTTTTCATCTTTTTTATCACAGAATGATCTACACAATCATACATCTTTTATATCCTTCCTAGTCATATTTAAGCACTTCAAATGGAAAATCTTATCAACTCTACCAATGCACACCATTGCCTTCTGACCATCATACATATACTGTGGAATACAAATACAGTCCATATTTCCTTATTTTTCCAATTCCCCTACTCTATATTTAAATTTATGATTTTTCTACCACTCTTCAAATTATACAAACAAACAAAAATAATACTTTTTTATAATGGAGAATAAGCAATATGTGCTCTCCTGAACTCACATTTTAACGTTACCCCTCTTTCTCAAATAAATTACACTCTCATTTAAATCTAAAGAATTTTTTAATAGCAAATCTCCTAAAATCCAACTAATCTTATATATGCCTTAGTTTTAAGGCCTCGTTACAGTAAATACAATATATATATATATATTTATATTTAAAATGTCGGCGTCTCCAATCGCTCTCCAAACATTAGCAATATTTTTCTCGATCTTTCGAAATTCAATTAAATCCATCTCTCTGCATTCCAACTATATTTTCTCAATCACTCTCTAAACAAATATTCCCCAGCAATATAAATTTTTATCTTAAATATTATTAAAAATATATAAATTTTAACTCATTTTGCGGAGCAAAAATCAGCCACATCAGCATTCAAGTTCTGATGGTTGTGTCAGCAGTGTTTCAAGGGCTCTCTTTAGTGTCAAAATGGTTATACAGCATGAATTAAAATGGTTCCAAAATGTCAATTACAGTGATTATAGTCAGAATATAGCCACTTCTATCAAAAAAAGCATGAAATAATCTGTGTCCCTTCTAGCATAAATATAGTAATGTTATTATTAGATTAAAAAAAAAAGTCCAATAGGCGAGTGTTAAATTAATTAAATTATCTACCGTAGTCCGAATAGCTCAGTAGATTTTATTTAATTATGAAAAGTTCATTACAAATATAATATGATTAATAGGAAAGTAACTTCAGTATTTTTTTGATTATGGCCAAAGTTGATAATAATTATGACTAAAAGACAAACCATATCATATGAAATCTTCAAATCCCTTAGTTAATAAACTAATATATACAAATGTGCTATTTGCACAGATGATGAAGCTAGGATAAAGCGAAATTTTTTTAACTAACATGTTCCAAAAAAAAAAAATTTTCAATTTACAAGTTTCATTTTGAACGTAATATTTTTTCTCTCGCAAAAGATTTGAACAGCACTTGTGCAAATAATATTAAACAGGAAATAGAAATTTTATTAACATGTAATTATATTGCTACATAATAGCATCTATTAAAAGAGCAATAAAAATTGTAAGAGTATATGAATTAAATCTGTAATTACAGTGAAGGTAGATGTGGCATTGTAAACAATACAGTAGGTTGAAAAAAAAAATCACAAGATATTGATTTGGTATATACTATCTTTCTGACCAAAAATATGCAATATACAAATTGTAATCTCTGCCTAAAGACAGATAAAATAATTAGACAATAAAATATCATGATCATGTAATAATGGTTTGATCATGCATTATTTTAAAATAAATATCATGATCTTTATTACAAGTGTGCTTAATGATGTAGTGGGTAGCCAAAAAGTACTCTTTCTATCCGCTGCATTATTTTATTTTTCATTGTTTGGTACAAGCTCATATATGAAGATGGTATAATCAGATGACTCATTAGATGGTATAGAGATGAATATTCATGAGAATTTCAAAACATAAGATATAAAATTACAGAACTATAAGAAGTGTTTAGTAAAATAATTGTTTCTTGTATCAAGTACAAACATAAACCCTGAGATGTAGATAAAATAAGAACCCAATATGTAGATTTAGATTTAATAAGAACATTAGATAAGATTTTAATAAGAATCTGATATTGTATTATTTATATTAGATTTGTCTATAAGAGGACTCATTCTCTGTGGTAGAAAAATCTAATCATTAAAGTGCCAACCAGAGTGATCTCTCTGGTTTGAGGGTTACAATATATATATATATCATTAGAAATCAGTCAACAAATTGACAATTCCAATATCAATAACAATCAACTATTGTCAAGGCAACCTCCTTTTAATAGAATCCTACCTTTATGGTCCAATATATTTATATGCACACTAAAGATTGGAACTTGACCATAGAGATTGAAATAATTGATCCAAAGAAATTTAAATAAATTTCCTTAAACAGGTAAATATAACCTGTTCATAATACAGACTAATAAATAATCAATTATAACATTACAAACTGCAATTATAATTTTCAAATGGTACCCAAAATATTATTTAAATAATAAGCAATATATATTAAGGCTATAACCTTAAAACTATGTGCCTAAAATGCAACAGTAGGGACCTCTACAAATCTAAACACAAGATTAATGACTTTAAAAATCAATCCCTGTGGTTAAATTGCAGTCATTTGAGTCTATAAAAATACATTGGACCATAAACAAAGGTAGGATTTCACCTTTATTGTTAAATTAGGTTGCCTTGACAACAGTTTGAAATTGTTGATTGTTATAGATATTGGGAATGTCTAGGTGGTGATCGGTATTTAAATATATATACTTAATAGGTGCAACTGAAGAAACCAGAGGATGAAATAGGAATTTTGAAAATACATCTGATATTTTGCTTAAAATTAATTTATGTTGGAAAAATTGTACTTTATATATTTTTATTATATTACATCTTTTATGTATTATTTAATTATATACAAGTAATATCCAAATAAACAAATAATATATAATGCATAACAATGAAAATACCATTAAATAAAGAGTTTGAACAGCCAATGTTAAATGCTACAAATAATCATTATTTATAAATTTAAAAACAACCAAAAGCCAAAAAGAAATTTCCATCAAACAATTTATCAGCTAGGCATCTCATTCACCATCTCCCAATTTGGTAATTGCAAACTGAAACTTATAATCAATAACTTTTAATATTTAAGGCTGAATAGACAAATTTAAAGTATGCTACAACACAAAAGTTGTTTAAGCAAATATAATTTACAGCATTTGATTCAATCATGCAAAGTAGAAATAATTACATTTCATATTCAGCCTAAAATCCGCTTTTAAGGTCATTATTTTTTCCTTGCATTATTGAATCTGACATTGTGGATAATATTCGTTTAAAGTAATATTTGAGTTGCAGATTATTTGAAAACATTTTTATATTCTATACTTGACCAAAATAGTCAAACAGATAGAACAATAATGTCTGATCCCTAGATGATGAAACCGTTGCAGTGAAAATTCAAAGCATAAGTGAAAGCTTTCTATTATTTTTAATCTGATGGAACTTTTAAATATTGTTTATTCACAGCAATTACAACAACAACTCAAACTCTTTATTTAATAATGCTACATCTTATTCTTTCTAAAATTACTACTGATGACTTAAAATTAGTATAGTTAACCATTGCGACATTGAGCATAATTCTGATATACGACAGGTGAGATTCAAATAAAATGTTGTCGTCATCATCATCATCATCATTATTATTATAGCAACAGTAGTAATAATAATAGCAACAGCAAATAACTGCATCCATGAGAAAATATCTATCTAAAACAATGTCATGACTGTCTCAGCTTGTGCATGTTTTCAAGAGCAGTTCTTTTCACCCTACTCTAGTAATCTGGTGTTATTTGAGTAATCAAGGAACATCACATAAAACCCTGCTATACTATCTTCACCCCCAGATTATTTTCTAGTTTTTGCCATCACTAGTAAAGATTTAGAATTCAAAGCTAAAACTAATCCATCTATATATCTATAAGCTATCTTTTACTCCTTTATATTGTACAAACGAAGAGCCTAAAATCCATAAAACCCTAAGGTTTTTGAATATAAGTGCACTTATATAGTTATAAACACCAGGTTAGTTTCTATTTTAAAATATATTTCTAAGCCAACTGTAAGTCCCTCAAACCTTTAGTTAGGAAAGTGAATACCAGCATCAACTGAAAACAAGAGTAATCAATACATACTAGATGGTTCAGCATACAGGTATAAGCTGAGAAAATTGTATGATGTTATTATTAGGATTTTATCTTCATATTATAAGAGTAGAAAAACCTCAAGCTAATCTATTTAAAATATACAGAAATCAATCAGTTAGTAGATCTATATTATTATGCAAGTTGGCTTGGGTTCAAAATCTTAGGGTTTTTGGATTTCATGCAATTTAATTACCTTGAATAAAAATTTAAAAAAGGTAAAATATAGCTGTCAAGCGTTGTTAGCCAAGAGGTCATCACAGCCACCTTGCAAGCAAGTAGTTGGTTGCAGACGGTTGTGAGTTCACCTCCCAGCCGATGCTATGACATATGAAAAAAAAAAAGTTAAAATATAGCTGCTAGATACAAAAGTGCATTCATTCAGATTTGAATGTACAATGGAGGTAAAAGCTAGGTACCAGTCTAGGGATATTGTCCTATAAGTAAAAAAAAAAAAAACTACACTTATTCAAAGACTAACTATTTCTCACATGCACACAGTTAAAAAACTTTTAATAATAAAATTGGTATCTACCTCTACGAAAGCTTCCACAGATTGTAGTTACGTACTTTTTATCTAAAGCTTGAATCTGTTTTTCAATTAATTCCTAATTAAAGGGGATAAAAAAAAAAATTAAATAAAAAATAAAGATGCAGGTATTTAAACATTAAAATAAAAGTCTATTGTTTCATTAATGAATAATTTATATAACTATTATCAAATATAAGAAGTTACAGTTAATACAGATGGAAATATAATGGATAAAATTAATCATAGAATTAGACTTGGTTGGAGTGCTTTTGGTAGAAATAACTTGATACTAAAAGGAAATATGCCTAGGTGTTTGAAAAGGAAGGTTTTTAATAAATGTGTTTTGCCAGTTCTTACTTATGGATCCGAGACTTGGACACTTAATAGAAGAGCAATACAAAGACTTCAGACCACTCAAAGAAGTATGGAGAGATGCATGTTGGGAGTAACAAGAAAGGATCGAAAACACAATGTATGGGTAAGAAAACAAACAGGTGTTACTGACCTCATTGAAAAAATTAAAAGACTGAAGTGGAGTTGGGCTGGACATATTGCTAGAAGAGATGATAATAGATGGACAATTGAAATTTTAAACTGGATTCCAAGAGATTGTAAAAGACCCAGAAAGAGACCACATGTTAGATGGATGGATGAAATAAGAAAGTGTGCAGGGGTGATGTGGAGAAGAGAAGCTAAAGGTAGGAAAAGATGGATTGAACTTGGACAGACCTTCATCCTGCAGTGGATTGATAATGGTTGATAATGATGATGATTATCAAATAAAATAGTGTTCAATTCTAATTCTATCTACTTATTTTATAATTGCAAAATTATTAACTATGCCATAAAAATTGTCTACTTGCTACTATGGATATTAAAGATAATTTAATTAAATCTAACACTGGTTTGAGTAAAGCATTTTTTAAAGCAGAAAATGATTATTCGACACCCTCTATAGTGATAATAATGTTTGATATCAGATTTGGAAATTTAATTTACATGTTTAAACTAGTAATATTGATTTTTTTTCCCATGTGTCAAAGCATCGGCTGGGAAGAGAACTTGCAAACCCGGGACAACTGCTTGTAAGGCGGCTGTGCTGACCACTCGGCTACCAACGCTCGACTAATAATGATTATTCATATACTTCTCCACCAGATATCATAAAATACATAAAAAGTTAAGTATACAAAATGGAATTCTTATGTTTTCCAAGCTAAGGTCTTTTTCTAGATCCAACAATAAAAGCCAGTCAGATTTGACATTCCTAGTTACAACTAGTCTCATCAACGTAGATTCAAGACAATTCATGATCAGTGTTTTCATCTACTTCATAAATGCAATTTATCAAGCATTGATCTATATAAATGTAGGCAAACACAGACTATGAAGTGCATAATTAATGATGTCAAATCTATAACTACAATAGCAGAATTGAAGGAGTTAATAAAACCAAAGTGAATTTACTTTGTGGTTGGAATATCTGCAGGTTTCTTTATGATATTTTGCTAATAGTTAGCCGTCAAAAAAAAAAATACAAATACTAAATAAAATATGAATAATACAATTTCTTTCAACTACCGACTGAAAAGAATCACAGGCAAACTTCATTTCTGTTATCACATTATATATACTAGTCTTTTATTTTAACTGATGATAATTGCAATTCCGACAATTTTCAAAAAGTTCAAGAAAATAGAAACACATGTATAAAATATCAAATAATATTATTTATTAATAAATAAATTGGTATGCAAAACAAAGTATCATGTTTTTTCTAGTTTATCTTAAAATAAATGCCTTGTTACAAAAAAAAAACTGAACGGCTTCATTGCTCGGGACTCATAAGAAGTTCTTTCAGAGCCAGAAGTCTCAAGAGCTGGAATTGATCCAAAGACCTTATACTGTTTATGTAGTGATAGAGTGTCAGACTCCAGAACATAAGATCATTGGACAGATTACAGTTTTGGTACTTCCAGTAGTTATATTTTATAAATTCCCTAGCAATAATATAGTTTATCTGGTGGTATTCACTAGCTAAAAATCCTGATATTTGTCATTTAGACAGGTCAGCCACTTGGTGGCATTCTTTCTCTGCAAAAGCACAGACATATGCCATTTAGGCAGCCACCACTGGCTATCTTATAGCCAGGTCAGACCCTTGGTGGTGTTGTTTTTCTGCAAAAGCACAGAAAAATGCAGTCATTCTCAACTGAATTATTTATCTGGGGAAGAAAGATTAATGCTGTGATTCATTTCATTTCATCAGTTAATAGAATACAAGTCATATTTATTATTGAGAAAAAAAAAATTAGTCTAGTTCAACAAAACTATAACGTGAGATAAAAGACAAAGCATTTTCAGGTTAATAAAATAAATACATAAAGATTATGTGTGATAAAATTGACAGGATAATGACATTGATCTAAAAGACCAATATATGGAACATTACTACATAGATATTAACACATTGAAAATGAAATCTACGATTTGTATAAGCAGTGATGTATTTATTAATATATGAGCATAGTAGTGTCTCTGTATTCATGGCACATGATCCTAAATCAGAAGTGATTGGTTGAGCTACAATTAAGCAAGTTTAACCAATAGTAGACTGATAATTAAGTCCATCTTTATGCTAATTATATGTTATCAATTTCTAATTTAAATATGTACAAATCTCTAAAAGTCCTAAGTAAAAACTGAAATATAATCTGATAATAAAAAATATAATGAATAGGTTTGTTAGCCTACTTCGTAGTTTTTATGATGCTGGAAAAAGCTCTTATTGTGAGACCTTTTTGTTGCCAAACAATGAGTATATTATTTTAGAGACATCACTCATTTCTATAGCGATACTTGTTACAAACAAAATTTTTAACTTCAGTAAGTATCTTGGTAAAGATCATCGGGATCAGGCAATTAAAATGCATTACTGTGAGCCATAGTATCTTACCAAATGCTTTTACTAATCCTTAAAAAAAATTATACTGCTTCCTTGTTCAAATTTAATTACCAAATTAAACCTTCGTCAAAGCAGGGATGATTTAACCGAGTCATCAAACGGAAGCGGCTACAAAATAGAGTAATCTACTTGTGTCAATACTAATTGCATTACTATTATGTTGCTTATGAAAGTTTTTCTAAAATAAAATCTATTTATATCAGCAAACATGATGGTTTCTTTACTTAATAAAGACTTTTTGAAAAGACATTTGTATGTTTTTACTTTGCAGAATATTTGAAATCAAGTCTCTACGTTCATTTGTATAGATTGGCAAATTTAAGGAGGTGTTACAATTTTAGTTTGATAAAACTATTTATTCTAATATTCTGTAATTCAATACTAGCGTATAAATCCCTAAATACAAAGCTAATATTAAATGTCTTATTAAACCAACCATAGGTTGAGCGGTTTCGAGAGCCATGGCTCTCACAGTCATAGCCCTTTGTGAAGTAACTGATTATCTAAAGTTATGTATTTATAGCGCTAGTATTGAATTACAGAATACTAACCAAACACGCAAAGTTTAAAATTAAGTTCGCATTATTCTAATATCCTAAGATTACGACTTTTCACTATGAATAACTGAAGAGACTAATATAACAGAGTGAATTTTATTTTCCTCTTTGATTAATAGTGCAATTTCTGCACTATTTGTGATGATTATTTTTTGGAACTCTTTTTGAGACAATAATTTCAGTAGGGGCATCACCAAGTCACTGCAAAAATAAAAAAAAATATTCTGATGCTATTGTTGACTCAAAGCTTTCAAACCCATTAGATAAAAGATGCACTTTTTGTCTTTGAATAAAACATGTACTTAAGCAACACAATTAGAAAATTTCCAAATTCTCCAATCATCAAAGTATCAATCAGTCATTAGAATGAAAAAACAACATAACAACAACAAAAATCTGCTTGAATCAAGCATTATACTAAAAAAAAAGTTGAAGTTATTTAACATGCTATATATTTCTTTGTTTAATTTTAAAATACTTTTGAAAATCAGATAATAGTCTAAAAAGGTTTTAGCTTTTTTTATTTCTCAAATATTATGCTCTTCTTTATATATACTGTAACAGAAAAAAAGAAAAGTAGAAATCATACACGTCTCTATATAATGTTATACCATCAGCTACCTTTGGCAAATATATATTGCATTTAAATCACCGTAAAAAAATTAATGGATCAAGGGTCAAATAAAATATTTAAATAGCTGTGATCACAATGGTCAGCTCAGGCCCATGTGTTCACTAGCTATAATAACCATATAATAATCTATATATGTGTGTGTGTGTATGTATGTACTTTAACAATGACTAATTAACAATGTTATAGAGTCATTGTTATATTAAAACTTTTAATTCTAAAATCATAATGCCATCCATATAATTCCAATGAGAATTATACAGAACCACCCCCACACGTCACTTCTCATGGATATCATGAGATTGCCGAATATGCGTACACCATAGGCAAACACTTGATCTAATATTTAAATATACATTAATTAATTACTATACTACAAATAATAAAAAATGACAGGTCTAAAATAAATATTCTAGCATAGCATAAATAATATCTAATTCTGATTTTCAGCAAATGTGTCAAGTAACAATATTAAATAGGTAGGCAAACAATAAATGTAGTAAGGTTGTTTAAATTGTGCACCTGTCTGATTTATATATATATAATTTCTAAGTTTGATATCTGATTTAAATATATAAATGCTAAGCTTGATCTAGACACGACATATTCATATATGCTCTGACATAGTGTATTTTGTAATATGAAAAAAAATATTTCAATTATTTAGGTTTGGCATGTATGTTTTTGTATAATGATGTAAGAATATTGTTAAAAAGATTTACATTGGCATTTATTATGTAATATAAAATAGTTGTGTTAATAATAAATACATCAATGAATATGTTGTATTTATCCACTTTTCTAAATATAAATTCATCAATAATACTTTTATATAAACATGAATAAAATTTTATACAATATACAAATATTGAGAAATTTTTTTTTTTACCATTCATTAAATTGTTTTCTCTTTTCAAATCCTGCCAAGTAATCCTTTTAAGCTGTACTTGATGACAATAAATGTTCTTTTGGTCTATTTGAAGCCTTTTTTAAAAAATCCTATTTCTATTAGAAAAATCTTCCATTTTGCTGTTTGGAACAATTACTGTTTGAAACTAATTTATTCAAAGTTATATTGGGTATATGAGCACAGATTTTCACACCACCCACCACTCTCCACTCTATCTCATAACACTGATACCCTTGAACACATATATGTTGAAAAGATAAATAATCACCAATATACGTATTTCATGCTAAACCAACAATCATCAGTTGGTCCAGATTACCATCTCTACACATATATGCTATAAGTGCTCAGATATATATTAAGGTGGCCTTTGAGCGTTCCATCATCAGATTTTCAATTGGATGGACGGTTGAAGAGTTGGAGTGAGAAGTAGATTGAAGCCTGTCCATTAAAGTATGAAGATTGGCTATCTTAATATATATCTGAGCACTTATAGTATATATGTATAGAGATGGTAATCTGGACCAACTGATGATTGCTGGTTTAGCATGAAATACGTCTATTGGTTATTATTTATCTTTTCAACATCTACGTGTTCAAGTGTATCAGTGTTGTGAGATAGTGGAGAGTGGTGGGTGATGTGAAAGTCTATTGGTTATTATTTATCTTTTCAACATATATGTGTTCAAGTGTATCAGTGTTGTGAGATAGAGTGGTGGGTGATGTGAAAGACTGTGCTCATATACCCTATATAGACATAGGTATATAATAAGCCTGTGTTTCAGTCATTACATAGTAGAGATGTCTGCCCATCCCTTGTATATGAATTAAATGGATTATGTCCTGTACATGAGGGGTCAGATTGACCTTAGGTCAACATGGATGTGACAACAATCTCGGCCTCAGGGTGGCCTTTGAGCATTCCATCATCAGATTTTCAATTGGATGGACGGTTGAAGAGTTGTAGTGAGGAGTAGATTGAAGCCTGTCCATTAAAGTATGAAGATTGGCTATCTTAATATATATCTGAGCACTTATTGCATATATGTGTAGAGATAATAATCTGGAGCAACTGATGATTGCTGGTTTAGCATGAAATACGTGTATTGGTGATTATTTATCTTTTCGACATATATGTGTTCAAGTGTATCAGTGTTAGATTGAGTGAAGAGTGGTGGGTGGTGTGAAAGTCTGTGCTCATATACCCTATATATTACATATATAGACACAGGTATATAATAAGCCTGTGTTTCAGTCATCAAAGTTATATTGTTTTCTGGACAAATTAAAATGACAACGTTTTTCTTTAAAAAATCTCTATAACAAAAAATCAACTAAACTTTCCTTCTAAAATAATTTAATACAAATCAAGTATTCTAGTTAGACGGATAAGGGAATATTTTTTTCTTATAACAATGTAAGTGAAATACTATTTCCACAGTAATAATAAATATTCTTTTTTTAAAAAAATAAGTAAATCAATTTATGATTAAAGCACTCTTTTCACTGTAAATATAGGTTGATTTATATCATTTTATAAAATGTTTCCTTAACATTAGAATTATTAATATAAAGAAAATATTCGCAATATATTTATACCACTACTCAGGTTTTGTTGCCTCAATTTTATTCATTTGTGCTTGGATACATATGAAAATCTTGGTTCATAGCTTCAATGTTTTCATAAATTAATATTTTTTTTTAAATGTCTAGCAATCATTGGGTCATATTTCGAAAATTTTATTTTAAGATTAAAATGTTATTTTGCATTGTATTTCAATCATTTCTGTCTTATTTATTAGAACTATAAGTTTACAATTAAAAATATTCTTAAAAAGAATATTTCAATTTTGAAAATGTATTCAGAACAAGTTTTTTTTTCTTAATGGATAATTGTCACATTGCCAATAAAAATATTCAATGAAGGAATGAATATGTTTTACCTCCATTTCAAAATCCAAATTAATTATTAAGACATCATAAAAAAACAAAATTCTGTTTTAAAATTTAAATTTCAACTTATAATGAAAACAAATTACAAAACTGTTATGGTTATTGGGGAGGTCTTGCTTTTTCAGCAAAACGTAACTTCCTTTTTGTAAACATAATTATGTATTTCTTAAAACAAATGTTTTTGAATAAAATCTAAATGTAATCATAAATATTTATCTTAAATTTTTTATAAACATTTTTCAAAAATAATTATATTTATAAAGTCACATACAGAAAAAAGTATATTCAAAAATTCTTGAAGCCTAAAAACAAATAATCTACAAATTAGCAGCACTGGTAACTGGTTGTATTAGATTCCCTGAACAATACTGACATCTTCAGATTTTTTAAAACTAATAAATCAATATATATTTTACTTCCAGTTTTGGCTATCAAATAAATACAAAATCAGTGAACTAAGATTAGAGATAGCCATGAGTTTAAGTTAAGATTGAAGAAATAGCAGTACCATTTCCTATGTAAAAAATTGTGTATCTATTAATGGATGAATTACATGTCATGATTAAAGAGATAAGACAACTGTCCATTAGAGTTTAATGGTCAACACTCTGATTACTGATGTCTTATATCTTGATGCAGCCGCAAACTTCGACCAGTGTGCAGTTTAACCAGCAACAAAACTATTCTTTACTTTGCAAGCTTTTGAATTATATGTCTCAATATCTATAGCTATCTGCTAATGATTGTCCAAGTGGATAAACAAGAAAATTGATGGGTTAAGTATTTTTAACTTTTTTTTTAATTAAAAAAAATACAATAATCCTTTAAAACAATAGTTTTCTTCTATTGTTTCCACTCACAAAACAAAAACAGTTTAAATATTTTTGATTAGAGGACAAGAATAATTTGATTAAAATTTTCTTTTTAATTTTTCTTCATATAAAATATATTTAAATTAACTTTTATAATCTACATGTATATCAATACAATCTTTGTTTCCATTTGAGACAACAGTATTTTTTTTTCTTTTCAGAATAAAAAATAAATTAAATAATCTATCAGTACATGTTTTGTATTATCTTAAATAATTTACTTAAAATATCAAGAATTTTTTATAATTTTAGTTACTTTAAATTCTTATTTTGTTGATAAATTTTGATTAGAATATGTATTATTTATTGAATTGTAAGTATACCGTATTTTTCAGCTCACACATGCGCTTATAATACAAATGCTGTTTTATATGAATAGTATGTATGTATATTTATTATTATAGTATTAACAAAAAATTTAAAAATAATAAAGTTAGTAATAATAAATTGAAGGGGCACATTTATATATATTTTACTGAGTAAGCGTTCACTTATTCATTCTACGCTGAAAAAACCTTATTTTCTAATACTTTTATTTTGTAAATGAAGTAAATAGCAAAATATCTGACTTTCACCACAATTAAATAAGTTCTAGCCAATTTGTTTTTTTTTTGAAACATAGTAGTCTCATTTTTAAAAAACGATCATCTCTAATTATTTTGATGTTTTAAGTCAGTATCAATATTAAGTATGTTCTAAAATATTGTAAAACTTTTGACATTAAGGTTGCAAAACATTAGATGCCAAATACTATTCATCAGATTCATAAAGGATACTAAGGGAAGAATAAGATGTGCTTTAAACATAAACTGAAAGAAAATTTAATAATATATGATCAATATGGCACTCAGAGATGGAAAAATAGCTGCCGGCATATTGGAAAACTTATTTATAAACTTTTTTTTAAAAAGATAATCACTTATGGCACTTTAATGGGAAAATGGCTGCCAAAGTCTCATAAAATGTACAAAACATTTTAATGGTTTATTTTATATTTTACACTTTTTTTTGTTTATATATATTTTTAGGTAGCATATAACTGAAGTCATATTTAAATAGTGTAATTTGTGGTTACACCATATTTACATAAATACACATTATCAAGATTATTCACCCACAGTGTTGTCTGCAGGAGATATTCATGTTCAATATATTTATATATATTGTAGCAATAACAAATCCAATATAGCTCAGATCGATTATACTACATGACAGAAAAATGATAAAATGTGTTTAATAAAAACTCGTGTGAATTGACTAATAGATATGCAAAATGCCATTTACGTGTATGTGCATATCACGTAAGAAATAATAGTGTAAACTGCCTAAAGTTTAAAAGAAAAATTAATTCATGCACATTATTAAAGATTATTAAGTATTATTTTGTAATATGTGAGAAGCCAATAAACATCACATGATCACCATGGTGGATTGCATTAGATCCTAAGATCTAAGTGCAGTTCTCTCAGATCCAAGGCTCCTCACTGATGAAGGCCATAAGCCAGAAACTAGTCTGGGGATATTGGTTGAATAGGCACTAGATGGGTATTTTATGCACAAATCTTATGGCATCCATTGATTACTCTAGCTTGCAGTGAGTGGCAATATGTATAGTGAGTTTTGCCTGTTTTAATATGTGAGAAACAAGGAAAACTAATAATACTGTAAAAGAAGAAAGAAAAGTGCTCGATATGTAGAAAAAAAGATGTAAATTCAATCCTTATTTAATCCGCCTTTCAAATGGAAGTTGCAATTAAACAACTTATCAATTTCTACAGAAAATCAGATGGTGATTTTGAATTTAGTATTCAAATTTTAGAATTAATAATATTTTATAAGTTATAATTAAAAATGTAAAAGTCGGCACTGAATTTTTCTTCTTCCTATGTTATGAATGTAAATAAAAAAAGAGAAAAAGAATGAGCATTTATGTTAAAAATCAGAATATAATGTAAATAAAATTTGTATCGAGAACATGTTTTGAAAAGAATAAAAGACGGTGTTTTTCAAAAATATATTATTATAATGATGCAAGTATCACATATGTACCCTAGCTGTGATGTATATGTTTTTTGAAAACCATATTTTTTTGAACTTCAATTTGGTATAAATAGATTGGAAACAAGCAATTAGGCATTCTTATTACTATCATTCTAATTCTAAGCGCCCAGCAGTTCCTTCCATATTACTATGGAAGCTATGATCCATGCCAAAGGAAAAACAACTGCTGGTCAAAAAGATTTTCAACCATAGCCATATTTTATTAACTGTTCTTAAAATAATTTTCAATACTCCAGTTACAATAGTCGATATGACAAATCTATTTAGAAAATAACAATCTACGATGGGTAGCTAGCTAACCAAAAACCACACCAGTCAAAATGCCTGGAAAATAAAGTCTGATTCAGAAATTAGCACTGAAGTTTGAAAAGCAGCTCATGCAATGCCTCTGTATGCCATAAAGGAAAAAAAATAGATAATGCTGTATAAATGACCCAAGAGCTACAATGTCACCAGTACTGCTGTATTTATTCTGTCTAATATCACCAGTGTTTAAGAAACTCATCATCGGAAAAACTAAGGAAGACAGCAGTAAAATATTAAAATGGTACCAGAAAAAAATATGGTTAGTGACTGTTTCTCTATATAATGTGGTAACATTTATAAATACCATAAGGGTTTAAACTTGAACCTTAGCTTAAACTTAAAATATCTTTTGTTACTGTAATATTTTTGTGTATGTATTGATAGTTGTGATTATATAAGCAACATTCATTATTAATAAATTGTAATATATATATTTTTTTCTCATGTGTCATAGCATCAGCCGGGAAGCAAACCCGCTAACCCGGGACAACTGCTGGTAAAGCAGCTGTTGCTGACCTCTCGACCACCAATGCTTGACAAATATTTTTTTCATTAATCCATTTAGTTTGTAACTCAATCCAAATATATGCTTTTTACACACTTATGCTAGTTAATATGCACAGCCCCGAGAAATCATGTAATACAATGGGGGACATGCTGGGATGGTAGTAATAACTGATGATGATCATTCCTTTAAAACCATTTCCAAAAGTAAACTTTCTTTTTAGGAGGTTTGGCATCTTTGAGTTTCTTTTTATTGAAACTGAAAAACAAAATACTTGTGAAAGTACTTGTATTTTTAAATTGTACATCACCTCCAACATATTGGTTAATATTATATATTTGAATTAAAAATTTATGTTTGAATTTTATTAAACATTCAACTTATTACTTCCTTATTTGAGCCACATTTATGGTAACACATCTTTAAGACCTCAATATATATAGGTATTCAAGTTCAAACCTATTATCCATTTAAATATAAAACCTGTACAATGGAAATTTTTACCATTACAATATATATATATAATTATTTGTTAATTCTAATATTCTCACAGACAAATGAATCCATTGCTCTGATGAAAGTACTTGTTATTGTCCTGAGACGTCAGCTATTTAGCTATTATATTTTTATTACATGGAAAGCTCCTGGCTATAACATAATTGCTTTTACTGTTATTACAACTGTTTTTAATTAATGAACATTTTATTTGTATAACAATTATATATATATATAGTTATTATACTTTTTTGCAGATGACATTCTTCTATCACAGATATTGCCTTTGTTGGTATAATTTATTTGTTGTTAGCGTATTGTTCATTTCAAAACTGACCCTTTTTGTGCCCATTTTTTTTATAGCATGATAATGTCTATATTTAATAAACTAACGCATTCAAAAAATTGCACATATTTATATACTGATTTTATTATTAAATAAGTTTACCTGCTGCAAAGTAAAAAAAATTCCATGAAGAAAAAGTAACCACTTATTCAGAATCTGGATATTTATGGCATCTCCTGCACCAAGCACATCACACTACCATGAAAAAGTTAGTGCATTTATAATCATCTGACTAAGCCGGATTAGCATGGATTCTTTACTCTTAGCTAGTAATGTGACCTTTGGGTGGGATATCTGGTTTGCGGCCTGAAAAAAATTGTAAGATTCAGCAAGCCAGGAGCTTCTGATTACGGTGTTAGTAAGTGGATAAACATCCATCCACTATATCATGAGCCCTGGGAAGTAGTGATCATATATTTTCTGCTTAGTTTTTATGAGCAAAAAGTTGCTCAATGTTCCATTCATAATAAGATTTGCCTATTTTTTTTAAAAATGTATTTATAGAAATAAATTAGGTGGGAAAATTCTATTTCATTTTTAAAATATTAATTAACAGACTTCTTTAATTGAATCAAAATAATAATGCATTTAGATAATAAATAAAAAAAAAAACATGTCTATTGCTCTAAACACTTTAAAGTTTAAAGCAATAGATGAAATGTGAAATGATTACATTACTTAATGAAAAAAAAATCATAAATTCAAAATATATTTTTAAAAAATCAATAAAAACATGCATCAAAAGATGTGTAATCAACACTGCAATAACTGAATATACAACAGGGATTTTCCCTTTCAAGAAAATTTGAGACAGTACGTTTTTAAACAAATTAATCCAGCTGGTAAACAGACATGAAACTGACAAGTGTCATGGATATTATGAAAATGAGAAAACCACCATGAATAATGCTATTCATGAAGGAAAAAGAGAGGTAGATTTTTTTTTTTTTATCTCTCCAAAGCAGAAGTTTTTTTTTCTCTCTCAACCAATAACCTGATAATGTTTTATCACTACTTCATAGGCTGCTGACCTGCAGCTCATCTTCACATCATTGACGCAAAAGAAATTAATGTGAAGGCAGAGACGCGCAGTGGCTGATTTACCAACAAATTATTATTATTATTTTTTCAATTCTTATTAATAAATAAGCTAAATAATTCGTTTATAATAATGGCGATATAAATATAATGACAGAAATGGGAAAGATGATAAAATCTTAGATTTTATGAATAATGAATAGAATTATAGATGGGGGGGGGGGAGGTCAATGTTTCCAAATCTATGTTTCATGATCCCATAAGTCCATGGCACATTATCTGATAGTTCTTGAAATACACTATTAATTTTAATTCAATTCTTTGATTTTTTGTGATTTATACTACATTCAACAATTTGTTAAAATTTAATAAGTAGTTACTTTTACGTTTACTATTTTTATTTGCACAGTTATTTCTCAACCAATCACCCTCAACATTGACATGTCACATGAAAATTACTTCATATTCTAATCACATTATGTACACTACTATTATTTATTCAGTGTATAATCTTTTTTATGACAGCTTATCTTTTAACAAAATACCATAAAGGCATCTATAAAAATTTCAAAATGGAGACAGATTCGCTAGTAGCTTTATTAAATACTGTCACTGTCTTTAGTAGCTATCCATAATGGTTCAATGTTTATATTATTCACACTTACATAGATCGATGGCTGCTAATTTCATTTACGAAGCAGAATAACATAATGACCAGCGTTTGTCCTAAATCTGCTGAAATTCTAATTGCATTTAGAAAGTTCAAAGCCAGATTGAATCCGGAAAAAGAAATTGGTGTGGAACATCAGAAAAATTCCATTTTTAAATTTTATACCATAATTCTTTAATTGTAGATTCTTACTTAACAACCAAAAAAATGGAATCTTGATTTAAGATTAATCTTAGGTGGTGAAACTATTTTCTGAGATAATGGCAAACCAATCTTTTTAGACATTTTCTGTGACGTACTGAAAATGATTATGGTGTTACATACAAGCAGGTGGTCTGCAATAAAAATTGGAAACCATTACTGTAAAGGATGACATTTGACTTCAAATAACTGATAAATGCAATAATGATTTTTTAAAAAAATGTTTACCCATATTTATCCAAAATGTTAAAAGCCCATGTGCATATAATTGGAAGGGTAGATTTGGATCATAATCTAACAGTGATAAAATTGACATTATCTTTGAAAAGCTAAAAATTCAATGGATAAACCTAACTAAAAAGAAAATTTTAAAATATCCTTATTTAAGAAGTAAATAGAGAGAATAGTTTAAATGATATATATAAAATTAACTCAAGCTAAAGATAACAATTACCCTCAATGAAAATTTTTAAAAAGTTGAAATACTAACAATAGGTTATGAAAAAGATACAATAATAAAATGAACTTGGATTATCAATGAGATGACTAATAAAATGTTAGAAAAAGTAAAATGGAAAAATGCAAATACGTATGTTAAATAAAATTATGCATAGAAAGCTTAATAATAAAAAATGCACAGAATTTAAAGCCAGGCCAATGTGATTAAGAAGAAATAAATAAAAAGGAATTATAAAAAAGAAATTGATATAATATACTGTATAAAAAATAAAACAGCATAGGAAAGCTGTTTTACTGAATGAATTAGTTACAGAGCAAGAAAATGCTAGGCTATTAGCATAAATTAATAATATAATTATGTAATTTAATACACTGTACAGGCATATACACACAGGCACATATATACTGTAACATATGAGATTCGAACTCAGACTTTCACACGACCCTCAACTCTCCATGCCATCTCATATTGCTGACCCACCTGATCACACACATGTTCACCAATATACGTATGCTAAACCAGAAATCATCAGATGGTCCAGAATACTATCTCCACACATATACACAATCAATGCTCAGCTTTATATTAAGATAGACAATCTTCATAGTTTAATGAACAGGCTTCAAACTACTCCAACCCACAACTTTTCAGCCCTCCATTTCATTGAAAATCTGATGATGAAATGTTCAAAGCCCTCATTAGTGTCAAGGTTGTCATCCTACTCATGTTGACATTTAGTCATTCTGACCTCTCATGTACTGGAGAATAATCTATTTACATACATATGTGAGGGATGGGCAGATCTTTAATGCACTATATTTCAATATGTAATTTAATACACTGTACAGGCTTACATACAACCCTCAACTTTCCATGCCATTTCATATTGCTGACCCACCTAATCACACACATGTTGAAAAGATAAATAATCACCAATAATACGTATTTCATGCTAAACGAGAAATCATCAGTTGGTCCAGATTACTATCTCCACACATATATACAATCAATGCTCAGCTTTATATTAAGATAGCCAATCTTCATACTTTAATGATAAAGATTAAAAGAAAACTTTTAGATATGAATAAAACACAGGTTATGTAATAATAAAGAAGACTTTAAACACTAGATGAGACAAGATTTGGCAAACCTCAGAGAATTGGGGATTTTATTTAAAATGCAAGACTTTAATGGAAAAAATCGGAAGAGAATTAGTAATGTAAACCAGAAGAATGACAGCACATTAAGATTTCATTAGATAAATGCTTAATGAAATGAGATGTGATAACTTTGGAGCAATTAATTTGACATGGTGCTAAGGAGGATGTTGAGAATATCATTTTTTTTAAAAAATAGATTAGACATTATTACCTGTAGAATAGTTGGATAGAGGTATGGATTGGACAATGAAGATAATGAGAATAATTATTGAAAGATTTGTAGAAAGGGCAGAGATTAACATTTAATAAATTGAATAAGTCTATAATAGTGCTTCATGCACATGTAATGGAGCTATATAGTGTAGTAATTAATAATCTTAATTAATCATCTGAGAGCTTTCGGGAAGACTAAGTTCCCATAATCATAGCTCCTTACCAATTGAGAAATGATTGTAATTTGCTGGATGTTCTAATAGGAAAGGCATAGATTTGGAAAAAAAGAAAGTTAGGTTTGAATGTGAATCAAAAAGCATTTGTAAGATTAAATAATCTTTCAGACAAAGAATAGAAAGTAAAAAGAAAAGTCCATCGTTGTCTAACTTCTTTTCTTAAAGTATTAGACAGGAAATAATATTCATTCTATTTTATTTAACAATTATTTAATCTTCTTAATGTGTATTGACTTGATGAAGATGGAATGATGATTGACTAAAACACAGTTTCTAGAATTATTGTACTGCTTGTTAGAAATGATCTTAATAGAATTTGAACTAAGTTTGGGTTGAGAATATTAAAACTAAAGCAATAAAAATAAGTGGAAAAAACCAAAGCTTAAGAACTGCAGCTGATAGAAAGTTATGAATCAAGTATTGAAAAGTTAAGGCAAGGAATAAATAGGCTCTTTTGTTCAGAGTATCAGTTATATGAAGCAGAGATTTGGACAATTAAAAAAGGGAAGAAAATAATTGAAGACCTAGAAATGAGGATTTGGAAAACAATGAATAAAATAAGTTGGAAGAGACTGGATTTTACATGTAGTAGAGGATATGTTGAAATTGTGGGGATAAGATGAAACAGACAGAAAAAGAAATAAGTTGAAGAATAACCTATATAAAAACGTAACAATGAGTGTTTGGATAGCAAAATGCATGATAAGAGAGTTTGGAAAAAATGATTTGACATAGTTAGCAAGATTTATTTTAATATATAATTGTTGAAGATTCAGAGTGTATTATATTTACATATAATTAATAAAAGTGATAATTAAAAAAATAAATAATAAATAAAATAAAATTACTATAGTTTCTAAATTTTGAGTGATGTCTATATTTACCACCATGCAGTACATTACTTTGAATACACCTGGGTCTCATTTTACGCGATAGATAGGTTCCTCAGAAAACATGCGCAAACGAAATTGCGCAAAAATAGACGTAACTTACCTTGAAAAAGGGGGGATACGGACTGTAATTTTTCAAAAATCGCGTAAAAGCAAAGCACCAATGTAAAATTACTTTAAAATTCGCACGCAAAAAAAAATAAGGAAATAAAATATGACTAAAAAAATTTCAAATTTGAAAAAAATTGATACAAGACAAACTTTTTTTAACTATAATATTTAATTTTATTCAAAACAATATATTTTATGCATAATTTACAGTAATTTACATTTTTTATACACGTTTTAATTATTATCGCCATTTGCCGATAAACAGGTTCGTTTGCAAACTGGTAAACAATCAGATTCTTCACAAGAGAAAATACAACTAGCGCCAATGTCACTTTCATGTTGTGTTAATGGTTTTCTGGTGACAACATAATTAGTATTAATCTTTGAGACGATGATTTTATTAATTGTTTATGAAACTAACAACTAAAAATTAAATTCTTATTTTTGTCTTTAATTTTTTAATTTTGAATTCCGTTTAAAAATCAAATTTCACATCACATTAATTTCAAGTCGCCGTAAGTAATTTTTAAATTGTTAATTACAATTAAAAATCAGATTTTAATTTTTAATTGTCAAATTTAATTGTGCCCACTGCTATTACTCACCTTTTAAAAATAAACTTGTGGACACTAAATGATTAATAATTGATTATGTTCTTTTTTAAAAAGCAAAAACAGAATGTGATTTAAAATGCAAAATTAATATGCATAATGTTTGAACAAATTTACATTATAATCTTGTAAAATTTCATGTGTGTATACATAAAATGTGGAAATCATGATTTTAATTTCATTATTGCATAAAATCTGACTATTATAAAGCACTGAAAATATTGAAATTACTAAGATGAAAGTCGAATTCCAATAATGTGCTATTATTTTCAATATAACGTAAGTGTGCGAAATTTATTATTTAAAGTAATAGCGCATTATCGGAGTTCTACTTCCGGTGAAACACGAATCGCGTATCTTCAAAATCGTGTTAAATAAGTCCGCGTAAAAAGAGACCCAGGTGTATTAATTAATGCGCAAGAATCAATCACGTGACTGAAATTTCGTTCTCTTTTTTTTTATTTTCCTTAGTTACAAATTAATCTTTAATACCTGAGTATTTCTTATCACAGAACTAAATTATCAAGGGTGGGAGTTTATTGTTAAACAGTCTAAAGCATTAATCAAAAAATTTAGTATAAAACATTTTTAAAAGTTATTTTAATAAACAAATAATGAGAGTGATTGATGACAATAAATTAATAAGCAGCAAGTGAATAAAAAATTTCAGCAATTTCGCTTTAGATATTATACCAGTATGGGACTGTGGAGAAGATATGGATAGTCAATAGCAATAACAAGAGCCCAGCAAAGGATTCAAACATTATCAAACCAATGCCCAAATAGTATGAGGCATATTATACAGGAGTATCACTAATTCTGTTACATGCACACACCGGAATGCTAAAATAACTATAAAACAAATCATATATCAAAAAGTGATATTTACTAAGGCTGTAACTGCAAGAATATGCGTATAAAAATGCGATAGTAGGGACCTCTACAGGTCTTACGCATATTCTTGAGGCTACAGCCCTTAGTAAATATTACTTATGTAATCAATGTGCGTTTAAATAAATTTATAATCAAAAAGTGCTTGAATCATTAGAGCAATGCTGATCATCATCAATACTCAGCTATTAAATACCACAGGTGTACTGGCTGTCAATAAAATTACTTGTTAACATTGTGAAACATGTAAATGTAGTAAAATGTATGAACTTTAATTTAAGGGTTATCTTTGGGATCAATTAAATAACCCTAAACAGAATTATATACATGTCCACAAATGTATATGTCTGAGCTAACTAAAGATAGCAATCAACCCTGCTGAACACATGAACAAGAACAAACACACAATAATCTATGCTAGTACTGAATAATGACATTGCAATAATTTAAAACAATGAGTAATACATTTCTTAATCAATTAATAAAAATAACAACAACAAAAAATGAATACTCTACAATGTAAATAGATCACGCTGATTTTGGCTTAATTATAAACATCAGATACTATTTCCTTAGAGTGACAAACAAAACTATACATATAACATTATTTAAACTGTAGTTTTCAGATAGATGTTGTAAGTGGTATTAACTACTACATCCTGAAAAATAAGATAAACATAGATGTACATGTGCAGTGCTTTAAAATATTCCAATCATTAAAAAGACAATAAATAATATTATATTTTAATACATAAATAGTAAATGCTTTTGTATGTACTACTTATGAAACAATCAATGTGAGTCTTTTGGGACTGGATAAGGACTATTTCAGAGAAAAGAAAGTAATTATTTAATCATTAATTATTTGGTTTAATTGGACATCATTAGACTCTTCCAGAATCTGAAAGATGGTTGAGATTGATAATTTTTTAGTCATTCATAAGACTAGAGATTATCCAATAATAAATATTATTTATGTAGTGTAAATTTGACCACACTATCCTCATGCTAGGTAGCGACTGGTTTCTGTACACCAGCACTCATCAGTTGGTCCAGAACACATTCTCTTACACATATCTTTATCATTTTTCAGTTTGTTATCCATATATATATGCTGAACACTCATAAAGATAAGTGTAAGAGAATGTGGTCTGGGCCAACTGATGAGTGCTGGTTCAGTGTGAAATCTATATCTTGGGGATCATAGCTCTTTTTCATGTCTTTGGTCATATTTTATGACTACATCCCTCCATAAGGTGTTAAAAGTGGATAGAAACCAGTCTCTACCTTGCATGAGAGTAGTGCGATGAAACTTACACTACAGAAATAATATTCATTAATGGGTGAAATTGAGCTTAAATTCCCATCACTTCCAAAAATTTATCCTTAAATTGTGAGTGAGCAAGATATATTCTATTCCAATGGTCTTCAACCTTTTCACATCTGCGGACTGGTTAAAATAAGGATAAGATTTCGCGGACCGGCAGAAGTCTACAGATAAATTTTCTTAAAGATTTAAACTGCTTAGCCTCAGATGAACATAATTGTTATAACTGACCAAAACAACACACTAGTTACTGTGTGTTGTAATGGTGTTGCTTACCTTCATATGTCAAACACTCTTTCTCGAGTTGCGCAGTCATACTGCTACAGAAAACAATACAATAACAGTCATTCTCATTAATGTGCCTGCATTGCTATGTTTATTATTTCATTGTTAAAACATGCAAGAATAAAATGTTATTCACCTGCATGTTGGGAAATATCGCAGCTAGTGTAATTATATGACAATGATTAAAGATAAATGTAACATCTGTATTTAATGTTAAATATACAAGATGAAGTTATATATATATATGGAGTTTGTATAATAAAAAAACTTTTTTTTTTAAATTTTGAATTTTTTTAAAAAAATAATAAAAAGTTTAATTCTACCCCCCCCCCAACCCCACCATAAACATCTGTGATAACTAGAAAAACAAATTAATTTATGTATGATTGATTAGATTTTGTTTTCGTTCTGTTTCTTTTTTTTTAATTGGCTAAAAATGAGATGAAAAAATAAATAAAAATTGTTTATATTAATTAAAAGTTTAAAATATTATTTTTTTTATTACAAACTTTGCTACCAGTCTAGCGCGGATCGGCAGAAAACTTCTGCGGATCGGCGCCGGTCCGCGGACCAAGGGTTGAAGACCACTGTTCTAGACTATCATTACAATGTTTCTTATCAGAATTACAACATCTTGCCTTAATTCTTTTTTCCTTCTCCAAATCATTCTTGATTCGTACTCTTCCATTTCTCTTCTCATAACCATTACATTCAGCACGTTATTTCCAGCGGCCAGAAAGTCACAAACTTCTCTGATTTGCATATCAAATGAAGCTGTTTTTAAACAATTACACAAAATGTTTAATTTAATGAATGCAATAATACATATTTGTTATATAACTCTAATTTTACAATTATGTCATTTGTTGTTGCTTCAATATATTCCATTCTAGTTAACCAGTAAGGAATTATTAATTTTAAAAGTGCATTACTTATATTTCTCTAACAGCTAATTTTCAAACTGATCTTGAATTCTCACGTTATCTTTAGATATTTCTTTACTCTGATAACTCACTTTCAAGATGTAGTTATATTATATTTAGTAGTAATTAAGCATTTTATTACTGATATGTGATTTTCTAAATGATTAAAGCGATTATAACTTAACAATTGCATAGTTATTAATTTATTATATTAAAAATTATTCTATTGAACCTAATATAATATTCACAATACGTTATAGACACATCACACATATAGCACAAACAGGTATGTAGTACATTTGCAAGTGTGGATAAAATGATGCGGACATGACTTTCTTTTCTATCAGTACAAACAAGCTTAATATTAAAATTTCCTTAATAATAATTATCAAATATTTAAGATCACCTTCAGCGATTATATATTGTCCATACTGTATGATTAAAATTAAGTCTGCCAGAGTTGGAATTGAAATGCATGTGTGGTGGATATCTATATAACTATCTTTAAAATTATTTAAATTGTACTTATGTTTCATAATAACAACTAGTTTTATTAATGGCCAATACATTCATGGTGTCTAATGGCCCTAAACATTGATGATGGTGAGCACTGCTATAATGAGTCAACATTTTTTGATATATTATTTTTCTAGTTATTGCGGTATTTAGATATATGCATGCCGCAAAATTGGGTTGCTTGCACTTTTTAAATGTTATGTCTCCTGATTGGCTAAATAATCTGATTATTTGTTGGAATTCAATTGCACTATTTATTTTCCATATTCTCTCCACAATTCTATACAGTTACAATATAAACAGGCAAAATTCACTACACGTATTGCCACACACAGGAAGCTAGAGTAATCAATGGATGCCAGAAGGCTTGTGCATAAAATCCCCATCTAGTGCCTACTCATCCAATATTCCCAGACTAGTTTCTGGCTTGTGGCCTTCGTCAGTGAGATTTTATGCACAAGCCTTCTGGCATCCATTGATTACTCTAGCTTGCTGTGTGTGGCAGTACGTATAGTGAGTTTTGCTGTTTTAACAACTGCTACACACAAGCATAATAAGAGGTGGTGGTCATGTGCTGTTTATTGGCAGTTATAATATATAAAGCTAAAATTGTTATCTTGTACTATTCCTTCCCCACTTTTTTATTAATTTAGTGTCACCAATTATCCTCATTACTTGTCTATTAAAATAACTTAAAATTATTAAAAACCAAAGCAAATTGTGTCATTAAAGGATATCTATTAAATAAAATCAAATATATGCAAACATATACGATGCCCTTCATTTAATACTTAAGCCATAATATATAAACTAATAACATTTCAGAAAGGGATTATCATAGGCATGTGCAACAGGTCTACATTAACTGCATATGGCAAAATATTAAAAAATGCTCCCCAAATAACAAAATTTTTGAATTTATGGTCATGATACAGAAAATGTTAACTGTTCATTGGCAAAAATACAAATAAATCGGCAATAAATTATTCACTCAATTCATAAAAACTTATCTGGTTGACAATAAATATACTTAGTGATTTCAAAGTCTAGAGGGCTAAAATGATAACCAATATTCTTTTATAACACAGTAGTTCATTTTTTAATAAGCTTCCTTTTTGCAGTATTTCTTCAGCACAGTATAATAAATTTAAAATTAGCTATCTTTGTAAAAGACTGGAAAAAAATCTTGCAGACTGTGCATGCATACGCATTCTCATAAATAATTTCATTTATTTTGCAATGAGATGTCAAACATGGTACTGTGATTTAATTTTTCAGCTAAAGTTTTTACAAATTTGATTTGATTTTTTATAGGAAAAAAAAAGATATTTTATTAGAATTCAGTATTATAAAATAAATTCATATGTGTTAAGTTATGTACAGTTTTAAAGATTATATTTTTACATTACAGTAAAGCATTATGTAAATACGTCTGTCTCATCATTTTATATTATATTTTGAAATATTAGTTCACGAAAGAAATTGACCAAATAGTTATATATACAACATATATTTTATAATAAATAAAAAAATATCATATACATCATCATCAACATTATCAATCCACTGCAGGATGGTCTCTCGAAGTTCCATCCATCTTCTCCACTCTTTAGTTCCTTTTCCCCACATCATCCCTGCACACTTTCTTATTTTATCCATCCATCTCACATGTGGTCTCTTTATGGGTCTTTTACAATCTCTTGGAATCCAGTTTAAGATTTCAATTGTCCATCTATTATCATCTCTTTTAACAATATGTCGAGCCCAACTTTTAATTTTTTCAATGAGGTCAGTAATACCTGTTTGTTCTCTTTCCCATCTATTGCGTTTTTGATCTCTTCTTGTTACTTCTAACATGCATCTCTCCATACTTCTTTGAGTGGTCTGAAGTCTCTATATTGTTCTTTTATTAAGTAAAAAGAGTACTTATTACTTAGCTAAGCTTGGCCGCCTGTTGGCATTGTTGCCAATGCAAAACTGCTACAAATGCTGTTTATGTAGCCTACATTTATGGCTAAGAAAACAGTTGTGTTTATCTTAGCCATTACAGGTCACTTGATGGCATTGCACAGAAACATTACAGCTTGTTTGTGCATCGTGACACTTTCGAATTCACACAATTCACTGGCTGCTATTGTATTGTCTGACGGTATTTGGATTTCAAGTGGCCACAAGTTTTGATATCCATACTAGAGTAATTTCATTTCTACTTAAATGACGCAATCTGACTCACTAAGAATTGTCACACCGTCCCCACCCTTCCCTACAGAACTTGGAATGTGCAAAACATTGGGAAAGGGTAGGGCCAAACATGATTTGGCCAAGCTCATGTGAAAACTCATGCTTTCGTGACAAATTATATGAGACAAATAAAATGGTGCACAAATTGTGCCACTTACCGATGTCAGTCAGGCTCCTGCAACCGAAGGTATTCGATTCCTAAAAATAAAATATTAAAGACGTAGTAGGAAAAAATAAAAGGATCAAAAAATGTCATTAATAGTAAAAGTTATTTTTAAAAAGAGCAAAATAGAAATCACCGTATAGCCAAAAAAAAAAGTCACCATATTTTAAACATGAAAAAAGAAAACGAAAGTTGTAAAAGTCTGAAATTTTGATATTATTGTAATTTTTTGGGGAGTGTGCTGAAAGGATCAAAAAATGTCATTAATAGGAAAAGTTGTTTTTAAAAATGGCAAAATAGACATCGCATAATACAAATAAAGTAAAAAAAAAAAGGTCGCCGTATAGTTGCCATCTTTTCTTTTTTTTAAAAAAAAAAAAAGACAATGAAAGTTGAAAATGTCAAACGTTTTGAGGGGAGTGGGTTGAGAAATACTTTCTCTTCACACTGAGACAAAAGTTATTTTTGGTTTGTTTTTATTTTTAAAAAAAGGTAATAAAAATTGGTTTTAAAAATTTTGTTTTAGTATATCAGCGGTATACAAATAAAGGCAAAAAAAAAAAGTCACCATAATTTGAAAAAAAAGAAAACCAAAGTTGAAAAAGTCAAAAGTTTTGATCTTACTTTAATTTTTTTGGGGGGAGGGGGGTGGATAGAGAAATACTTTGTAAAAGTTAGAAACAGAAGTTATTTTTTGTTTATTTTTATTTTTTAAAAAAGATAATAAAATTGATTTAAAAAATAAAAGTTAAAGGTAAAAAAAAAATCACCATATAGCCAAAAAAAACCCTAAAAATGAAATATTAATGATGGAGTAGAAAAAATTAAAGGGATAAAAAAAAGTTGCCATATTTTAAAAATCGCGGCCGGGTAACATTGTATTGTTTTTGACTGGCAACAATGCCATCAAGCGACCAAGTCCGGCTAAGTAAAAGTACTATAAAAAGCCTTTTTTGGCATATGGTTTTGTGCCCTTTTCAAATATTAAGCATCTATTTTAACATTAGAAAAAACTGATTAATGTTAATTAAAGCAGAAGCCCAATACTTGAAAAAAGCACAAAACCATGTGCCAAAAAAGACTTTATGTAAAATTATTATGTTGTATATATTTTTATTATAATTTACATAAAAAAATCAGCATAATGGACTTTATTAATTTCCATTTTTGACAATATATATTATGTTTATAAAACAAAGTAAAATAAATGGTTATTTCCATTAATTACTATTAATAATCCGAAAAGTAAACTATTGCTCTAGTACCCAATAATAGCACTTTCATTTTAAATTTGATTAGAAACAAAGAGAAATGCTTTTATTTCTAACCAAAATTATTATATGATTTTAAATCCAACAATAATTAAATGCTTTTCTTTGATTTTGCAAAATCGGTTTGTGTATTTGTTAAATTTTGATCTTTTTCAAATTAGAATAAAATTTCAAAATCAAGGTTTAATATATTTAAATTCAATAGAATTGCTTGAAAATTGATATATAACTATGTTATACCACCCTAATCCATTTGAAATATTTATCTTTTCAGTATGTCAAGTAGTTTGATAGATATTAAACAGAGGGTGGGGAAAATATGAAAATATTCAATAACCTCACAATTATTCTTAACTTTAATTTGTTTTAAATAATAACTATAGAAGGGCAGTCAAACATTTTTTCTTTCAATTCAATAACATTTTTTAAAACCATTTAAACCTCTTACTATTTAATATGGTACATAATTATATATGTATGATAAATCAATAACTACATTTGACAGTTTTTATTTTAAAACTATTGTTTTAAAACGAAAGTTAATGTAGACAACTCACATTATTTAAAATGATTGAAAAAAGCTAAAGAAAAAAAAACTGACTATAATTATTTAAAACAACGATCTGAATTATCTTCTTTAGCTTTCTTTTTTAAAACAATTGTTTTAAAATACAAATAAACTGTAAAACAGTTTTAAATACAAAACTTAGTTACAGATTTATTATACATATATAATTATATACACATTCTAAAAAAGGTACCTATCTGATAGGTGATCTATATTTCCATTTTTATCTTTTATTAACTCTTTAAACAGTGCTTTGATGTCATAAAATCATATAAGAATGATTAGTTGATCACTTGAAGATTTATTTAGAAAAATGATGATTTATCATAGTAGTAATATGACTTTATAAATTCAATGTATAATCTAAAACTTGACCCTCTTAGATTTCATTCTTTTTTTGGTGAAATTTGAGTAGTATTTTTTTTTTTTTTCGATTTCTAAAAAAGAACAATTCTAAGTTTTCCTTTGATTTCTCATCCATCATTGTATATCTTAATATCGACTTATAAAATTGATTTCAGTAGAAGAATTTCAAAGTTCTTTTCATTTGTAAATGACAGATTTCTTTTGGGACATTTCTTCCACTCCCCACCCCTTTTGTTTGAATCCAATTATATATTGTGAAGAAAAATCAGTTTGCCCCCCAAAATTTAAGAAAATGACACACGTGATCTCTCTCTTTCTCTCACTTGTCCACTCCCCACACCATCAACTTTAAACTAAATAATCAATTGAAAAGAGAAATTATTGCCCCCCAAAATAAAAGATCTATTGACAATGAAAACTAATACTAAGACGTATTAGATTAAACAAGGAATTTATCAATTTAGTCAGTTAGTATTATTACTACAAAGATAAATCACCAGTTTTGGGAATAAATCTACAACTTCTCGATTGGTTATATCAGTGTTTAATGAGTCAAATAAAGAGAAACTGGACATATGGACTGCCTATCAAATCAGTACCAATATATATACATGTAAACTATATGTATTAACTTACTGCAGAAATATCTAATGATATTGGATTTAAAGTAAAATTATATGTATTAAGTGGAGTTCATTTACAATATATACACATGTATTATTATAATCAATAAAACAAGTCATATATGACATGGCATTTCTTTTAAAAAGCTTGTGTTTACAAATATGTAATATAGAGGGCATACCAATAGCTCAAACAAGCTCTTAATTTCATAAGTGCAGTAAGAATTTGAGCTATTAGTATGCTCCCTATATTACATGTATTATTATGTACACATACTAAATATAATATATACATAAGGAGTATGCATTTTAACTTATAGCAGAAATATCTAGTGATATATATTGTACTCTTTTGTTTAGGTTATGATGAATTGTTTACATCAATTTACTAGAAAATTTTAAATTTCAAAGCTAAGTAAGGGAATGATGTATGTAATGTGTGGATGATCTTTTAAAATCTAGTTAGAGCAAATAAAAATAATTACTGTATAATATTGTGTTAGTATTTTAAAAAATAGTTAACTATAGATAAATTATAATATTGTATGGTGGGGAGAACTGGCCATAATAAATACTTCATTAATAAGTGTTGTAAATTAATGTTTAAAGTAAGTTTTAAAAAGTAATAACTTAAAGTTGAATAAATAGACTATTTATTAATAATAATTATATTTAATAATTCTACTTAAAAGATCATTTAATTAAAAGTGGTAATATGGGAGACAAGTGCATATTTGATTTATAATATTAAAATAATTATTCTAAATTTTGCTATATTATTATTTTTATGTAATATTTTGTAAATTAAATCATTTATTTTATTTTCAGTTAAATTATGAGCATCTCATGTATTTTTGTAAATCACGTGATGTGTAGATATTCACACATGCGCTTGTGGAGTTTTTCTAATAAAGTAAAACTATTTTAAAATTCTAATATAAGATTTAAAAATATTAGATGTGTTTATCCCAGAATAAAAATGGTATTAGCTGTTATAAATATTAAATTGGGTCTTTAAAATGATTGTAATAAATAAAAAATTAGATTTTGTTTTAAAAGATAACTACGTTTTAAAAAAAGTTAAAAGTAATAATAAATATTACGATATGATTTTTAAAAGTTGTTTTAAAGTGTTTGATAAATGTAAATAAAATATGAAAATTAACTAAGAATTAAATAATATAATAAATTATAAATATTTAGTAAATTATTATTTATTTTAATTTTAAGGCAGCATTTCTGACCAGGGAAATAAAATAAGCATTGTTGAATTGACCAATCAGGGAAGCAAATTGTTTAGGTATAAAAGAGGTCCATAAGTTTTGCAGATTATTATTACTACTACCACTACTATTGTGATACTAGGACTCCAAGTTCTATCAATGGAGTAAGCTGTAAAAACAACTTAGTTTCTAATAATTTACAATTTTAAAATTAGAAGTACTAGTGATAATCAATTTTATTTATTTTAAAGTTCTGAAAAAAAACATATAGTAATTTATTATTAAAAGATTGTGTAATATAGAGATGCGCGGCTAAAAATTAAGTAATTCCTTATTCCACTAATTTATTAAACCTAATTTTAACATCAAACTAAACATGAAGAAATCATCATTGAATTTAAATTTATGGATGAAAATGTTGAATTATTATTTTTCTACTAGGCATGTAATTTTGCCTATGTTAATCAGTCATGTTAACTTACTAGTGAATTTAGTAAATGGAGCTTCACGGAGGAGTTTTAGAAAAGTTCGTCAGAAATGGAAATGAAAAAAAAAAATATGAAAAGCTTTTTATTCAGAAAGCTTATTTAAAATAAGATAGCATAACGTTTTTTTAAAAAAACTTTTAACGTGACAAAAAGAATTATTTTAAGACACCAAAATATTTCTTTCTGAAGAAATATTGAAAATCCATTTTAAAACTATGCTTTTTTACAAGGATATAAAATTAAGATTATTAGCAAAATGATTTATATCATAATTAAAAATCTTTAAAAAAAAGGTAATTAGTGTATGCTGGACATACAGAAGATTGTGAAAATTATTTATGGAAAATATTTTAAACCACTGATGAACGCTAAGAATTTTATTTGTATCAGAGAATATAGACTATCGGGAAATATGGATAAAAGTTACAAAAACTTTGAAATTATTTTAGTACAAAATATCAAAAGTACTTTTAATACTATATTTATATAGCAATGGAATTCATGAATTATTTAAACTTTTGGAGACAAAGTAATAATTACTTAAATCAATCCAGATGTTGTGAAGTGAACTTACCATATTTAGGTTGGAACAGTCATCTTGAATTTTTTTTGTGTGTTGCAATGAGAAATATCAAAGCATGCGTAGTTTTAGCATCAGAAGTGTGATCAACAATGTTGTACCAGGAGAAAAAGACATTCTCTTTAATGAACTTTTTTGAAGGAATTTCTTTTCATAAATATTGTCTTAAATTTATTTTTTACTAACTTTCATATTTATGCTTATTCATAGAATAGGAATAGGGCAGGAACATAGAACATTAAATTATTTACTAACCTAGTGATTAAATTATTATTGTAAAAAAACTCTAATAATTTTTTTAAAAAACTTAATATTTTAAGTGTGACTGTGGAATAAATGCTATAATATGTAATGTTTTTTTTATTTAATTCGTGATCCAGAAAACATCAACTAAGTAATTGCCAGCGGAGATTACTTATGGTAACAATTTAAAAATATTGATGATTTTATAATGTATTTTATTATTTTTTGTGTGGATGTATGAGGACGTATATAAAACACGATGCATACACATAGTTTATCGTTTGTTTAGTCATTTTAAAGAATATGCATATTTTTATTGATATTATAAGGATATTTAAACATAAGGGAAATATAAGTATATGATTCTATTATAACTGAACTTAGTGTTTATTTTAAGTGATTAAAGTATTAAAATATGACATTGATACTGATTGTTTATATTTAGGTTTGAGAGTTACCAAAGGATGAAATAATCTTGTCTTATTAGTCAGTTAGGTTGTTATTTTTAAACATGAATTTATTTATTGTTATAGAAATGTGGGAATGAATTTAGCAAAGTAAAGTGATAGATCTCTAATGATAATAGCTTAGTATTAAGTTAAATGAAACCAAGATAATATTTTATGTAGGATTTATTTATATGGGAATAAGGGTAGACAATAGTGATGATTATGCAAGTATAGATAACTTAGTCCTATAGCTTGTATATATTCATGGCAGTGTTTGTTTTCTGTGTGTTAAAGTTTAATGTTCCATAGTGCTGCATAAATAGCCAGGACATTATATTCAGTAGTGGAGGTTATTAGACAAATAAGTCATACCTCATTTCTTATACACTGTTACCATGATGATTAGTTGATAAAGGTGTTATTAAGTTAAAGTTATAGTTTATTCCATACTACCTACTTGTTTGTTTATTATCAGAATTTCTTGGATTACATCGTGAAGGATGGTATTTAAAATACGAAATGATGAATAAGTTTGGAAATACAGAATTGTTATTGAAATGGATAAGATAAGTTATGTTATTTAGAGTAAAGATAAAAATAAATGTAAAGATTATAAGAACATGATTTGTCAGTGAAAGAATCATAAAACTTTTCATATTTGAAAATAATTTTTTTTTGTTATAAAAATAAATAATTGATAATTAAAAGGGGGTTTATAAAGATATTATTTAATTATTAAGTATTTTTCAAAGACTTACTTATAATGCATTTTTTTTTTTTTTTTACAAGTAAAGGGACAAAACTAAATCGTGTTTAATGAATATAAGTAATCATAAGTTTTGTAAAAGTGATTCTATGATAACACACCAATACATACATTATATTTGATATTTAAAGTAATGATTAGTAAGCAGTTTAGTTTAATTGTTATGATATTAATTAAGTTTATTCACATCATTATTTAGTGAGGAATGACTATATGGAATAGTAAAATTATATTTTTGAAAAGAACTAAATGACAATAATAAGTACATATTAAAATAATTATCTTATATTTTTTAGAACATATTGACTTAATGAAATTTAATGGAGATGTAATAAAGATACGATGATAATATTTTTTTTGAAAAAATAATAGATATTTTTTAAAAAAGAATGTTCTGTAGCCTATATTTTAGTTTATTTAATTTATTTTTGAAAAGTACAGAAATGTGAATAAATAAAGTTCCTTAATATTGTAAATAATGTAAATAATTTTAGTGCTGAGTTTGTTAATAAAATTTGTTAAGTTTGTTTTATAAACTTAGGTGTTGATTCAATTTCTCCACATTACAATTACATAGCCACAGATAATTTGAATCAAGATATAATATTTGCACAACACAAAAAAACTATTATTTAAGAGTTATAATATTTTATTGATATGATTTTCTTTAAAAAACATCATTTATCATATCATTATTATGGTCATAGAATAACTAGAAAATATTTACACAGAATTATAGTATAATTTTGGGTTGCCACATATTTTTCAGATTATAAGATCATACCATATATTTATTTAAGATGCCATATGGATAATAAAAGGTTACATTATATTATTATTATTTATTATACATGATTAATATCACAACGAGAAAAGAGATGAGATTAAAATATACATTGAAGAATATTATTATTATTTATGTATTATTAGTATTAATTAGATGTAGTTGGGAATGATATTAAATCCCTTATCATGCTTAATTACATGAAATATAATTGCTTCAAATTATTTTAAAAGAACCTGAGATTATTTGAGTTAAATTATTTAGTTAAAGAGATGAGGATTATTTTATTGATATTTGAGATAATTTTAAATAAGTAATTATTGAAGATGTAGGAGTGCTATAGATTTATTATTAGAGATAATATGAGGATAGTATTCTTATGCCATTGGGGTAGTATCTTATGGGATATTGGCTCAATGTATTCGTCTTGCCACTTGTAAACTCACTTCATAGTCTCATGATTTTTATTAGATATTTATTTATTTAATTTAGGAAACTGAACCATATTGTTATTTATTAATTAAAGCTAGTTTAATGATTTATAGTATTAAAGAATATATTATTATTGATTGGATACACTTTTAAGTGAACATAATTATTTATTTGAGCTAGACCAATTTATTATTATTACAAATTTCCTAGAAGTGAGGGTACAATATATAAAATCAACTATAAGTGTCCAGTCAATTTAAAGTACAATATAGTTTAGATTTCATTCACTGTGCCAATACTAAAAAGTTAAAAATAATAAGGGGTAATTTTTTTTTCTTTATATTAAATGCTTTTATTGACTGTGCACTAAAAAGAAATAAATTAATTGTTTTTTCAATCACAATTGAAGTTTTTTTATACTTAAAATAAAAGCATGGGGGGAGGGTCAGATATTAATTAAGTCAACCCCTATTTTTTCTAACAAGAAATTGATTTAATTAATTTCTGGATCTCCCATGCTTTTATTTCAAGTTAAATCTAAAAACTCCAATTGTGATAGAAGAAACAATTATTTTATTTCTTTTTAATGCACAGTCAATAAAAGCATTTAATATTAAAAAAAATATCTCTATTATTTTTAAAGTATAGAACTTGGAAGAGTCATACTTTTTTTGACATCCTAGAAAGCATAATTCATCTTTCCCAGAGAATTGTTTTTTCATTGACAAATTATGATGTAAATATAGTTAAGTGTAGATCTATTTCCATGTAAGATATATCTCCAGTTACTACAAGGAAGTAGCCGTACACATATGTTTACATCAAAATAACTGCACAAAAATAGTTAATATTTCATTTTAGATAGTCAATTTTCAAGCTTTAAAGTATCCATAATGTTGTCTTCATTATAAAATATTAATTAATTTTAAATAAAATTTTATTTACAGCATCAAACTAGTTTTCATTCTTTGTAGATATCTTATCAAAATGCATCATTTTAATTATCACATAACAAATTATTCTATAACATCTGCCTCTAAGTCATCATTAAAATTACAACATATTAAAAATAAAATACATATAATATATATATATAATAACTAAATACAAACTTATTAATTTATATTTTATAGCTTATAAGTCAAATCTACGTAAATATTTTAAAATACATTTTTAAATTTTTACAATAATAATTATTTTCCATCTGATTGGATTAGATCTTTAACCAAATGTATACATTTACTCATATTTTCCTGAATATATTAATCTAATATCATTTTCCTTTATATTTTTAACATTTTTTATCACTTGTATATTCTTTTCACATTTTATTCTGCAACTGGTGTGTAAAAAAGTAATATATGGCCCTGATATTGTATTTCTTTTCAATTATACCATATTCTTTACCTCTTTCATCTGCAATTTTCCTTGACTGACCTACATAAATCATATAAAGTGGTCACAATTAATTTTATAAACTATTCATACATTATTTTTAGCATTACATATCCATTTCTCTAAAGATGTATTATTTAAATTTCCATCCTATTTTAATATCAGACAAATTTTCTTTAAGTAATGTGTTAATTAATTAATTAGAAGATTTAATCAAATTAAAATAAATTGTTTTATTTAATAATAATTTGTTGGTTAATAAATGATTGTAAAAACTAAGAAATCAATTCACGATTATGATTATAGACTCATGACTCATAAATCAAATCTTATTTCTTCTACATATTATACTTTACATATTTTAAATTACCATTTATTTGCATTTGACTTATAAACTATAAAATATAAAGTAATAATGTTATATGTAGAGCTCGCAAATAAACTCTTAACAAGCTTTGCAGAATATCCCCAACCCAGACCAGTTTCTGTTTCTTAAATTAGGTCAGGTGACATATGACTTGATTTCTTTTTAATAATAAAATAACAAGTTTATATTTAGTATTAAGTTTATATATATATATATTATTTTTTATGTCTTGTATTTTTAACAATGATCACAAGAGGCAGTTGTTATAAAATAATTTGCCACATGATAATTAGAAGGCAACAACTTGGTCAGATTTCTATAATTAATTAGTGATTCAACTACCTAACCAGGTATTTAAAACCATGTGATTGCTATTTAATGGATACCACTTGTTATAATACTTTTTTTTCAGCCAATAACACTCGTTATTCAGCTTAATTTTCTATAATTTTACCATATTTTAGCTTTGAATTTTTTTTAAAATTTTAGCATCAACATTAATTAGCTTTCAAATTCTAGTTTTACGATACATAGCTAAAATTATTATATGTAATTTAAATTTTGGTACTTGAGAACTAAATCTCTAATGTAGGGGGGATAGGATGTTTTCACACCCACAATGAATGTGTGATGTCATATTGAAAGAAATAATCCTTGACGTCATAGTCGACATTTTTCATTTAACTTCATTATTAAAAAAACTGACATTTAATAGCAGTTTTTGCTTTAATTTCTTTATATAAAAAAATTGACATTTATTAGCAGTTTTTGCATTAATTTCTTTATAAAAAAATAGATATTTATTAGCAATTTTTGCTTTAATTTCTTTATAAAAAAAATTGACGTTTATTAGCAGTTTTTGCTTTAATTTCTTTATAAAAAAAAAAAGAACGTTTATTAGCAATTTTTGCTTTAATTTCTTTATATAAAAAAATAGATGTTTCTTAGCAACTTTATGAAAATCCCAGCATCTTTTGCAATCAAGTGGTTTCATTTTTGGAGCTAAAATTTTTACTGCAGATCTCCATTTTGTTGGTAATGTACTTAATGTATTTTTATACAAATTATTTACAAATCAAAATCATTGATTGTTTTTTTTGGTGTATATTTACACTACATCGAATTTTATAATGTATTTTTAAATCATTTATTGTTCGCTTGGTGTATTTTTAAAACTTTTTCAAAATTATTTAAAAGTCAAAATCATTTACCGTTCGTTTGTTGTATGTGTAATAATTAATATGACTTTTTTTAAGGAGTTTTTGCTTTATTTTCTTTATTAAAAAAAGTCTAAATCATTTACTGTGTTCATTTGATGTATGTGTAATATTCTTTATATATAAAAAAGACACTTAAAAGTCAAAATCATTTACTGTTTGTTTGGTGTATGTCTTTTTTCATAGTTTTTGCTTTAATTTCTTTATAAAAAAAAATAGAAGTTTAAAAGTCAAAATCACTTATGTTCATTTGATGTATGTGTATTAATTAATATGCCTTTTTTTCTATAGTTTTTGCTCTAACTTCTTTATTTAAAAAAAGCGACATTTATTAGCAGTTTTATGAAAATCCCAGCAACCTTTGCAATAAAGTGGTTTCATTTTTGGAGCAAAAATTATTTACAAATCAAAATCATTGATTGTTCCTTTGGTGTATAATTAAACTACTGAATTTTATAATGTATTTTTAAATCATGTTTGGTGTATTTTGAAATCATTTATTGTTCGCTTGATGTATATATATTCACTTATTTTTAGTACTGCAACACGGAGCATGTATTAGACTTACTGTGGCTATTGACATTCATATCACGTGTTTTTTTGTGCAAAAAAGATCCATGTACACGTTATTTTGGTCACATCACAAATGGCGGATTGATACAAATGTGAACAGGCGCATAAAGGTCTAATACATGCTCCATGTTGCAGGTTTAGTACTCAAGTACCTAAATTTTTAACTAAGTTTTAGATTTCTGCTATTTTTATTAATGTTTTCATTTGAAACTTTTTTTTACACTAGAATTTGTTTTTGAATTATTTTTTTGACATCAAATATTAATCAGCTTTTAAATCTAGTTTTATGGTATACAATTTAAATTATCACAGTGTACACAGTATTATACTTTTAAAGAAACATATGTACATTTTTAAATTTAGAAATAATAAAGAGAAAAGCAAATTAAATGAATAAGTTTTAGATTTCTGCCATTTTACAAGGATTTTTCATTTTGATATTGTTTGATGTCAAGGTTAATCAGCTTTCAATTTTTTTATTATTAAAATTATTATGGTATATGCATCTAGAATACTTTTAAACAAAAGCATATACAATATTTTGCTGCTAGTTATTTAATTTTTATTTATATATATATAAAATTGCAAATTAAAGACCATATATTTTGTAATAATCTATTTTTCTTGGTTAGTCTTGCTAATGCTTACTCTCTCTCTCTCCAGCCACTGAGATGTAAACCTATGACAGCTTACAAGTTATTACTACTATCAAACTTTATAATATTTAATATTTTATGCTTATTTTTGTATTTAACATTATTGCATTTGAATAATGGAAAAAATCTTACACTGTATACATTTATTTATTTATTTACTTTAAATGTATTTTGATCTCATATCATAAATATTGAATACAGAAGATGACAGTATCATTAAAATAAAAACTATAAACTTTTATACACAAAATTCTTAAATATATCAACAATTTTTTTTAATTATATTTTTTAGATACTTTTTTTTATATGATGTTTATATATACACACATAAAAATAATAATTTTAATGGTAATAAACTATTATAAAGTCTTTAAATCTGCAGAAGTACTTTCGGTTAATTTCTTAAACCTGCCTCAACTGCCTTTTTTTTTTTTTAATTTAATGGCAGTTGAGGCAGGCTTAAGAAATTAACCTATAAGTACTTCAACGGATTTAAAGACTGTTTATAATAGTTTATTACCGTTAAATTTATTTTTATTCGGATTACAATTTTGTTTTAATTAACGGACATTTTATTTATATTATATACACACACATATATATATAAACATAGAAAAGAGGGGGTGTTTCCATGTAACAATTAGAGATATGTTTAGTAGTGTTGTTGCTAATGCACGCACACACATATATAGGAGACATATGGATAGACTTTCTAGTAACCCCAATAGCATTATTCTAAAAATATATCAACAACTATTTTAAAAAAAGCTTTAGAATTTAAAAGTAATAACCATCAATTTTAGTCAGGAATGTTAGAAGAAAAAAATTAAAAATAGAATACTTGATTTAAAAAAAAACTATTTATTCAGAAAAAGGAAAACTAGCAAAAGAATATGATAAATGGTCATCCGCTTTAATAAAAAAATATAAAATTAATATATAAATATATAATTATTGTTTTAAAAGTAAATGGTGTTTTCTATATAATATATCAATAAACTACAAACCGGACAATAAAACAGAATTATTCAATCAATTACACATATTATCCATGATAGTAGTCAATATTCTTGAATAAATTAAGACAATTATATTCAGCTTTTAGATTAAAAAAAAACACCATAGAAAAAAAAGTTTTGTAAGCATATCACAAAAACCAAGAGCAGACAGTTTTAATTTATATCGAACGATCAATAATATAGTAGACTAACAGAAAGCCAAGTCAGCAATTACAGAAAACAGATTATTGTTGCTGCAAACTAACAAATTCAAAAACTATTTTCAAAGCATTTTCATTATCACAGGCGCAAAATTATAGTCATACAGATTACAATGTTCATAGCAAATTCATCAATGAAAAATTGAATTATTACTAAATTAGTTGAAAATGTTTATCCATACCCTATATCAGGGGTGGGCAATTGTTTTGGCTCGGGGGCCACATAGGTTGGTGGAGGGCCGCATCGGGGGCCACTTTGTGGAAGCGAAGGTTAACGGAGGGCCGCATCTTTTTTCATGACACAATAAACACACTGCTTTATTCCCTGTAATACCAAAGAAATATTTGTCCATTCTTCATTAAACACATGACATTCATTACTAATTTTACATTTTTTTGGAGCATTCATGGTTTCACAAAAGTTGGAAATATATATATTTGCTAATGCAAAGACAAAATTGAAATTAATCAGATCAACTGGAAAATCACTGCACATCGTATCTACACTGTGCATGTATATTGATGTGGCCATTCTAGTGGAAAATATGAGATGAATATTCGGTCATGCAACAGGAAGGAAATCTCAGTCCAAGGTGGATTTTTCTGATTGCCTTGGAGGGCCGCATAAAAAGTCTTAGCGGGCCGCATGTGGCCCTCAGGCCGCTATTTGCCCACCCCTGCCCTATATGATTACCTCTAATTCATACTGATTCTCAGCTGTGGAGGAGATGCAAAACCAAAATGAAAGCAATTCTACATTAAAAGTATATTTACAAAACTAATAAAAACAGACAAATCATGGCAACACTACAACTTCTAATATCTCATCTCTATTACAGCAGCTATCATGAAAATAAAGTTAATGCGTATTGTATTAACAATACATTCTTTTATAAAGAAGTTTAATTCATTTATAAGCTGTGTGAAACATAAATATTGTTTTAAGATAGTATAAGATCCCTGAAAACAAAATAATTATGATCGCTTGTTAATTAGAAATCTGTGCGATGGTATTTTTATGCTAATGTAATGATAATGAACCTTTTATTGCCCTAGAGTGTGTTCCAATTTATAATATAGAAATAATTTAGGAACACTATGTTTTTTGGCCTTAAGGTGTATTCCAATTTATGGAAAATAATAATTTACAAACACGGTGTTTTATAAACATTACTGGTATAATTTAAAATGGCATAGGGTGTCACAATAACTAGCATTGACAATATGCCTACGATAAAACCACATACCACCCCTCCACATACATCTCATTACTATGTTCTAAAGTTCCAGTGCATAAAAAACACATGGCAGTAATGATCATCAAATATCAAAGATGAGAAATATAGATAATAAAGAAATAATATTTTATGTAATAAAATCAAATTTAATGAATAAAACAATAGCAGTATTAAAAATGATAGAAAATAAAATTTGTCTGTTTTCATATTTAAAAAGTCTTAGTTTCATTTTTTAATCAATTTTTGTAGGTTTCTTATTAATCAAGAATTACAATTTAACATTGATCTGCTCCTATATATACGAAAAGTTATATCTAATTTGTATTTATGTAAAGAATGCTTAAGAATATTTTGAAACATTGAGAATTGAGTAATGATTTTTTTTAGTTTTTAAATTAATAACTGTGAAAGGTTGAAGCCTTTGACAGATTCACCTTAAAAATGCTTATATGGCAGCCAATCAGATGTAATAATGACTGCAACAAATTCAAAACACGTTGTTTATTTATATATAATATTTAGTGAATTAAATATGAAGATGTTTAAAGCTTCATGCTCTAGTCTGGCTTATTTATATATAAATTTAAGTAGAGAAGAAGGTGGGAATCATCTTTTTTTCATAAAATCTCTGCCTTGTGTTTTATATTGAGAGTTATCCTGTGCAGTCATTATTACATCTAATTGGCTGTCATATAAGCATTTTTAAGGCGCATCTGTCAAAGGTTTCAGCTTTTCACATTATTATATCATCTACTTGCGCTTAATAAATTAATATATTTAGTTTTAAATTACAAAGAATGCTCTTAATATCAATGTTACATAAAAAATTAAAAGTTTACTTTTTTTTTTGCTAACTTTTTGATAAAAATTGTTTGAAAACTCTAAAACATGTGCTGTCATTTGTAATATATATGTATTCAAAGTTTCAACTAGATTGGAAATCAGGTAATAGGTGAAAATTGAGTTACAAGATTTTATATAGAAATAAAAAAGAGTAAATTAAATAAAAGCATAAAATAGCACCCCCCCCTCCCCGGCAATTTTCAACCTAAAACTAGAAGAGCTAGATCAAATTACTTTAAAAAAACTGAACCTCAAAATCTTTACATATTATCCTCAAAAAAAAAAATGTCCATGCAGTATAAACTTTCTTATGCACATCATAGTGTGGCTGGAAAAATAAACTCTACAACCCACAACTATATATATATAAACATTAAAAGCATAAAGTCATTTAAATTGTCTTCTTATAAAATTATATGTAAAAATAGTAAATTTGTTTGGAAAAAAAAATTGCTTGGAAAAGGGGTGTTTGAATAATTTATTGAATAATACAAAGGAAATTGTTGATAGGAAGACTATTCCTGGAGTAGTGTATATTATCCCTTGTTTTTGTAAGAAGGTATATATAGGTCAGAGTAGTTTGAGCTTAAATGAAAAAATAAAGGCACATAAAAGTAGGGTTAGCAATAAATCTTAGTTCTGCCTTATATATCCATAGAAGAGATACAGGCCACACTATTAATTTTGATGAAGCTAAGGTTGTCTTCTTTGAAAGAAATGAAATAAAAAGAAGAATTAAGAAATCTTTATTATTAAAATTTTATGATTCTGAAGTAATTAACTTATTTAAAAGTTCTTTTAATATTAAGAGTGGATTGTAAGTAAATGAAATTGTATGTAATGTTTAATATAAATATGTTGCTATTTGTAGTTCTATACACGTGAATTTTCTTGTAGCAGTGAAAACATTGGTCATGTTTTAAATTTTATTTTCTTGGCTAGTCTGATTGAGATTTGAATTTGGGGTAATTTTGATATATATACATATTAAAATTCAACTTCATTTATGATGACATTCCTTTTGTACATCAGCAAATCTCTAAAATTCTTAAAATAACATAAAGCTATCAAATCACTATTGGCTTTTAATTCCTCCCTAAAACAAACCAATCCTAGTAAGCCAATATCTTACCACTTTCAGACTACCCTTGGACTTTTCATAAGCATCCCCCAAAGCAACAGTTTATCACTTAAATATTAGTCATTTATTTTCCAGTACATCAGTCATACAAGACTCTAAGATCTTGCAAAGATTGATAGAGCTGTTCTAAAACGATGTTGCCTATTATGGATCCTAAATAGACCCATTGAATATATTTGCAGAAGTTATAAATAAAATCTCAAAAATTTTGTATGGGAACTTTCAATGAAATTATTCTCACAGTATTTCTTGTTTGCCAATAACCAGTAATGAGAAAGTTAGTTTGTCTTAAACTATTTTTCCTCTATGGAGAGTTATATCCTTGTGAAAATGTGATTAGCGACTGGTTCTTTCTTCAAGTAACTTGCAGTGTGGATCTTTGAATGAACATGTGTTACATAGTGGCATAATTTGGTTATCGACCAGAAAATAGCATGAGTTATGACATGAAATGTGACATGTTTTGTACCTTAACCCATGATAAAACTATGCTAACATTCAATTTTTGTTTTTTTATATTGAGAAAAATTGCTAATTAAGTAATCTGAAATGATTCAAACTAAGTGTGGACGTGTAGCTATTAGTTGCAGGAACGTTTTCAAGCGTTTATAAGAATTTATAATGGCAAGGACAGCAATGAAGATTATATGAAACACATTATATTACATATCACAAGTCATGACCCAGATATACTAGCATCTTAAAATTTCTGTGGTCAATAGCTAAATTACAATGCTATGTGATGCATGCAATGATTCAGAGAGTTCTATGATACACTGAATATAATGATTAAAAGCTATATGTCCATTCTAAAAAATTTCTATTTCAAACCTATACATCCACAGATCAATCTACAATGAAGTTATTTCCCTTATGGAATATGATTTTTTGCAGTGGCTACCCCACGGCACAATCCCTAAGAAATATCTCCCCCAAAAAATCCAGTAGAGAAATCTACGATTCAAAATATTAACTCAGTTAAAAGGCAATGAATTTATTTTAAATATTACATACAAACACATCAAAAGATTATTTCTAATTCCTGTGTAATACAATTTTCATCAAATTTTAATTCCTTTCTTAAGTTTATCTCAATATTAAATGCAAGATAAAATATGGAATTACTTACACAAAACCTCTCTTGATATGTCTAATATTTAAAACATATCCTTACTAAAATTTTGAATTCTATATTAATAGATACTCAAAAAGAATCATATGGATTTCTTGATTAAAAAAAGAAATTGCCATTAAATTTAGCGATGAAGTCTGAATCAAAGTATATGCGAATGGAACGATATTTATCCACTAGCGTATTTAGCTAGGTAATAATTTGAGTTAAATCTTTTAATCATCATAAAATTAATAATCAAAAGCATAGTGTTTTATTTCAATATTATGCTGCTGTATAATTCAATTATAAACTTCTCTTTGTCAATATATGTGTTCTTTTTTTATAATGTAAATATTAATGTTAATAAATTTTATTCTCAATAAAACTATTTATTAATATGAAATTTGAATATCAGTATTATTTTACCTCATCTAACTATGAAAACTCAGCAACATTTTAAAAAAAATAATATTATTTTACCCCCCCGCTTAAGTGAAATATTATATATATTATGAATAAATTGGAAAGATTTTTTTGGGTTCTAAAACTTCTAATGAATTCTTTTTGTTTTCTGATCTTGTGTATATACAGGGGAATCTGATATAATCAATTAATTGGTTCCACAAAATGCCATTTATTACATAACTGGAATTTACATTGAAAGACATCTCTTTGGCAATAATCCATTCCCGTCTCCAGGCCAAGACTAAAGTTATTAGCTAAAATTAAAATCAAAATATATAAATATAAAATTAATTACTATACAGTTACATATTTTTTTTTTTTTAAAAAAATAAAATTCATCTTTTAAAAGCATAAAATTAAACAGGAATCTTATAAATCCTAGTAAAAATTGACTGATCTTCAATTTCAGAGTTTCCAGTTTCTTGTGAGATAACATTCAGCAGTAATCCTATCAATGTTAACAGTCTCACTGTGCCTTGCAATGCTATGCAATCCAGTTCTTTTCCTGAATCCAGTGACTCTTAATTTGCTGGTAATAAGCATCTACACAGCAACAATTATTGTACCAGAACACATAGCTAAAAACTCTTCAAAGATTTGCTTAACCTTTCCACAAATGATTGCCTAAATAATCTATATTAACAAGATGAGTTTCCATTAGTTCTTTAACACACCTCAAGCTCAAATTTCTTCTCATTATCTGTTCATTTTTTGCTTCATTTTTTTAAAAATGGTGCAGAATGTTGATTTAATCATAACATTCATAATTTAAATAATCGAGTATTTTACAGCTTTCTCTCTTAGAAATGATCTTTTGGTTCACTTCAATAGTAAACAATTTACTGATACTAATTTTCTGTCTCATAATTAAAATTAATATTTGTAAAGGCACAACAAGAATTTAAAAAAATAGCAGACGAAACACTAAATATACAAATGAGCTCACAAAACATAATAATAATTAAATCTTTACTCAAAGCTGAAACATTATGAAAGATTTTCTGTTAATGGTTGCTATTTCATTCATTAGGGCTTGTTCTAAGATTTTTTAGTCATCATTTTAGTGATTCAAAGCTTAGCAATCAGTTTTCCACAATTTTAATGGATTTTTGTATTGAATTTTTTTTTTTTAACATTAACATTAATCAGCTTTCAAATTCCACTTTTAGGGCACATAGCCAAAATTATTATAGTATATGTAACTAGCAAAATACTTCTACAGAAAAATAGTGTAGTACAACATTTTTAATACTAGAGATAAAAGAAAGCAAAGTAATATCTTAGATTGCTGCCATCTTGCAAAGGTTTTTTTACTAATTTGTTTTAGTTGCTGTCAACATTAATCAGCTTTTAAATTCTTTTATGATTAAAAGTATTAGAATAAACACATCTAGAAATATATACAAAAATAGATTGAACATTTAATTGCCAATAGTATTTGAACTTTTTTTGTCAATATTAATCAAATCAAATTCTAATTTTTTGGCTCATAGCAGAATTATTAGAGTATATGCATCTAGGAGAATATATTTAGACAAAAATATGTAACAGTACATTTTTAATGCTGCTAGAGGTAGAAAGAATAAGCGAACTAAATTGACAATTAAATTTTACTGGGCCAAGATGGTCTGCCATTCCAATGTCCATTATATATATATATCTTTCCATTTGTTGTAGAAAAAGAGCTTGTTTGACTAGTTACTTGGTCTAATGGTCTTTTTTGAAGTATTAAAATTTCCTTCCACTTCTTATTTGCATTGCTGAATTATATATAATATAATACACCATATACACCTTAAATGACACTTTATAATGCAGTTAACATATGATTTATTCTATTTCATTACAGTTTCAACTGCCCAGCAGTCATCATCAGAGCTGCACCATTTAAACATATACAATTAATATCTATGGTCTTTGTTGTAGCAGAATTCATTTTACATATCATTAACATAATGTGAATTGTGACCAATCATGAGAGGTAAAACTTCCACACTTTGAAAATAAAATGTAAATGTTAATAATAGAAAAAATTTCTACCACTATAATAAAAAATGTTTAATGCTTTAATATATTAGCTGACAAACAGGTGATTAGTTTAAATAAAACATTCTTATAAGATTCTGAATAAGTCTATATAATATAGTAGTGATTGGTAAAAATATTCCAATATTTATGCACAGACATTTATATCTATTACACATTTTAAAATTTATTCACAATACCGTATTTTTATGTTTATGAAGTAGAACTAAGTTTTTTAAATATTATTAATTTGATATTTTTGCATTTTTTAGCACCTTTAAATTTTTATTATACAAAATATCTATTATTTTATTATTAAACATTTTAATATCTAAAGACACTAACAAAATTAAGGCAACAAATAAAATAAGTTAAAAGGTATGTGTATAATCAATAGTATGTGACATCTAATTTATTTTGTAATATATAGGGTATATGAGCACAGACTTTCATATGACCCACCATTCTCGACACTATCTCATAACACTGATACACTCGAACACACATATGTTGAAAAGATAAATAATCACCAATATACGTATTTCATGCTAAACCAGCAATCATCAGTTGGTCCAGATTCCCATCTCTACACATATATGCTATAAGTGTCGAGGATGGTGGGTCATATGAAAGTCTGTGCTCATATACCCTATATATTACATATATAGACACAGGTATATATAAGCCTGTGTGTTTTAGCTATTAATTCATTTTGTGTATATACTTCATAAAAATTTAAAAATATATTTTGTTTACAAATAGCAATAGCTTAGTTTTTATAAAATACTAAACAGATTTGGAATATTTATTTCCACTGTCAGTTTTACTGTTGTTTTTTTTTACCAATATTTTTTTAATATATATATTTATAAATATCATATGTACCATTTTAATCCAAATCATAAAAATAAAAGGGCAAGGTATGGCCATCTAGTGACAAAATAAGACACTAAAAAACTAAAGCTCAGAAATTTAACTTGCAAATTTCAACGAGTCAAAGTGAGAAGATAACCCCCCCCCCCGCCGCAGGAAGAAAAAATACAATTACCTCTTTTTAATTGTAAAATGTTACATTCATTTACTAAACACTATTTATAAACAAGCACGGTTATTCTAACTCCTGAAGATAAAAAGATGAAACACAGACTACAGTTTGAGAATAATTGTCATTACGTAAACAGAGTTTACTTGTTCCGTACAAGACTTTATTAAAATTCATCACCAAGTACTTAAGAAAATGTTTATTGTTCGTTCAAATGCCTAAGATGTATCTATTTATAGCGACAGGTTCAATCGCAGCGCATTCAGTAGTATAATTAGACTCACGATCTTGCCATGTACTTTTAAAATCTTATAAAGTAATTTTTATTTGAAAATTTTTACAGCGATCTTTACATTACGTTGATAGAGATCAAATCGCCCATAAATAAATTAGATAAAATAATTGCCATTGTAGAAATAATTTAATTTTTGTGTCCGAATGGACATAACATGTCCGATTGGAAATAACACCAGTAATATATATATATTTCAATTTCATTTATTTATTAATACATAGAATAATGACGTTACAATGAGCAGATTCGATTAGTAGTAAGTATTGATTAATAGGCATTATTGCATTCGATTACAATTTGAGTTTGAGAGGAGACGGCCTTCAAAGTGTTTCCTTTAATAGCTAATAGCTATCTAGTTGCTAGGCTGGATTCTTGATAAGTGTTCTGCTTACTGACAATCTTCTGCTTGCTTCGTTTTCTTAGATTCAGTTGATCTGAGCTACTGCGCATTTTTTCGATACACTTCATGTTAAATAATAGATGTATAATTAGCATACTTTATCCTATATATATATTATTATGCATATTTAAACAAATGTCATTTTGCTGCTGCTGTTGCGGACATCTGATTTCTTGTGGTTACTGTCTGCGTGTATCATGAGCTTCAAAGAGCAGTGAGCTTCTTTCCATCTTGGTTGCTGTTAATCTTATAGCATATTATTTCCAGCTTGATAGACTTGTATCCAGCTATTTGCAACTACTAATATAATACCACGATTTATTTATAATAATGATAAGCAACTAACTAGCAGCTAACTCAATTCTTTTTTTCAGTCTATATCACTTTATATCAATTCTTTGGACAACTTTTACCATCTTACAATCTCTTGAAATCCAGTTTAATATAATTAAGATTAATACATTGTACAAGCTTAAACCTGCATTTATACATGTAATATATGTGGGTTCGAACTTAGACTTTCACGCGACCCACCACTCTCAGTGCCATCTCATATTGCTGACCCATCTGATCACACACGTTAAAAGATAAATAATCACCAATATACGTATTTCATGCTCAACCAGCAATCATCAGTTGGTCAGGATTACTATCCTCACACATATATAATCAATACTCAGCTTTATATTAAGATAGCCAATGTTTATACTTTAATGGACAGGCTTCAAACTATTCCAACTCACAACTCTTTAGCCTTCCATTTCATTGAAAATCTGATGATGGAACGTTCAAAGCCCTTGATAGTGCCAAGGTTGAATATTTATAAGTTTTATTTGGATTGAATTGATTCATAAAATGATTTATAAACACTTTTAAAAACCACTGCCATAAAAATGTAAAAATAAAATTGAAGCTAATAAGATGCTTGCTCAAGATTAATTTTTTTTATTTTTAAATGCCTCAAAAGATATTCCATCAGAAATAAAACAATTTTTCATACCTTCACATATCAAGTGCGTGAAGGTGAATAAATTTTAATGGATAATCAATTATTTCAATCACTGTCTTGAATCTTTTTGATTAACTGAATCAAATGACTTAATCAAATCAATAAAAATAATATATGAATACTATTTTTGCTCCCAAAACTTCTTTTACGTGCCTAATAACTGATAGTTTAGAGCAATACTGAATCTCTCGTAATCACCCTTGATAATACTGAAAAACCTAATCAATAAAATCTTTCCAAGTACTTTTTTCATATTGAATAATAAAAATATTCCATGATAATTATGGTATGCTTTTTCTATCTCCTTATTTACAAACTGAAACAAAATATCGTTAAAAATTATGTAATTCAACCTTATGAATCCATATATACTTGCAGATTTTTCAATAGTTTAAAAATTAAGATACAACTACCATATTTTAAACTATCTTGAAACAGCTTTTCAATTTTAAAAATTATATTATAAGGAGCTAATTTCATTATGCTAAATGTCACTGATTAAATCTAAATGAGTTGAGTAGAATGGATTTATCATTAAAAGCAGTCTTAAAATTCTTTTATCATTATTCAAAAGATGATCAAAATAACCCTTACATGTGTTAGAAATATTATTATCAAATAATACAGTACCATCCATTAATTTAATAGGGTTATGATATTATTGTCTAGGTATTCATATATTGTTTTCAGCACATCAAAAAAAAGGTCTAAAGGAGCATAATCCAGAAATCATTCTTAAGCTTTCTTATCATTCATTCATTTTATTTCTTTAAACCCTATCAAGTCACCAAAACAGACATAGAGTGTTATATCAAACCATCCACTTATTTTATAGGGTTGTATTTTTGTCTATTTTCTATTTTTTTCCAAAAAAAAAAGAGAAAAATTTTTTTTTTCTTTCTTTTTTTTTTTCAAACTATAAGTCAAAGATTTCTATGTCACAATTATATCACAATCTTAAAAATACAAATTGTAAATTTTAGTGTCTAAAGTCTATTGTAATCCACCATGAAAAGCAGCCTCTTCTATAGAATTAACATCAAATTTTCAACAATAACTTTGGAATATAACCGATTTAAATATAACTATCATTTAAACCTTAGAGCACAATAATCTATGATCTGCCTATATGTGCTCACATAATGTTAATTATTTTTACATTCTGACTTCTAACTTTAACATAATACATACGATGCTACTGTTTTGAGTGTGATCATTCCCACATTTCTTAGTGATTTTTCCATCTACTGATGTTAGAAATAGTTAATCCATATAAGATGTGATATGTTGGACTATTTCCATCATTTATGAGTGAATGTTGAATGTACAGAAAATTTTAAACTTTATTTAAACTTTCCAAATACAAACAATTTGTTAATAATAACACACAAATAGACAACACAGGTTAGTAAATACACAATGTTTCGAGTAGTATTATTCTCCACTTTTCTTCAGGTGTTACTGGCCTATATGCACAGTGACAATGTTTGCTTAGAAGTTGAACTCACACCTTTAGATTCTTGAATGTCGAATTTAAGGCAAATGCTCCACCAACTGAGCTATTCTGTCAAAGGCAATATATAGTAGAAATTCAAAAGGATTTGAACCAACCCCCATATATAAATATATCAAATTTCTACTATATGTTGCCTTTGACAGAATAGTTCAGTTGGTAGAACATTTGCCTTAAATTCGATATTCAAGAATCTAAAGATGCAAGTTCAACTTCTAAGTAAATATTGTCACTGTGCAACACCTGAAGAAGAGTTGAGAATAATACTACTCGAAACATTGTGTAATTACTAACGTGTATTGTCTATTTGTGTGTTATTACTAACAAGTTGTTTGTATTTGTAAAGTTTAAATAAAATTTAAAATTTTCTATACATTCAACATTCACTCATAAATTATGTCACTGTGCAACACCTGAAGAAGAGTGGAGAATAATGCTACTCGAAACATTGTGATATTACTAACATGTATTGTCTATTTGTGTGTTATTACTAACAAGTTGTTTGTATTTGGAAAGTTTAAATAAAATTTAAAATTTTCTATACATTCAACATTCACTCATAAATTATGAAAATAGTCCAACATATTACATCTTATTATATACCATCATTACAAACCTTCAGACAAATAGTCAATCCATATTTTGTACAAAAAATTCAATAACACACCATTAGAGTTCACATTACTAACACCATTATTTCCAATAACTTTGAGTCAAAGTTTACTTCTATTCTTTCCAACACTTATTACACTCCTTAGAAGATAAATTCAGTTCTTTCACAGAACTGATGCAATAACACTGTTTGAGCTTTATGAATCCGATGCACAAGTTTGATAGACCAAAATGAAAAAAAAAACAAAACCTTTCATATCATTAAACTTTCACTGATACATCGGAAATTTTGCAAAAAATAAAAGATACAATAATTGTATTATATCCATGACTTCACCATATATGATTTCAATAATCTGCAGTTTGAAATTACCATTAAACAAAAATGAAAAATTCACAACTGTAAATTCAAGCACTTCATACATATGTGTTGTTAGGAATTACTTCTGTTAGCTATTTCTTGGTCTTGCATACTCAATATACATTCTGACATGCAGACGTTCACTCAATTTATGGTTAGACTATTGTACTTAGACATCACAATAAATTCAACAACAGACACTCTCTTATCACTTGATCTGTCATTCCAAAAAATTAAGCCATTTACTTACTTAATTAAATAACTGTCCCTGGAAGACAAGTTTCACTAAGTAATCTGAGACATTTTTTTTGTGTAATCAACAATATGGAATGCAAATCTGATAAATCACCATTCATTTTTACTCCTTTAACTTTCCACTTTAATCTACAAAATACTTCCTTTAAATATTTTAGAAATATGATCACACATGTCTCACTCTGCATGCATTTTAGACCCATTTCATTTTTCATGCGTGTTAAACATATTCAAATAATTTAACTTCATATACATTTAAGATTAATATATATATATAATACTTTTTCAACATTGTACGTAATTTCTGATCCTGACTAATTAACCAAATATTAATAAATTTTCGGCATTATATACTTACTGGAATGTTATTCCAATGCAAAATGACCATTGGCATTACCAGCAGAAGATGTATATGTTTTTTAAACTCCGACTTCCTAGCTCCCAACAGCTGTCCACTTCATCTTATACAACTGATACCCATGACCACATACAAGTACAAAAGATAAATGATCTCCAATATATGCATTTTGTGCTGAACTAGCAGTCATCGGCTGGCCCAAATCATCATCTCCCATGCATATATGTAATCGGTGCTCAGTTTCATATTAAGATTGCAAATCTTCACTTTAATGAATAGGCTTCAATCTTCTCCACTCTTCAGCCATCTATATCATTGAAAATCTGATAATGGAATGCTCAAAGCCCTTGTTAATGCCAACATTGCTGCCATACCAATGTTGACTTATAAGTCACTATTAATATGAAACTGAGCACTGATTATATATATATATATATATGCATGGGAGCATGGGAAATGATGATTTGGACCAACTGATGAGTGCTGGTTCAGTATCAAATGCATATATTGGAGATCATTTATCTTTTTCACACGTGGTCATGTGTATTGGTTATATACAATGGAGTGAATAGCTATAGGAAGCTTGAAAGTCTGAGTTTGAATCCCTTCTAAATTACATTCAGTTCAGTATAGACAATATGCTTGTATTTAAATATTACATATTCAGACTGTATTCTTACCCTTCCTTCTTCCATGTGACTTAAAGTCAACATGGGTGTGACAGCAATATTGGCAACAAGAGCTTTGAGCATTACATTACCAGATTTTCAATGATATGGATGGCTGAAGAATTGGAGGGTGGAGAAGATTGAGCCTGTCCATTAAAGTGTGAAGATTTGCTATCTTAATATGAAACTGACCACTGAGTATATATATGGGTGTGAGATGATGAGTGTTGGTTCAGCACGAAATGAATATATTAAAGACCATTTATCTTTTTCACATGTATGTGGTCATGGGTATCGGTTATAAAAGATGGAGTGGCTAGCTGTAGGGAGCCTGAAAGTCTAAGTTCAAACTCTTCTAAATTACATTCAGTTTACTATAGAAAATATAATTGTATTTAAATATTATACATACATAAAAAAGAAATACTAAATCAGAGTTTAAATATGTTTATTGATTTATTTCATCAACTATACTTTTGCTGCTTTCATGTCATATACATGGTTATTCTGCTGAAAACCCCATCTTTTACAGATTTGAATACTATTTGTTCTCTGGTTCATTATGTATTCATTTTTACAATGAACCATGCTTCTTTGATTTTGGGCTTGTGATGGATTTATAATGATGACAATGGAAACCAAGGGATTGTAGTGATGTAAACAACCAGTCATAAATGTACTTTCAATGTTGCTAAAAACTATCAATTGCTAATTGATAGTGCTAAGGTACTAAACATGTTCATACAAATGTTTTCATGGGTCACAGATGTAAAAAACATACTTTGCAGATTCATCCATGTAAGATTTTAATTAGATATTCCAACGTTTCGACTTGATCACACAAGCCATCAACTGGGAAATGAATACTATATAACTGTAGAGGTGCAGTAAAGTGCCTATAAAAATAGTTGTAGAGAGAAGCTGTAAACATTGCTAAAGTTCCACAACCAGATGTATAAAATTGAACAAATTGTCTTGCGTTGTTAGCCGAGAGGTATCGCAGTCGCTATGCAAGCAAGTACTTGGTTGCAGACGGTTGTGGGTTCGCGTCCCGGCCGACGCCATGACATATGGAAAAAAATTGAACAAATTGATAAATAAATAAATAACAAATAAAAAAATTGTTTTATACAACTTTTTTTCTGGTTGTGGAACTTTAATAATTATTGTGAACACTGTTTACAACTCCTCTACAATTATACAGTACTCATTTCCCAGCTGAGGACTTGTGTGATCAAATTGAAACATTGGAATAACTAAAAAAAATCTTACATGGAAGAACCCGTAAAATATGTCACATATATATATATATAAATAGCATATCTAGTAATTTTCTAATGAAGATGAAATCCAATACATTCTAGATGTAAAACACAGCATAATTTATATATGGTTTACTCGAATGTTCATTGGAGAGTTCATTTCTTAGTCATTTTAATGCTTATATACGTGACGAATTATAAGACAAATATTTGTAACATAATTACCCCACATAAGAGTTAAAACTAAGTCATATAAAAATTAACCTATTTATATCTGGCATGCATTAGATTTCATCCTTATTTAAATCCTGCTAGATGTCTACCTAATATAAACATCTGGGATTGCTAATACATTTGCATTGGCATAAAAATCTACTAATACAGAGTATATTAATAATAAGTGGATAATTAACCAATACTGGAATTTTTATATCTATAACTTAAAGCAAAAAATGTCAAATTTACTGTTTACAATTAAGTGTAATCAAATAAATTGTCTATGGAGTTAAATAATTTTAATATATACGCACTATTATAGTGCTTAAAAATTAACTGGATTTTCACCAATGAAAGGACTTAAATTTTAGAACAGTAGTGGCAAAATATTACCTATTCTGTTTTTCATATTCTGAAATAATTTGTAAAACTACTAGATACACTTATTTTATTTTGAAATATATATATAACCCAATTAATGAGTATTTAGTGTGGTCTAAGTTGTAAATCTTATTTAAATCTTAAAGGCAATTAATAATATTCTGTTTTGTTTTATAGTAATGTATACATGTGTATATAAACATTGTGTACACGAGTGAAAAGATAACTGGTTCTCTCTCCAAGTTATCTGCAATGCCATTTTCAAAGCAATGTATGTGTTATTTAAAAATATAGATTAGCCACTTACTAAAAATTTTAAAGCACTAGCATGTCCGAATCACAAGATACGATATGAAATGTGACAGTATATTCATAAGTTGTCTTCTCTGCTATCACGAAATCTTGAAAACCACTTTAAAATGTTGTTCCACTAATGGCTTCACAACTATACACAGTATAAATCATTTCAAATATTCAATAGCAGTTTTGCACAATTTAAACAAAATTTAATAGTAGTACATTGTTCCATCGTGAGTTAAGTTACAAAATACATTGTCACATTTCAAGTCATATCCCATAATTAAGACAGGCTGATATGTTGAATTTTTTTTGGTATATAGTTAACACATAAATTAATTCAGACATGGTGGTGCAGGTGGCTTAAAAAAAACCCTGTTACTTTTTCATTAGGATACACTGTATACGTATATATGTTCTTTATTAGCAAGTTTGAACACTTCATATATCATTGTCCAAGCCTTAAAATGGTCAGAAATATAGTCTCCGCCAATTCCAATATCAAACCAGACCTGAATGTCTCGCTTAAAAAAGCGATCCATACCGGAACGTTTACAATTCTTAGACTGTCCACTTTCATCCTCTACACAATTTGGATAGTACGTTGCAAGTTGACAATAGATCTGGACCGTTGTTCTGCAAAACAATGAAGATCATGAAAAGAGATGAGCTCATCTCCTCCAAAAAACCCTTTGAGGATACCTGGGCCCTATTTACCCTCCCAGTTAATAACAATAGAACGTTAGACATGCCGGCCCACTAAACCATTCAACAAGAACTCTCAGGGCATAGCATAACCTCATTTAATTTTGTATACTTTCTTTTCAATTTGTACACATAGTATTTAATAAATATATTTTTGAAACAAGTTTGACAATCAAATCAAATATGATTTAAAAAAACAACAACAGAAAAATCATTTCATGCTAGAGATTACTCGTCTATAAAGCAAAAATCATTAGCAAATTAAAATGCTTATTAATTACTGTACATATATATATTAATGAGAGGATTAAATAAAAGTAGATTGTAAAAAATAAAAAACTCTAAAGAAGATAAGTAACAAATAAACAAAAACAAAATATTTTATCCTCTTAAAAATACCTGCATTTTTAGCATCTCTGCTCTGGGAATACGTTTTTCAAAATCTTCATAATACCTGAAACAAACTTTTAGATTAAGGAAAAAAGTCTTCAATTTATTGATGCAAATAACTTTTAAAAAAAAACCTTGTTTTATTTAAATATATATAAAAAAAATACTAAGGCTCAGAGACTCAGAGAAATCTTTATTAAAGGAATCAATTTTTTAAAATGTAAAAAAGCATGTGATGTGAATTTTATAAAATAACAATAATAATGAAAACAGATTTAATGTAAATAAATGCATGTCTATATATGTGTGTATCATGCCAACAAACGCATGGCTGTAGATTTAAACCACCATTAACTTGATCGCCAATTGCTCAAACTTAATTAAACATTATCCGGCATGAGTTGGTGCAGTCGCAGACCCTGGGATTTAAAATCCACGGTTCGTATTCAGTTTTGTCATTTCCAAAACTTGAACTACTTAGAAACTCCCGAATAACAACCCCATTTGATTATTTACTTTAATTAAATATTATTGAAATTCAGATTAAATTATACTTAAAAAAAAAAAAATCAGCATAATTAATAAAAATAATAAAATGCTCCTAAAGAAAACAGAACACGAGACTACATATATATAAAACTATGCCAGCAAAAAAGGAAAGATATAAAACATTCTAACAATTTTTTTTATTAAACAATATATTGGTGTCGAACATTTGCAATATTATAAATATAAAAGAAAATGATTATGTAAGTTATCATATCAAAGTGACGTTTCAGCACCAAAGTAACAAATTGAGCGTAATCATATTTAATCGACTATAATGAGATTTGTATTCACTTTAGGATACTGGAAGCTGATCCAGAAAAATTTAGCTACTGAGTCTCTTATATTTCAACACTACTCTAAACAGTGCGTGACAAATACTAACAAAATATTGACAAAGTATTTAACATGCTTAATATTGTAACAAGTATAAATAAGTAATTTTTCTTCATATATATGTAAATATAAATGGGAAACGCTGTGATGTTATCAAAATCGCAGTCATTTAAGTGGAAGAGCAAATTGAAATCATGTGATCTAGAAAATGTAATAGAACTTGTCAGAGCTTCTTTAAACTGAAAGACAGACTGTATCATTCTTCGCTACAACATGGTTTCAGCTTGCACTCCCGGTTTTAATTGGTTACGGCTTTGGTTACAAAATAGCTGAAGTATTTAGCTAGTTTATGGAATGCAATGGTTCTTTACTTCTTTTCTTATTTAAATATAGTTCTATATTTAAACATCACTTTGCGCATTTAACAAATTATAAAATTATAAAGTGTTTAATGGCTGAGCATATTTTCGACGTTTACAGTCCGATTCATAACTATAGAAACGTCAAGAGCATGTTCAGCAAGTTAAACGCTTTATAAATTTACATTTTCTAGTTAAATGTGCAAACGCTGTTTAAATATAGAATTATCTAGTTTATTACATGAAAATTCCTATTTATATTTAACATTTATACCTATAAATTAATGAAAATCTTTAATTAAACATATATTTAATAAACACAACACTAAATGTATATACATACATAATAGAAAGGAAAGCAGATTACTTTTCGGTTAACTGTTGATATACATATTAAAGAATAAATCATATATATATATATATTACTTATTACACTTTAATGCAAAAAAAAAATAATAAAATTTCTTTATTTTCCTACCAGTTTCGACTGTCCAGCAGTCTTCATCAGAGCTTCTCAAATTTCCTCCACCTTTTAAATAAATAAAAAATTGAGAAGCTCTGTTGAAGACTGCTGGACAGTCGAAACTGTCAGGAAAATAAAAAAGTTTTATAAATTTTTTTTTTTTTTTGCATTAAAGTGTATGAGAGAAGTTATTATAAGAAATATATATGAATATATGAAGAAATACAATGAAAGTAAAGGAGAAGAATAAGAGTATATACCTCTAAAGAATAAATCAATTTACTTTTACTATTCCAGGAATTTTAAGAGTCAATTTTTTTTCTGGGACTTGTGATGGAATTCAGAGTGAAATTCAAACTCAAATCAAATATAAACATGATGTTATGAATTTAAACCAAACCAATATATCACAATAAACATGTCTCACTTTAAAAACTTTATGATTAATCAATACAGGTTAATTAATTGTAAATATTTAATAAATGCAGCCCTAAATGTAAATATCTAATAGAAATGAAAATGGATTGCCTTTCCATGTGCTATCAATACAAATGTAAACTGCATTATTTTTACAGTTTCTTTCTCTTGAACAAAATTTTTGCTGCATTACAATAAATTTTTCATTAAACTTTCTACAAATTATAATTATTAGATATATTAACAGAAAATCCATTTCTGGAAAATGAAACTTCACAAATTCTTGATAGATTGCCAATTTAAGCAATTGTAAATCTTGTTTGATTTACAATTACAATAATTACACTATTTTCTATCTTATGTAACTATCTTTAATATAAAAGATGATTTATGTTTATTTTCTTTGTTCTGAGATTTCTTTGACTTTATATATTAATATATAATTTTTTTTTCTTTCTAAAGTACAAGCTTTTTCATATCTGCACTCCAATATGTAATATATAAGGGGTTTGACAATCTCTTCTACATAAAAACTTTTATCATTAATAAACATTGTCTTTTGATAGAAAATGCTTCAATAATTAATCTCAAATACTATAGCCTATTTTAATTACTTTTGCTTTACAAATTTAGCTTAGTTATTTAAAAGAAGCATTCCTTGATAGTTTTTCAAATGAATTCTGGGCATACGTTTAAATAATAAATTTGCCATTTGATAAGGATTTTCTTTTTTTATTTTAACAATACATAAACTTTAATTAAATGTACATATTTTAGAAATAAATACAGTACATCTTTTTAATAAAGTGACTATAACAATATTTTTCGTATATCATTTCTATCTCTACAAAGATTCTGACAATAAAGTTCTAAAACACATTCACTATATTTATGAGGTATATATATATAATCTTATAGGGTATTGGAGGAATGCAGTATTAATATTAATATTTAAAAAAGGTGATAAAAAAAGATATTAGAAATTACAGACCTATCAGTCTTTTATCAATTTTATACAAAATTTTTAACAAGATAATTACAACTCGTCTACAGAGAACATTGAATTTCAACAACCCAAGAAAACAAGCTGGATTTAAAGGTGGTTTTAGTAGAGTAAATCATATCCAGGTATTGAGAGAAGTTATAGAAAGGACAAATGAATATGAGTTGCCATTATGTTTTGGATTTGTAGATCATGAAAAGGTATTTGATTTCTATAAACATTTCTTCAGTGATTAAAGCATTGGATCATCAAGGCATAGATCCAGGATATTGTCATATTTTAAAGAATATTTATAAAAATTTCAACAGCAACAATTAGATTACATAATGATACTAGGAAAGTCAACATTGAGAAGGGTGTAAGACAGGGTGACTCCATATCTCCAAAACTTTTTACAGCAGTGCTGCAAGAAGTTTGTGGATTAAAATGGGAAGCTAAAGGAATGAAAGTAAATGGAGTTCATTTAAGTCATTTAGATTTTGTAGATGATGTAGTTTTTTTTTGCAAATGATGCTTTAGAGCTGCAGGAAATGTTGCAGGAGTTATCAGATGAAAGTAGGACTAAATATAAATGTTAAAAAGACTAAAGTAATGTTCAATAGATTTTCTCAAAATATGAAAATAAAGATTGATTATGATGAGTTAGAAAAAGTTAACAGCTACAAATATCTTGGTCATATTATTAATACAGATGGAAACATAATGGATGAAATTAATCATAGAATTAAACTTGGTTGGAGTGCTTTTGGTAGAAATAACTTGATACTAAAAGGAAATATGCCTATGGGTTTGAAAAGGAAGGTTTTTAATAAATGTGTTTTACCAATTCTTACTTATGGATTTGAGACTTGACACTTAATAGATGAGCAATACAGGGACTTCAGACTACTCAAAGAAGTATGGAGATGCATATTAGAAGTAACAAGAAAAGATCGAAAATGCAATATAAGGGTAAGAAAACAAACAGGTGTTGCTGACCTCATTGAAAAAATTAAAACACTGAAGTGGACTTGGGCTGGACATATTGCTAGAAGAGATGGTAATAGATGGACAATTGAAATCTTAAACTGGTTTCTAAAAGATTGTAAAAGACCCAGAAAGATACCACATTTGAGATGGATGGATGAAATAAGAAAGTGTGCAGAGGTGATGTGAAGAGAAGCTAAAGATCGGAAAATATGGAGTGAGCTTGGAGAGACCATCCTACAGTGGATTGATAATGGTTGATGATGATGATAAAGGTATTCTAGCTTAAAATCCCAAAAATAAACACTGAGGAAAGAATAAATTTGTAGAAATGGTGACATTTAATATATTCACAGATGAATAATTAAATTCTACAGAAGTGTTATACTCATGGCCCACATGCAGCCTATGATATGTATTTTTGTAGCATACGATGATTTATAAATACGAAAATTTAACTTCAAGCTGATGAGCATTCAATTAGCTCTTTTTTTGTTAGGGTCACATGTTCAATGCCATTTGTGTTATTGAGATTTGGCAAAAATGTAAATAATTAAAGTTTAATTAGTAAATAATTATTTAAATTTATATATATATTTTTTTCTTTGTCAATATTATTTTTTATCTAGAGAATCTATTTTCAAAGTCGTCACATAAATTTGTTAATAGATATAAAAGAATTGAAAGCAGGAAATAATGACTACTTAAGAAAAAAAGAAAAGGAATATCATACAGTATAAATATAAACTAGTTAGTATATGCGCAACGTTGCTAGTGGTACTATCCTCCTCTCTTTATCAGGTGTTGCTGGCCTGACCAATGCCATTACTAGCATGGGTATCGTCTTGAATTTTGAATTTTTAAGGTAATGCTCTAACCAACTGGGCCATCTTGCTCTGCTCAGTTGGTTAGACTGTTACTTAAAATTCAATATTCAAGAATCTAAGGATCCAAGTTCGATTCCCATGCTAGTACTGTCACTGGTCAGGCCAGCATCACCCGAAGAAGAGAGAATAAATACACACTACTTTTAATTATCAATATTAACGTCAATATATACTAGTAAATTTATTAATAATATATATACATTGGAACTAATTTTGGTCTATTTTAGCCAGTTAGATATCTTTTTTCCCTATAAAGAAAATAATTCAGTCAATTACAATCTCTACATTATGTAGTATGCGTATTAAAATTTTCAAAGAAAAAAGAAATACATAAATTAACGAGCAATTATCTCACATAGATAATCTTTGTATGCGAAATCTTAATAATAAAAAATTATATGCGTGAATATAAATTCTGAATAGGGGAGTCAAGATTTTTAGTATATATTAGAATGCTTTACAGTTTGGGAGTTCATAAGTAGTTAGTGATAAGAGCTCATCCATGATTCATGATCCGCCAATTCCAGCCCTCCATTCTATCGCAGCACCAGACTGTGCAAGTTGAGATTTTGAGTAAAAATATTATGCAAACAAAGTCGGGAGAGAACACAAGTTGAAATATGTGTGTAAATGTCATATAACATATAGTACATGCATAAAAAGAACGACTGATAAATTCAGTTAAAAGTAAAAAAAAAAAAATGAAAAGAAAAAAAATGCATTTAAAATACTCTAATTAGTTAGTAAAATTTTAAAATTTTCTCAGAATTTTTCTAAGTGATAACAATGTGTATCTTTTTTGACAAGTCTTTGATTTAAAAAAAAACACAACCTGTTTACCTTTCTGCTTATTAATTTTAAACAAGCATGAAACAGATGCCCAAGCAATATGCAAACTCACTTGCATTTCCAACTGTAAGTTTGAGATAACTAGACATGATTGACGAGCGGCAAGGTAACACCGCCATTAATATGCAAGTATTGATAGCATTCTATCGGTATGTGTCAACGCAGATTACCACACTGTCATTTTTATCAGTCGCATTCACAAGGCGGGGGGTGATCTTTTCATAAAGGAAGTGTTTAAATATTGTTAACCAGGGAAGGATCAGTTGATGCCAAACAGAATTTGTCGTTCCATTCATTCTTTTAAGAAGAGAGAGAGAGAGAAGAAAAAATCTGTCATGAATAAAACAATTGATAAATGTATTAAATGGCATATAGTAAAAGTATTCCGTTTTAAAATAAAAGTTTCTCACATTCCATCACTCAAAAAAACATTAAGGTGTCAAAGTTTCGAAAGAAATATGAGAACTTAACCTGAAATTCATATAAAATAATAGCAAAACAGACTCTTAATAGAATAACATGTCAATATTTATAATCACCTATTGCAATACATTATAAAAAGTGAACATTATAAAGCAAAAAAATGCATTAACACTCTCTTCCTCACTTTATATATATATATATTGCTTTTGAAAGTGTTAGATATTGAATATAAAAAAGAATATAAAGCTAAAACAAAACAGATAAAACATTCGAGAAGTAAAAAATGTATAAAATAAAAAAAGTAAAATGGCAGCCGTTCGTGACTTGACTCGCACGGTACGTCAAATTGCACAACAAAAAAGTGTGTCAAGCGTTGGTGGCCTAGCGGTTAGCATAGCTGCCTTCCAAGCAGCTGGCCCGGGTTCGTTTCCCGGTCGACACATTTGACATATGGGGAAAAAAAATGTTAAAATGAAAAGTATTGGATTATCACAATCTAGGATTGTTGTGACTTCAGAATCGGGCGCTATTTTGGAGAAATCTAATAAAGTACCATTTGGTATTCCACGTGTGATTTTAACTCTGCTGCCCGGTTTATATCTGAGTGTCTCGCAGAAAACGACATGTTTTGTTCCTGATGATGAAGAAGATTTAAAAAATTTCTTCGAGGTTTTCTTAGAAGTCTGATCACGTCAAAATATCTACATTGAAGATATTATTGTACAGACTCATTACGTAAATACTTAATTTCTTAAATAAATAAAAACTCAGTTTATCCATTTATGAAATATATATATATAAGAAAAATCCAGCGACTCGAGAGTTGATAAAAAAATTAGAACATCAGAAGTGACAGAGTAGCGCCGCGATCCATCATGGATTCTCAATTCCAGAATCCACCATTCCACCAGTGCCCAAACCATGCACTATTCTTCTGGATTCAAATATATAAAATAAAAAATTTAAATATCGTATTCGTCAATTACATAAATAAAACAGGTGATGTTGACCTCATTAAAGTTTATGGTATCACTTTAAAATTGAAATTCTAGAATAAATTATGAGAAATTAACAAACACTTGGCCGTAGTATTCAGTGACTATTTATTAACTCAATCTGTCTTCGGGTAGAGAATTTAAGATATACCGAGTAAAATATTTATGGATTGTAAGAAAATTAGGAAATTACTATTACTATTTTTTTTAAAAAGCTGTTTGCTTTATATAACTAATTTCAGTTTACAGCTTCGTTATTTACTAAATTGTCTATGGATATTAGGGTCAAAACCACTAAACATCACGATATTAGGGGCAATATTAAAATAATTAAATTCTCTTATTATAGCAATATGGTTCGGCATTAAAAACAAAGTACTGTAGTTTTAAAATGTTCTAATTTTGAAAGAAATACTTCAGTAGTTGAAAATAAAAGCTATAGCTAACACAATAGTACAAACTGTGATGGTAACATTTTATTTAGCTAATCATACAAACATTTAAAAAAAAGAAATCTAACTTTATTTACACATTTCCAAACATATTCAAATGTGCATAATAGCACACAAGTCAAGATGGAACACATTTCAAACGACATTATTATCTTCTCTTCAGCTGAATCAATAACCTTTAGATTTGTGAATAATGAATTTAAGGTGCCATTCTAATTAGCTAGACTATCATATTAAAAGCAACACAGTAGAAAATTTATATATTCTCTGTGAAGATCATTTAAGCTTTCCTTTTTTTTTTTACCTTTTAAAGTCAAGGTTAATAAGTGATTTCTAATATTTTGGATATCGCACTGGTTTGACTTATGGGGTTATTTGCCATTATTATACGATATCTTCTTGAATTTTTTTGCACTTTTTTTTCTTCTGTCCAATGTTTACCTTTTCCCAATCAAACATATGTTCATTGGCACACACATGGTCTGCTACTTTAGACTCATGTTTTTCATCTCTTATTTTGTCTTCTTGTATCCTTCCACATTTGGTATTTCTTAAATAGATTGCAGAATTTCAAATTTACATTCTGCAGACATTTGGATCTCTAAGTGTGCTACAGTTATTGAAAGCTATTCTGATAATGCAGTAATTGTAGGTTTCCTTTAGTTTGTTTACTATCCCTGTTGTGAATGAATACTCTACAGTACCTATCACTGTTTGTTTCTTATGGCATTTCATTTTATTATTTAAGATTTTTTAATGATAAGTGATGGGTAACCATTTTTCATGAGAGTTTGATGTATACTGGACTCCCAAACCACTGACTTTTGAAGAGGCTTCTTTTGCTCTTTTCCACAGTGATAATATAGTTCCTCTTTTTGAATTTTTATCATGGGTGGATGTACTAAGTGTAAGTGTGCATGAATTTTATTTAAATAATTTTGATTTTTATACAAGGTAACCTTATCACATGAATATCTAAAAATGTCATAATTTGTTCTTGTTCTAATTCTACTATGAATTTAATTGAAAAAGATATGTTATTGATGTGTTTCTGGATTGTTTGTGATAGTGCTTCACTATGTGGCTATACAACGAGTATATAATTGACAGAATAAGGTCAGAATTTTAATGGTGATGGAATAATATTTACAGCTATGATTTTAAGCTCTTTCATGAAACTATGATAAATTTAAGCCACACTTTAATTTTATTGAAAGAATTCATTGTGGTATTGAAAGTGCTAACATTTTAAAATAAACTCTTTATTAGTAGTGTTGGCTAAAAGATTATATCACCAACTTATTCCTGAATGTGTAACTGATCTGGGAAAGTTTAATTATATGAGTATATATAATATCTTTTCTAACAAATTTTATTAAATTTTTAATTGTCAGCATGAGTTTATTTAATGAATTTATCTATTTTTGCTGTTTTTATTTACTAACTAGTAAATTTTAATATATGAATTTTTAGTACTGTACAGACTTTTTCATACTTGCACTCCAATATGTAATATATAAAGGGGGTTTGAACTCAGACTTTCACATGACCCTTAACTATCCACGCTATCTCATACTGCTGATACACTTGATCACACACATGTCAAAAAAATAAACAATCACCAATGTATTTTGTGCTAAACCAGCACTCATCAGTTGGTGCAAATCAACATCTCCACACATATGCTGAACATTGATTTTATATATGTGTGGAGATAATGATGTGGACCAACTGACGAATGCTGGTTTAGCACAACATACAAATTGGTGATTGTTTATCTTTTCGACATGGGTGTGATGAAGTGTGTCAGCATTATGAAATAGCATGGATATCGTATAACTACTAGTAAATTATAAATTACTTTTTCTATGCTTGATATTATTCTATTCATTACTTTATCTTTTACTTCTGAATTCTTTATTTGAATGTAAAAAATAGAATATTCATATTTTTTATTACCAAATAACTTTTTAATCAACAATTTGATTTCATTCTCAAAGTTAAAACTTTCTTGCTCATGTTTCTTAATATCTAAATTGCTTTAGAATGAGGAATGGAAACTGAAACGAATTAAATTGATGATTATCAGAATATAAATACCAATTATCTACCATTTATTGATTATAAATTGCGAGTTTATTGATTTTCAAATATCTTAAAATGGTTGCTCTTTTTTTTTTTCCTAATCATTGATACTATCTTGGTGAATTATTTCCCTATTACTCAAGATTAAGATATTCATCCACTTTTCTTTGTATTCTTTATTAATAATATTTTAACACTGAATCAATTAACGCTGTGGTTAAAATATCAGATTCATCATCGGATCAATTCCAGTTCTGGCCCTTCCAGAGCTAGACTTCTTATGAACTTCTGAACAATAAAACCATATAATTATTCTTGCCCTGTATATAGTTTATTCCAGAAGTGGACCATCAAACTCTGGAACATAAGATTCTAAAATGAATTCCAGTTCCGACACTCAAACTTCTTACGAACTTTTGAGAAATGAAACTATACGATTTTTATTTTACTGAACATTTCTTCTTTCATATATGATCATAATAGTGTAAAAAAATTGATTTAACTTGATTAATAATCGGAAATATGTTATGAATGAGAATCCAAAAGAAGAGATAATTATAGCATTATATAATGGCCTGTCAGAAATATTCATTGGGAAGCATGAGGATCAACCAAGTAATAAAGTATAAATAATTAAAGGTTGGATTATGTCCACCAAACATAATATTTTTATTTCATTTAATTCTATTCTAATAAAGAATGGAAGAATTAAAACAATTTCAATATCAAATATTAAAAAAATAATTGCAATTAAAAAAAAAACTTAAAGAAGAAGATAATCATCTTGACCTAAAAGGATCAAATCCACATTAAAAATGTGAATTTTTTTCACAAACTTTATCATTTCCCCCTGAAAAACAACATAAAAAGGAATCTCAACACTATCATTATGATCAATAATACAAAACAAAATCTAATCACTAATACTAACATTTAAGAACCTTGTCAATACATTGAAATAAATGAAAATAATCATACAACATCTACAAAATGTCAATATCAAGCTCATGCTTCAAATCCAAAATGATGAAATTTTGAATAATGTCAACATTATTGATGAATTAAATAAATTGATAAAAAAACTCCTTGCAATAAAAACATGTAATTCATGAAATCCATCTGCCACAAAAACAGCAGTTCCATAAACTGAACCCAAAATTGAAAATAACTAACAATACAGTAAATATTTATCCTTGAATTCCTTATGTTTACCTTCTATTAATCTATGATGTGCTCATGTTACAGTAACCCCTGAAACTATTAACACAGCAGTGTTCAATAAAAGAACTTGAAATGGATCTAATGTCATAACACCTATTGGTGGTCAAAAAGATCCTAATTCTATAATAGATGCTGGCCTACCATGAAAAAATCTCAGAAAAATCTAAAAAAAAAAACCCTCTGATAAACTAAATAATACCATTCTTCAACCCAATCCAAAAACTACATTACTCGTATGTTAATCCTTGATATGTTCCTTCATGAACACTAGCACATCATCATTGAACTAAAAATAATTTCATTACATAATTACAAAATCAATTTACTAACCCACTTGTCAATAATAACACCCCACATGCCCCAATAATTGGTTACGCACTTAACTCTACCATATGATGAGAATGATAATGGTTTATCATTAATAAACTTCGCTTGAATATAATAAACAAAAAAACATATGATTGAATGAAAGAAACTGCAATTCTCAAAAATGTTTGACTAAATAATAAAATAAATAATATAAATATTCTAACAATTCTTCCTTGACCATCAATCAAACTTAATAATAAATGACCTACAATTATATTTAAGGTAATGGATAAATATAATTTCTTACAATTTCAATACAAACTATAAATGATATTAAAATTGAAGGAGTTCCAATTGGAATTAAATGAGAAAATATCATTATTACTTCATTTACTCATACAAAAATTATAAATCCTACTCATAAAGGTAAAGCCAACCTTAATGTCGCCAACAAATGTAAAGTTCTCGTAAAAACGATGATAACAAACCTAACTTATTATTTAATACAATTAAAAAAATAAACCAATAAAAATAAGTATTATTCCATTAATATTTCTCCTTCATAAAAGAACTTTAAACTTCTCATTCAAAAATCTGATACTAGTCCATTATCCTGGCACGCCGCTTGATGGCATTGTTGCTATGCAAAAATAATCAAAAACGGTAGCCAACAGTGAATTGTGCGAATTCACATAAAGGGTCATGAAGCACAAAACAGGCCATAATATTTCTGTGCAATGCCATTAAGCGGCTTGCAATGGCTAATACAACAGAACTGTAGTATTAGCCGGAAGTCCGGCCACGTAAACAGCAATTTTTTTAGTGTTTTTGCACATAAACAATGCCATCAAGCAGCATGCCCAGCTAATGGACTAGTACCATATGAAAAATCCAAATATAGATCATAACATTATCGTCCTTCAATAAGGATGAACTCAATATATCATTGGAATTAATAATATCCCACAGTTATTAAAAATCAGTTTATTCTTAATATAAATATTCTTGATGAAGAATCAAAAACTCTAAATAAATTTATTATCATTCTCAAAAAATACTTCTAACAATACTTATTATCTTAACTTGCAAGAAGAAATCTTTGTTTATAGAAATTAATCTTAATAACCACATAACTAAAATCTGTAATGGTAGTTTAACAGATATATTTAAAGTATTCCTTTTAAATTTGACATATTTATCATTTTTATAAATTATACAATTATTTCATAATCCAGTTAAATTTTTATTGGAATTGATTCAATCACAATAGGCATAAATCTATGATTAGCACCACAACTTTCAGAACATTGTCCATAATATAACCCTATATGTCCTAGATACAACACAATATGATTCAATCGACCAAGTACAGCATCAACTTTTACTCCTAATGATGGAATAGCTTAAGAAGGTATTACATCGGCAATGGTAATTAAAAACCGAATTTGACTCTGAAATAGTAAAATTAATTGATTATCACTCAAAAGTTATATAAATGATAATTATATCAAATATTTAATAGCAGGATTACAATGCAATGAAATAAAATTAACAGAATTTTAAAAAATCTGTAGGAATAATTATTAATATAAAATCCATTGTTAAAACTTTGCCAATTTGAATTTGGTTTCACCTGCTGAAAGCGTGCTCAGCTACGTCAACAAAATTAATATGCAGAATAAACCTTTACTTGACCAATGTTTGAAATGTTAAGGCAAACCAATTATAAATAAGATTTAAAAAAAGGAGAATAACCATAATGTTAAATAATTATTATAAAATGATGATGATATGTTTTGATTAACTACAATCCATTTTCTTATGATTCAAAACTGAAAATTTCTTTGTAAACATTCAATTGCTTGCTTTCATACACATGCTTGGAATATTTGTGTTAAGGCCTCAACCTAAAAACAGGTTCAATAACTAGTAAAATAGTGTATTGACCAAGCAGTACAATTTGATCATTATTGGTGCAATTTTCCAAAACAATCTACCCGTTTACCATAAATTATTCTAAAACCTCAATATTTGGATGTAAGTTTGTGCAGATAGTATGTTCTCAATTTAATGGTGATATTAGCATTTAAAATTTAGCTAAATTCTAGATTGTTTCTCACTTATAGTATTCCTTCATTTTAATTTGCAGTATTTTAAAATTAAAGCCAACTGTTTAATACTATAAAAAAATTTTCTATATAAATAACATATGTGTTATCTGCAGCTACTTCAGACATATTATAACTTGTTATAATTTATAAAAAAAAAATACATAATCCAGAAAAGTGCAACTAGTACCCGCGATTTATGCATAGAACAGAGCCATCTGCCATATATTAAAGAAAACCATTGAAAATGTTTCCTATTTTGTGTAAAAAGTCGAAGGTATAAAAAACATGAAAATAATATATTTAAAAAACAAATGTAAAAACAATATATTTGGCAGCCAATGCAGAATGAATATAAAATATTTAAGTGTTGAGGCCAAATGTGAATATATAATACATTAATTTATAAAACCAATTTACGGCAAGAATATAAGTAATAAGCGATTCATAAGAAAACAAAACATAAAAATGCGTGCTTACAGTAAAAACAATATTAAGTAAAATAATATCTTCCAATTCCAAAAATCAATAACTTTAATAGCAAGAACTGTATTAATTAGAACCATAAAAACAAATAATGTTTGAGCAACGAGACCAAATGCAATTCCATAAGAAATACAATTACAAAACCCGGTCTAGAGAATAAATATAATGATTTAACAAGCACAGTAATATAAAAAATAATCTGTATAACCCATAAGAAAATAATTAAATTCCAAAAAGCTATCTGTTTATGGAGAAATTGAAGATGGATGCCATAAAAAGTATACAGATGAGCTTACAGTGATAATTGTACAAACTAAATTCGTAAAAATAAATAGTATTTTAACAATGACATCACATAAATTAAATTCCAAAAAACAATCCCAATAAAATGTTACTTTCACAATTTTACATAATTGAATTATTGCTACAAAAGTACATTTTACTTATGACTTTTTAAATTATTAAATTATTAGATCCAAAGTCGAATTCCGATAATGCACTATTACTTTAAATATTATAAATCTCCGTGCACTCACACATCAGTAAGAGTGTAAAAAACTTAAGTGAATCACTTAAAGTTGAGAGTGCATTTCTATAAATACATCAACTTTCACTGACCATGCTAAAGCAGGGTTTGAATCTATTGTATACCTGATGTTATAATCAAATTTTGAATTGTACAAATCTATTTAAGCTATCACAGGAGAAAGATAATGTCTCATTTTTAGCCACCCATTATGGATTCTATATTTTTCATTTTTTTTTTCATAAACATAGTTCTTTGAAATTTAATTTCTCATAGATTGTTTAAGTTTGGTCTATAATTTATTACTTTTAAATACTTTCTTATCGATTACTTTTTGTATTGATGTGCTTGTTACATTGTTAATAATATTCATTTCAGATTGGCTACAGCAATTTTAATTTATTATGGATTTTCATTAGCCGCATCATTAAAACATTAAAGTTAATTTTTGATAGTTTAAATTAATATAGTTCTGATTATTTGCTTATATGGAATATATTTATTGCCATTTATTACTTTTTTATGAATTAAATGCATTATTTTTATACTATGTATTGGTTTGATTACTAAATATATTATTTTCAGGTTAATACAAATACTTATAGACTGTTTATATCGAACACACTTTTTATCTTTTATTACAGTTCTTATTGACCAAATATATATCTTTTAAATTCACTGTGCATTTGTGTGTGAAATATATTGTTTTTTAATTTCTTTTCTAAATATATATAATTTTATTTGATTTTTGATTTTTTTATGCAAAAGATTACCACTATGTGGCAAATAATTCTATCTAATAGGTGGACCACAGACTCTAATAGTACCAAATAGGAAAAATGTAGTAAAATTAAAACATATTACATTAACAAATAAATTAGGCTAACAATAAAGAAAACAAATTGTGTAAATAACATAATTAATACAAAACCGCCAAAACATCACATGACCATCATTTCATATGCTTAAAGCTCCTCACTGATGAAAACCACAAGCTAGACACTAGCCTGGGGATATTGGATGAGTAGACACTAGACGGGGATTTTATGCACAAACCTTCCTGCATCCATTGGTTACTAAGGTTTGCACTAGATGACACTATGTATGAAGTTTGCTACTGCTAATAATCAGTACAAGGAACAAATATTCACACACATATATGCATATTCACTCTTCAAATCAATTATACCACTTTATTTAAAATAAATTTAAATGCATTTAATTTTTCAAAATAATAATATAGATTCATTGTTCCATGTTTAAATTCAGGTTCAGATAATATCCTTGTGAGCAAGACTTCTCTTTTCACTGAAATCATGCTCAAAATACTTTAATTTTTTCAATGTAATTTAAAACCATTGATAGAAAAAAATAATTACGTCTAGTAAGTACAATAGTATTCCAATATTCAGAGATGGTAGTAAACTAGTCTTCTACTATGTACAGATTGCAAATAAAATAAAGATGATATCATATTTAAATTCAGGTTTAGAAAGTCTGTACATTCAATGAAATGGCATTCACTTGATTACCTTAATCCAGGGGTGGGCAATTGTTTTGGCTTGGGGGCTGCATAGGTTGGCAGAGCGCTGCATTGGGGGCCACTTTGTGGAAGCGAAGGTTGGTGGAGGGCCACACCCCTTTTCATGACACAATAAACACACTGCTTTATTCCATGAATTACCAAAGAAATATCTGTTTGTCCATTCTTCATTAAACTCACGACATTCATCACCGATTTTATATTTTTTCGGAGGGTTCATGGTTTCACTAAAGTTGGAAATGTATATATTTGCTAATGCAAAGACAAAATTGAAATTAACCAGATCAACTGGAAAAGCACTGCACATCATATCTACACAGCGCATATGTATTGATGTGGCCATCCTAGTGTAAAATATGAGACAAATCTTTGGTCGCACATGGGAAGGAAATCTCAGTTCAAGGCAGATTTTTCTGACTATCTTGGTGGGCCACATAAAACCTCTTGGCAGGCCGCATGTGGCCCTTTGCCCACCCTTGCCTTAATCATTTATTTTAATAGGAAGTAGTCTAAATTTATAATGGAAGAATTTAATTATCTATAAAATATTGGAATTAAAACTTTCAGAAAATGATGTAATCACTTTTGTGTTGCTCGACCCATATATAGGCTTTGCCAAATATAATTTGTCCCTTATTTATTGATCTTTCATAATTGTTGACAGATTTCATAAACACAATCAGATAATTATTGGTTTCTTTATTTTAAATGAGAGTGAGAAGTCACATTCCATAATATATTTTATCAGCTCCAACAACAAAACAAGTCCCTGGGGGTCATGATTTTTGTTGAGGTGGTGAAGAGGCTTCTTTCTTGCAATTATTTTTATTATTTTCATGGTCATTCTTCTTCTTTCTTTTCAACGTCTCTTTAGTCAATTTACAAGGAATATTGGAGTTTATATCCATAAAGCGAAGTGAAACTAATGATATTGCCATAACTATTTATGAATTCATCAATTTTTTCTAAGAACCTTGTGTCAACATTGATATTAAACAAAACAATCTGAAGTTTATATGTCTGTAATATCTTTTTCTTTTGCCTCATAATATTAAAAAAAATTGTAGAATTTCTGATAAATGACATATTTTTTAGTAAAGAAATCTAAATAAAATTTTAAAGTAATATTTATTAAGGCTATAACCTTAAGACTATGCACCTGAAAAAAATGACAATAGTGACTTCTGCAAATTTTAACACAAGATTTATTTAAAAGACGAGAGCGGCTTTATCAGAAATTCATAGTAAGTTTGGATACTGGAAGTTTCAGAACTGAACACACGTACCAGAGTCTCTTAATCTTGGCTAAATGACGCAGGATTTTTTTTTTAAATGGAGGTTTAACTTTTAATTATATTGTTACTTTTTATTTTTGTCTTCTTATTCCATGTTTTCAGAAATAAGTCTTTGATCAATTTGAAAAAGAGGAAATCCGTTGATGAGCAAAGTGATTAAATATGTAGACAATTTAAAAAACAGCCAAAGAATATGAACAAAATAAATCTAATAATAAGTATTATTATTAACCAATGATAAGTGATAGAAGAAAAACACTTTCCAGATAATTTCCCCAAAGTTTACTATCAGAAATTACTTTTTCCAATATGATACAGCAAAATTTCATGGTTCCATAATCCTATTTCAAATTAAGTCTTTTTAACGGCTATTCTTATCGCTTGGAATTTGCGGTAATGAACAGTTATCCTGCCTTTTGGTATGAGCCAAATTTAACTCCATTTAAATTTTTTAATCTTTACATAACATTAGCAAAACTACTTTAAACTTTCTTGTGACCAAAGTATTGCTGCGGATTTTGAATAGACATATTTCAAACACATTAGAGCAGTTCCCATCCAATGAACAGTTTAGAATTAGATAAGGTAATCAGAAAATGAAATTTGAATGTGATAACCATTATTGAGAGATACATAAAGGAAAAATTTAACATTTGTTTTACTGATCTTGAAAAGATATTTGATAGAGTTTGCTAGATGTAATATAAAAAAAAGTTTGGAAAAAAAAAATGTATTAGAACTGCCATATAAATCAGAAATATATATAATTAAAAGATTCTCTTAGAGGATAGATATGGGAAAAGATATAAGGGGGAAATGTCATCTTTTATTTAACATATATTTATTACAACTGTTAAATGTGTATTATTTGATATAGATGGAAGTGGTATTTATGAGTAAGAGAATAATTCTGTCAGATTTACTAACGTTATGTCAGTATTTGCAAAAAGAAATGAGGCTAAGCGTAATAAAATGTTATTAGTATTGACAAAGCTAGTAAAAAGTTTACGATTAAAATAGATGCTCATAAAAAAAGCAATGAAAATAAGTGGAAAGAAGATTAAAAACAAATACAAGTTAGAGAGTAATAGAGCAATTTACTGCTTTTAAATACTTGGAAAGTTGGGTAACTGATACCGGAAATAGTGATAAAAAAAATCAGTGAGAATTATAGTGGTTTAAACATGCATTTAATAAGAATAGATTATTTTTCATGCTAGGGATAGACAACCTCCAATCCGCAGGCCAATCAAAAATCTATAATTCAATATGCAAATATTTGCAAAATATATGGTGTTTGATGGACTGTGTTTTTTTTTAAAAAGTAGTATCATAAAAAAATATGCATTACTTATAATCGCCATAAGGTAAAACTTCTATTCAAGATGGCATTATTTCAATTATGATAATTCAGTGAATTTTTTGACAAAATGTTTCAACAGTCTATTTATCTTTGGCAGCAAGCTATATAGTTAACCCAGGACCATTCTATATTTCTACTGACTTTCAGACTGGAGTGCTCAAAATCACAAATAAACAGGTTTTCTCAATAACAGCTCCCTACATTGATAGCGTAGTTGAATACTGACAATGTGCCTAGTATGCAAGGACATATGTGATGAAATCCGAATAACTCTTGATGCAGTGAAACAAAAATAAAGCTTAAGCATTTAATTTTACTTTTTTAAATTTTTTTATTAGACTAGCTAGAACCGATAAGAAGAGAAAAATTAACACAAAAATCACGTATTCCAAAAAAAGTGGACCAACTCATATTTTGTTATAGAATCAAATAGTAAGCTGGTGTCCCTGATTAATAAATACCAAAATAAATAATATATCATTTTTATATTCTTTAAATTAGAACAGTTAAAAATTATAGGCCCGGTCTGTCACTGACAAAAGTTGCTCACTTCTGCTTTGTACCATTAAAATTAGATATATAAAAGCTTATTATATAATTTGTCCAAAATATTTCTTCATATGGAGCAATAAGAGAGAGAGAGAGAGAGAGAAAGAGAGAGAATGAGAGAGAGAGAGAGAGAGAGAGAGAGAGAGAGAGAGACAAAATGAAGATTTTATAGATATGCATCAGAAGAAGAATGAAAATAGGTTAGAAAGATAAAACCAAAAATGTATAAGTATCGAAAAGAATAAAAAAAATTTTGAAGAGATTATCAAGAGAAAACAAAACTGAATTGGAAATATACTTAGAGGCAGAGGAATTATGAAATTTATATTTGAAGAGGAAGTGTAAAAAATATAAAGAAAAAGACACACAAAAAATGGATAATCTTCAAAAGGGAAATAGTTTAAGATTAATTGAAAAGTAAAGCAAAAAATGGACATTCTTAGAGAAGATGGTCTGATTTCATATGTGGAGTCTATCTTTTGGCCACAAACTGATGATTATGAATCCTAGTTTGGGTATGAACAATTCTTCTCTTTTTGGACTCCCTTTTTAAAAAATTTTTCTTATAATCTTTTGCGTCATTTGAAATTAGGCTTTATTTCTAAGTTCAAAATCCATGTTTCACACTCACAAGTCCAAAATAATAATAAGCCATGATAATTAAGGAACTAATTTTAAGATAATAATATTGTTGAAAATGAAAATTATTTAAGTTAAAACAATTATTTACAATGTCAAGCATTGGTGGTCGAGAGGTCAGTGACAGCAGCTTTACAAGCAGTTCCGGGTTAGTGGGTTCGCTTCCCGGCTGATGCTATGACACATGAGAGAAAAAAAAAAATTATTTACAAACATCAAATTATTATATAATCGGCAGAATTATTTTTTTTGTCATTTTATATAAAGTTAATATTATATATTTTATTTATTTTAATATAAAAATAAACTAATTTATGAGAAAAAAAGTAAGTCTTGCTACTAAATTCAAGAATTTTCCATAAAGAAAACTAATATTTTCCTCGATAGTGGCCAAATCAGAGTTGAAACGTCTAGAAATGAGATTAATTGAGAGCAAGTTTTCAATACCTCCAAAAATATTGCGTATCTGAACATCTACTAAAAACATTTCTTGGGTAGGATTAGCAGCTGGTTCAATATTAAAGTAGATTGCTTGTAAGCAAACATTCTTTTTTCAATTTCGATTGCAAAAAATTAAGCGTTTAAAAGTATAAAGAAAATTATCACATTGTAAATATTCATTCTAAAATCTGTTTACGATTCTAAAAATTATTGTTATTTTAATTAAAACTAATTATATTCCTAATAGGTTTCACTGCAATTCTGGCAACTTAAAAAAAAGCAATGAAGCAATATTCTTAAGTTTGTAGTCTATATCTATACAACCAATCCTGACTTATAATAAATGACTTGAAGTCACTCTTTATAATAGATTCATTGTTAACATTTTCGTAGAGACTAAATGCTTTCTAGTGCAATATATTACCATCTATCATCATCATCAACCATTATCAATCCACTGCAGGATGAAGGTCTCTCCAAGTTCAATCCATCTTCTCCAATCTTTAGCTTCTCTTCTCCACATCTCCCCTGCACATTTTCTTATTTCATCCATCCATCTCACATGTGGTCTCTTTCCGGGTCTTTTACGACCTCTTGAAATCCAGTTTAAGATTTCAATTGTCCATCTATTATCATCTCTTTTAAAAATATTTATCATTTACACAACATTCACTCTGTCTTATCAGGCAACTGAGAAGAAAGATCACGGTGTTTCTTGATTTTAAACTCGGAGGTAAAAAGCCAATAAACTCACCACGCTGGTTAATGCGTGTTGGTGAGCAGCCCATCCATGTTTGTATACTATATGAATAATCACATAGTAATAACAGCTGCAACGACCAGAACGTATGAAGTGGACATTAGGAATTTTGTCCCGCTCGGTTCCTTTAAGGCCTCCAAGAGGAATCAAAGGATCTCCTTTCAGTTAATAGCAAACTCCTTTCTGCAGCCTATCATCTATCACAACATTCCGTTCGCTCATATCCTCCATTCACAATTTTAATAATATTTTGGTCGTTATTAAATGCTTATCTTGTACTGAGGTTGTAATTTTATCTGTTTCAGAAGCACAAGTAATCCTAGCATGATTTTCTTTCTTCACTATTTCACAAACGAAACATGTATTAATGAGCATCCAACAGCTTTCGCATATCAATTTTTTTATTTCAAACTAAATTAATTAGTTTCATTTTACCATATAAAATAAACACTTCACATCTACTTTTAAGCTTGGTAGAATTGCTATCATCATTAACTATATGCATTAGAGGCATTTAAAGAAAACTTTTAAATATATATTATGAGTGCAAAGACTGGCACCAACAATGAGAACAATGTCAATAAATACATGAGACAACGAAATGCCTGTTCCTACACAAGCACGTAATGTACACATAAAACTTATGAATTTCAAACTTTTTATTTTCTATTTAATACTTTTTTTAAATTGCAAGTCGCTGTAACGAAGAGTGTTAAGAGAATAGATATGACAGTATTATCATATGTATATATAAAATTAAATACTGCCAAATGCTATACTAGTAATAATCAATAAAATAGAAAACCACATAACATTTAAGTACTAGAAAAATAACATTTAAACTAAAATTCTCTTACGACCCTGGGTTTTGTCTATTACATAAATAGACTTTCTCAAGTGAAAAACAAGTAAACATAACACACACATATATCAATCCCATAATTCATTCCAAAAGCCAACAATTTTTAATATCAAAGGAATTTTTCAATTGTTGTTGGTTTTTGAAAAGAATTATGAATTGAGTCCTATTTTATATGTGTGTGCATTATGCTTAATTGATTTCCATTTGAGAAAGTCTATTTGTTTAATAGATGAAACCATGGCTATAAAAGAATTTTAATATAAATTTGTTATTTTGCTAATACAATACTTAATATTATATGATTTTCTATTATGTATATATAATGAGCTATGCTAATTTAATATTTATAATTATTAACTTCTATTTGATTATTAAAACAAGATTCAGTCTCCAACATTATATAATTGATTAGTAGTTTAATAATTAAAACAGGCAAAACTCACTAGTGAGTTTTGCCTGTTTTAATAACAGTTATATGCAAGCATAAGAAATGGTGATCATGTGATGTTTATTAGTTTAATAATTATTAATGTCATATTCATACGACTGATATATTAGTCCATTCTAATTTCCATCAATATTGGTAATGATAAACTTATAAATATCAAAAGCTTAAAGAATAAATAGATCCATTATATTGTTGAATCTTGCTATACTAAAAAAAATGGTTTTCTCTCCTTATACATTAAGCTATGCTAATTTCAAGTTTAATTAACTTTGGCAATTAAAATCACAAAAAGAGACATTCTGTCTCCATCATTGCATAATTGATTATTAGTTTAATCATTATTAATGTCATGTCTTTATCTGGTTTATTCCGAATTTCCATCAATATTTGCCAAGATAAGCTTAAAAACATCAAAAGTTTAAGTTCTTGAAGTTAGATCCATTCAATTGTCAATCATGTATCAATAGTATTATTTATTCAGTCTGTGAAGAAAGGTTAACCTCATAAATTACATATATATATGGACACACACATATATTGAAACAGAATGGTCTCATGACAAATAATAATGCGTGCACCCATACATATTTAAAGCTTAAAAGAAAAAGTAGAAATGAACACGCATACAAAACTTATTGTATATATTTATTTTAAATATACAGTCTGGAATACTTTAAGTATTGATTAAATCATAAATTGTTAATATTTTTAAAGTTCTGTAAATTAATTAAAATCAAATATATACATATATAAATCTATTTAGGACAAAGTATTTTTATTAAATTTATTTCTAATTTTGACAAAAATGTAAAATATTTTAATGTTAAAAATCAATACAACAAAGTTATTTTTTGTTTTATAAAACACATTATTTACGGATTAAATCCTATAATTTGTTTTACTTAAAGGATTAATATATGCGGAATTCGAACTCAAACTTTCACACGACCCACTACTCTCAGTGCCATCTCATACTGCTGACCCACCTGATCACACACATGTTGGCACTAACAAGGGCTTTGAACATTACATCATCAGATTTTCAATGAAATAGAAGGCTGAAGAGTTGTGAGTTGGAATAGTTTGAAGCATGTCCATTAAAGTATGAAGATTTGCTATCTTAATATAAAGCTGAGCACTGATTGTATATATGTGTGAGGATAGTAATCTAGACCAACTGATGATTGCTGGTTTAGCATGAAATACGTATATTGGTGATTATTTACCTTTTCACCATGTGTGTGATCAGGTGGGTCAGCAATATGAGATGGCACTGAGAGTAGTGGGTCGTGTGAAAGTCTGAATTCGAATCCCGCATATATTACATATATAAATGCAGGTTTAAGCCTGTACAATGTATTAAAGGATTAATGTAAATTAAAAAAAAAAAACTAGAATAATAGTAATTATATGTTTTATTAATTGAAATGAAATAACTGTGTAAATTGCTTTGTTTTTAAATTTCATAGTATACTATAAATAGTGGATTCATATTAATAAATATTTAGTTAGATATTAGACTAGAGAGAATGTTCATAGTAGAGTATGTAGAAAGCTAGTTTGAAGGATAGTTGCCAATCTTCATTTTGGTTGTGTGAATTTCCAGGAGATGCCTTTTCTGTAATTTCATATCCCAATTTACGAAAAAGGCTGCAGTTCATCAAATTATCAAAGCTGATGGAGTTGAGGATCCAAGCATTGTTAGACTATCTATATTCCTGACATCATAATAAACCAGCTTTTTAGACTTGAGATTCCAGTACCATATGTTATACAAGTGCTCTTTTATAAATGCACAGAAATATAGATGAAAGAATCTATTGTCAATAACATATACATTGCGAATATAGTTCTAAAAAAAAACAAAGAAAAACTATTTCACTTACGTAGAGGGATTTGAACTCAGGATATTTCTGACTACTCGCACTCCACTCCATCTCAAGTAACTGATACACATGTCCACACACATGCCAAAAAGATACATGATCTCCAATATATATATTTTATGCAGACCCACCACTCATCAGTTGAATTAGATCATAATCTCCCACACATATATACAATTAGTGCTTCGTTTATATTACCACGGGAATTCCTCAAACTTTAATAGACAGTCTGTCCATTAAAGTTTGAAGAATTGCTACCTTAATATAAACGATCACTGATTGCATATATATGTGGGGGATTATGATCTGGCCCAAATAATGAGTGCTGGTTCTACATGAAATACATATATTGGAGATCAGGTATCTTTTTTTGCACGTGTTGTCATATGTATTGGTTGCTTAAGATGGAATGGTGGATGAATAGACTGATAAAATCCTGAGTTCAAATCCCTCGGATGTATTTCATGCTGAACTAGCACTTATTTCAAAATACATTTTCACCTCTTAATTAATTCCTTGGTCAGCTGCTTCAGTTCTATTTAATTAAAAGTTATTGATGTCCAGTTAGTGTGAGAAATTTTCATATTTTTTTTAAAAAATATAATGAAATAATTTATGATTTTTTTTTCTGCAGTACAGGATTTTCATATCTGCACTCCAATATGTAATATATAGGGGGTTGAACTCAGATTTTCACACGACCCTCAACTATCCACGCTATCTCATATTTCTGGCACACTTGATCACACACATCGAAAAGATAAACAATCAAACCAGCATTCGTCTGTTGGTCCAGATTATCATCACACATATATACAATCAATGCTCAGCTTATATTAAGATAGCCAATATTCATAGTAATACTAAAGTAGTATATAACTTGCGTATACTGAATGTTTCTTATATATGTAAGTAGAGGGATTTGAATTCAGGATTTTTTAATCTATTCATCCACCATTCCATCTTAAGCAACCAATACATATGACAACACATGCAAAAAAAAAGAATGTGAGTATATAAATCATCCACTTTAAATCCATTTTTTGAAAATAAGAGTTATTAAAACAGGCAAAACTCACTATACGTATTGCCACACACAGCAAGCTAGAGTAATCAATGGATGCCAGAAGGCTCATGCATAAAATCCCCATCTAGTGCCTACTCATCCAATATCCCCAGACTAGTTTCTGGCTTGTGGATTTCGTCAGTGAGGAGCCTTGGATCTGAGAGCACAGATCCAAGGCTCCTCACTGACGAAATCCACAAGCCAGAAACTAGTCTGGGGATATTGGATGAGTAGGCACTAGATGGGGATTTTATGCATGAGCCTTCTGGCATCCATTGATTACTCTGGTTGGCACAAGATGGCACTGCTGTATGGAGAGTTTTGCCTGTTTTAACAACAATTATACACAAGCATAAGAAGTGGTGGTCATGTGATGTTTATTGGCTTTAAGACAGTTATTCTTATTTTTTCAAAGTTTCTATCTTGTGATTGAAGCTAGAGTATCTTTGCAGTTTTAACATCACCGTTTAATAGGGCTAGTGAAAAGGGATGATTATTTTCTACGTGAATTCAATTGTTAAATAAACACATATGTAATTGTCAATTTTGAAAATTAATTTTTTACAACTAATTTCATAAATATCTTTAGAATCTATTGCAACTAATGTTTTGGTCAATTTGTCCACCTTTCTTTTTTCTATCTTTTTTTCATAATCAATTCATTTTGATTTAATATTGATCGCCCATTAAAAACAAATAAAAGCCAAAAAAATGTATACCTATAAAATTTGTTTTTTTTTTTTAGAATTTCATATAACACAAATATGATAAATAATAAATATATTGAAAGCATGCTAGGCAGTAATAAAGCTAAATATTTAAAAATAAACACCTTTTCTGTGAGTATATTCATTTTGCCAAATATTACGTTGGCCCAGAAAAGAAAAAAATTACTAACGATTGAATTTAATTTCAAATAAAATTTCAAAATCATACTTACTTAAGACCAATTTTTTGATGATGATTTAATCTCCCGATGTTTTTCCTTAGATCTAAAAATATAAACATATAAGTATAAAATTAATTTTATCTATCTATCTATTCAATAATTATATATAGCTTTACAAATTTTAATTTTATTTTAATTTAATCCTAGTTTTAGTGAGAGTAGCATGGTCATTATGTGCTATGATTCTAGGAATGAGAGGAGATTATATTGAAAAAAAAAAATGTATGAAATAAATCGAGAATAGAATAAATTTTAATCACAGTAACATTATTAAAACATGAAGTGTGAATCAGATCTCAATACAGGTAATAACAAAAAAATTAGAGAATTAAAACAACTTTAAACAAATTTATGGACATTCTTAATAAATAAATAAATAAAAAAAGCAAAATAAACAAATGGTTGTTTAATTAAATAATGGAATTTATGTATGGCCCAATGCACATATTTTGGTATGGTTTAAATAGCCATTTATTTCAATAAAATGAATGGTATTAACAAAATATTAAAATCAATAATTATAACAAATGTTAGCAAGGCATTTCAAAAGGCAAAATCAGTCTTTTTGACAGTAGGCAAAGAGGTGGGGCCTTGCAAACACAAACAACTTCAATTTATAGATATAGGTTTTATCAGTCAATTTGTCAATATTAAGTAAATAATATCAAACGTATTAAAAAGACTATAATAATAAATTATGTATTTTTTTTTTTAGAAATTTTGTATATAATTGAGTTGCCACATATATTGCACTCTGTAATATGGGTAACATTTTGCGAGATCTGATTTTATTCTAAAAACAGTTAACCAAATCATTAACATTATTTTCAGAATAAACCAGGAATTGCTTTCCAAACAAAGAAGAGATAATTAAAGCTTAACAATAGGTTATAGGCTTTTAATATGTTTTGGAAAAACATTCTGCGCAAACAACTGGATTGACGTTTGAATTAAACATGTTTTCCAAGAACATTTTAGACAATACGTTGTAATACTTTAAAAGAGCTTTGGAAAAAAAAAAAAAAAAAACAAGTTTATAATGCGCCAGAGTAATGAATGAATGATTCTCATATCCTTCTATCAGCTGAATCAGATTACAAGAAAAGCCAGTTCAAATGATCATCACTGTGGATAGTACTTTTAAATATATTCATTCTGAAGTAACGATAAACTAAGATTATGTTTCTAGCCTGGCTTATATGTCTGGTTACGATACTCTAAAAATGTATCTCCTTCCTTATCCATCCACATAGCAAGAGAGTTGTCTATTTAAGCCTTAATATAAAATGGAATCATTGAAAAATATATCAACCTAATTTAGAAAAAATCCACCTACCTGTCACAGTGTTATCTAACTCAATAAAGATCAAAAGCTATGGTAAAACATACAAGTTCATCATTATTATTCAAATCAGCCCTGAACTATAAATTGTAATAGTAATAATCAGCCATTAAGCTAATGCACATGTGCTTTGTGGATTTTTAACTATAAATGAATACTTTCACTTCCAAACACAAGATAAAGTCTTTCTGAAAAGATACATAAAAGTTTTGGTTAAAAGATAGATTGACTCATTCTATCTTTTCATAAAGACTTTATCTTGTGTTTGGAAGTGAGAGTTTTCATTTATAGTTAAAAATCCACAAAGCGCATGTGCATTAGTTTAATGGCCGATTATTACTATTACAACTATGAAATATGTAAAAGGTTGGCATGCCCCAGAATGGAATCATTCAGTTAATATTGGTACCTGAAAACTGGAGCACATATGGGTGCATACAATAAAAAATAGTATTAAAGAAACTTTTCTCATTCGATTGTGTAAAAGGTCTTAAGAAATACATTTATATATCATTATTTTTCCATGTAAATATTACTTTTATCTTTTTTAATTTTGCCTTTTTTATATATACAATGTTATTTTCCCAATTAGTAATATGTATAAGAAGGGGAGGAGGGAAACTAACATTTTCTTATTATTGATGGATAAAACAGGCAAAACTCTCCATACAGTGCACGCAGTGCAAGTCAGAGTAATTTAATAACAGTTAAGAGCAAGCATAAGAAATGGTGATCATTTGATGTTTAGTGGTTTATTGATGGATAACTGAATCAAAATCATTGATCACGCACAATTCTTAAAGAATATTTATAAAATACAATCCCATTCTTAAAAATTGAGAGTAAAAAAAATGGATATGTTCATATGGGTGCCTGGTTAATGCAGTAGTCCTGTGTCCATTTTTTTTTAAAATTTTGATTGTTGTGGAAGGATTTATTTATTTGGTACTTGTGACTTTTGACCCATGTGGCCACCAGAGGCGCTGGTCAGGGTCAACCAGAGAAATGCTTAGAGTAGGGGCCCCAAATGCAGCATTGCAAATTCCATCTGAAAGGTGGCACTGTTCACAATGCGTAAGCACAGGAACATTCCACCAGCTGGCTGGTAGCAAAGCTGCCCGCTTGGTGGCGCTGGTCGCAGTGCATAAGCCCATTTAGCTTACATCGTCTGCTACCAGCAGATACCAAGAACCTAGGTGGCACTGATTGCCGTAAACACATCTAGCTTATGCGTTGTCTGCTAACAGCGACTACCAAGATTCTAGCCCACTATGTGGCGCTGTTTCTCCACGGTTACACATGGAAAAACTACACATTGATAGAGTTTATGTACATACTACTTAAAATATGAATGGCATATAATGTACAGGTGTGATTAATTAAGAAGCTACAACTATTTAAATATTCTTTCAAACTTAATAGTATCACATGCTATTTCACTGTTTTATAAATGGATGTATTTTTAAATTTTTTTTTTTTTAAAAATCGATCTTTTTTTTTTAATTATTTACTCTATGTCAAAATGTTATATATAAGTCGAGCGGTGAAATTTGCTATCATGGCCGCTTGAATGGCATCATAGATTTACATACAAAAGTACGCTATAATTAGACAGGTTTGAATAAAATTATTGCGTAGAAATCCTCATAATTATTCATAAAATATTTTATTAATCTATAAGTCAATTCTAAATTTAAAAATCGATCTTTTTTTTTTAATTATTACTCTAAAAGTGTTTTTTTTTTTTTAAAAAAAAAAAAAAAAGCTAATTTTTTCTCCCTTCTTTCAAAACTAGAGACATTCCAAAGATAAAATCTAATATATTTAATTAATAGGGGCTTTACTAATGAATAGCTATGGTCTATTAGTGAATTGGATTGATTTAATGAGACAGAAACTGATATATGATGAATTATATTTATTGACAATTTCATATATACTTGATATAACCCATTACTTAGCGTTGGATAATGCACCAGGCATTTTATTTACTAAACAACATTACTCTAGGCCATTTAGCAAAATAAATTTGTGGCTATTATTTAATTGCACTAATTTTATGCTATATAATAAATCACTACATTCCACTTATTAGTTATGCCCTTTCATCATCAGTTCGAGTGGCTATTATACATGTAACCAAACGAAGTCTGGAATGAAGTTTAATAATACATCCGATTATGATAAATTTATATATTAAATATGGGCATATAAAGCCTCACAGATAGCTTTAGATCGAACGGGTTTTCAAGAATGCTTGTGTTCAACGCCGAAGATTGCATATTATGGAGGTAGAGTTGGCTATAAAGATTTTACTAATACGCTACGCACAAGTAAAATATAATAATAAAGTGGCTCCATCTTATATTTATTTATAAAACAGCACAATGATAAAATATTGATAAATTTCACATCCGCCAAGCCGAAGTATATTATAAATTAAATACCATACATTAAATGAACACTAGTTTTGTCAGCTTGATTAAAAGAGCCAACTCTTCTGTAGCAGGAGAAATACATATATGCTACTGACGGGTATATATATACACAAACTTTCTTAACATGTTAAACTATAATCTTTATTATTTCTATTAAAGGAAAATATGACTGTAAAAGAATTTAAAATGTTTGTGCACTTGTGAAATTAATGTAATCACACACCCATCAAACATTTATTTGTCTATTGCTAACAACAAATAATAATAATAAATTAAAAATAGCAGATAAAACTCTGGCAGCAGTTAAAGAAATTATAAATATTTGTCTCATATTGGATTAAAAATATAAATATATAAAAATTGATTTTATAATATTAATCTGTTCTCAAGATAACAAATTTGGAAATGTATTGAGTAAAAATATCCTGTCACCATTCAAGATTTGTTTTGTCTTCTACAATCTTCTGATATGGAAAATTTTCCAAATTAGTTTCTTTATTCTCTTCATGCTTGTTTTTTATAAACCATTCTTGCTAAAGGATCTAAGATCTCCATAATTAATATAAAACTGAAATACAAAAATATATGACCACTTGCTTTTAGTATCAAAATTATATAATACAATTAAGTCAGATTAAGATCAAAACCTTAACGTGTTTGAATTTCAGAATCCAACTTGGGATCGGGAGGTTCCAGGATCAATTCTGCTGCTTATAATAATTTCTTATAAATGCTCAAGAAATAAACCCATTACATTTTTTTTTTAGCTGTCCAGTTTTCTTATTGTCATATTTGAGTAAAAATTTGAGAGATTTCTTTCATCAAGAACATTTCTAGATCGCTTCTATTCAGAAATGTTTTTACATTAATAATCAGAATTATCAGAATTTAGCTTCCAAAAAATGAATTATTTTACTTTCAAAACAGTTAAATTTAACAAAAAATTTAAAATAGCTTTAATAACTGAAGAAAATGATAAGAAAAATGTAAAAAAATTAGCCTGCCCAAAAACAAAAGAATTATATTTCAACCAATTATAACATGAAATCTCCACTGATTCTCTGTATCTTAGAAATTACAATCGCTGAATATTCATTTCTGTTGCCTTTTCTTCATCTAAAATTAAATATTTTAAATCAAAATATTAATCTAGCTACATTATTAGACAATATAGTGTAAAAAATAATCATTATTAGACAATATAGTATAAAAAAATAATCCTAAAATAGTCTAAAATAGCAGTCGAGTGTTGTTCACTTTCCCACACTTATTTTTCTTCTAAAATTTAAAATTTTTCGAATCAAACTTTATATTCCAATAAATTAATGTAAAACCTTAATTATGAATGTAAAAAATTACGTAAAATATATTCATTTATGTTCAAAATCAATTATGAAAGCATAAAACATTTTGTTTTGATTTCTGACTTTGACAGTTAGAAAGATCTGGGGAACAATTAATGGCCAAAGCTGTCAAGGCAGGACTATATAACAATTAACGTCAAAAAAAAAATCAATTTTTTTGAAAAAATAATGCCAAATACGGATTTTTTCTGAACTAAAATTTTAAATTTAGATTATGCTATGAATTTACGATAAAATATGCGACCAAAAATGGCCAAGAGATGGCGAATGTTGAAATTACATTTAGATGGAAATATCAGCTAACTAGTTAAACTAGGATAATAAAAAAATAATCAAAAGCTTTATTGCTTGGGAGTTCATAAGAAATTTTGAGCTCAAGAAAAGACAGTGAGTATAATCCAAGGTCCTTAAACTCCAGTCTGCTACTCTACTACTGCACCAATCATGCAAGGCATTAACTAGGATAGCATTTTTAAAAAAGTTAAAAATAGTTTCAGTATGGGATATTAATCCAATGTTCCTCACTGATGAAGGCCAGCTCCGATCTAGCATCTAATGATTATTCAAGCTTAAATGATCTGGAAGCAGAATTGTGGCTTCTAATACACAGATTTATAGAAATAATTTGATTTGAAAGCAAGGCAGAAAGTTTATATTTTAAGACTTTCAGTTTATAAATAAAGGGGGTGGGGATTTTACAAATTATAAAAGTTTTAAAGGATCTTCAATAATCAAATAAGCTTAATTTATATTAACTGTGTATTATAGCATAATCATATTACATCAAATTAATTAAACTACAATAACATTAAGAAAAGTCAAAAACATAGACACATTTAAAAAATAAAAATTTAAAACTGGAAAGTATTAGAGCCACATGAAACCTATAAAAATTCGCAATTCACAGGTTAAATCTAACTCATAATTTTTTATGTCAATTACTCCACTATAAAGAGCAGCATAGCTCACAATATACAAAAATGCCAGTGAAAAGGTGATTGGTTCTTTCTGCAAACTGCCTGCACGCCATTTCTGAACCAATTCATGTGTTACATAGCAACATAGTTCAGCTATACACCACAAAAATTTTAAAGTGTTAGCATATCTGGATCATGACTTATGACATGAAATATAATATTGTGTTTCATTTGTTAACTCAAAATGGGTCAATACAGCAAAATTAAATTTTGTTTTAAATGGGGCAAAATTGCTACTGAAACATTAGAAATGAATCAAACTGCATATGGTTACTTAAGCCATGTGTCACAAAAACATTTTCAAGTGGTTTCTAAGACTATGATGGCAGGGAGAGCAATGAAGATGATCTATAAAAGTATAAAACATGGTGTCACATTTTGTGACATAACTTGACCCAGACACACCATGTATGATGGCAATCTATTGGGCAATCATATTATTTGTAGATGTTCTCTAATTAAAAAAAATATATTTATCTTTACAAAAGTATGACTTAATATATTTATCAGCATCTTCATATTTGATTTGAATGTTATTAAACTTCTATGCAGAATTAAATCACATACTCTTTTGATAGCAAACAATTTACTCACACAGTCAAAAAGTATTTAAATAAATTTATACCTTTTGAGTAGATAAACTCACTATTAAATTTTTAGGATAATTAAAAATGGCCATCATGTTTGTAAAAAACAAAGTACAGTACAACAATTATTCTTGTATATGAAAGCAAAAACAAGAAGCAATTTTAAAATGAATGTTATGATGTTCTTAGTGACAATGTTTACAGCTGCTGTTTTTATGTCAAAATCTCAAAAAAATTATTAAGACTCAAACTCAGTAGGATATAAAGAAAAATATTTCATGTCACAAATCATCTCAATTTTATATTTATATGGCAATACAGTGCTCATTTTGTGTTACTAGTCAAGTGCACCTAGATAAAAAATTAAAGTGAAATCTACAAATTTCAGAAAATGACTTCATCAAACAAAAAATATTAGATGGGATGTATAAAAATCTGAGAGGAAAAAAGGCAAACCAAGATTTCCTTATAGTTTAGAGTGAGTTCATTCTGGAACAGAAATAAAAATAGATACAAGAGGCAATAATAATATGTATGTTACGGAGAGTTGACAAATGAGATACCTAAATATTCTCAGGGCAAGAATACAAGATACGATTGATTTTTTCAAAAGTATATTTAATATGTTAGTCGATTTCTCATGAAGTGGTATAAATTAAAAAAAAATATTTTTCCAACTATTTAACTGTTTTTAAAATTTTCGTTTTCATTGTAATACCTTAAAGAACAGTATATATGATATATATGCTGAGAGATATAAATTTCTTTAAATTAAAAAATGGTTTTCAAACTGTAAAACATTTTAAATACTTAGTTTTTTATTCAAGAGGTGTCGCTACGATTTAGAAAACTTTAAAGAAAAAAATAGCAGCATTATGATTGTGAATACCGCTCTGTTTATATATGTGTTTCTCAGTGAATTGAATGTGTATACATAATCAGCTTAATAGACAACTATATATTTTAATCATATATTTATTTTCATCTAATCGACTTTCGCTCAAAATTGAACCATGTCAAGATATTACGGTAATTCAAAATGTCACGTGATTTACATATCTTCTTAGCACACCCTCTATTAAATGAAAATAAATATATGATTAAAATGTATACAGTAGTTGTCTATTAAGTTGATTATGTTTACATATTCAAATCAGTGAGAAAGTATATAAGAAAGACAACATAATGGTTTTAAAAGTAATAATCAAGTGAAATATATATATAGCCATTTTTTTTTTTTTAAGATCTTTATTAAATAAATGTCTTTAATAATAGGGAGATGATAAATGTCTCTCTCCAAATTATAATGATATTACTGGTGGGGTTACTTTTGCCAATAAATAATCTATCAAGAATTGCAAATGCAAAGAGCCTCCTTGGATTTCAAATTATATCTCCAATATAGCAAGTTGAATCCTTTCGTCCAGGTATTGCAAAATAGCTTCTAAAAGTTTAAGCATAAAAAAATAGGAGTTTTGAGTGAAGTCAATAGAAATTGATATAATTTGGACCGCTATTTATTTCCATGGTTTTTTAAATGAAAAAAAAAAACAGAGAGATAATGCTTTATATATATTATTTAAAAGCTATGAAAAAGTTAACAATTATTTAGTTTATAAAAAGGTAACAAAGTAAACCAAGAGCTCAATACCTGAAGGAGAAATACCATCATCTATAGTAAATTAAAGAGCTTGGGGAATCAGGAGATTTCAATAGGTATATGTTGAAATCAATATACATCTACAAACTTCAGATTATTTCACACTCGTAATCCAATATTAGATTTAAATTTAAGTAATTCGTGATGATAGCTTATTTAGCATTGGGTTGGGTAATTAAAAAATACTAATCTTGTTTGAGACTTGAGAAATCTTTTACAGTTCCCAAGACCATGCTCAAACCCAATTCATATGCACAGCAGGATAATATTCCAACTATTATGACCTGAAGACCTTTATCAATGGGGAAAGTTGCAATGCATTACAATTGTATTTTAGTTATCAGTACATTGTCGTGCATCTAACTAATCTAATTCACCTGGAACCTTTACCTTCTAGCTAATCATAGCTTGATGATCATTTATTATCCAAATTGGATAATTAATTGGATTTCAAGTGGGTCAGCTAGCGAATAAAGATCTTAAGATATGAACCTTAAGCCATGCACATGATAGGAGAAAGTAATATCCATTATATCATCTTTATGCTGTTTTAAGAATATGATATAACAAATCTTTATTTACATTGATATTAGGAAATTTTTTTATCTTTATAATACATTTATATTTGTATCAGAAAAAAATGCGGAGCTGCAAAATATCATTAAGCAATGATTGGAAAAGTAGCAGAGTATTACCATTTCATTGTTAAGAGGCATTCATAAACGGGTAAGGTTATTCTGACGGAGTTAAAGAGGCAGAAAAAGAAAAGTAGATGAATGACCATGTAAGAAATCAAGATACAGATATTAAAAAAACTTACAATAGTATCCTTCTTAAAAGACTATAGAAATCATTAAAATTAACAAATATAAATGTAACAATTATTGAAACAATTAGAAAAATCATATAATAATGTATATATAAATAGTTTAAACAGGCTTTAGCCTGTACTCAATGTGCTTTAAAATTTGCAATAATCAAGCATATTTTGCGGATAGAGAAAACCTTTCAAACCACGACACAAGATAGCAACTTTTATAAAGATAAGAGTGACTTTCTCATCTTTATCCTAAATGTCCACTTACCTAGGTGAATCTGAAGCATCTTGATTTGGAAGAGTGAAGTAGTTGTTTTCTCCACTGTTTAAGTCCACTATTTTCTTTACAAAGATGGCCGCTCTTATCTTTATAAAAGTCACCATCTTGTGTCGTGGTTTGGAAGGTTCCCTCTATCGGCAAAATATGCTTGATTATTGCGAAATTTTAAAGCGCACCGAGTACAGGCTAAAGCCTGTTTAAACTATTTACGTATGCTCTCAGTGCACTCAATAAATTAATTACTAATAATATATATGCAAAAATAACAATAGAAAATATGATTTTGATAATATAAACATAAACAAGGGATTGAAACAAAAATGTTGCTTACTGCTTGCATTATTTAAATTGCATCTATAACAACTCCTTAGATGTGGAAAAGAAAATGTAAAAAAATAGGAAATCCTCTGCATTATAATAATTCATTTTATACATTGTGCTACGCTGATGATCAAATACTTTTGCTCGGGATAACGATGATTTGAGCTGTATGGCTAGAAAATCAGTAAAGGAATTTAGAAAATGGGGTCTGGAAATAAATATTACAAAAGCAAAAATACATGAGGTAATAAAATATTGGAAGATGGACAATGGATAGGAAAATGTGAGGAATATAAGTATCTATGCATAAAGATCCCAGAGAGGGGAACAACAGATGAAGTTATAAGAGAAAGAAATATACAGGTTAAAATAAGCTATAGTTATGATAAACGAAATATTGTGGGATCCCAATTTATCAAGTTAATAAACGACAAATATATGAACCAATGAATGGAAAGGAAATTAATGGTTGCAAATATGAATTACTGATAAAGATCCCCAGGAAAGTCAAAGAGGGAGTGCATAGCAATAAAAGAATTTAAGAAATAATAAATATTGAACAAGCTATAATAAATAACAACAGAATAGGACAATTAGAATAATATGGCCATGTACAGAGGATGTCTCAGGAAAAATTCCCCAAAACAAATATTAAACACAGATTTACAGAAAAATTTAACAGAAATTTGCATTCGCACAGCATCGAAGACCGATAATAAAATAACGGAAGGATAGAAATGTAATTATATAAAAATACAATTCTATTATCATATTCAATTTAGAAATGACTAAAGGCATGCAATATTCAGGGACTAAAACAGTAAAGTAAAAAAGGAAAGAGAGAAAATGGAGAAAGAACAAATGATAAGACACAGAAAAAACTGTAATGGAAACAGACAATACCTTTTAATATATTTATATACTTATTTATATTAGCAACTATTCATTTATATTTATGATGGACATTAATAAATTATTGCCTTAATTTTTAAAAGTTGTACAGATCTTTGAAATACATATATGATTACAAAAAGAATTTGCTAATTTTGTTCCAACTTAAAATGTTTTGCTTTCAATACTCGAGAGATGAATCCTTTGGAAAATCTTGTTAAGAATTGGACAAATCTGTTGTAAGAGATAATGGATGTCATTTTATTAATGTCTCCTTCAAAATATTCAATATATATACTCTAATCAGTTTTCCTTAAATTCTATCTCCAAGTTTGATAATTTTCAACTACAGGAATATGAATTCTAGAAATAAATAGACTTGTTTTATGTTAGATGATGAATTTACAACTTCTAAACAAGGTATTAATATGGCCACAGGATTAGAAAAGGAAAGTCAAACAAATGGAACCACTTAATCTATTAGAAAGTTCAATATTAAATAAGTTAAAATAGTAGAAATAAGGTTATTAAAATTTTCATATTGGTAAGTATAAAAATTTATTTGAAGAATAGTTAAAATTACCCAAAAAATAAAAATGAGTCTCTGTGTAAGAGACCTTCAAACACGATGAGTTCTAATAGGATTAGGAAATTATTACTACTGCTACAATACTACTATTTTTTTTTAATTAAAAAATAATTGGACCAATATATTAATTAAATGTGATAAATTTTATATTAATATAAAAGCAGTGCTTTCAATCAGCAAAATGTGAAAAAGAATTCATTGTAATACTTTTTGCTTAGAACACAAAATTATTTAAGAATGAAGATGATTATTTAAAACAGCTGAAATGTATTTAATATAATAAAATGTATTGCATTTAGAAAAAATGTTGGAGTAATCATTTCCTATTTACAAATCCTTTCCACAATAATTCTTTTCTACATTTAATTGTTTTTATTTACAAAAATAATTTTGCTATGAGAATAACTGTAATCGTAAAGAAATAAATAAAGCGCCAGTCATGTGATGTTTATAAATGTATATTAAAATCTCTGTGCACTCACCCACCAGTAATAGTTTAAATGCACAAGTGAAGTCACTTATGCTTAAAGCATATCCTTATATATCACAACAATTACTGACCGTGCTTATCTCATAGTTTGAATTTATTATATGCCTGATGATCAAGTTGACAATTATACTGGTTGGTGTATATAAGAATGCACTTTAAGCATAAGTAAATTCACTTATGCTTTTAAACTATTGCTGGTGGGTGAATGCATGGAGATTTTAATGTACACTTATAAGCACTACATGACTGGAAGTTCGTTTCCTTCTTTACGCTTCCAATTATTTTCAGTGCTTAATAATAATAGATTTACATTTATAATAATAACTTGAAATTTATTTATTTGAAACCATTTTACCTTCAATTGTTTTTATCCCATCATCTACAAACTTTTTAGCTGCAGCAGGACTAGAAATAAATTTATAAGTTATATGTGAGTAACATATAATATAAGTGACAAATAAATAACAATAAATGAAATAAATACTTTTCTTTCATATTAATGAACATTAAAATCTTATTTACAACTATAAAGATTACACGTAAACAAATACAAATTAATTTTACAACAAATTATAAAAAATAAAATTTTATAACAATGAATTTGTCATATTTATAATATCTGATTTGGAATTTGTATTTCACTATGAATACAATTTATCCAAATTACTGCGAACACTTTTTAGCAAATCCCTTTATTTGTTGTTCTTGAATATATATGTACACAGTTAAGAATACACTTGTATAATTTATATTTATTTTCTATTTATATTATATATTTTATTTTATATTAACTGGATTATTTTATTTCGATTTGATTATTTTATTTTGAGTTTGATTATTTTATTTTATTTAGGTTTGATTATTTATTTCAGTTTTATTACTTTTTTTTTAATAATTTTATGTTGTTTTGTTAACATTTTTTATGGTATTATTTGTATAGTTAAGTATTTTATTTTATTTTGTTGATAATATCATAGCTCTGAAGAAGACTGCAGGATAGTCGAAATGTAGGTGTATGTATATATGTACAAATAAAGAGCTTTGCTAAAAAGTGTTAGAAGTGGTTTGGATAAATTGTATTTATATAAGATATTACAGCAAAATAAAGAAAAGGAATTTTGGTACTATTTTACTATGAGTTGTATTTCTGGTTAATCTTCATACATTACTATAGTTAATCAGTTCATAATTTTCTACTCTGAAAAATGTTTATTAAAATACAAAAACAGAGATGAGATGGCATGATGATACCAAAAAGATTAAAATTTGAGAATGATAATGATAAAGTGACCACATATCTCCAAAACGTTTTACAGCAGTTTTACAAGAAGTATTTTGTGGATTAAAACGGAAAGTTAAAGGAATAAAAATTAATGAAGATTATTTATATTATCTACATTTTGCAGATCATGTAATGTTTGCGAATATTACTTCAGAGTTTCAGTAAATGTTGCAAAAGTAATCAGATGAAAATAAAAAACTAGGATTCAAGTCAATGGATTTTTTTAGTTTGCCCCCCCCCCCCCCGATAATCATGAATTAGAAGGTGTTAATAGCTGTAAATACCATAGTCAAATTATTAATACAGATAGAAACATAATGGATGAAATTAATCAAATAATTAAACTTGGCTGGAGTATAGAAATAACATGGTATTAAAAGAAAATATGTCTAAGTGTTTGAAAAAGAATGATTTTTTCATAGATGTCTTATTTATGAATAAACTTGGACAGTTAATCATTGAGCAATACAAAGACTTCATAATATGTTAAGAGTAATAAGTAGTAATTGAAAAATGAAATATAGGAATGAAAAACAAATTGAAATGAGTGACATCATGGAAGCAATCAAGAGACTGAAATGGAGATGGGTTGGCAGAAAAATAAGATAGAGAGTTAAAGTTTTAAATTGGATTAAAAGAAATTATAAATGGCTTAGATGTGATATGAATAAATGAAATAAAAAAGATGGCTGGTGTGATGTGGATAAAAGAAACTACAATCAGATGCTGGATTAAACTTGAAGAGCTCTTCATTTGCCAATATATTGATAACAACTGAAAATGCCCTTCCGGTAAACAATATTTAATTATTTTTAGATAAGTTTCCATTTTTAAAATATAAAATATGCTAGTCAAACAGACATAACACTAAAAACAACAAAAAATACATAATCATTGTGTATGATCAGGTGGGTCAGCAATAAGATGGCATGAAGAGTTGAGGGTCGTGTAAAAGTCTGAGTTCGAATCCCTTATATATCACATTATATATGTGCGTGTGTGTGTAAACCTGTACAGTGTAATAATAACATTTTATAATTTTTTAAACTAAATACAACTTTATTAAAGTCTGAAAAGTATTTTTTTTATCGCTAATTTTCAATTACAGCATTTCAAATTAAAAAATGAAATTGAAAATCTAATATTTCATTAGCAACGAAACTTATTTGGCAATTACACATTAAAACTATTGAATGAAAAGTATAACTCTAAGTATAATTTTTTTAAATGGCTTGCTTTTAAGTAATACTAATATTTTTACTATTATATGTGTATACGCATGCATATATAAATGTTTAAAACAGCTATAGATATATTATATGAAGAATAAACCAGTAATGTAGATAAAATAACTTTAAAATAATTCACTTTAGAATGATTTTATATGTGCGTAAATAAATATTTTATGTGTTAATTTCTGGCAGTGGCTTTTATTTATTAATATTTAAAATATAAATTAAAATATAGATTTTTTTCTCGCCTCTCCTACTGAGTTGGGTGAGTTGGCAAAAATGAAATAATTAAAAGGAAGTTACCCTTTTATTTTTGTGTGGTAGTGGGGGAAAGATTGGGTAAAAAAAAAAAAAGACCTCTTTAACAGCAGTTCAAAAAAGAACAGGAAAGAAGATATTTATCACCAAAGACTGTGTTAAGTGATTAGGGTTTTAACATTCTTCATAGTTATCCTCTGGCTAAGAATAACAAGATATACATTAATTACCAATAACAGGATGTGATTGCCTAAGAGCCAGATATCTGAAATAAAAAAAAGTTGGTGTCCTAGCGGTTAGCGTAACTGCCTTCCAAGCAGCCGGCCCGGGTTCGCTTCCCGGTTAACGCTTTGACAGATAAAAAAAATTCCAAGCCTGCATTGTAGTATGAACATTTTTTTCAAGTTTTACCCTATCTGCATTCAAATTCAAAATTATAAGCATGGCAGGCAGATGAATTAGCCATTATGCCTTGACTTGGTTCCCTATAAGCAGTTAAGTTTGCTTTGAGAATAAAAGAGATAAATGAGAATATTTCTTAAAACTTCAATGTATTTTTTTTTTGAAGTGACAAAAAGATCATCATCATTTTCAGTTACTATTAAACAACTGCAGAATGAAAGTTTCTCTTTGTCCGATCCATAATCTCCTTTCTCCACATCGCAACAATTTCCTTTTTCATCCCCCCCCCCCTCTCATATATAATGTCATTCTAGTTCTCTTTCAATCCAGTTTAAAATTTCAAACACTCTTCTATTATCAGGTTTTTTGTCAGAAATATGTCCATTTCAGCTCCATTTTCAGTTTTTTAATTCTTTCAATAATGACTATTTATTCTTTTGCCCGTGTATTTCACTTTCAGTCCTTATTATTCTCAACATATACCTCTTCATTAATTCATGGAGTAGTATAAAATCTCTATACTGTTCTTCTGTTTTACATCTAAAAATAAGAATTAATAAAGCATATTTATTAAATTTTTTTATTAAACTCAGAGGTATATTTTCTTTTAATATTAATTATTTCTGTTAAATACAAGTACAAAACTCTCCATACAGTAGTCCTACTAAGTGTGAGCCTTTATAAACAATGGATATAGGAAGGTTTGTGCACAAAATCCCGATCTAGTGCCTACTCATCCAACATTCCCATACTAGTTTCTAGCTTGTGGCTTCCATCAGTGACGAGCCTTGGATTTTGAGAACACTGCAAACCTCCAGTAGCCACCTTTTACCTATTTAGTTAACCATAAAGCTAGGAGCCAAAAATGTAAAACCATAATGTTTCCAACCCAAGTTCATTTCCTTGTATAGTCATATAGATCTGAACTCAGTTTAGCATCTATATATTTTGGTGTCTTTCGTTTTCAAAAACCACACTCACCATTATCTTATGGGCAGTATAGGTATAAAACCATCAAAACATCGCATGATTATCATTTCATATGCTACCATATGCTATTAATAAGACTATCGAGCTCTCCATATAGTAGTTCCACCAAGTAAAATCCTTCGTAATCAATGGATGCAGAAAGATTTGTGCATAAAATCTCTAACTAGTGCATACTCATCCAACATCCCCATACTAGTTTCTAACTTACGGCTTGACTAGTTTCTATCTTGTGGCTTTCATCAGTGAGGACCCTTGGATTTGAGAGCATTGTACCTAGATCTTAGGATCTAACGCACTACTGTACGAAGAGTTTGATACTCTTATTAACAGGTTATATAAGCATATGAAATGGTGATCATGTGATGTTTGATGATTTTATACCTATCCTGCCAATAGGACAATGATGACTGTGATTTTTGAAAAACCAAAGACACCAAAATGTACAGATGCTGAACTGATTTCAGATTTATATGGCAATATAAATGATTGAGTTTGGGTTGGAAACATTATGGTGTTTTCATCTTGGGATCCTAGCTTTATATTTAACCCAGTAAGTAAAAGGTGACTACTGGAGGGCTGCATTAAATTGTAAGATCTAGATGCAGTGTTCTCAAATCCAAGACCCCTCACCGATGAAAGCCACAGCTAAAACTAGTATAGATAAGTAGGCATTAGACAAGGATTTTATACACAAATCTTCCTGCATCCATTGATTATGAATTCGGGAAACTTGTAAAGGGGGGTAGGGCTTTTAGTGGCAGCATTATCAGAAAGAAGAAGAATAGACGGGATGTAAGAAATAATCAACGGGTAGCTAATTTAGATATAAATGTAGATGTGGAGAGAAATGGGTCTGTAAAATTAATGGTAAGCAAGTCATTTATAAATGTAAAGGAGAAGAAAAAGTCAAAAGAATTTATAAAAGAGTAGTTAAACTAAGTATCAGCCTTTCAAGCTAATGTACATGCGCTTTTTATGAATATTAATACTAATAAATGAATACTTTCACTTCCAACACAAGATATGTCTTTTCGAAAGAATAGAATGAATCCACCTATTCTTTCAATCCAAATGCTTATATATGGGCAAATCTTAAGTACTGGAAATGAAAGCATGAGGATAAATCACTCACTTTAAATTACTTTTTACTATCTCTGAATGAATGACGCCCATGAAATTATCTAGGAAAAAAGAAATTGTTAAAATTGGATATTTGAATATGCAAGGGGGTAGGAGACCAGAAAAGTGGCTGGAATTAAACAAAGTAGTTAAAAATGAAGAACTTGAGATACTAGCAGTAGAGGAAACACATCTAAGAAAACAAGATACTGGAAGACTTGGTATGGCAGGCTATAAATAGAAAACATGGGAGTTATATAATAATAAAAATATTTAAATACTCTTAAATGTCAAGAACATTTGTGGTTTGAGAAAAGATTAGGAAGACAAGAATGGATTATGTCTATAGTGTATATAGCCACTGGAGATAGTCAAACCATAATGGAATGGAACAGTAGCATATATGAAGGCCTAGTTAAGGATATACAGAATTTCAAACAAAAGGAGAAGAGAATAATGGTTATAGGGGATATGAATGGGCATATTGAAATAATTGACAAGAATGGGCAGCTTTTGAAGAATTTTGTCAGAGAGTAAATTTGAACATTGGAAATTTGTCAAATATTTATGAGAGATAGGCATATTAAAATAATTGACAAGAATGGACAGCTTTTGAAGAATTTTGTCAGAGAGTAAATTTGAACATTGGAAATTTGTCAAATATTTATGAGAGACAGTACACATGGTCTACAAATAATATATTTCACACAATAGATTATGTATTAGTAGAGAAAGATGGAATGAATAAAGTATGGAAAATTAAAGTGTTTGTTAATGAGGAGAGAGTATGTAGTAGTGATCGTAATTTCTTTATAATAGAAATGGTTAGTAATGTGATGGAAGATAGTAATAAAAGTAGAAAGGATAGTGAAAGAAGTGGATGGAGAATGAATGATGGGAATAAATTAGAAGAATATAAAATACAAGTTGAAAAAAACCATGGAAGAGTTGGTTGGGAATGGATATAAGGACTGGTGTGGTGAAGTAGAAAAGGTGGCAAATAGGGTTTTATGTGAGAATATTCAGAAGAAGAATAAAAGTAATAGGAAAGTGAAAGTTAATAAAAGTGTAAAAGAGAGGGGAAAAGCATGCAGAGAATATAAGTATGCTATTAAGAACAAAGAAACTAAAAAAGATGTTAATGTTAAATAGAAAAAATATTTAAAAAAAAAAAAGAAATTGGCTAAAATAGATAATTATATAGAGAGAATGAAATTGAATAGTAAATTGTTAGAGAATATTAATAAAAGTGGAAGAGATGGGAGTAAAAAATTTTGGAAATACATTAAAAGGAATGTAGGGGGGAGAGAGAAATAGTATTACTAGATAATGAGGGAATAGAGTGTAGCTTTAGAGAAGAATGAGACAATCTTAAATAAATATGTAACGGATATAGAAAAGAAGGATAGAGTGATAACAAACATGAAAGCATATAGTAATAGAAATATTAGATCTACAGAAAATGAACTGAATGAGGCAGGGAAGAAACTGAAAAGTTGGAAAGGCAAGAGGTTTAAATGGATGAGATGGTAATGAATTTAGGACATAGGGCAAAATTAAAACCATTATCATGTTTTAATAAGATGTCACAGAAGAAGAGATTTTTTGGGGTAGTCAGAGTAATACAAGAATAAGGCTACTGTTTAAAGGAAAGGTAAGGATCATAAAAAGTTAAGCAATTATAGGCCAATAGCAGTAACATCAGTGTTATATAAATTTTTTGCATATATGGTGTCTGGAAGGGTTGCAAAATGGATGGAAGAAAATAATATAGTGGGAGAAATGGAAGATTTTCGATGAGATAGGTATATAGGACATAATTTATTTGAGTCACATAACTTATAGATATGAATAGAAATATAGGGAGACAGTTATATATGGTTTTTATAGATATAGAGAAGGCATATCAGAGAGAAAATAGAAATAGATTATGAGTAAGTTTAGTAAATTTGGGAATGAATGGAGCTTTAATAGATTTATTAGAAGATTGTATGAAAATAATTATTATACATATCAATTAGAAAATATAGAATCAGTTAAAGTTAAAAATGAGGTGGGACTAAGGCAATGATACCTTACGTCACCTATTTTTTTTTTTTGTTGTATTTGAGAGAAATGAAGAGAGCAATAGAAAGATTAGGAAGAGGGATAGAGATACCATTAAGAGATGCAAGAGAGTGAATACATTATCAACTCTTTTATTTGTTAATGATATCTTCTTATGCACAGAAAGAAGAGAAAATATGAAAGTTATGCTGAGGACATGTGCAAGGGTAGATAAACAAATGGGGATTAAATTTAGTGAAGAAAAATCAAAAGTAATGATGATAAATGCTGGGAAAAGGGAATTTTTATTGGGGGATATAAAGTTAAATGTGGTAAATAGGTATAACAAAAAAGAAAAGAGACATAAAGAAATTAACGGTGTTTTCATATAATAAATAAGATATAGCAAGAATTATATGAAAATGAGTGGCAGTAGCAGGATTAACTTATGGTAATGATGCGTTATGTGTTAGTAATAGGGAGTTAGATTACTTAAAAACACTACAAAGAGAAGTAGAAGACATGCATTAGATGTAGATGTGTGGACGGAAAAGGAGGCAATTGAAGAAAAATGGGATGTTCAAGTTTTTATATGAAAGGTGCAAAAAAAAAAAAATGAAAATGTTTGGTAGATTGCAAATTTATGGATAGTAAAAGAATAGTCAAAATAGTATTTAATTGGGTTACGAGAAAAGGACAGGCAATAGGATGGGTTAGAAAGGTAGTACGGTATGCAGAAGATTTGGATAAAGACTTTATGTCAATATACTTGTACAAAAGGTGGGATGATTGGGTTAGGAGTATTGTTGAATTTTATAGTGGCAAAGAATGAGATAGAAAAATAGATGCATTAATAAAAATATGGAGAGATGGAGAATTGATACAGAGAGTAAAAAGAGTTTAAATATACATAGAAGTAAACAGGGATATTGGATGTGAGATAATTTATGACAATAGCAAGAGAAGTAGTTTACTGTTTAAGGTTCAAACAGAATCATTAGTACCAAGGGAATATACACATAAATGGAGAAATGTAGGTGATTTAGTCTGCAAGTTATGTAAGGAAGATGTGGAAAATATTAGGTATCTGTTAATTGAATGTAAATGTATACAAGCAGAAAGGGGTTACAAAGAATGAAGTTACGGGAGAATAGATATAAACAAAATGATTATACAGAAAGTAGGTTCTTGGTTTTATGCTGGGTTTGGAAAAAGGGGAATCTAGATATAAAGGCCATAGAGTGGACAAAGACGATGTTGTGAAAATGGGATGGAGCAGGATAGAGAATAATATGGGAAAAATTTAGGGAGGGGAATGGAAAGGGAAGGTGGCTAACAGGTTTCTCTGGGCATAGTGACTGAGTTTCCTTACTTTGATAAAGAAGAAGCCATAGCGCACCACACCACAATGACAGTATTTGAAATGTTAACACAGACTATAAATGAGTTTTAAAAAAATAATAATAAAAACAGTAAATAATATAACTGATTGTATTAATGACAGTATTAAAAAGGATGAGCAAAAAAATAGAATGAAAATAGGAAATCTGAATGAAGAATATAAAAGAAAATTAATATGATAAAGACATCATTTAAAGTACATTGTTGATAACGTTATTGGGAAGTAAAAGTCAAATAAAAATAATTAAATGATGAAAAAAAAAAAGGATATAGCAATGTTAATAGAATTCGGAATATCTAAAAGATTAAATACAGATCTTATAAAGGATAAATTGAAATTAATGAATGTTTACTTATAACTTAATAGAACTAAGAAGAAAAATGCAAAATAAAGGTTATCTTGTCTCAGTTTTAAGATGAGAAGCCATTTACCTTGTGAGCGATATATATAAACTATGATATAGCACTTTGTGCACTCGAGAAACAATGCCAATTTGTCTCCAAGTTAGAAAACATGTTGCTGGACCAACTATTGTTTGAAATGCCTGACTATAGCCAGAGGAAAACTTTGCTGAGTGAGCCAAATCTGATTTATAAGATAGCTCTCAGAAAATGTACGGCACAGGAAGTAATGTTAGAAGAAGCATCAGAATTTCAGACTTCAGTCGGAATGCAAAGTAATTCGAATACTGTAAATAAAGCACAAGCTCTAGCTTTGAGTTTGAAATGGCAAAGGAGAGTTTGATCTGTTGTTGCTGCAGTGTAAAAGGCCATGTTAAAAACTTTTGTAAATTTAAAATGGAGAAATGTAATGTTGGTAAAATTAAAGACATTTAGCTCGAGTTTGCAGAAACAAAGACAAGAGTAGCAAAATGTAGCTAAATCCAAACTAAATCATGGGGAGGCAGATTAAGAGGCAAAAAATCTGTTAATAAAATGATGAACATAGATGATGACTATATTGTGTTAGATGTTGCTGTTTGTGAAAATAAAATTACAACGGAAGTGGACAGCCGTGCTGGCCTTTCTGTTGCCATATAAAGACTCGATAAAAATTAATAGCAGCATTAAAAGAAAATACATGCTTCAAAATATGCAGGTATTTGCCACAGATGTTATTGGCAACAGAATTGACATATGTGGTAAAGTTAATATATCTGAGAATATTAATGCTAAAGCTATTGTTTTACCATTGCACATTGTGAAGAATAACATATAGAAAGAAACTGGTTTTGTCCATTGGGAATTGTCTTAAAATAATTAAGAGGATTCAGTTTGAAACAGAAGTTAGAAAGATATTTTCCCATTTATTTAAGCCAGGATTACATGAATTAAACACATGGCCGGTGGATATTGAAATTGTAGGTGATGCTCTGCCTATAGTATGCAAATTGTGTAAGGTTCCTTTTGCCTTAAAACCGAAAGTTGAACAGACTATTAAAGATATGATTAATATAGGTGTTCTGACTCCAGTGAAAGGTTCATTATGGGCTACACCAGTAGTTGCAGCTATGAAACTGGATAGGCTCATTTGAATGTGAGATAATTGCGTTATACTTAATAAATTCATAAATAAAGAAGTTTATTGTATCCAGTGCCAAGTGTATGTAAAGTTTTAGCACCGCTTCAGGAGGCGGCTTTTCGTTGCACAAATTTATTTAAAATCAGCTTTTCATCAAATACCCATTATGGACAGAATTGTTGAATTGCTAATAATCAGTACTCATCTGGGACTTTACAAGTGTAACAGGTTACCTTACTGGATTACATTTGCTCCAAATGTGTTTCAAACAAAAATGGATGGTTTATTTCAAGGCATGGAAGAAATACTCCTTATTTAGATGTCATTTTAATAACTGCTCATACAGAAAGTGAATTGAAAACATGCATGTTGAATCTTTGTGCAAGACTGGACAAAGTTGGAACTAGAATTAGTCTTCTAAATGTATAGGGGCTATAAGTAAAATTAAATTTATGGGTCATGTAATAAACCAGAAATAAAATGCTCTAACCCGGAAAAAGTTAAAGCTGTTAAAAATGCTCCAAAACCTAAAAAACATAAAAGATTTACAGGCTTTTCTAGCTTTGCTCAACTTTTTTGAGTTTCCTGAAAAGGAAGTCACACATCCTTACATCATTGTATGAGCTACTGCATAAAGAACAGTGTTGGAAATGGACTAAAGAAAAAGATTTATTAATGTCTAAGCAGCATCTTATACAGCAACCAAAAAGTGATTATTACAACTGACGTTTCAGATTTCAAAATAGGAGCTGTCAATTCGCATCGAGGAGAATGCCTTATTGTGTATGCCTCAAGGATGCTAACTGCTGCTAAAGAAAATTGTAATCAACTTGACAAAGAAGTGCTGGCTATATTTGTGTTAAAAAGTATCATCAATACATGTATGGACGTAAATTCTTTATTTATACGAATCCTTATCCATTATTGGGAATTTTTGGCCATGATAAGAAAACTCCCGAACAAGCCAGCCAACATTTGATTCATTGGATTAATGTGTTGGCATCATATGATTAGGTATTAATTTACAAGCTTGGAAAAGAAATTATTTACGCTAATTCTTTATCGCACTTGCCAGATGCTTGTGAATTCTAGAAAAAATATATAGAAATAAATTACATTGATACTTGAAAGCAAAAAACTGTAAATAGCTCCAAGGTTGAAAAGTGAACAAATAATGATCCCGGATATAAAAGCTTGAAATTGGATTCAATTCGAATGACCTAAAATTCGACCAAATTACATTGCAAGACGTATCTGGAATGCTTGTGATAGCCTATCTAAGGGTAGTGGATGTATTCCAAGGATGGATCAAGTGCTCATACCATTAGAAGCACGGAAGGAAATACTGGGTATGCTATACCAAGGACATTCAGGTATAGTGTGAATGAAAGCCTTAGCTCATTCATGTGTTTAGTGGCCTAATTTGAATCAGGATATATCACTTATAATAATTTCTGTCATATACACTTCAATGCAAACAAATTTTCTTAAAAACTTCTTTATTTCCTTACAGTTCCAAGTGTCCAGCAGTCTTCATCAGAGCTACAATATTTGAATAATATAATATAAATACATAACCATCACTTCACATATATATATATAAAATATACATATATGTATATCAAAATATACACATATATCTCCTACATACATATATAGATCCACATCACCCATAGATATATAGATATAATTTGTTTGCACTGAAGTGTAATGAAAGAAGTTATTATAAGCGATATATATATATACATGAATATATGAAGATATGCAAAGAAAGTAAAAGAGAAGAATAAGAGTTGAATCAGGATATTGAACAAATGGTTAAAAACTATGTTGAGTGTTAGCCTACTGCTGATTTACCTCCAAAAATTTTTAATTCATGGTCAAAAGCAATATGACCATGGCAATGCTTACATTTAGACTATGTGGGTCCAATGAATGGTTATATCTTCCTAGTTGCAATTTATTCTTATTCAAAATGGTCAGAATATAAGCTTGCTAAAACACAAGCACAGAGTGTACTATTCATGCTTTAAAAGAGATATTTGCAGGCCGAGATTTTCCGAAAACATATTGAACAATGGGACAGGATTTACATCACAAGAGTTCCAGGAGTTTTTATCCAATAAAGAAATAAAATACATACTGCTGGAATCAAATGGTTTAGCTGAGAAAGCAGGGCAACATTTGAAAGTGACACTGAGTAAAACATCTCACAAAGACATACATGAAGCTTTGGTTGATGCGATGTTTCATCAACATTCAACTCCTAATATGTCAACAATGAAAACCCTAGCTGAAATATTGCTGCGGCATTAAGTGCCGCATACACTTAATGAAGATGTTACTGGATAAAAAAAGTTATTGTGAATAATAATTTTGATGTTGAAAAGTTTAAAATAGGTGAGGGCGATCTAGTATGGAGTCATGATATTTTAAAAAGGAAATACTTTCCTGCTGTTGTCATGGAAGTTCTAAGTATATCTGAATAATAAAAAAATTCTGAAGAGACATGCCAATCATTTACGCTTTCAGCAGAATAAAGGCAATGCTCAAATTACGTTACACAATGGCGTGCTGTCATCTCTTCGGAAATACAAAACAAAGGAATGCTCATAGTTAATCAAACCGATCAACCCTATTTGGTGGAAATAAATACACAGGCAGCTGATCAGATAATGCAACCAGATCCAGCGAATGTAATGGAAAATCAAGAGAAAAAAAGAGATTTACTTCCCACCAGACCCACCTGAGTTCGATGACAACCAACAAGATTGCAATATTATTTTTTGTAACCAGAAAAAGTATTTTTTAGAATAAGGGAGAAATGGATTATTCTGTTCAATTTGTGTATATTTATTGTAAATAAAGTTTAATAAAATCTTATATTATACATACAGACAGTACGTTAAAATTATTATGGGTATAAATGTACTCTAAAAAATTAGCATAAAGCTAAAAATCTGGATTTGATATTGAACAAAGTCAATATATTTAAATGAGCTCTACTGCATATTCTGGACTGCTTAAATACAAAACAGCATTTATACAATCGTGTGAGTAACAATTGTACAACCTTGTAAGCAGAATATACAATATGTATGCTATCGTTGTAGAAGTCAGTGAAATGATTAAAGACTGATATTACAAAAAAGGTTAGAATGTCTGTGTTAAAACCAAAGTAAATGGATACACACAGATAATTGGACTAGCATATAATGTTTGTGTATATCATTTAGCTAATTATCAGTGTTTATTTCCTTTAAATTATTGTAGATGCATATACAGCTGGTAAACATAAATTTTACCTCTGTATATAGCACTCAGTATAGTCTACTTTTGTCTATGAAAATCACTAAAAAAAAAAAAAAATGTTCTAGCATCATAGATTAAATCCATAGCCAGATAGACACCACAATACAAATAATTTGTTGGAATATTGCACAGCTGATAGAATGAAATAGAACTATTATAAAAGTTGGAGAGAGAAAATAAATATTATATTTTACTCAACTCTTAATTCAATATTTATACTACACACAAATACAAATAGAAATTTTATGCAGACAGTTTATAGACGTTTTTTTAAATTCCACAAACCAGATTGAAAGTTTTTGAGAGCCGAACTTGGCCTTGGGTTGGAGGTTCCCCACCCCTGCACTAAATTGTACTTTCAAATGGTAGATAGCTTTATTTCATTCACTTCTGATAATATATATTTTCACATTTAAGATGTAAATATAACATTTTTTTTTTGAAATGAAAGATACTGATAATATAACTATACCTATAGCTAAATGTATTACGATATCTGTACATAAATAGACAAGAAAAATGAAGGTCCATAGTGACCTAGATAATGATATGAAGTCAGATAATGTGCATATCAACAAATAACTAATAGCAACGACAAATGTAGTATGTAACCAATGAGATAAAACTATATATGCTATGTTTAATATTCAAATATAATATACAAATAAGCAAGTAAATAAGAATTACGGTAAGGCAAAATAAGCCTAAAATAAATTTATTAATCTGCTAAGTGAGTCTTTCAATATGGAGTATCTTTATCAAAGCATGACTGAGAGGTAATCAACCAAATGTATCGGCATTTCCATATACTGGGCAGTAATTTTAAAGAATTTGCATGTATAACAGTTGTGTGTGTGCAAATAATTGAAGCTATGTCTATATTGTCAAATTAAATAACCAGCATTTGTTGAGGGGTATACTATTGGCTCTAACGTTTATCATATTAACAGAATTGATTATGTGCCCAGCTTCCTTATCTTTCCATTTCTTGTGATCGCTTTCAAAATAAATGATCTTAGCGGTGGCAGATTTAAAAGAGTGGCTTGTGATCTTCTCATGATCACCAAATACTGAGCTATATAAAGTGTTAGATTTAGCTTCGTTACATAGGTAGACATGCCGAGATATTCTAGATTTCAAATTAGCATATGTTTCACCGTAATATCTATCATTGTAAGACAGACAGTTGAAGGCATATATATACTAGCTGCACTTTGTTATTGATTTTATCTTTAGAATTGATGAGTCTGTAGAGGAATTAATAAATTTATTTTATGCTTATTTGCCTTACTGTAATTATTATTTACATGTTTATTTGTATATTAAATATTGCCTAAAATATTAATCTTCCTACTTTTACATACTCAAATATAAGTATATTGTTTATACTGAAGTTAATATAATTAGAAGGAATTTGAATTCAGATTTTCAAGCTCCCTACACCTATGTATTCCATCTTATACAACCGATACACATGAGCACATACATATATATTTAATATACGAACTTTTGAATATTAATATGTAATTTTAAAATATTTTATCAACTGATTATGTGCAATCATAATAATAGTTAATTAGAGATGGAAATTGTAAAAATCCCATGCCATCGAAAATTAGAAAGAATGTGAGAATATAATAGTTATTAATAATGATGGTGAAAGATATTTAGATAAATAAGAGATGAAATTGGAGGTTAAAACATTATTAGAGAACTAAGCAAGAAGCCTAAGAAATAATCTGAAACAAAGTTTGATTATAACAGCTATATAATAATACTAATTAATAATAGATGGATAAATAAATCTAAAAAATAATTAAATAATATACTGCTTTTGAGTCAGGTGACATTCAAGCACTGGAGATAACAGAGTTGATTTTTTTATTCAGGAACTTCTTTAGATCACAATCCATTGTTTTATCACTATTGTAAAATGAGTAGAGCATTTAGACTACTAATAAAGGCTTTAAAATTTAAAATGAAATAATGAGTTAGAATAAATTAGAAAAATAAGAGATAATCATATGATAGTTATGAAAGTTAAATACTCATGGAGAAAAAGAATTTTATAAATTAGAATAAGAATAATAGTGGATAAAATTGTAAATAAAGAGATACAAATTTTAATAAAAATAGAGATAAAATATGAAAATATCCTTTTTGTTCATGGAGATAGTTTATATACCATAAATTCCTATACCATTTTCCTATGAGAATGGTGTAGAAAAGTTAATAAAGGCTTTAAAATTTAAAATGAAATAATGAGTTAGAATAATTTAGAAAAATAAGAGATAATCATATGATAGTTATGAAAGTTAAATACTCATGGAGAAAAAGAATTTTATAAATTAGAATAAGAATAATAGTGGATAAAATTGTAAATAAAGAGATACAAATTTTAATAAAAATAGAGATAAAATATGAAAATATCCTTTTTGTTCATGGAGATAGTTTATAAACCATAAATTCCTATACCATTTTCCCATGAGAATGGTGTAGAAAAGTTTAAAAGAGCTCTGATGATGACTGCAGGGTAGTTGAAACTGTAAGCATGAAGAAATAAATCATATGTTAAAATTGCATTGTAAAGTGTTTATTAAGGAGTATATGGTATATTATATATATATAATTGATCAATGCAAATAAGGAGAAGTGGAAAGAAGTTTTAATACTTCAATAAGAGATAGTTTATGTGTGAAATAAAACCTCAATATCATGTAAAAATTTGTCAGCATTGTTACTATGTAAAAAACGTATTCTAATAACTAAAAATAGGTTTATGAAAATATAGTGTTTTACAATAGAAACAATGGTTACAACTATGAAATGTGGATTGATTAAAATCTGGACAATAACATCACTGATCAATGAGGAAAAGCATTTAATCTTTAGAAAGAAAAAAATCAATATTTCTCAGACAAAGTTATAAGCTAGAAACTAATCTGAGGATATAAATGGATAAAGTCATACTAGATAGATTTAATAAACATCAATAGGAAGTAGAATTAAAGTAGTAGGATGTGTTGCTGAAAAGCATAATGAAAGTTGGAATCAGTAATGTTTTGATGGTTTAAAAAAAAAAAAATAAGAAGAAAGATAAAGAATAAAAAATTAAAAAAAAGTTTTATGAGGAAATAAAGAAAAGAATGAAAATCAGAATATTTTGTGTGTAATTTAAATATAAAAATATGATTTCATATAAAATACAATTCCATTGAGAAAAAACATGGCTGACGGCAAGAGAGTATCATAGTAAGACTTATATTAACTTAAATGACTGAAGATAGCAAGATAAAAGAAAAAGACAAAAATGGTGAGAAGAAGAGAAAAGATAGAAAAGACTTCTTGTATTGAAAGCAATATTATCCATCATGTTATCCTACAAAATAGCAAGAAATATTCTTGGACATTTATTATTCACAATTAACTTTCATATCTGAAGGTTAATTTATGTAATATTAATGATGTTTACTTACAATTACAGCAAGATCAATAAACTATCACCCTAATTCTTAGATGTTGCAAAGTGATCAACTGACCTAAAGATTACCATTCTTGGATTTCACAATTCCATAGTTCAAAGTCATCAAATTTTAGAAAAACTAACTGAAGCCAATATAAATATAATTTGTCCAAACTTCAAACACTTTTTAGCAAAACTCTTTATTTGTACATACACATACCTACGTTTCGACTGACCTGCAGTCTTCTTCAGAGCTATTATATAATGAACAAAATAAAATAAAAAACATAACTATATAATAACACCATAAAAAATTTTAAACAATAAAAAACTAAAAACAACATAAAATATATATATTAAAAAACTGAAATAAATAATCAAACCCAAATAAAACAATGAATATAAAATAAAATGTACTACATAAATAGAAAATAAATATAAATTATACATGTGTAATTCCTAACATTATACATATATACATTCAAGGCCAACTATTAATCTGAAAAATTATCTATTTTATTATTATTAACAATCTACTAATTATCTCTATTCTTCATAAACTTAAACTTTATGATTAATAACTAAAACTTTTTTAATTTTAAATCATATAATATTTACTATTTCCTTACTCATTCTTCTTTTAAAATTAATATTTTATATTTATTATAATTTCTGAATATTTAAAACCTATAAACATTATAATCTTTAAACTCACCAAGTCTATTTTGATCTTCTAAATGAAAATAAAAAATCGTTTTTTTCAAAAAATTATCTTATACCCTAGCTCCCTCTATTACATATTATTTAAACTAAATATATATCCCCTACAACTCTTTATTTATATATATCTTTTTTATTATTATTATTTTTTATTTATTTACACTTTAACTTTATTATTATTATTATATAATTCTCATAAATTTATATTATACTGCTTTATAAGTTTTTATATATATATTCCCTACAACTTTATTTACATATAAATTTTTTATTTTATATACTTTAACTTTTATTATTATTTTTTTACATAATTCTCATAAATTTTTATTATAACTGTTTTATACGTAAATATTATGCTAATTTTATTAATTTATTATTTTCCTATTATTTAATATCTATAAATATACCCACATTTATACTCCTATTTAACCTAACCATTTTTATCATCCCCAACTCATTTATAAACAATTATCTCTTTACATATTTACCTCTATATATCTTATTTAATAACTATAACTATACCAATCTCATCCTAATCCCAGAATCTCTATTAAATTCTGGTTTTATCTTTCTTATTAATATAGCTTCTTTTATTTTTCTTTCTTTAATACTTTTTGTATGTAACTTCATTTTTATTGAACTTTGTGTAAATTTGTGTCCTGTTTCTTTTGTATGTATATATATCGGTGATTTATTATCTGCCATATGTTGTTTTAATCTTGTTTTTATAGAATTTTTTGTTTCTCCCACATATTTGTTATCAATCCCACTATCTAGACATTGTTTGCATTTTATCACATATACTCCATTAATTATTTCTTTATTATCTTTATTATATCCTATGTATTTGTTATCTATCAAATTAAATAGGTTTTCTCTTTTTTTATTAACTATTTTTGTATTAATTATTCTTTTGTATCTTTTATTAATCTTCTTTATAACTTATTCACTATGATATTATTATTTGTTTTTATTCCTATATATCTATTTTCACCTTTATTTTTTACTCCACTCTTTTCATTTTTATTTATCTTATACTCTATTTTTCAAATACTTCTTTTAATTATATATACAGGGAAACCATTCATTTTTAACTCATTGATTATTAAATCTTTTTTGTTTATTATAATCTTCTTTCCTTGAACAATACATTAAAACAACATATGGCAGATAATAAATCACTGATATATATACATACAAAAGAAACAGGACACGGATTTACACAAAGTTCAATAAAAATGAAGTTACATACAAAAAGTATTAAAGAAAAAAAATAAAAGAAGCTATATTAATAAGAAAGATAAAACCAGAATTTAATAAAGATTCTGGGATTAGGATGAGATTGGTATAGTTATAGTTATTAAATAAGATATATAGAGGTAAATATGTAAAAAGATAATTGTTTATAAATGAGTTGGGGATGATAAAAAATGGTTAGGTTAAATAGGAGTATAAATGTGGATATATTTATAGATATTAAATAATAGAAAAATAATAAATGAATAAAATTAGCATAATATTTACATATAAAACAGTATAATAAAAATTTATGAGAATTATGTAAAAAAATAATAATAAAAGTTAAAGTATATAAAATAAAAAATATATATGTAAATAAAGTTGTAGGGAATATATATATAAAAACATATAAAGCAGTATAATATAAATTTATGAGAATTATATAATAATAATAAAGTTAAAGTGTAAATAAATAAAAAAATAATAATGAAAAAAGATATATATATAAATAAAGAGTTGTAGGGGATATATATTTAGTTTAAATAACATGTAATAGAGGGAGCTAGGGTATAAGATAATTTTTTAAAAAAAACGATTTTTTATTTTCATTTAGAAAATCAAAATAGACTTGGTGAGTTTAAAGATTATAATGTTTATAGGTTTTAAATATTCAGAAATTATAATAAATATAAAATATTAATTTTAAAAGAAGAATGAGTAAGGAAATAGTAAATATTATATGATTTAAAATTAAAAAAGTTTTAATTATTAATCATAAAGTTTTAAGTTTATGAAGAATACAGATAATTAGTAGATTGTTAATAATAATAAAATGGATAATTTTTCAGATTAATAGTTGTCCTTGAATGTATATATGTATAAAGTTAGGAATTACACATGTATAATTTATATTTATTTTCTATTTATGTAGTACATTTTATTTTATATTAATTGTTTTATTTGGGTTTGATTATTTATTTCAGTTTTTTAATATATATATTTTATGTTGTTTTTAGTTTTTTATTGTTTAAAATTTTTTAAGGTGTTATTATATAGTTATGTTTTTTATTTTATTTTGTTCATTATATAATAGCTCTGAAGAAGACTGCAGGTCAGTCGAAACGTAGGTGTATGTACAAATAAAGAGTTTTGCTAAAAAGTGTTTGAAGTTTGGACAAATTATATTTATAGGATATTACAGCAAACATAAAGAAAAGTGTGATTTTGGTAATATTTATGAAGCCAATATATTAGATATTTTTAAAAGCTCTATTAATAAAATTTCACTCAGACGTTTTAAATATACTAGATTTAATCAGCTTCCAAAGAGTCCAACTTTTGCAGAGTACCAAAATCCAGTAATTGCTGATAAATTATTAGAAAAAATATGTGAAGAGAAACCATTAAAAAAAAAAAAAAAATTAAAGGGCCTGATCCTTTCTATATAGGTTTATTGGATGTAGAGACACCATTAAAAGAAATACTGTCACTGACAATGAAATTTCCAGCTTTATATATTAGGCTTCTAAGAACAATATCATAACTATAGGTTTATCTTTCACAATATTCTTCCAGTCTAAATTTAATAAAAATAGTAAATATTAATGAATTTGTGCAAGTCTGATTAAAAGAGGTTACTAAAAACAATTATATTTACTGTTTTTAAAAATCTTAGGAACCAAAATTAAATTATGATTTGAAAAATTATTCATCATTATTCATACATACATTTTTCAGAACTTTATTATGAAAGCAAAATAAAAGATGTCTTAAACTCTAAGAAACCTAATAATGATCAAAAAATTGCTATCCAATATCATTATGCGAATCTTACAAACTCTTTGAAAAAATATTCTTAACAAAAATTGGGAACCGTTTAGCTTTTTTTTTTCTCATGTGTCATAGCATCAGCCGGAAAGCAAACCCGCTAACCCGGGACAACTGCTTGTAAAGCAGCTGTCGCTGACCCCTCGACCACCAATGCTTGATGAACCGTTTAGCTTTAAAGCAGTTTAATTCAGATCTAGACAATTATAAATTAATTACTTATATAAGTAACCATATTGACAAAAAATTTTGAACTAATCTAAATACTGGTGCTATTTTTATTGATCTAATCTCAATTTAAGATTCTATAAAAAAATGAACCCTTTAAAGTCTTTATAAAATTTTTAAATGCAGGAAATCATTAATTTTTTTTTTTTTTGTTAAAATATTTTCTAATAAAAAAATTCATTAGATTCTATGATAATTGTAGCATAAAAATTTAAATAATAGCCTCCTATAAGGTTCAATTCTTCACTTATTTTATTTAAAATAAAATATAGGAAACTTATCTAATCTTATTCACTAAAAAATCTCTCCCAGAAAAAAAAAGTATTTTAATAAAAATATGAAAAACTGAAAATCTTTTAGAAGACTGTGGGAGTTATCCTTAATTCTAAAAATACAATATGTCTGTCTTTTGATCAAAGCAATAAAGAAGCATCTCATAAACAAAAAACTACAACATAGCTTCATCTCATGCTTCTTAGGAAAAATTTTGGACCATAATTTAATTTACTTACTTCATTTATCACCGAGTAGACGTAAAACAACATATAGACACAATTTCCTTTGAAAAATGATCACACTATTTGGAGATTATGATGCAAATATACACTATGATCTGTTTAAAGGAAAAGTTTTCATTAACTTATTTTTAATACGTACTTTTACCAGGTTTACCCCTCAAATTAATATTTTTTTCTGGATAGTCATTAAAGAAATTATTCAAATCTTCAAAAAATAATGATGTAAAAAATAAATTTCTTGTAAGATTTGAAACATTTTTTTTTTTTAAATCCAGCAATAAAGAAAGCTGGATTTGATCTTCATAGATATTATTGAAATCTCATCCAATGGTTCAGAATCGTCAGTAGTCAATCTGATTACCTGCTTCAAAAATATTAATAATCTTGATGTTATTAATTATGGTAATCACAAACCGTAATCCACAAAATTGATGATTAACCAATTTTTGTTTACAGTAGCAGAATTGAAAGTTTTAATAAAACTACGAATGAATTTGAATCCTGACTGGAATCTGTTCAGATTATTTTACAATGATTGCCATTAAAAAAACAACAACAACTCAATAAGCAGAATAAATAATCATGATGTTACTTGCTGAATATACCACATGGATAAGCAAAAAAATAATCAACAAACTAATATAATGTGAAATTGTTGGTAATAATAATAATAAGACACTTTATTCTGATGATATATATCTATGCACCAAGACCTAACTTTTATTTAGTTGATTAACCTAAACACATTATTGGGCTAACTCTGCAAAAGTAGATTTAACATAAAATTATTTAACTACTTAATTACATTGCTTAAATGCCAAAAACAAAGAATCTAATATTAATAATAAATATTTAGAACCAGACTGAAGGGATACAAAACAATAACAAACAAATGTAAATGAGATATTTATTTTATATAGCGCTATGTTTTTTTATAAACTGTAATAGTAATAATCAGCCATTAAGCTAATGCATATTGTAATAAACTAAGAATGATGTATTGTAAATTCTAGAAAATTTTGCAAGCGTCATTCATTCAGGCATAGTAAAAGTAACTTATGATCGCTTAACATCTTCATGCTCTCATTCCCAAATGCTTAAGATTTGCCCATACATAAACCTTTGGGTTGAAAGGATAGATGATTCATTCTTTCTTTTCACAAAGACTTTATCTTGTGTTTGGAAGTGAGAGTATTCATTTATAGTTAAAAATGCTAATCAGCCATTAAGAACTAAGAATGACGTATTGTAAATTCTAGAAAATTTCACAAGCGTCATTCATTCAGGCATAGTAAAAGTAATTTAAAGTGATCGCTTAACATTTTCACACTCATTCCCAAATGCTTAAGATTTGCCCATACTTAAACGTTTGGGTTGAAAGGATAGATGATTCATTCTATCTTTTCACAAAGATTTTATCCTGTGTTTGGAAGTGAAAGTATTCATTTATAGTTAAAAATCCACAAAGCACATGTGCATTAGTTACTATTATAATAACAAACAGATACATTGTACGGGCTTAAACCTGCATTTATATATGCAATATATGCGGGATTCGAACTCAGACTTTCACACGACCCACAACTCTCAATGCCATCTTATATTGTTGACCCACCTGATCACACACATGCTGGTTTAGCATGAAATACGTTTATTGGTGATTATTTATCTTTTCAACATGTGTGTGATCAGGTGGGTCAGCAATATAAGATAGCAGTGAGAATTGTGGGTCGTGTGAAAGTCTGAGTTCGAATCCCGAATAACAAACAAAATAAAATTTATTAATACAGAAATATACATATATACCAATTTACATAGATCAAACAACACGGTCTGGATCAATAGTAATTGAACCAATGTAAATATGAACCTTGAATAAGCAAGAGTCATTTTTTACATAAAAAATATCTTTAATTTTTATAAGTTGTCATTACTATTAAAATAATATCATATTTATATATGTTAAAAAAAAAGCCACAAACATAAAAACTCTTAAAACATACTGCTACAAGTTTTTATTCTTTTATGAAAGGTCAATATAAAGTTTAATTTTACATTACGGGCTATGATTGACAGAAATCAAAATCTTATTTCACAGTGAAACAGTATGAATCATGAATTATGTAGCTTAATTATACACACATGATTTACTAAATTTTTAAATGTCATTTTACTTTTACTTAACAACAATAGAAAGTATTTGACTTCAGCTGACCACTTAAATTTATGGAGAACTGTTTTACAGCTCCAATAAATAGGTTTTAACAATTATTTATTATAAAAATCATTAATCAATGAGTAAAAGTGAAAAAAATACTGTTCTTTACAATATATATATATAAATAATTCTGGCATAAATGCTAAAAAAAACAAAAACTTTTATTTTTGGCACTATATAACTATTTAAAAAACAACAATACCAATCAAACAATTACATTCTAATTAATTACATAATGAATAACAATTACATTCTATGCACTGCATTTTATATATAGTATTAAACAATGCTATAATTTCCTATTTATTGTAGTTATTGTTGCCTAGCCACGTAACTTTCAATAAAGTTTATATAATTAAATTATACTATTTCTAATTTAATAAAGAAGAGATAAAACATTTTATAAAATTAATTAGAATAATATATATCATTAGGTACAAAATATTTTCTTTATGAAAAGATTAAAAAGCAAAAACTCTAGAAAATGATTCAAATAACCAAAGTTGGTAGGTATTTCCTAAATAGTAAACATTTTAAGTCACGTTAGTGACATTAGTTTAAATGATTTTTTTTTCATTTAACTATGTATTTCATTGACGCACTCCCTGCATGATTTAACACAAAAATGATGGGGTTTGAATCAGAAGTCTGATGCTTTTAGTGCTCAAGTTTCTTAGGAACTTCTAGGCGATAAATCATTTGATTATATTGACACCCAAGCTCAAACCATGATAGAGCAACATATAACTAGTTTTCTAAAACAGGCAAAACTCTCTCTACGTATTGCCACTCAATGCAAGCCAGAGTAATCAATGGATGCCAAAAGGCTTGTGCATAAAATCCCCATCTAGTGCCTACTCATCCAATATCCCCAGACTAGTTTCTGGCTTGTGGCCTTTGTCAGTGAGGAGTCTTGGATCTGAGAGCACTGCACCTAGATAATACATTTTCCTCTACTAAAAGACAACAATCTTCTCCAACAAACTTTAGAGGCAACTCCACTAGTAAAGGTAGATTTTGGTGTACACACACATATAAAGCATATATACAAATAAAAACATCAAGGCATAATGGTTAGTATATGTGCCTGCTAAGTCCAAGATCTGACATTCAAATCTGAGCTGAATTTAACTTTGATCATCTTTTTTTTTTAGATTATAAATAATCTTAGAAAAAAATTTTTTTTCAGTTTACCACCTACAACCATTACCCACTGGTAGGTAAATGAATGTCTACCTATTCTTAGCTGAAGGATAAAGCAACAACAACAAAAAAATCAATACCATTTGGGGAATATATTCTTCACAGTTCATTTTTGGATAGTTGTTCAAAAAGTCTTTGCTCTGCATTGGTTACTTAAAGGATATTTTTAATTTGTTTACCTTTATTCAGAGAAGGAGAATGCCTTCCTAAAATTATTTTAATACAACTTTCAAGGGGGAAGGGGGAAACAACTATTGTTATGATGTTTCTCAATATAAAAGTAAAAAATATATAAACCAAATAAAATATATATTAATTTTGTCAATTTCTAAAAAATCACTTTTAAATACTAGGAACACATTACAAATCTAGTACAGACATTTAATTCAATTAAATAACTTTCTCTGACGATAATAAACTCTCTTTCCACTAATGCTGTTTTCACTCTTATCAGAGCAATAGAATTAATAACCCAATTAAACAAATATTAAACAAAAAGTGAGATAAACAGCAGCCTTGTCTCACATCTTATCTTACTAATATCTGTCTCTAATATGACACAATAGTCATATCTTTTAATCTGCACCTTTTCTCTTTAAGTCATCTAATTTAATAAGTAATCTAATTCATTCTCTCATATAACACTTCAAGATCAATGAAATATCTATTAATTTCCATTCCTATATATTTCCTAATTAACATACTATTTTTATTGCATTTTTATTCTATCTTTTGTAAGCCCCATCACCTCAGATTTAATCTGTTAAAGATATAGCTCTTCAAGATTCTCAGCAACATCTTGGTTGTATGTAGAGTGATCTAACTGTTCTAAAATCCTCATTTTTCAATATAATGGGATGTTCTATAATAAAATCATAATCAGTGTTAAAAATTAATGTTCATAATCATAAATTATAAACTGTTCCTATTAAATCTTTTTCTCCATAGGTTTGATCAATTCAACAGGAATCTCTCAATTTTATCCATTTATTATTATGGAACTTATTTAACCTCTTTCTTAACATCTATGAATTCATCTTTTCATTTGTATTTAACAGATTACCATTCCATTCTTCAACTACTGTTTCATTCTTGGGAATATTTTTCAACCAAATTAATATAATGACTGTAAATTAAATCTTTATAATTCCTCTACGGTAGTTAATTTTTTGACCCTACAAGTTGCTTGATGGCACTTTATACTGTTTAATAATAAAAAACTAACAGGTTTCTCTGGGCAAAGTTGCTGAGAGATTCCTGACTCTGTATAAGGAGAAGCCACAGTGCATCACATCACATCCCAAATACCAAAAAATACTTACCCATTTTTTAAAATCAACAGATTCTTTATCTTTCTTTCTAACCTCACAGAGTTCAACACTACCTTAATAAATAATTTTTTCAATCCATATAATTTATTTTAATTGGATGTCACCTATTGCTGTAGGAAATTTATAATATTATCATCATTTTCAATCGTCTGCAGGATGAAAATTGCCCCAAGTTTAATCCATGGCGATTCTTCTCCATATCACTCTAGCAAACTTTCTTATCTTATCCAACCATCCACTTCACATGTGATCTTTTTCTAGATCTTTTATAATCTCTTGAGATGCAATTTAAAGTTTCAGTATTCTATCTATACATCATGTCTTCTTGAAACATATCCAACCCAGTCCTTTTTCAACCTTTTTATTCTTTCAATAATATCAATGATACTGGTTTATATTTTCATTCGTGTATTTTGCTTTCGATCCCACCTCATATCTTCAAACAAACATTTTTTACATTCATTACTATGTCATCTGATGTCTTTGTATGGTTTTTCTATGAACCACCCAAGTCTTAGATCCATTTCCTTTTCAAACATGTAAGAATATTTCTTTTAATATTATTTCTATCAAAAGAATTCCAGCCACGTTCAATTCCAAATTTCATTCATTGTCTCCATATATATTAATAATCAGACCACTGTATTTGTAATTGTTAATTTCTTTTGATTCATTACAATCAATCCTAATTTCTCATTTTAAAACAGGTAAAACTCACTATACGTATTGCCACACACAGCAAGCTAGAGTAATCAATGGATGCCAGAAGGCTTGTGCATAAAATCCCCATCTAGTACTTACTCATCCAATATCCCCAGACTAGTTTCTGGCTTGTGGCCTTCATCAGTGAGGAGCCTTGGATCTGAGAGCACTGCACCTAGATCCTAGGATCTAATGCACAAGCCTTTTTTACTTTATATTTTCTATCATCTCATTCAGTCTAGACAAGGAAAGCAATTCTGAATGTTATATACTGATATTTATATTACTTTATTATAAATTAATATAAAAAGAAACAGCATAATGGATTTTCTTTCTTTCCATTTTTAAGGATAGAAATGTAAAATAAGTAATTCTTTAAGAATTAGCTAATATAATTAAGAACTGAATACACAGCACTTTAGATTTACTTTGGCTATTTATAGTCTCTGCCTTAAGTCTTATGTGATGTTATATTGCTAAGACTACTAATATATGGTATGGCTGAAGATTTATCAGCCCCATATAGCTATTTGAGTTGGATAGCTGGGTTTGAAGACATGTAGGTGTCTGAAAATTTCAGATTTTCCACTCAATAGATAACTTTTAGTTAAATGCTGGCTTTGGGTTGGTATTTTTAGATCTAGTATCTGAACCTACCCTGGCACCTCTCTGAGGAGAGCCAAAGCATGAAACCATGGTCAGAAGTGGGGTGGGGTGGGGGGTTCCTGACAGGGATATTTTAAATGCTTTCTCTGGCTAAGCATTTATCACAAAGCTTGTTGAGGAATTGGCAATCCTCATTGTTTATAACTTACAAGCTTAGGAGAATAGAATCATGTGATCTATGACTCTTATTTTGACTTTAGATTTATGTGTGTTGTACACCCAAAGGCAAATTGATTAACTAAACAACAAAGGATTGTCACCAAACAATAATACTTGATTGCTGTCAGTAGAAGTTTGTCATTTATTCTATCATCTCAATTTTACAATTACATCCTAAATTTTAACAAGAGCTATAATAGTAAGATATGTTAAAATTAAAACATATAATTTTTTATTATTGCATACTTTTATCTTTCCAAATGATTATAAGCCACTTTATGTGAAAGGAAAGAGAAATCTTGGAAAAAAATGGCCAGTTCAGATTTGAATACCAGGTCATCAAAACAAATGATTGCACTGAGCACTATGCTTAGGGGATGCTTTTTTTTGGCTTTGTAATTTGCTATTTATATATTTTTTTAATATACAATTCTATTCGTTATCATCATCATCATCAACCATTATCAATCCACTGCAGGATGAAGGTCTCTCCAAGTTCAATCCATCTTCTCCGATCTTTAGTTTCTCTTCTCCACATCACCCCTGCACACTTTCTTATTTCATCCATCCACCTCACCTGTGGTCTCTTTCTGGGTCTTTTACAATCTCTTGGAATCCAGTTTAAGATTTCAATTGTCTATCTATTATCATCTCTTCTAGCAATATGTCCAGCCCAACTCCATTTCAGTCTTTTAATTTTTTTCAATGAAGTCAGTAACAATTCTGTTATAACTGGATAAATTACACCATATATAAAGAATCGATGTAGTTTTGCTTATAATTTCATAATAATTTATTTCACATTAATATTATAGTATTACTGTTGGAGCTCTTGATTTAAACTACTTTCATATAATATATAATGGTTATCTACTTCTATACAAATTTAAATATAAAAAAATAAAAATTATATAATTTGCAAATTTAAGAATGTGTGTATGTGTAAATGTGATGTAAATTTTAATAAAGATGCATATAAAAAGAGCAATCTAATACGTTCAAGATTGTGCTGGTTCGGAATACATTTCAATGCCACCATGATGATATAATATATATATACTTGCGTCAGCCTTTCTTGTAAATAATAATAAGAAAAGTACACTTACCCTATGCCTGTAACACTAGTCAATAAAGTAATTGCTTGACTTGAACCATCTTCGTGAATCTGAAATGAAATTTTAATCATTAATCTCTTGATTGATACAAATCAAAAACTATATAAATGCATAGGTTCTTATTCCAGACACGTTTAATTAGAAATATCAAATGTAACAAATTTTGATGGGTAATTCGGACAATACACTCATGAAGAAATATAAAAGTGTTCAATTTAGAGCAGCTGTTTCCAGCCCCATTCAATTTGCAAATGATCACTTCTAGAACGAAATTTGATTTTAATTGATCAGTGAGATTTTCATTAACATTGGTGCTAATCTTTTTATAGCATAGAATTTAATAAACTTTCTTTTTAATCTAACACTTAAGTACAATAAAATCTAGCAAAACTAGCTCAAAAATAAATATAACATATTCAGGCCTAAATAACAAATTTACAAACACGGCATGAATTTTTTTATTATCTTTATCATCACAGAAAATATTACATATATATTTATAAAGAATGATTAAATGAAATTAAAAATAACAACACATGTCTAGCGTTGGTGGCCGAGTGGTCAGCACAGTTGCCTTACAAGCAGTTGGTTGTCCCGGGTTCGCTTCATGGCCGATGGAAAAAAAAAAAAGCAACACATTCACTTTAGGCTTACAACGATTCCATTTAAAACGAAATTATTTTAAAAATAAATAATCAAACGACTAATTACTTAGAAGATCATGTGACCTTTGACCACTAGAAATGATGGCTGAGTTTGATCCAGGAAGCTTTGACGGTTACATTTGTCTTTTTATCATTGTATTATACTGCACAGCTTTGAATGTAAAACCACTAAACATCACATGACCACTATCTCTTATACTAGTACATAATTGTTATTAAACATGGCAAAACTCTCCATACAGTAGTGCCACCCTGTGCCAACCAGAGTAATCAATGGATGCCAGAAGGCTTGTGCATAAAATCCCTATCTAGTACCTACTCATCCAATATTCCCAGACTAGTTTTGGGCTTGTGGTTGGCACAGGGTGGCACTACTGTATGGAGAGTTTTGCCTTTTGAATGTAGTTTAGCAGAGTATATTATAATTGATAAAATCATTTTACTAATCTCTTTACTTATTCATTATTCACAGATATAAAATTATAATAGGTTATATCAAATGTTTACATATATACAAAGACAAAACTAAGTATTGCAATAATAAAGGGGGGAAAAGAAATACAATAAACTTATAATGATAAAGGGAAAAAAAAGTAAATACAATGAGATATATTAAAAAATTGGAACAAAAAAATTGAATATTATAAGGAAATTATATATACATACTGTAAATATACTCGTGATGAACCTGGGGTGATGGCACTCATCATCATTGACTCCAAATCAAAGACTCAAATTTACATATGCAAGATATATAATAATTATGAATATCATGATAAATGAATGAGCATGAGAGATCAGCAAGACAAAAGCTAACTATATTAACTATAAGTTCATCATCACGAATGATCAACAATACAAATAAATCACTGTCAATCTTGTGACTAGATTTGAAATGGGTCTACTATAGAACAGGCTAATTATTTAGAATTTGCCAAACTTTGGACAGATTATTTAAACATTAATTTGGATACACAAACTTAACTGCTAATCCATCAGAATATATAACAATAAAAACAATAATGCTGGATACTAAAACATGTCGATCATCATCAATTCCCTCTGGCCATTTAGTACCATTAATGTACTGGCCAATTATAAACCTAATTTCTAAATAAATAATTAAAAAGAAATATGGTGCATGGACTTTAAAGAATATCCCCATTACACCATCAAGCATTAGAGAAGTAATGAAATCATCATCAACTGGATGTCCATAAACACTAAATATAAACCTCTTTTATATAACAGACCATTATCCATGAATCCAGCTCAGAGGACAAAAGCTCTATAACTGTTACTGTGATCAAGAAATATAATACAAACATATAATATTCTAAAACTATTTCAGATTGAATAAATTCACTAGAATAACTTTAACAATGAAATATATATTCATTAATAACAATAAAATAAAATTAAGGTCTGTAGAATATGGCTATACACATAAATTAAGCCTCTGATTTTGATTAATACCAAAAGAAATCCATCATTAAATTTTAATTTATGAATAGGTTTACATAAAACATACTTATATATAAGCACATAGACATGTGGTATAATAATTTATGGACATATTTGAACTATCATAAACTAATAATAAAATTCAGTAATACATAAATGATTGATTTAATTTATAAGTGTGCGCATGGAAATGTGTGCATACACTGGTGCTTATAAAAAAAATTAACTTAATAAAGCATATTATAATTTCTCAATACACAATTCAATGTCAAAAAACATAAAATACACGTATATGTAAGCACTCAGATGTGCTGCATAATAATTTAAAAATTAACATGTTCAAATTGTCAGACTTTGAAAAAAATTCAATTCATTTTTAATAATACATAATTGCACATGTATGAAGTGTGTATATATAAAAATAGATATGAATTAAAGCTCTTAATTAGCCTTTTTTATGGTAAATAAAAGTTTTTTCTTTTAAAAAACTATTATTGTTTGGAAAGTTTCATTTCAAATTCAGGTCCTTGTGATCTCATTTTCAATATTTAAAAAAGATCATCAGAGTTTTCCTCGTTCTCTTTTTTTTTTCTGAACAATATCAGGAACAAATAATCTAGACAAATCTCAATTATTATTTTTTTCCTTGTTTTATTTTTAGTTGACAAAAGTCATTCACTTTTAAAATTTGTCAATTAGAAATTTTAACTAATTTTCAAGAAATTATTTAAAATAACTCACCAGCTGTACTTTATATAGATATACAATACAGTATCTTTATCTGAGCTTCTCTATGTATATATAAAACAGTATATATAAACTAATTCTTCAGCAAGCTGATGGACTTTCTTGGTAAGTTGGTCCCTTTTAAAGCAGTAGACAGGTTTATTGTCATTTTCAGGAAACAATCGAGGTAACTGTAGACATTCAATCATATCTATTTAGTCTAGAATTTGATAGACCACGTATACTGCTTAATACACAATATGACTATGGAGAACACGGAAAAGCAGGCCCTTTACTTCCACAGAATCCAAACTCTACCACTGTGAATGAGCGGTGGCTGACTTGCACTGTCTTGTCTTCAGTTATACCTTCATTATAACTTTAAAACTTTAAAAAACTCCCAGCCTTTTTTTAATCAGGGTGGGAAAAAACAAAAGCAAGTTTTCTTTTTCTTGATTGAAAAAAGTTAATGATTCTTTTCAATTTATTTTAATCTTTCAAAAACAACTTTTTAGAATCAAAATATATTATACAAGCTTTAATTTTAAAAAAAATCTAATCAAAATAGATAGTGAAATTTATAATTACCAGTATATCTATTGTAACATAAAAACATGCTTATTTTAATTTCAAAATCAGAATTCAGAAAATATTAATTACACCTTTTTAAATGTTTAATTTATATTAAAAAAGACTTGCATTTAAAATTATTTAATCCTTAACTGTTGTTCCAGTATAATATAGAAAAAATCTACAATTTTTTTTTGTTTATTTCTACTTTTCCTTTCAACTTTATATATATATCTGTGCCCACACAACTATTATGTTGTATGCATTTTGGACCCAAAACATTTCCTGCTAATTTAGCACCCACTGAGGCAAAAGCAATAGCATTATTATAAGATCTAATATTATCTTTGAAGTTTTGATAGTCATGTACATTTGGATTAGACAGATTATTTTGAAGATATTGTGGAAAGCTTGGACATGATGGTAATTCTCCTTTATCTTTATGATAACTATTGAATTTTCCATCACTTGGTTTTTCAGATATAAAATGAAATGCTACACAAAACTGACAAACAATATTTAAAGATCCACACAAATGTGCTGTAATAATCACTTCACTTATTTGCAAATGAAGGATTTTTTGAATTTGTTCTTGAATATTTATTCTAGCAGGTTCAGAATACTTTCTTGCATCATTAACAGGATGATTTGCAATTCCTCTTTGTGCTTCAATTACTATCTGTTGTAAAGCTAGAAGAGATGGATCTTGCATAATGCTCATTGATCATTATGAGAAGCTGCATCCTGTGTTAAGCGATCATGTTGCTAGGCGATGGATTCATTGGATCATTTATGATTAGCAGCATTAAGATTTGCTAAATTCTACGATCATTGCAAAGGTGATTCATTTTCTCATTGTTTACTATTAATAGCATTAAGATTCACTAAACACTGTGATCATTGAAAAGGTGATTCATTTTCTCATCTTTCTCTTTGACATTCTGCTAAATTATATAAACTTTGAATCTTACTTCCGTAGATTCATTTAGCACTTTGCTTTCTTTTTTGATCTGATTCTTTTTTCTTTTTTTTGCCTCACTTTAAGATACATAATCTCACCAGCATTTGTTTCTCTGTCTAAATGAATTTTTAGTCTATTGGTGTCTCCTTATTAACCATTTTTATTTAAAATGTTCAATTATGTTTATTATTTAATTTAATTTATACTTATAATTTTTCAAAGTCTATACCAAATATCAGTATATCTATAACGTTTATTTTAGTAATTGTTTTGTAATTATATTTTTCCAGATTTTCACTAATTATTTATATACCTAACATCAAAAATTATTTTAATTAAAAAAAATTAACACTATACTTTTATATTTTCTGGATATATATTTGACTTTAAATAAATTTAAAGTTGTTTTTTTTTTCCAATTTGAATTTCACAGCATTACTGATATATATTTTACTTTAATCAAATTAGACAGTGTTTTTGTAATAAGTTTTTTAATTGGTTGTTTATGGAAAGGATATCGTTTTTTTTAATTGGTTGCTTTAACAACTTTTTTTAAAAGATTTAATAGTGATAATCTTGTGTCTAGAAAATGGGTGGATTCATTCCATTCTTTCTAAAATACTATATCTTGTGACTGGAAAAAGTGAGAGTATTCATTTATAATTTATCTTTAAAGCGCATGTGTATTGGCTTAATTGCTAATATCACTATTACATAAAAAACATAGCACTATATAAAATAATATCTCATTATATATGTTTAATTTCAACTAAAGAATGATGTGTCGTAAATTGTAAAGATTTTGCAAGTGTCATTCGTTCAAACATAACAAATGTAATTTAAGGTGATCGTTTAACACCTTCACGCTCTCATTTCCACACACTTAAGATATGCCCATACATAAACGTTTGGGTCGAAAGAATGGGTGGATTCATTCCATTCTTTCTAAAATACTATATCTTGTGTCTGGAAAAATTGAGAGTATTCATTTATAATTTATCTTTAAAGCGCATGTGCATTAATAATGATTTAAGAAAATATAACTGTGAATTGGCAATGATTGCTATAGAAGAGAATAAAAATCTTAAAAACATAAAACATCTTGATAATGGAAAGAAAGTTTGTGTCTGCAATAAGAAGAAAAAATAGAACTACTAAAAGAAAGGGGGCATCATGAAATGTGTAAAAGTTCTGTAAAGAATTATATAATAATAAAGAACAAGAATACAAATTATCCCTGATTGTTATCACATATTCTGAATTGCCCAGCATTTTAAATGAATTAGCCTCTGCAAAAGCTCCAGGAAATGATGGAATTATTATTGATATTTTAAAGAAAACAGATGAAGAAGTAGAAAGACGTTGGCATGGCTATATACCAAATGTATAAATGGTAAATATGTACACACAATTAAGAGAATAAAGTAGTAATACTAACATTTAAAAAAGATGAAGAAGAAAATAAGAAATATTACAAACCTATCAATTTTAAAATACAATAAATAAATCTTTTATGTTGCTTTTGCAAATTAAAAATAAATTATAGGCTTGTGTTAATTTTATAGAGAGCCAGTAGATGTCACTATGTATGCAATATAGGTTATTTTTGTAGTTAACCAAGGCATATTGAAAAGGGCAAAAATTTAAAAATTGCCAAAAAGAGCTTTTATATGTTATGATTATATGAATTATATTACAGCTATAGTCATATATTATTTTGTTATTAGGTAAAGATATTTTATTCTATATCATATCTAGGATTTATTTTTATCAATTTTATATGAAATTTTACAAAGATAATTACAATTTGTCTCCAGGAAACTTTGGATTCTAGCCAACTGAAAGAACAAGTAGAAAAATCCAATACATATGAGCTGCCTTTATGTTTTGTATTTGTAAATCATGAAAAGCATGATTCTATAAGCATTTCTAAGAGATTACTGCATTACAACATCAAAATATTATTTGGGAAAAATAATTTAGAAATGAAAGAAAGTACAATTTGTAAACAAAAAAAAGGCAATATTAACAGAGAATCGCTAGCCTGGGAACGTTACTTTAATGTGTTTTTGGTTAGAAATAGCGCCATCCCACGGCTGACATGAAGGATCAGATCACAACCAAGATTACTGCATTACAACATCAAAATATAAACCCAGGATATTGTCAGATTCTTAAAAAGATTAATCAAAATGCAGCAGCAGAAATTAGATTAAATGGTGAATTATAATACAACAAGATGGCGTTTATTATAAATAAAAAAGTGAAAGAATAACTTCATAGAGATTGACAATATATCACATAAAATGACAAGATTAGTTATGGAAGATACCAAATGCAGATAATTCTGGTTTATGCCCAATAAATTCTCAATGGCTTTTGATCAGACCAAACAATATTTTTAAATTAATGGGAGACTAATTCTTGAATTGGTAAATGAGTGAAGCATGAAAGTACTGTGGAGAAATTTGGTTGCAATGTTAGAAATGAGAGAGGATATGGATTTGTGGAGATTGCGGAAACAAAAATGTATATTCTGAATTTTTGCTTTAAGAAAATTGCTAAATGGAAATGGACATGGAACTATCCAAATGAAGTTATAGCAGATTTGAATTAAATTTTGACTAAAAAAAAATACTTATTTCAGGATTATAATGTTCTTAAAAGATTCAATAAAGGAAGTGATTATCAATTAGTGAGATGTAAAATATGTATAACTAGAGTAATCACAGTAGATATTCTTAATCTTCAGAAACATATCAATGAATTTAAATTGTAAATTATTTTAAAATATTAATGGATTTTGAAGATGGTTATGATTTAAATGAAAGTAATAGGAAGATAACTGATATATAGTTAATAATGATATAAGAAAATATAATTGTGAATTAATAAGAAATGTTAATAGAAGAGAATAAGTCTCGAACGTATAAAAAATATTTGGTATTAGCAAGAAGCTTATTTCTGAAACAAAAAACCAAATGATTAGAACTATTACTAAAAAGAGAGATGACATTATGATGTGTGAAAGATTTCTATAAAGAATTATAATTGTATAGCAATAAAGAACATGCCCAGCATTTTATATGAAGTGAGACACTTTATTAAATCTATCCAGGGCAAACCTCCAAATAATGAAAGAATTGTAATCGATATCTTAAAAAAAGCAAATGAAAAAATAAAAAAATTGTAGGTAAAGATATATACCAAATGTTTGAATGATAACGTTGTACCAGATGATTGAAAGAATGCAGTAGTAATATTAATATTTAAAAAAGATGACAAAGAAAATATTAAAAATTATACACCTATTACTCTTTTATAAGTTCTGCCTTCCAAGCAGATGGCCGGTTCGCTTCCTGGTCAATGCATTTGACATATAAAAAAATAAAAAAAAGATAATTACAATGCATCTAGCAAACTTTAGATTTTAACCAGTCAAAAGAACAAGATGGATTTAAAAATGGTTTTAGTACAATGAATCATAACCAAACATTGAGAAAAGTTTAGAAAGGACTGATGAATATGAATTGTCATTGGGTTTGAGATTTGTAAAAATTATGAAAAGCATTTGATTTTATAAGCATTTCTATAGCGATTAAACACTGAATAATTAAGACATTCTGCAGAATATTTATCATAATGTAACAGCAATGAGTAGATTAATTAAAGAGTGTTAAGAATTTTAATATTGAAAAGGGGTATGACAATATGATTCCATATCTCCAAATCTTTTTACATCAGTTTTACAAGATGTATTTTGGGGATTAAAATGGAACGTTATGGGAGCAAAAGTAAATGGAAATTATTTAAATCATCTAGAATTTGCAGATGATATATGGTTGTTTTTGCAAATAATGCTTCAGAGCTTCAAGAAATATTGCAAAAGTTATCAAATGATGATAAAAAGAATTTAAGATAAATACTAAATAGACTAAAATAATGTTGAATGAACTTTATTAAAAAAAAAATAAAGATTAATAATTATGAATTAGAAGAAGTTAACAATTTCAAATAATATAGCTGGAAACATAATGGATAAAATTAATTACAGAATTAAACACAATGTTTTCAATCTAAGCACATTTGCTTGTATAGTCATATAGATATGAAATCAGTTTAGTATCTATACATTTTTGGTATCTTTGGTTTTTTGGTAAACAAAGTCACCATCATCCCACTGAGCAAGACTGGTATTCAAACCATTAAACATCATATGATAACCATTCATATGCTTACACAAGCTGTTAAAACAGATGCACTTTCCATACAGTGGTGCTACCGAGTGCAAGCCAGAGTAATCATTGAATGAAAAAAGATTTGTGATAAAATTTCTATCTATAAAGCTATGAGTCCAAAATATATATAGATGGGGATGTTGGATGACTAGACACTAAGTAAGAATTTTATGCACAAACTTTCTTGCATTCATTGATTAGTCTGACTTGTACTGGGTGACACTATTGTATAGTTTTGCCTCTGTTCTAACAGCATGTGTGATCATATGATGTTTAAATGGTTTAATACCAATCCTGCCCAATGAAATGATGGTGAATGTTGTTATTAAAGAAACCAAAAATAGCAAAATATATAAATACTGAACTGGATTCAGATCTAGATCCATACGACTATACAAGCAAATGAGCATAGATTGAAAACATTGTTGGGTTTTCATTTTGGACTAATAGCTTTATAGTTAACGAAATAGATAAAATAGGACTGCATTAGATCCTAAAATCTAGGTATGGTGTTCTCATATTCAAGGCTCCTCCTGATGAAAGCCACAAGTTAGAAACTAGGCTGGGAATATTGGATGAATAGGCACTAGGTAATGATTTTATGCATAAACCCTGTATTCATTAATTATTCTGACTTGCACTAGGTGGCACTACTGTATAAAGAGTTTTGCCTTTATTTTAACAGCTTGTGTAAGCATATGAAATGGGGGTCATATGAATAACAAGAAGAGACTGAGTGAGAAGATAAACAGATATTAATATCATTGAAAAAATGAAGATTGAAATGGTGCTAAGCTGGACATATTGCTAGAAGAGATAATAATAGTTGGTCTTTTGGAAGTTTTAAATTGAGGGATGGATGAAATAAGGAAGTTTGCTAGTGTACTATGGAGAAGAGAAACTAGAGATCAAAAAAATTGGATTAAGCTTGAAAAGACGTTCATCATGCAGTGGATCAATAATGGGTGAAAATGATATATAAATATTCAAAAGATATACAATTAAACTTATTAAGAACTTATGGTTAAATATTGGTTTTTCTTCTTAGTATTTTATTTTTAAATCTTTTTTTTTAATGGATATCTCATTAAAGACTTATCAACTCTTGAAAATAATGTTATCTCCCTACACGCTGAAATAAAACAAAACAAAAAAGTCAAGAATTGAGTCCACTTATTACCAGGATTATTTTTACTACACATTAATTTTATTAATTACATATAAATCTCTGATCATATATATATAATGAAGTATTTTCAGGTTCATGATCACAATAAAACTCATAAAATATATTTTCTACTAATAAGATAATTTACTGGAATATATTATAAACAGCAAAAATAATAAGAATTAAATTAGAATTTAAGAAGTCCGCCTTAGTAGGAAAAGCTATTGGTAATAAATCTGACTTTAGTTAGTGATTTAATTTTGAATTGTATTTGCTTACTATATATATATGGTAATACAAAAAGTGCCTACACCAATATGGATGTGGAGATTCAGGTGTTTAATACCTACAACTATCATCTGAAGAACAAAGGTTGTTCATGAAATAATGCATCGTGAAAAAGGTTTGATTTTCCATACTGGTATATGTTTGCGATATGGAAGAATTGCAGCGAAGGATGCAAAGATAAAAACGAAAATACTTGAAAATAATAATTATTACACATACATTTTAAACAAAAAAGTTTCCTTTATTTTGTCTTGCGTTGTTAGCCGAGAGGTATCGCAGTCGCCATGCAAGCAAGTAGTTGGTTTCAGACGGTTGTGGGTTCGCGTCCCGGCCGATGCTATGGCATATGAAAAAAAAAAAGTTTTCTTTATTTTACAATGTTAATTTAAATCAACTTTCTTTTGAAATTTATAAAGCAGAACATCGATTTTATCAATCTCCTTTTCAACTGTAAACAAATATATACATCAGCTAGTCAATTAAAGTGAATTTTTATAGTGGAAATTTAAAAAAAAAATCGTTTGTGTGTGTGTATTAAATAGTTTTTTTGTTTTTATTTTAAATATTAACAATATTTATTTAAGATCTTAAATTATCTCATAAAAGTATAATATATATAAATTTTCTTTTAAAGACATTAATGAATCATAAAATGAGTCTGATGTTATTTTATTAACTTTATTTTTAATCATAAGTGATATCATTACAATTTTCGTTTTTCCAAGTGAACACCATAAAAAGGAGTATAAAGCGATTCCCATCCAACTGACAACACATAAATAAACTCTATTACTATAAAAAAAATCTTTACATTATACCAGTCTATCAGTAATAAAATAATTGATTTATTTAATTTTAAATTTTGTGTTGACAGATTGCACATAATTAAGTAAATTTCAAGTCACAATGTTTAGTCAAAATTTAAAAAAATGCTTTATATTGTGTTGGGGATGATGATCAGACCTATCATGTTGTTACAGCTTCCCTTGTCTATAAAATTATATTATAAATGTACATTTAATTTGGGGGAAGGGGGGTATTTTGTTTTAAAAATCAAAATAGAGAATTTAGAATAGTATAGATATGTTTGTAAACATACGTATGTACAGTCATGCATATAATGGTTATATATTATTTTATTACTTAGAATTTCATTTTATTTTTGACCTGATTTATAGAAAACAATCAAAAAGATATATTTTTTAATTTTAATTGTAACCAGTCTATGATTAAAAATTAAATTTTGTAAAAAAAATTTTATATTTATCAGATAAAGATGGAATATAATTAAAAAGTGGGAGGTAAAAATTATGGAATTTTTACTTATCTAAGATGTTTATATCTATAAAGTCTGAAAAAATTTCTCAGGCTTTAAACGTTTACATCTATGAAGTTCATGAAAATTGTCAAATTAATATATATGTAAAGACCTATCATAATCAATCATATCAAATACTATTGTTTAAAACTGAATTTATCTTTAAGTATATATGTGACACATATGCATGCATATATGTGTCATATAAAACAATTTAAAATGTTTATTAAAAAAGTATATAAATAAAAAAGGACTGTTTAATAGATTGAAGTAAAATTGTTTGTTTTTAATAAATCAAAAGTCTGAGTTATTATTCTAAAAGAACACTTATCTATTCTTTTGACTAAAATAAAATTCTAATGGATTATAAAAACAAAGAAACTAAATTGTAACTTTAAATATATAAAATAATGTAAGAAAAGAATTTAATTGTAAATGATTGTACAAATAATTATGGAAACTATTTGGAGATCTAATTGGAGATCAAAATATTTTGTAAATTATCTGATCAGAAAGGGAATTATATTTTACTGGAAATTAGTAATATTTCCAATAGATTAGATAATATTAATCAAGATTATAATTAAGAAAAAGAGAATTAATTAATTAATTTTAAAAAAGGAATTTGAAAAAGTAGTTAATAATGTGAGTAGTCTCAGACAATGATTGATAAAGGTATAAACGCTACAAAATTCCTATTATATTGATTCTGCAGAGTTTTTCTGTTAAGAGTCTGTTATTTCGTTTGCTATCAGTTCAATACTATATTCATTCTGCTGCCAGTTTGCTGATTCCTTCATTAAGAAGTATCAGTTCACCCATCAAAAATGTGGTTATATATGTGGACATCTTAACACTACCATGCATTGCTAAGCAATCAGAAGGGTGCTTTGTTCATTCGATATTCACTACCCAGTTCTTTCATTTGACCACCTGGAATGTAATAAATATTCTTGACGATCACTGCTGAGAAACCTACCCATCATCAGATATTATTGTTGGTCAAGATCCAAGATATATGCTGTCCTAGAAATGTAATTTAATTTATTTTGATTATTGTGCGATGTCTTTTTTTTTTTGTAAATAAATGTTGTTTTAAGTTGTTGATTTGACTTAATTCTCTCTATATATACCTCAGCATTAAGATCAAATTGTGTCAGTTATATGTGTGTTTTTAATATATATTGTCCGGTAGTTTGAATCACGTCAGTTTCTTGCTCTTTGTGCTAGTCAAGGAAATCAAGCACTTGAAGCATTTTAAAACCTTCTTTTGTTGATATGCTGGTCAGATTTGACTGGATGGCACCTGGTGGTTTATCCCTAGTATAAATAAAAGTATCCACAAGAGATCATGGTAAAGTGCAATGGTCTTGAAAGGTGACTGTGTGTTATATGTTTTATACCATCTCAGTCTAACCATTGGTATGGTTAATATGTAAAAATATTAACCATATTAATTCTTCTGCTTGTATAATGGTACTGCAAATATATATAAAGTATTGTTGCTAAAGTTTAAAATCATAAATAAAAATAGTAACCCATTATAAATTGCTCTCCAACTTGGGATGAGAACATTTCCATTATAATAAAGAGAATTGTGATCTTCCAGTCTTCATATATATAAAATATATATATTTGACTTTAGACCCAGTTTCACAACTAATATAAGAATAAGTCAAACAAAGATACTAAATAATGTGATTTCAATTTGCAATTTGCCGGTTTTTAATGGTTGTTTGCTTAATTATTTCATAATTAAAGTTTATCAGTAAAATAAGTGGACATTCCCTTTAAACTTTCAATGTTTATATCTGTCAATGTTTACATCTATAAAATCCATGAAAATTGTCAAATTAATATATATGTAAACACCTACCATAATCAATCATATCAAATATTATTATTTAAAACTAAATCCTGAATTTATCTTAAAAAATATATGCAATAATATTGAACAATTCAAAACAAATGATATGGTAACAATTACTTCATATATATAAGACCTATAGAAGCATTTTCAATTAGTAAATAATTATATATCAGATCTATTTATTTAATAATTTTGTTTGTTAAATTTGGCAATCTTTTCCATAACCAAAAAATTATTTCTTTTTTCATTACTGTAATCTCATTATTAGCAAATTCTTGCAGCCAGAAACTCAGTAAAGCCTATTAAACATTACCAAAAATCATAATGAATAGCAGATTAACACATCCTCATTTCCATGCCATGATCCAAGGTTCAAATTCAGGCTAAGTAAAACTAGAAAATTTTGAAGGGATTACAAGCAAGCTTAATTTTTTTTGTTCAGATAATCAACAGTCCGCACTAATTAGTTACTTGATAATTATTCAGTAAATGGTATTTAGTCAATCTTATCTAGAGGAAAAAACAGTATAAAAAACCCAACCCTTAAAAGATGACAGCAGGCTAGTCTGGTGAATAAAACTTTCTTTATAGTTCCTCTTTAAAAATTATTGGAAAAGTCTTCGTTTGCAATAAGCTATTTAAATATAAGCAAACGAGAAAAAAATGTTATTGTAATTCAAAATCCTTTCAATTTTTGTAGTTAATATTTATTTTATTTAGAAGAAAAATTGAAATAAATAATTAGATATCTCAAATAATTCCTCTTATGATAAAATTAGATATAAAACCGGTATCTTTTTTATTAATCTTCTGAAGAGTATATTCTAGCAAATACTATCAATAAAGGGTAGGGAGTTATCTTTAACATTTTATTCACTTTGTTTATATACTGAGATACGATAGATCTTTCATTTGAAGTTAAGATAATAAATACTTTAAACAGAAGATAATTTATTTTACAAAAATGATATAATGTTTAATTTTATGAATAAAATTGATATCCTGCATAATTCTAAAAAAAAAAAATTAATTCAAAAATAAGTACACCTAAAATTAAATATCAAATATATATTTACAGTGATTTAAATAATCTGGTAATGCTAATTATTACTATAATAGGGAATAAATACAAATCCTATAAAACACATTAAAAACAGATACACTATACAATAGTTACAAAGATTTTAATATACCTTGACCTACTTAATTAAAATAATGAAAACAATTAGCAACAATTAAATCAATTCTAGATTAAATAACAATAACTATTAGTTTATAAATTAAGTAGTTTAAACAAACTGAACTTAAGATAAGTCAATAATTATTGGGGGTGTGTGTTTGTTTATTGTTTTTTTTTAACTTGAGCTTTGTTAATCTTTAATAATAAATTGTAATTTATTACTTTACTAAATGTTTATTAAAAAAGTAATACAGATTTACTGCTTAAACCAAATCTTAACTTTAATTTCTAATGCTTTAGACAATTGGAAAACCAACTAATTGATAAAATTGTGGGTGAAAATAACTATATTTTATTTTTAAGTAATAATTAATCGACTATTTTATTTAAATTCAGATTATTTTTGCTATTTAAGTACTAAAGACGTTGTTATTAAATTATTGATAAAATCGTGTAAAAAATTTTCCATCTATTTATATATATGTCCTTTCTACCATTTTAACTATATTTAGTTACTACTAATTTAATAAATAACACTCTCCATTTACTCTTTAAGGAATAATCTTATAAATTTTCGTTCTATTCTTGATCCTTTGTCAACAATGCCATGTTTTCATCTGACTCATATATTGAATCTCAGAAGTATTTCCATCAATGTTTCAGGGGTATCTTATAAGTGGATCCATTCTATTTTTATCTCTTTAGCAACAGTGTTATTTATTCACAGTCTGTACTCCATTTATTACATACACATTGAGTTATGCTCATTTCATATTTATTAATAACCGTTAGACAAGTATTACTTTAGTTTAATAAAATATATAAAATTTTCATGTGCTATATCCCTCCCTATATGTTAATCTATGCAGCTGCTTTTAATAATTTCTAGTTAAATGAGTTTAGATAAATAAAGTGTTAAAAAGCATAACATGTGCTCACTCCTGATATGTAGAATTAGTTAAGCAAGCTTCCAGTCTCAAAATAGAATTTGTAGAATGACATACTGTTATTTTTAATCATATCAATTTGTAATCCCTCAAAGGGTTTGGTGGGATCATGAAAAACTTTCATTGTCCTTCATATGTTAGAATTTTGAGTCATATGTAACAGTTCACGATATTCATATTCAATAACTTGACTAAAACAGGCAAAACTCTCTATACATATTGCCACTCAGTGCAAGCCAGAGTAATTAATGGATGCCAGAAGGCTTGTGCATAAAATCCCCATCTAGTGCCTACTCATCCAATATCCCCAGAATAGTTTCTGGCTTGTGACCTTCGTCAGTGAGGAGCTTTGGATCTAAGAGCACTGCACCTAGATCTTAGGATCTAATGCAACCCTCCAGCAGCCACCTTTTATCTCTACTTAACTACAAAACTATGAGATTTAAATTGAAAACACCACATTTTCAATTCAAGCTCATCAGCTTATATAGTCATATAGGTCTGAACTCAGTACAGTACCTATACATTTTGTTGTCTTCGGTTCTTTAATAACCATAGCCACTACTATCCTATTAGGCAGGATTGGTTTTAAGCCAATAAACATCACATGATCATATAGAGAGTTTTGCCTGTTTTAAAAACAGTTAAGAGCAAGCATAAGAAATGGTGATCATGTGATCACTTGATTAGTTTGATCTATAATCATGTGGTTTGGTGACTCACTTTTTCATCAATTCTACCATACAGGCATTTATCATTACAGTTGCACTTAAATTAGTAAAAAAAAACAATTGCTATAACTTAGAATTTTCTCACTTTTGACAGATTCCTTAATTTTATCAACTATACAATTCACAGACCATGTTTTTTTTCTTCTTCTTATCTAATATATATATAGTCCTTCCATTCACATCTTTCTATCAACCTCCACTTGTTTTTTTTATCGCTGTTTTTCTTTTTGGTCCTTGCTTTGCTTTCTCTGATAATTAACATTAATCAATTGTTTTTCTTTTGTTCTAATTACTATTCAATACATTTAACTATAAATATATTCTACAAAATCTGCTTCTGACTTTAAGAAACTCATATAAACTATTTAATTTGATCATTATACAATCTTTACTTACATGTCCATATTCTCCATAAGAAAATATAAATGGTTTATTTCTAACTCCTTCCTATGCAAATTTTCACTGACTAGAGAAAACAGGTGATTTCTTTATAACCACGTGTATAACTTTTAAGATATACTCAGATTTACAAATGCATTCATTGTAGTAAATCATTTTTACAACTCAAATAGTAAATGCTATTTTATTTTGTTGAATTTAAATTTCATATGCGGTTTTAGCTAAGTACAAATTATGAATCCCGAGGATCTCATTTTTTCATTATTTTATTGTTTTAAAATCATTTGGTTTATGTATGTACATTGGGATTAAGATGGCTTATAATACCAAATGGCATCATACTTGGCTAAATTTATACCATTACAACGGAAAACTATGATGTTAATATTACAGACGTAAGTTTTTTTATTCTTTACTCATCTTTGCCAAAAGTTTGATGCGAGAATTTGATGAAGTGCTTGAGCATATAATGTATAGAAAAGCAAATAGTACTTTTAAGATAAATAGTCAAAATAAGAGTCATAGATCACATGACCCTATTCTCTTAAGCTTGGTATTTTTACATCTAGTGTCTGAACCTACCCTGGCACCTATATGAGGAGTGCCAAAGCACGAAATCATGGTCAGGGGTTTGGAGAGGGGGGGGCCCAACCGAGATATTTTAAATGCTTTCTCTGTCTAAGCATTTAACACAAAGCTTGTTGAGGAATTGGCAATCCTCATTGTTTTAATACTTTTAAAATATCTCAAAACTTGATTTTAGGTTATTTTTATCAGCTGACAAATATTTAAATTGTTTGGCAACAATTTCATTTTTATTCATTTCTATTAATATACAATAAATTCTTCCATATTTATAAATATCAATTATAGCTTAATATTTATACTTATCATGCGGAGAAAATAATTTTGATGGATTTAATAATTTAACCTAATGCATTTTTGACACTGTGCATGACAATTATGGCAAAGGTAAATTATTCAGTATTATTAAAAAATCTATTTTATATTTAAACACATTAATCCGATATTTTTCTGAGCATGCTTAATTGCATACTGTTTTCTTATTTATTCATATTATCAATGTTGACAATAAACTGTGACTATAATATTTCTCTTTCATTGTGTTCATTGCAAACAATCTTAAACTTTTAAGAGACAAAACAACACTTATTATAAGATGTGATATGTTGGACTATTTCCATCATTTATGAGTGAATGTTGAATGTATAGAAAATTTTAAACTTTATTTAAACTTTCCAAATACAAACAACTTGTTAGTAATAACACACAAATAGACAATACAGGTTAGTAATTACACAACGTTTCGAGCAGTATTATTCTCCACTCTTCTTCAGGTGTTGCAGAATAGCTCAATTGGTAGAGTGTTTGCCTTAAATTCGATATTCAAGAATCTAAAGGTGCGAGTTCAACTTCTAAGTGAATACTGTCACTATGCATATAGGCCAGCAACACCTGAAGAAGAGTGAATACTACTACTCGAAACGTTGTGTAATTACTAACCTGTATTGTCTATTTGTGTGTTATTACTAACAAGTTGTTTGTATTTGGAAAATTTTAAATTTTCTATACATTCACTCATAAATGATGGAAACAGTCCAACATATCACATCTTAAAACAACACTTACTTTCCCTTCCATGTTTTTTTTTAAAGCAAGTGCTCTTCAATCATTGCTCTTTTATTCTTGTTGAAATATTAGCTCGTGATTCACTGTAATAAATTGCTCTAAACTTTATGTTATTGGAAGAACTAAACTAATTAAGAGTCCTCTATAAATACAGTTTCATTTTTGGTATTATTAATTAGCCAGTTTACAAAGGACCAAAATCTCATGTTAAAATCTTCTTTGGTACATCTTGATTTTTATTGCTATTTTAGGATAGATAACATAATTACACATCTAAGATTTATTATTCTCATTCTGCTTTAGTTTCCATTTAAGCCTCTAATTAAAGTTCTTTATCTGCCTACACAAAAAAATTTTAAGCAGATAAAGAATTTCTATTATAAGCTGCAATGGAAAGCAAAACAGCAAACTATGATAACTATATCCTAAACATGAAAATAAAATTAAAGGCAATATGCAAACAAGATTTTAATATAAACTTTAGATTCCTTGTAATACTAAACAGAACAATTAATAAATGATGAAACTGCATTTCCACAGCATTCTTATGCAGTTTATTCCATCCAATGTAATAGCCCAGACTTTACAGCAGTTTGCTATGGCGAAACACAAGCTAATATTTAACAAGAATAAAAGACACATACATATAACAAATCTAAGAAAAAGCATTCACAAACATCAGTTTTTTCATTTTGGAGACATGAAATGAAAACGAGAAATTTGATTCACAAAAGATTAAGATTATTTATGATAAAGCAGAATAATAGGAAGCTGAAGATTAAAAAAGTGTAGTTTATCTTCAATGTTGATAGTATCATGAATAAATTAGCAAACAAACATACAACTAAACTTATACTAGAAGATGTGTGATTAAGCATTTAAATATAAAACAGGTTTTCCCAACAATAACAAATACTTTAGAACTGTCAATGTTATGTTATAGCACATAAAATATGCATTAGGCTAATTATTAAATATACTAACAGTAAACATCATATGATCACCAAAATGTATGGGCACTGAACTGAGTTCAGAACCTATATGACTATATAAGCTGATGGGCTTGAAATGAAAATATTAAGGTGTTTTCAATTTAAGACTCATAGTTTTGTAGTTAATTGGAAATAAAAGGTAGTTGCTGGAGAGTTGCATTAGATCCTAAGATCTAGGTGCAGTGCTCTCAGATCCAAGGCTCCTGACTGACGAAGGCCACAAGCCAGAAACTAGTCTGGGGATATTGGATGAGTAGGCACTAGATGGGGATTTTATGCACAAGCCTTCTGACATCCATTGATTAATCTAGCTTGCTGTGTGTGGTAATATGTATAGTGAGTTTTGCCTGTTTTTATACTAACAGTAATTCAATAATTGATATAATCATTTTTATTGTATGTCATTAGGTTATTCATTGAAGTACAGTAGTTTGCATAATGATTGCAAATGGTAGTTGAGATTTTCGTTTGCAAATTATTGTCAATAACTTATTATTTTTTCCTATTAACAGATTTATTATACTTAGTATTATTCAAAACTTTTAAAATTACATCATTTAATGAAGTTAAAATATTAAAACATAATTCCAGATTATATTTCAATTTAATAAATTTTATCCTTGTAAATCTATTAACTGCACTTGAGTGAATACAAATTTGAGAATTCTTGTTAATTTTGAATTCATAACACAGCAATACATTAGGTATTAATTAAACACTTTATATACGGAATAGTTTATACACTAATCTCTTTTATCAGCAATTACATATTCCAGTTATAGTTTCAGTTTAGTTATGATTCAAAAAAATATTTAATAAAAAGATTAAAAATTAATAAAAAAAATAATCTAAATCTTAATTTTTTAGCCCAATGTACAATTAAATTGCTGGGGCCTGCATATTGCAAAACATCATAAGTAAACACAAACAATAAACTTTTTTTAAGTTTTCCTTTTATTACAAACCCGTTTTTTTTTTTTTTTTAGAACACCCAAATTTTTCTGAAATTTCAAACAAACATTAATTTTACTCTCTATACTTTTTATATATATACCCTTACCTATAAACTTATTCATTAATACCAATACACTTATTTTCATAAATTGAATATAATATTTACTAAAGCTGTAATCTCAAGAATGTGTGTGTAAAAATGTGATAGTAGGGACCTCTACAGGTCTTAACCACAAGCTTACGTTTTGGAAGAAAAGAGGGAAATCAACCTCCTTTCTATATAAATAGGTGAAGCTGAAGCAGTTAGATCTGAGAGCGTGAAGCTATTCAATACTTCGCTGATTAAGTCCACATTTCTTATTACACATTAATACTCACGAAATCTTTCGATTTACAAAGTTTTTAATTTAAAAAGCACTAATTCAATTAAGTTTTACAAATACCAATTGTGAACTATTGCAAAAATACAATATCCGTTCACCCAAATATTGATCATAGTGTTTGCTTCCCATAGAAATTCATATAGAAAGAGGTTAGTTTTGAAACAAATTGTTTGTTTCAAAAATTATAATAAATAGTAAAAAAAAAAAAAATTTTTAATCACAAATTCTAATAAAATCAGCAAAATTGTTTGAATTTTTTTTATTTATAGATTAGTACCTCAGTATAGCTTTGATGGCTCTGTCTGATATATAAAATTTCAATCTGTTATGTAGAATGTCAATGCAATCAGGATCAAGCCATCAGTAGTAGAAAAAAAAAATATCAATGACAAAAATATATTTAATTTTTATCTAAACAATAACTGTTATATCTCTGTGGGTGTATATATATATATATAAGTTTTTTCTATCTACATGGATGTGTGCATGCCTATATATAGTTCCTTATACCAAGAGCTTAAATGGTTTTATTTCACTTGGTGAAAAATGATTGTGTGAATTTAATAGATAAATTTATTACATTATTACTACAATTATTAGGTGGTATGAAGTTAATATTTTACAAATGACATTTTCCAGATTGATTCACTATACGTTCAGTTTATCAGACTAACTAAGCTCACATTCATTACAGTAATGGGTACTAATACCCAGTAATGATAAAGTCCATCCATCCATTTCAGTGCTAGTAGTTTTTTTAACTTCAATCTTTCCAAATTTCACACTTTTCTAAAATCTTGTATAATGACCAAATAACAGTTTCAATCTTAATCATTTATACATTCCCTACATGATTTGGTAGAGTGGTAAAATGAAGACAAGAACCATGGATCATGGCTCAGTTCTTTCATTTTGGTGCTCAAAGTTTTTATGAATTTCTGAGCAATAAACCATTTGATTTTTTTTGTTTATATCAAGTGAAAGTTCATCGTAATGATGATCAAGCATCCATTTTTTTCTTGCTGACCCTAGTGTTCAAAGATATCCACATTTTCTTGCTTTCTTGGTAATTAACTTTCATATCCATAGATCTCAGAAAATATCATGGCTTGTAAAATCATGATAATATTTTTAAAGATTTACCTCTTAAGCTAAACTGGAAATATTTCTTGGTTTTCATTGCAACTGGGCTTACTTTTCTAATGTAATAGTAAAGGCCATTTACTGATAAACGTATCATATAGATCTAGGTCTGGTTTTTGGAGAAAACTTTACTGACAGCCTGATTCCCCTGAATATTGAGAAAAAGTATCTACATTCAATAAAGTACTCTAATTAAACTGAATTAGCCAATGTGCTATTTGATATATTGTGAAGAGTCCAATCAGACATCGGCTATTATTATTAAAGATTACAATATGCTGAAATATTCTATTGCAAAACAAAGTTCACAATTTAAAGAAACTGCTTGCGCCCCATGAGCGCTATTGGGGCTCTTTGAGTGCTTGTTGAATGATGTGTTGTTTTCTTTCTTTACTGACGTAAAAAGTATAAGCATGGCATCAACCAAAATATAAGCATTTGATAGTTTAATGATGTGGCTTTCAGAAAATGTTTACCTCAAAAAAATTGTTTGAAATTTGGATTTTTGGCAACAGTTTTAATCGACTACAGTATTTAATTTTTTTTCTTTTTTGATAAATTTTGTAATTACCATGAAGCGATAAAAGAAAAAAAATAGTTTATGGCCTGCAAGTGAAAATTTCTCCGGTGTTATTCACAAACAAGGCCTACAATAGAGCTTCAACATAATACTCATAAGTAAAATTTTTAAATGTTTTTTTTAATTTTTTGAATTATCTTTTTTATTAATTTTAGTTTGTGTGTGTTAGTTTGTAGTTATATATTTATTTATGCTCATATAGAATTCATATCTATCGTAATTTTCTAAAGTTCTAACTACACTAATTCACTTACTTTTATAAAAATGATTTTCAAAAAGTATAATAATTTATTATTATAATAATTATGTTTATATAATATGTTTGTGTTTACAACTAATGAGTTATAAAACTAATAATCAAATGTATACAAAGATCGCATAGGCAAGCATATAATCAAATTCTGATTCTTGTTTATGTTTTTGTTTATTCTTGTTCATGCTTTGGAGTCACTCTGGTTTTGCTATATGTTTCATAACATTATTTTCAAGTCTATAGCTAACAAATGGACTATATACAAATAAATTATATCTATGTGATACAATAAATATAACAAGATAGCATCACTTCTGTACATAAAAAATATTAACATCACTTATGGGCATAAAGAATATAAACATCACTTGTGTGCATAAAGAATATAAACATCACTTGTATGCATAAAGAATATAAACATCACTGGTGTCCATAAAGAATATAAACATCACTTGTGTGTATAAAGAATATAAACATCACTGGTGTCCATAAAGAATATAAACATCACTGATGTACACAAAAAAATATAAAATGAAGAGATGAAACTCATTTTATCATAGTGATATAGACAGTAGCCTACAATTTCTAGTTTTAGATAGACAAGAAGACAATTGCTATGATGATTTCTTTTGTATCTTTTATTAGGATGTATCTTTTTCTTTATAGACGCCTTTGGCATTTAGAACATTTGGGGTACAAGATAAAAATGAAGTCATGTCCGACTTCTTTTGGAGATTGTGAAGCTGTGGATTATCTTAGGTAAGCCATGTTATACATCTTTAGAAAGATAATTTTGTGAGGAATGCAAAGAAATTATCACTGAAGACGTAATTTGAATTTTAGTTAATGTTAATTTCCAAATTATGAACAAACAATAAAATAATAATTATTTCGGATCTGAAAATTTTTTTTCCTTATTTTTTATATAGTTATCACTATTTATTTTATATGCTTATTGTTTTCCTTCATTTTTCTAGTTTCTAGCAATGTAATTGTTTTTGCTCTAACATAATTAAAACTGAAGTTATTGTGAAAATTGTGTCTCAGGCCAGTAATTTAAAAAATTCAATATGGCGGCTTAGTCCCAAGCAGTTAAAGAACATTTTATAGATATCCCTTATATAAATGCTGGAACAGAATGAATAAAAAAAAAACATTGAACAATACAATGTATTCATTACTGACATATTATTTTCCTAATATTTGGCATTTCTTATCCTTAGCTCTTAATCTATAATTTTATAATTTTCTTTCCTCTAATTTATCACAACATAAGTTAATCTCTCATTACTACTAGAAATATTCTTCTATTCATTTACAGTTATTTTTTTCTAAAATAACCTTCATCACTATTTAAAACCATTACCAGTCTATTGCAGGTTGAATATTTCTCCAAATTTAATTGTTTCTCTGATTCACTCCAGTAAACTAATTTACCTCATCCGTCAATCTTATATATATATATAATATTTAAATACAGATATACTTTATATCCCTGGAGTTTAGATGTAATTACAGATTTGAATACAGACTTTCAGGCTATCCAATCTATCTCATACAATGATACACACGGTCACCCACATGCGAAAAATGTAAATGATCTCCAATATATGTATTTCATGCAAAACCAACTGATGAGTGCTGGTTCAGCATGAAATACGAATATTGGAGATCATTTATCTTTTTCGCATGTGTGTGGTCATGTGTATCGGTTGTATAAGACAGTAGCTGAAGGTAGTTTGAGGGTCTGGATTCAAATTCCCTATAATTATATATATATGTGTGTGGGTGTTTTTCTACATCTTTTACAATCTCTTGGATCTAATTTTAGACTTCAATTTTTCCAGCAATATATAAAACAATTCAGTTCCACTTCAGCTTCTTAGCTTTCTCAATGATGACAATAATATGTTTCTTTAACCCGCAAACTTAACTTTTCATCTCTCTTTGCTACATCTTATTATGCATCTCTCTACATTTTGCTGCATAGTGTTAAATTTCTGCATTACCATTTTATTAGTTAACTAAGTCTCAGATCCATAAATAAACACATTTAGTAAAATCTTATTTTTTTAAAATGTAGACATTTTTTTTATAGTAATAAGTTATTTTTACCAAAAACACAATGTGCGTAAATAAATATCACTGAACAATGTTTATGCTATAAATGTATCATCAAGATATATTAGCCAAGAAACATAATAAATACTACATTTTAAAGGAAAAAATATTAATACTGACAAATTATCTATTTCTAAATATTTAACTGCTATAAATATTGTGTATTACATAGTATGAAACCAATTAATACACACATACATTAAACCTGATTTTGCACAAAGCTAGGTCATTTTAAATGTAAATCGCATGATAAAGCCCAAACTTATCTAAATTATGAATCTTCAATCTGATGTCAAAACAATTTTGGTCTAAGATCTTAATATATACAAAGAGAATTGACACAGGACTAAATAACAGATTTATATTTAAAATCATTTACCTTTGTCCAAAATCTGTTTATTCTCTAATGAATAGCAGTGGGATTTGAAAGTTTTAAAAATGATTAATTATCAATCCATTTTTCTAACAGGTTATACGTACCTGTTTAATGAGGTTTATTTAATAAACTTCTGAAAGTATAAACAAATAAGATTTGAAAAAAAAAGTATCAGAGATCTTAAGAATCTACACTTCTTAGAAAACAATTGGAAATTGCAGGGATATTGTCATTTCATAAAAGTATTTGAGGCCTTTTTGATTTTGATTTTATTTGAGCCTCAAATGCTTTTATGAAATGACAATATCCCTGCAAATTCCAATTGTTTTCTAAGAAGTTTAGATTCTCAAAGATCTCTGATATTTTCCAAGAATGGCAAATTAACCGAAAGGGGATTACTTTGTTATTTTATTAGATCTATTACAGCAGTGGAATTCTTATATACAACTATTTTTTTGTTCAGTTCCAAATATCTTTTCACTACTATCATATATGCTTCTTATCTCAATAACCATTAAATCAATTAGGTGAACAAGTTGTAAAATATTTTCAGTCTAGTCATCACCCAAAATCATCATTTGCTAAATTCTTACTCAATAATCTGAAACTTTAAAACTAAATCTATTTCACTAGCTCCATTAGTAACCTTTTGAATAAAAATCTTTCACATTTTTATTAGTATTTTTCCATCCGTTCTATTCTATGTAATCCTATAATCTTTAGGTATTTCCTCTCCATTTTTTAAACTATAAATTATCAAATATTTCTGGCTGATTTTTATAATTTTTTCTAGATTAAAACTATATATGTGGTATAAGAGACAAACTTCTATCTTTGGAAACAATATCATAATTGGAATAACTTTCAACTTATTTTATACAAGTTGAGAAAAACATATGATTTGTCAGTTTAAAATGCCAAATGAAATCCCTTTGCCAAAGTTTCTTTTTGAAAATAAAATAAAATCCTAAAGAGATTTTATGTGAAAAATATAAAATTGCTTACTTTAAACTATTTGATGGCTGACTAGATAAAAAATTCAATATATTTAAATCTGTAATGGAATATCAATAAACTTCAATATATATATAATTATAATAAAAATAATAAATTTAACAGTAATAAACTATTATAAACAATCCTTAAATTCGCAGAAGTACTTTCGGTTAATTTCTTAAACCTGTCTCAACTGCCATTAAATTTTAAAAAAAAACAAAGCGGAAGCAAATGTCATCAATTCAAATCCCACAAATCTCGTATTTTAATGTTAGCAGCTTGTCTATTTATTAAATGCATATATCAAATTTTTTGTGACTCTAGGTGCAGTATTGAAAAGAGATTGAGGGAGCATGAATTGTTATATAAGCATGTAAAAAGTAAAAATAATGGTGATTTAATGTGTCCTTCAGTTTTCTTTGATCATGAAAAAACATATAAATATAAATTTAAATTTGATTTTGAAAATGTGAAAATTCTTCATGAAGAGAGAAACCATAATAAAAGAAAAATTAAGGAGGCAATTTTTATAAATAGGAATAAAATGCATTTACTAAATAGACAAGCTGCTAACATTAAAATACGAGATTCGTGGGATTTGAATTGATGACGTTTGCTTCCGCTTTGTTTTTTTTTTTTAATTTAATGGCAGTTGAGGCAGGTTTAAGAAATTAACCAAAAATACTTCTGTGGATTTAAGGATTGTTTATAATAGTTTATTACCGTTAAATTTATTATTTTTATTATAATTATAATTTTGTTTTAATTAACAGACATTTTATTTATATTATATATATACATACGTAGGTACATATGTCTTTATTAAATGTCTGAGTTTTGATATATATTAATATATCTGGGAGCTGGATAATTATATAATTTGTTTAAAGAAACAAATACAAAAAGTTTAACAATAAATCCAAGAGTTTATTTACTCTGAATAACAATAATATTAATAGATAGGATTAGTAAATCAACAGGCTAATTGCTAGTTGAACGTAGGATGAATCTAGATCACCTAACAGTTCATAACTCTGTAGATAAATAAGATACATATATCATTACAATTGTAGTTCTGTAAGCACTTTACTGCTCACAAACATCTCTTAGATTATGACTAAAGCTTTTTTTTACTACTAATACTTGTTTACTCGATACTTAGAAGTTTTCTAATTTGCTTTCAGCTCTTGCTTTTTTCTTTCTCTCTTCACATTACTATTTCTCTAGACCCCAATGACTGAACTGAACTAACACAACATCATTTGAAGTGCTGCATGCACTTTTATCAACTTTGTAAATTTGCATAAGGTTAGACTTTATTGACATGCAAATTAAGTTGTTGCTGCTTCTTGCAGAAAACGAATTTTTTTTTCTGCATATCATTAATATTTCGGGAGTGCTTTACACTGTCTATATGACAGTCTGTATATATACATACAATTTTACTAGTAAAGATACATATAAATCAAGTCAGTATACAACATTCTTCCCCTCACTCCACAAATAAGCAGAATTTTATTCTCAAAATTAATCTTGTAACTTTGCTTTATTTACAATATAATCTGGTAACTTTGCTGGTCTCCTCCACATTTGTGTAGGTCTTGTTGAGATTAATTCTTCTTCCTCTTGCTCTGCAGTCTTTTCCTCTTATTCACCATTGTATTCCAGTACTTCCACATAAGAGGAGTCATCTGGTGCTTCTAACTATGTTATTTAGAAACATCGGTCCTATTATCCTTAAATATTCTCAAAGTCTTAAGTATATCATCTAATATGATTGAGATTGTTGATAGCTTAAGGGTTGATTGTTATCTAATATTTCAGTATGTTTTTCTCTAATAACGTTAAAATGGCATCTTAAAACTCTCTCATCTTCTAATTTTATTTCATGTACTTGAGCAAACACAATTCTACTAATTATTCTTAATATCCACTTTTTTTAAAATTACATCTCTAATCAATATGGTTTGGTTAACTTTAAACCTAACATTTTCCAAATCTCCATCTTTCTTTTTTACTTTATCTGGAATTAAAATAGATGTGTGTTCTCACGTGTCATGTCATTAATAATTCGGTGGGTGTTTTCCTTGTAACAGAACAGTGTACTCCTGTTGATTTAATGCATTTTTTAAATACTGCACTGCCTTCTCTGTTATTCTGTTCAATTGAGGTTGATAAGCGGTGCCAATATGTGCTGTATCCCCTTTGGAGCAAGAAAGTTTTTAAGTTTCTCAAAACTGAAACCTGGGCCATTATCCATTACAATGGTTTCCGGATACCTGTGCATTGCAAAAAGTTCATTTAAAATTTGTATCACGCTTTCTGTACTCGTATCTTTCGGTAGATGGTATTCTATTCATTTGAATGCACATCTGCGGCTACTAAAATAATATATCCATGAAATGGTCAAACATGGTCTAAATGAACTCGCCGACATCCTTTGGTAGCTTCAAGCCAGGATTTGAATTTTTTTATCTGGTAAATTCATTGTTTGTTGGCAAGTCAGATAATTTCTCATGGTCTGCTCGATGTCACTATTCAAGTCTGGCCACCAAAACATATGAATGAATCAATTCCTTTATCATGATTATACTGGAATGTCCTTTGTATCTTAGAACACTTTTCCTCCCTTAAGGTGGTCTCATTATATAGTCCATCATAAGAATACATTCATGGCAAGTTGATAAACTTTCCTGGGTATTCCACATTGCCGGAGACAAATTACCCGGTCGCTTAAAGGGCCAACCATGTTTTAGCCAACTCTTTATGATGCTATATTCTTTATTCCCTTTAGTCCACTCTGTTATAACTTTATTGCTAACAATTTGAACTTTAACTTATATAGCGGTGGGAAATTTCTTTTAGAAATTTGTTTTTACTTTAGCAGTTTTATCATGTCCAGTACTTATTTTGAGAGGTTTAAACCAATTTCATCCTAATATTGTGCTAATGTTTCTTCAAACTACACATAATGGTAAATTTTTATTATAGCTATTTACCACTAAAGGCTCTGTCACAAGTCCCTTAATACTCATGGGGTTTCCATTTACATCTGCTGCTACAAAATATTTTTCTTTAATTCGAAATTTACCTTTGCTATTTTTTGAATTATTATCCAATCTTGTAATGATATCAATGATATGGCTGCCCTGCTGTCAATCTCCATTTCTATCATTTAACTGCAGACATTTACTTTTAATTTAGGATATCATGGTTTTTCTCAAATTTCTTTACCGTTGTAAACTTCTTAATTGCTTCTTTTCTCAATTTATTCAGCATATCCTGTTTTGTCATTTATCACTTGCTTTTACACAACTTCTACAAATGATCTGATAAGTTGCAGCTAAAACATTTTTTTGTTTTGTTTTAAACTTATATATAAATTTTAAATGGCCCATTTTCCACAGCAATAACAAGTAGGAGAGGTCTGTTTTAATTTTCTTCATATCACTTGTGGCTTTGCCGGTTTTACATATATTTCCAAGATAACTAAATCTTTTGCATTTTTGAAGGCTTCATGAGGTATAGCACATTCAATAGTAATCTTATATTTTAGCATAGATTTAGTAATATCAATCTAAACTTCTAGTCTCAGATGCCCCATAATAACTGGTCCAATAACATTTTATGAATAAACTCATTCAATTTGCAATCTTTCACCAAAGTCTGTAGCATTAAATCATATTTGCGTATCATTTTATTTTGCGACTGCATCCTACCACAGAAATGGAGACACACTGTGAATTTTGACAATATCGATTTAAAGTAGTTATTTAATTTTATTAATAACTCATCGTGCAAGATTTCTTCAGGCAGCTTTGAATCGCATAAAAGATTTGCCAAATTTAAGACATCTTGTCCTGACATCCATGGTAAGCTGGCAACTTTCAGTTCATTGTCTATTATTCTATTCATGAGCATGTATTTCTTCACATGATTTATGTATATCTACCATTGTCTGGATTTTTTAAATCAAAGATCATTGTTACACTCTTCTACATATGTCTCGAATTATCCTAATCACGAAAGTATGCTATGATGTAATAACTTTACAACTATCCAATTTTTACTGTGTCATATATTTCACAAGTACTCCAATGACATAATATACTTTTGGTTTCACAAATTATTCTAGTCACTGTGCTATATATAATATTTCCAGCATCACAGGATCAATCTAGATCATGTAACATTTCATATCTCTGTACTTAAATAATAGATAAATATATTTTTACAGCTGTAGTTCTGTAAGCACCTTATTGCTGACACACATATCTTGAGATAATCTAATTAGATTATGACTAGAGTTCTTCTTTAGCGGATACTGGTTTACTCTATGCATATACGTTTTCTAATCGACTTTCAATTCTTGCTTTTTTCATTCTCTCTTTACATTACTACTTCTCTAGATACCACTGACTGAACAGAACTTACAGAAGACCATTTTAACATCTGTTGTCATTTTTATCAACTTTTCTAATTCGCTTAAGGTTAGACTTTATTGTCATGTTGTTTCTTGCAGTAAACTAATATTCCTCTCTGCATATCAATATTATTCCTGGAGTGCTCTAACTGTCTACCAGTTTGCACACGCATACAACTTTATTAACAAAGATATATACACATCCAGTCCGTTCACAACGAATATATATAAAAAAAAAAGTACATATATATTTAATACTATGTAAAAATTTGTGATGGCATTTTATTTGTAGTTATGTGTTGGGCTATTTCCATTAGTGAGTTTAATTGTTATTTTTTTTTTTTTTAAATGTATAACACAATGTATTATATACTAATCTAAATATTTGTAAAATTTGAATATTTCTGAAAACATTTAAGCAATTAAGCTAGATGATGGAATCAGTCCAGGACATAATTACAAAAAAAAAAAAAATACATATATTTAAATATATTTGGCATTATTTCATCATTAAAAAAATAATAATAATAAAAGTCTTTTAACCTAATTACTTACTCATCCATCCTATAAAATTACTTTTTATTTGAATGAAAACCTATATTCATACTATCTTGACAAAAAAAAAAAAAGAGAATGCATTATACCTTTTCCAACTTTGCCAACTTTCCAGTAGCAAGATATTCATCAATTTTCTTGGCAATTTTTGCTCCAACACCATCCTAAAATATATATATATATTTATACACATGCACATTTGAGAAATGGATACATAATATATATAATTTATATTTGTAAAATCATAAATAAAATAAAAATAAGTATATATATATATATATAACAAAACTTAATTAGATAATTAAATATTAGTATCAGTTTGACATACTCTCCTCCTACCCCTCCCCTCTTCTCCCTTTCTCATTTCATTTTCTAACTACGAATAACTGGATACCTTTTTACCAATCAATATTTGATAGCTAACTGCAATGATCATAGACCACTTCTGGATTTCAATTCTAAATCATGAACATGATAAGCAGATGCAGAAAACACTACAAGATTATTATAAATTCATAGATGTTCAACTTGGAATTGAAAGCAGCAGTGCTGATAACTAGAAAAAAAATTAAGAATAATTTTAAATATTAAAATAAATTTAAAAGCAATAAATCATGCCCTTAATATCACTTTATTATAGAAAATATGGTAAAATTAGGATGGCAAGATGTAGTCTTTACAATGAGGAAAATTCTGATTTTCAGGAAAAAATATGAAATTAGAATCACGTGACCTGAATTGTAAAATATTTTTGTTTTGACCCTTTTTCAAGTTTGTCATGTGACCTGAGTTCTGAATTTTTTGCGTTTTCATGTACTTTTCTATCACTTAGATGTGTTAAGACATTTTTGGTCGTTTTGGAAATTCAAAATGGCGGAGATCGCATACTAAAAGAGCACCTAATATTCTTTATTAAGCAGAAACTTTTGACTCTTTCAAAGATTAATGACATGCATTTGAACTGTGGAGATATTAAGAATTTCATGCCTGCTAAGATATAATACATTCATGTAATTTTTAAAATATTTAAAAGTTTGATAAAACTGAAGAAATATGCGATACTTTAGGCATATATAATTTACAAAAGATTAAAAACACGTACACAAAAAGAGACATTTGAAATATGATTACTATGTAAGAAAGAATAAAAACATTAGTAAAGGTACATATGTGGTGATAATTTTAAAATTATAAATGATTGAAGATCTAATCCATGATTATATTTATTTTTAAATTATGTAATAATTCCATAAAGATGATTTTTAGCTCATCTTAGAGCTGTTGGTTTCTATAAACTTTACAATTAACAAATATTTGTTAATATTTGTTGTGGCTATTGATGTTCTCTTGATATATTTGTTGGGCTTTAGTGCGAGAGGAATGTGCTCAATCATTTGATACAGTCTTTTAGAACTGAAACACTAAACAAAATGTTGATTGTTTGCAGTGTTGTTTGTATAAATTAATAGGAATATTGTAAACAATTATTATAGTTCTACCCTTCTTCTTGTTGAACACTCAAAGGATATATTCCCAGAAAAGTGCAGGTCTATGACATTACAGAAGATCAGTGAACTGATAGAGCAGTATCAGGAATTAATTTACTTCCTGGAGTTAAAATTGTTACTGGAATCAGTTCCTATTGATTTTGTACCTTTGTCTGATAATTTGATGTTTAGGGAATGTTCAGATATACCGAGTCATTTGGATTCTGATATGAGTTGCAATCCTCAGTTTTTGAACTCTTAAACTTCATTTGAAATTAACACTGATTTCTTCTTGATGGAACCATTGCAGAGTTATCAATGTGTCATTTCAGTGTATACCCATTGTCAAGTTTCACAAGGTAATAAAGTTGACCAAATTTCTTTATGACAGTATCTTATTTCCATACTGGTTTTTGGTTGGAATAGAAACAAACCTGCCACATTTAACCGCTGTTTTGCCATGTGGCATACTCTTCTTGAATTTGAGATTGTCATTCATTTATCTTTGTTGTCTTCTTCATTAATTGTTTCACCTTACACAATTGATGGACTTGATTGATTACTCAATCAGTTTGAGGAGTTGATTGAATAGGTATCCTAGACACGTAATCAGCATTTGTGTTAACAGCTATAATTCCATCCAATTCATTGATGGTCCTTATTGCATATGACATAACATGTTTTCTCATTGCCAGTATAAAAACTTCATCTCAGATTGATACCCTTTTATAAGATCAAAACCAGATGTTTGTTGGCAGCAGTTTTGATATGTAAATTTATTCTGAGTTAAAAATATGTATCCCATACCAGTGTTTTCAAATTCCACAGGATTATCCTCTATGTTGATAATAGTAAGATAATGCTCATTGCCATCTGTTGAAAAAATGTTGATTCTGGTATATTTTATAATGTAATGAACACCATTTAGATTTTATTCTCGTTGTTATGTATAAGGTAGATTGATAACGGATTATTTTTCTTTGGTTTGATAAATATATTAAAGCATGTGACTATTTTTGTAACATCCAGTGCAATTTAATTTTGATACATCATGTTGACAGTCTTTGGCAAGGTAATTGTTTCTTCCACAGAAAACGGCAAAAATCATCTAGGCTCAAAGAAAAAAATCATATCTCACTTTTGATTGATTTCATTTTTTTGATGAACTCTGCTGTTAATTCTTTGTTTTGAACTTTGAATATTCTGTTATTTTTTTTGGCATAGTGGTCAATGGACTACTTTGATATTTGATGTAGATGATATTGATGAAAACTTTTATCCTAAACCTCTTTGGAATTGGCTTTTGATATTTCCCATACTATAGATTTGGTTATAATATCCTAATAATTCAGTACTTCCAGGTTAAACTTTAATAACTGTTCTTGATAGAATTATCTTTGATGTAGTGAATGAACTGTGCTTAAAAGAATGCTTTGTACTGACATAGAGAAGCAAATTAGCAATTTTCCAAATCTGTTAGTAATATTATGACAAAATCTGCAATTGTTGCTTGGCAACCAAAACTTTTTATTCGATGCTAAATATTTTTCTAGCTGGTTTATTAGATCTGTATACATTATACCTTTGGATAACTGGTGCCAACTAAAGCAGAAACTGTTTTAATTTTTGTATCAATTGCACTTAATAAGTTAGCTCAATGCTTTTATACCATTATTGGTAGCTTTCATCTCTATATAAATTTTAAATCTTTTTCAACAATTGTAAAAAGTTTCTTTTTTGGGGGGTCAAAATTTTCAAAATCAGACAGCACTAATGAATTTGTGGCTGGACCCAGTTGAATTTTCCCTGCGAAAATATGAATTGTTGGTTTGTCATTGAAGTTATAGTAATTGCAGGAATTTGCTATTGTGCGTAAACTGCACAAACTGTTCTGCATCCATGTGGTTTGATTAATTTCACATGTTTATAAAATAAATTACGATAGTAGACAGCTTTTTTTAAACAGGAAATTCTAATATTACAGACTAAACTTTATAAAATAACTCTGAAAATTATAAAAAATCTAATTTTTTTTATTACAGTACAATCTTTATTTAGTTTTTCAAGACCGAATTTAGCACTGAGTAATGAATGTTTAAAGTTTTTTAACATTGATAGTTTTTTTTTTAACTTGAAATAGTGTGTTTCAAATACACAAATCACTAAATGTTTACCGAATCATCAAAATTATTATGGCCATTGATGCTTTCTTGATATATTTGATAGGTTGAAGAATATGCTCAGTCACTTGATATATTCTTTTAGAATTGAAACACTAAAAAAATAATGTTAATTGATGGCAACGGTGATCATATAATTTAACATGAATATTACAACAGGCAAAACTCTCCATACAGTAATCAATGTGCACAAGCCTTCTGCACATAAAATCTCTATCTAGTCCTACTCATTCAATATCCTGACTAGTTTCTGATGAAAGCCACAAGCTAGAAACTAGTCTGGGGATACTGGATGAGGAGGCACTAGATAGGAATTTTATGCACAAGCCTTCTGGCATCCATTGATTACTCTGGCTTGCAATGAGTGGCACGACTGTATGGAGAGTTTTGCCTATTTTAATAACAGCTATGAGCAAGCATAAGAAATGGTGACCATGTGATGAATATTACAAACAGTTATTACAGTTTCAAAATCTACTTCAATCATAATGATGCATTCGTTAAATTATTTTATGAACTTCTAAATATCAGAATCCATTAATATACTGTAAATATAAGTTTGAATTGTTAAGTCAATGATTATTGTCAAACTACTCCCAATAACAACGAAATATATACAACTGTTTTGATAGTTGAACTAGTATTCATCAAAGAATCTAACATCCATAGAATCTTAATCTGACAGATTAAAAGAAATACTAAAGAAAAACTGTTGTTTTACAATTCTGAATATGTCTATTATTTAATTTTTTTATGGGATTTATTATTTATTTATGAATTTTTCAGTGATGAATGGAGATCATGATTTAATTTAATCTGTCGAATTTCATTAGTTTCAATCTTAAGAAATAATTATAATATTATAATTCCAGTGCATAACGCTATACTGAAATAAATATACAATTTTGACTTGGCTATTTTGAAATACGAACTCTAATGTGTTTATATATTAGTTCACAGAGGGCAGTACTGGATTTCTTAATCATGTGGGATGATTTAATTGCTTAATATTTATAATATTATATATTTTTTCCTTGTAAACATTAGTCATCATTTAATGATCTGGTAGAATTCCTTAACTGAGTATATAATATAAATTTTATTACAGAAGTTTGTCATGGCTGTCAAGCGTTGGTGGTCGAGTGGTCAGCACAGTTGCCTTACAAGCAGTTGTCCCGTGTTTGTGAGTTCGCTTCCCGGCCGATGCTTTGACACATGAAGAAAAAAAGTTTGTCATGGTTGATTTAAGCTGCAATCTCAAATTTGGCATAATGTTATGTTAATATTAATTTATATAAATATCTGTCATGAAAATTAGATTAATAAATGCTAAAAATTCAGAATAGTATTTCTTACCATTAACTTATTTAAAAATTATTTACGTCTACTTTTGTTTTCGTTTAAGTCAATAATAAATTTATATAAAATATAAAAGGTCACAATCTAAATAATTTTGATAAACATATAATTTATAAAACAAAATTCAAACTCATTCCTATTTTTTCAAATGGTTATTTATCATTTAACAACATTTAGCAAACATTATCGGGATATATTAAACGAATAAATTGATATATATATGATGACGGGTGTGATTAAAACCTACAAACTGGTGACTGTTCCGTATTTATATTTTTTTAAGTAAAAATGTTTAGTAAATCCAAAAAGTATTTCATTTACAATTGATATTTAAGCAATACAAATTTAATGACTAACACACATATAAATCTTTTTAAATTTAAAATGTTAAAATAATAATGATGCTTTAAAAAAAAAAAAAAGGCTAGCAATGAGATATATATATTAATGATTAAACATTAAAAGCATAAAGTTAAACTAGTCCGGTTGAGTTTTGGATTAGTGGTAATTGTAATTATTAATGATTAAATATAAGATTATCATAATATTTTATTAGTAAAAGATATATGATCACACGTGCCAGTTAACAACCCACACAACACGAGTATATTTCTTATTTAATAAAATTGTTGTTCAAAATGAAAAAAAAATACCAACACATGTATATATCTTATTTAATAAAATTGTTGTTATGAGATATTATTTTATATAATGCTATGTTTTTTATGTAATAGTGGTATGCGCTTTAAAGATAAATTATAAATGAATACTTTCGATTTTTCCAGACACAAGATATAGTATTTTAGAAAGAATGGAATGAATCACCCATTCTTGTGTCTGGAAAAATCGAGAGTATTCCTTTATAATTTATCTTTAAAGCGCATGTGCATTGGGTTAATCGCTAAAATTGTTGTTCTAAATGAAAACAAATAGCATAATTAATACTGCAATGTAGGAATTAAATTAATTAGGCAAATTCTTAGTATTCATATTTTAAATTGCGTAACACATGATTTAATTCAAATTGCATGTTCTATATTTATTTACTTAAGTATGATGCCTAATAACATTTTTTAAATTATAAACTAGTAAATAAACTGAAATTAATTTCTGAAGCTATATGTTTGTAAGTCACAATGTTGTCATATTTGCTAAAATAGTATGTAGATTGTAATGAAATAAAGTAAAGGTTTAAATATGTATGGAAAGGGTTAGTGATTGCTGTAGTGTGAATGTTAATGACTCATTACTAGGCAGTCATTTGTAACAAAATAAAATATAACCTGTCTATACATGCATAAAAATGAATTACGTAAAATATTATCATGCTGACAATCACAGTCTCTATGTCCGTACTATGTATGTACTGGTTATAAATAAAATAATATAATTTCTATGTTATGGAGTCATCATTATATAATTCTTGATCTGGGAAGCCATCCATATAATTCCAATAAAAATTATAGAAAATCCACACATACTAATATCTCATCTGATATTTAGCTTTATCTAAAATAAAAGAATCTGTTGAATATGTGTATAAAAATATAAAAGACAAGTATTAATATTTGAATACATTTATATAAGCCTGTGTGTTGCAGTTATTACATAGTAGAGATGTCTGCCCCTCCCTTGTATATGTTGTATATGTATTAAATGGATTATGTCCTGTACATGAGGGATCAGACTGACCTTAGGTCAACATGGGTGTGACAAGAATCTCAGCCTCAGGGTGGCCTTTGAGCATTCCATCATCAGATTTTCCAATTGGATGGACGGTTGAAGAGTTGGAGTGTGAAGCAGATTGAAGCCTGTCCATTAAAGTATGAGGATTGGCTATCTTAATATATATCTGAGCACTTATAGCATATATATGTGGAGATGGTAATCTGGACCAATTGATGATTGCTGGTTTAGCATGAAATACGTATATTGGTGATTATTTATCTTTTCAGCATATATGTGTTCAAGTGTTTCAGTGTTATGAGATAGTGTGGAGAGTGGTGGGTCATGTGAAAGTCTGTGCTCATATACCCTATATATTATACTAATTAAAGAAATAATTAATAATTTTATTTTTTAAATAGTAATAAAATGGGGCCAATAACAGGTCTTAAGCAAACATAGTAATACAATATAAAAGGCAATATAACTGGTTCTGGTTACAAATATAACATAGTACTGAATTATATAGAAAACAATAACAGTAGCAAAATAGGATTTAAATGTATGTATGTTTGGTTGCCATATATTGACACTAATGCTGACCCACATATAAATATATTTATATGCACATACTTGAATTTTGTAATATTAAAATTCATGTATGGGTATTTATCCACTTACATTTTTAAATATAAATTAATCAACAACCTTTACATAAATATAAATAAAATTATGCATAAAGAAATGCTAAACCATAGATAAAATTTGTTTTAACACTGATTTGGAAATTCCCCTTTGGGTGATAACTTCTAATGGAGTGATATCACTAATAGTTTACCTTCTTTAACAAATTCAAGGCCCTTTCTTGGAATTCCATGTAATGTTTCCTTGACACAGGAATTAAAATCACATAAAAATCTTTAATTTTTCATCAAACAAATAAGCAACTTAATTTCCTTTTTATTATACAATTATTTTGAAACAAACAAAGTAAATCTTTCTAAGAAAATCTTCTGAATTTACATAATTTTATGTAGTTTTCCCTCAACCCTGATATTAAATCTTTGATCAAAATCTTTAAATAATATGCACAATATGTGATTAATTATTACTACATTCTTTTCTATCAACAGTGCATTTCTTTTATTTCTGCATATACATAGATTAGCTTCATGGATAGCCGTATCATAAAGGACTTGGTTAATGAACAAACAACTGCTGAATGATTTTCAACTTACACAGAGCAGCCCTACGACTGGAAATTAATGACTGAACCATAAAGTTTCAAGCAATACATTATAGATTTGATGGCACTACAAAAGTACCATCAGGATGCATTTTCTGAAGGGCACAAACTTTGAGTAACAACTATTCTTTACATAACAAGTTTCTGAATTTACATGTTCCTCAATATTTATAACGATGTATTAAAGAACATCCAGTAAAATAAACAAAAGAATTAAAGAATAAGTTTTTCCTTCTTTAATTAATAAAAATAATATAATCTATTATTACAAGAGTTGTTTTTTTTCTTTCTATCATAAAAACAAAATAAATTTACATAACTTTTTAATTTAGATTGGAAATAATTTCTTAATTAAAATTTCTTTCTTAAATTCTTTTTGTACAAAAAAAAAAAATGATAGCAAATAATCTTCTATAAATGATATTATCTATTTCAAAATATTTTCTAATTTAAACATTGGAATTAATTTCTATCTTAATATAATGTGATATTTATCATGAGACCACTTATCTCCCAATGTTCTATCCACTGTTTAGAACTGTGAACATAAGCAGTGCTGCAAGAAGTAAAATGGGAAACTAAAGGAGTGAAAGTAAATGGAGAGTATTTAAGTCATTTAGATTTCGCAGATGATGTAGTTGTTTTTGCAAAGAATGCTTTAGAGTTACAGGAAATGTTGCAGGAGTTATCAGATGAAAGTAGGAAAGTAGGACTAAAGATAAATGTTAAAAAGACTAAAGTAATGTTTAATCGATTTGCTCAAAATATGAAAATAAAGATTGATTATGATGAATTAGAAGAAGTTAACAGTTACAAATACCTTGGTCAGATTATTAATACAGATGGAAACATAATGGAGGAAATCAATCATAGAATTAAACTTGGTTGGAGTGCTTTTGGTAGAAATAACTTGGTACTAAAAGGAAATATGCCTATGTGTTTGAAAAGGAAGGTTTTTTAACAAATGTATTTTACCAGTTCTTACTTATGGAGCTGAGACTTGAACACTCAATAGAAGAGCAATACAGAGACTTCAGACCACTCGAAGTATGGAGAGGTATATGTTGGGAGTAACAAGAAGAGATCGAAAACGCAATGTATGGGTAAGAGAACAAACAGGTGTTACTGACCTCATTGAAAAAATTAAAAGATTGAAGTGGAGTTGGGCTGGACATATTGCTAGAAGAGATGATAATAGATGGACAATTGAACTTTTAAACTGGATTCCAAGAGATTGTAAAAGACCCAGAAAGAGACCACATGTGAGATGGATGGATGAAATAAGAAAGTGTGCAGGGGTGATGTGGAGAAGAGAAGCTAAAGATCGGAGAAGATGGATTAAACTTGGAGAGACCTTCATCCTGCAGTGGATTGATAATGGTTGATAATGATGATGATATAGGTATTTGATACCCCCCCCCCCATTTACTTAATGATTGAAGTTGTTCTAATGCATGCAGTAAGAAAGGATGGCAGAACTTTCTGTACGTATGTGTAGTTATGATATAAAAAAGTTGAGATGAGAGATATGCAGATTTTAAAAGTTTGAATATATATCCAACACACTGCAAAAATGGATAGGTCTCACTGATGGAAGGTTTGTATAATTACTTTTTTATTTGTTAATGATTATTGTTCATATAATTTGATTGCAAAATTTGATTGTAAATTGATGAAAATTTTGTTACAGTGTGCCAATGTCTTTTGAATATTTTGATTCACTATTTCTTTGTATAATCTAGTTCACCGCAGGGACAAATAAATGTGCTTTTAAGGAAAATCTTTTTGATTATTATTGGGTTTGGTTATTCCTACTATGATTCCAATTCTATGAGATTGTAGCTCTTTTATGTTTACTCATGTAGATTTGGTAATTATAGAATGCAGTATAAGGTTACAAACCCGTGAAATTTTAATGAACTTAGAAACATACTAATTGTGAATTTGTTTTATTAGCTATTTGCCTTGTGGCAAAGAAACAACTCTTATCATTAAAAAAATATGATAATTATGTAAACTGACCAATAACAATCTCGTCCCACTCTCTAGAGGTTCTTATTTTAAAGTTGGCTGATCGATTTCTAAGACAGTATTGGGAGAAGTTAAAAAATTAAACTTTTTTGCATCATATAAGCTAAAATACAAGTTTAATTTCGAAGATAAAAGGATGTTTTCCTTACTTTTAAACAGAGAAATTATAACTTGGTAAATGAATCTAAATGTGTGGGTTTTTTTAAAAAAGGAGAAATAATCTTATACATAAATTGACCTGCTGATATAAATATTTATCAATTCATATGAGATATTAGACAAACAATTTAATTAAATAAGAAGTAATATTTACTAAGGCAATAAACCTAAAGCATGCGTGGTTGAAAATGCAAAGGCAGGGCCCTCTACAGGTCTTAACCACAAGCTTATGCATTGAAAGAAAAGAATAAGAAGTCCAACTTTATATAAAAGTGAATACAGGATAATGGACCAGAAAATCATAATCTTCATTTCTTGTAAATATGCTATTATTAAAAACTCCCAAATGAAAGAAATTGTACTCCTAGCTAAATGTACTGGTAAAATGGAATTTACCAAATAGTGAAAAGGCTGACTGACTGACATCCATTTAAACTGAATAGAACTAAGATACAAAATAGGAATATCCTGACAGTGCAATCTTCTTGATTAATTAAACATTTTTTGCATGTTTTTTTTTTTAAAGTTCAAATGTTTATTTATCTTCAAAAATGTTTTCCATTTTTAAAATGTTTAAATTTACAATACCAGCTTTTACTTGGGAGATGAAATGTGAGTTAAACATTTTTTAATGTTATAAAATATAAATAGGGCAGATGAAATATGGGTTAATTATATTTCTAGTTGTTATAATCTAAGATAACATATAAATCATTTTACAATCAACTTTTCTTTTGATTAAATGAATTTATTATTATTATTATTATTTATTCTTTACAATCAACTTTTCTTTTGATTAAATAAAATATTATTATGTATTCTCTACACGCATACCTACTATATTATAATAGTACTTTATATATATAAAACTATTGGTGACTGTGATATATATTTAGGTTGAAATATTTCATGTATATAGCTATATAAATGAGCAATTTTTTAATTAAAATTCCTCCAGCCATCATATTTTAATTTTTATACAGTCGGGCATATAATAAGTTTAAATTAAACGTAAAATAAATAAACTATCAAAATGAAATATAAAAACAGCCTAAATGCAAATGTGTATATATATTAATACCACAGTAATGACTTTCTGCATACACTTTTAATAACCGCAATATAACAAATAAATTGTGGGAAGGGGAGTATTTTTTTAAAAATGAGAATTTGACTTCAAATATGTATGATTTAACCCTCGCCCCCCTTTTTATAATGTGTACTAAATAACATCTAATGACTTCATAAAGTTTTTAAATTAAACATATACACATAAAATTTATCAACTGCTTAATAAGCTTCAGGAGCTAGTTAATGAGATTACTGTCCCTAATTGTAAACAATGAGAATCTTAATTAGATAAGAATGGTTCAATAAAAACAAAAGAAAATGAGCTACATATATTTTCAAGTAGAATCATTGAAGCGACTAATACTACATAACACTGCATCATTTCTTCAACCTATGGATATCATCACAACTTTCAACAATGAATGCAAGCATCTCATCAACACTTTGGATAAGAATAATCAACAACACTGGAAGAACTTCAATATAAAAACAGTTGTTGATTTTATAAGCAATGTGTGAGCCAAAATCACTAATACACCTTTTAATCTTAGATGGAAGAAAGTTTTCCCACTACTAAATACAAGCATTGAAGTCAAAAAGAAACCTATTTTAATCATATGCCAAGAAAGCAACATTTACAGAAGTTGATGATAACAAGATTGAAGAGCTTTTAGAATCAAATACAGAAGAATTAACTAAGGAGGAATTTATGCAATTACATAAAAAAAAAAGTCTAAAAGTCTATAGAGAAGAACCTGGACCTAGAACACTGTCAAATCTTAGACAACTAACGAGACCCTATCCCATTCCTTTCCACTATAACACTCAACAATCCTCCTAACACAATCATCCCACCTCTTGTACAAGTATACTGATATAAATTCTTTACCCAAATCTTTTGCATACAGCATTACCCTTTTCACCCATCTTGTTACCAGCCCTTTACTCGTAACTCAATTAAATATTATTTTGGCTATTCTTTTACTATCCATAAACTGCAATCAACCAATCATTTTCATTTTACTTTTTGCATCTCTCACGTAAAAACTTGACCATCGATTTCTCCTTGAATTGCCTCCTTTGCTGTCCACATACCTGCATCTAATACATGTATTCCTACTTCCCTTTGTACTTTTTCTAAGCAATCTAATATCCCTTTACTAACACATAATGCATCATTATCATATGTTAACCCTGCTACTGCAACTCCCTTCCATACAATTCTAGCTGCATCATATTATATGAAAACACTGTTAATTTCTTTATCAATCCCTTTCTTTTCTTTGCTTCATTTATCAATTTTTTCTCCCATTCATCCAAGCAATTTTTTCTGATTACTTAAGATGATTTCCAAATAGCTATATTTATTCACCACACTTAACTTTATATCCCCCAATAAATATTCTACATTCCCCAGTATTAACCATCATTATATTTGATTTTTCTTCACCAAATTTAAACCCCCATCTCTTTACGTACCTTTTTCACATGTCCTCAGCATAACTTCCATATTTTCTCTTCTTATTACACACAAAAAGACATCATCCGCAAAAAAAAAGACCCGATAAAGAATATACTTCCTTGCCAGCTATTAATGGTATCTATCCCTTTCCATTTCACTCAAATACAACAAAAACAAAATAGGTGACATAGGACATCCTTGCCTTACTCCCACTCCATTTTTAACTTTAAATGATTCTATATTCCCTAATTGATACATATAGTAATTAATTTCATATATTTTAATAATATCCATTAAGACTTCATACATTCCCAAATTTGCTAAACTTACCCATAATCTATTTCTATTTACTCTATCATATGCCTTTTCTATATCTATAAAACTCATGACAAACTCTCCAAACAGTAGTGCCAACCAGTGCAAGCCATAGTAATCAAGGGGACACAAGGTATATATATAAAATCACTGCCCAGTGCCTATTCATCCAATATTGCCAGACTAGTTTCTAGCTCATGGTTTTTATCAGTGGAGCCTTGGATTTGAGAACACTGTGCCCAGATTTTAGATCTAATGCAACCCTCTACCAGCCATTTTTTACATTTTTAATTAACTATAAAGCTGTTCAAAATGAAAACACAATAATGTTTTCAATTCAAGCTTATTCACTCATATAGTCATACAGATCTGAACCCAGTTCATTATCTATATATTTTGGTGTTTCTGGTTCTTTAATAAACATAATCACCATGTCTATATGGTTATACAAATGAATGCTCTATAGTTAACTAAAAAGGTAAAAGGTGGGTGCTAGAGTGATGCATTGGATCCTAAGATCTAGATGCAGTACTCTCAAATCCAAGGCTCCTCACTGAGCCACAAACTAAAAACTAGTTTGGGGATACTGAATAAATAGGTACTAGATAGGGATTTTATGCACAAACCTTCTTGCATCCATTGATTACTATAGCTTGCACTGGGTGGCAGTACTGTTCGGAGAGTTTGTCATTGTTTTTAAAAACTTGTGTAAGCATAGAAAATAGTGATCATGTGATTTTTAGTAGTTTAATACCATTCCTGGCCATGGGATAATGACGACTATAGTTGTTTAAGAACCAAAGACACCAAAACGTATAGATACTGGTTCAGATCTGTACGAATATGCAAGAAAATGAGCTTGGATTGAAAACTGTATTGTATTTTCATTTTGGACTCATAGTGGCTGCTAGAGGGTTGCATTAGATCCTAAAATCTAAGTGTAATGCTCTCAAATATAAGGTCATTCACTGATGAAAGCCACAAACTAGAAACAAGTTTGGAGATAATGGATGGGTAGGCACTAGATAGGGATTTTATGCACAAATCTTCTTGCAGCTCTTGATGACTATGGCTTGCACTGGTGGTACTGCTGTTTGGAGAGTTTGCACTGTTTTCAACTGTTTGTGTAAGCATAGGAAATGGTTAGTAATCACATGATGTTTAGAAGGACAATAAGACTATATACCATAATATTTTTTTCTAAATTAGCTGGCAAAATGCTGTCCACTGTCAATAAAGAAGTACATGAAATAATATAGTTTCCAATATCTGTCTTCTTTAATAACTTGAACTTAATGTATTATTTGTTGATAAAAATAAAACAGTTGTCAAGCATTGATGGCCTAGTGGTTAGCATAGTTTGCCTTCCAATCAGCTGGCCCGGGTTTGCTTCCCCATCAATACATTTGACATGTGAAAAAAAAAACCAGTTGTGTGACTAGTAATTTTAAGCTCTCTAAAAAAGGTATCAAGTTCATCAACTCCACCGATCATCTGCTTTGCAGTTATTAAATAGTTTAGATATGTCCAATATGTCCTAATAAAAAAAAGACTGATTTTCTTTCCAAACTGCCTGCAATGCCAGCTCTGGATATCAGACATACTTTAGGTATTCCCCTCAGGTTTGCATCATAAGTTATGACATAAAATAAAAAAATGGTTTCATATCTTAAGCCTCATTAGAAAACCCGGTAATATTAATTTTTGTTTATATTGGGAAAAACTGCTATAAAAGATTTGAAATGATTCAAACTGTGTGTGGTAGTGAAAACTCGAGCAAAAAGAATGTTTACAATTGGTTTTCAAGATTTTGGATGGCTGGATGAGCACTGAAGATGATCTAAAAAAGATCCAAAACACGCTGCCATATTTCATGTTGTCACTCATTATCCGGACACCTTATCATCTTAAAATTTTTGTGGTCAACAGCTAAACTATATCACTATATAACACATTATTTAGAGATGGTGCTGCAAGCACCTTGGAGAGAGAACCAGTGATCATTCATTGGGACACACTGTGTACTTGCGGGTCCAGAGCATCTATGAACTAATTGATTTTTTATTTTATTTTTGTAGCCTTTAGACAGGCATTTAATCTTTGTTTATCAATAAATGGTAGTTATAACTATCATTCATAGATAAATAAAGATTAAATGACTTTTGTGGCCTAAAACTTTGAAAATTTTCAAAAGGTATATATACTATTATTTTAATATATACACAAAAGGAAAAATAAATAAATATTGCATAATGAAATGCCTGCATTTCACATAAATAAAACGTTAATCATTAAATTTTAATTTCTACCATGCTTTTTTTATTTATTTTACATTAAAAAAAAAATCTTAAAAATTCTCAAATTTCCGTTTTTTAATTTTTTCAGCATTGTAATTTATACGATTTGATTGGTAGAATGAAAAAAATATATACTAATACTAACTTTTTTATAAAAAAAAAAATAATAACAATAGCATTTGAGAAGATTAAATTTCTTCAAAAGTTTTTTTTTAAAAAAAAAAACAACTATTATTCTTCTGATCAGTAAATGAAAAGAATAAATCCTTTTGGAATTCACTTTATTAAAAAGCAGTTTCATCTAATTAAAATATTGAGAAAACTTGAGACATTTTTATAAGACAATATTCCAAGTCGGTTCTAACATTGAGTAAAGGAAACATTTTTATTTTAAAAACATTATTGTTTTTAAAATATACATTTCTATGAAATATCATTTAAAAATTTACTTCCGAGCTTTAATTATAAATCATTTAACTGATGACGACTGATCAGTAAAATGAAACATCTTGAGTAAAAACAAATTCATATCAAAGTGAACAGTCTGCAAATGCACAAATGTATATTGCAAAGTAAAGTTTATTAAAACAGGCAAAACTCACTATACATATGCCATACACAGCAAGCTAGAGTAATCAATGGACGCCAAAAGACTTGTGCATAAAATCCCCAACTAGTGTCTACTCATCCAATATCCCCAGACCAGTTTCTGGCTTGTGGCCTTCGTCAGTGAGGAGCCTTGAATCTGAGAGCACTGCATCTAGATCTTAAGATCTAATGCAACCCTCCAGCAACCACCTTTTATCTCCATTTAACTATAAAACTATGAGTCTTAAACTGAAAACACCTTAATGTTTCCAATTCAAGCTATCAGCGTATATAGTTATATGGGAGGTTTGCATTAGATCCTAAGATCTAGATGCAGTGCTCTCAGATCCAAGGCTCCTCACTGACAAAGGCAACAAGCCAAAAACTAGTCTGGGGATATTGGATGAGTAGGTATTAGATGGGGATTTTATGCACAAGCCTTCTGGCATCCATTGATTACTCTAGCTTGCTGTGTGTGGCATACGTATAGTGAGTTTTGCCTGTTTTAACAACAGTTACACACAAGCATAAGAGATGGTGGTCATGTAAAGTTTATCATTGAAATTTGTAAATTTTATGCAGACAGTATGGTTTTAATTATTTTACCTACAAATGGAACACTAGAAAATTTGCCTATCAAAAAAAAAAAAGAATATTATGTTAATTAGCCAAACCAATAAATGATGAAACTATTTAGTTAGTAATAATAATAAAAGTTTTTCATGAAAGAAAAAAGCATGGTTAAATTAAAGCCACACTTGAATTTCTAAATGCTTTAAGAGTGAATGTTGCCAATAAAGAAAAATGATAGAAATTCAACTGATGCAGATTTTATCTGGTGATAATAATCCTTGTGAAGCCCCCCCCCCCCATTTATTCATGGAATTTAAAATATAATTATCATTCATGAGTTTAAAATGAGTTCTTAATACTCTAGTTACTCCTATGCATTTTATAAGCACACAAATTTATCCACGGAGGACTTTTAGAAAAATTGTGGATTTTGCCAGTTAGCAATAAGTGTCATGGCATTTCTTCAATGTTCAATCCATGTTTTGCCAGTCATTATCTGTAAATCTTCTTCACTCTTGGTAAGGCACTCTTAAATATTCATCTATGATGGAGCTAAAATAAAACAATTATTAAGTTTTTCTTCATGTTAGGTTATGCAGGGTGAATAACTTAATTTTCTTCTTCTGTGGAGCACCATGCAGTCAAGGCATAAACTACAAAAATTATTTAATATTTACTTTATGCATATATGCAAAGTACAAAACCATTGTGTATTTGATTTATAACTTTCTTTTCTTCCCCAGCTTTCCGAGTAAATACAAGCATTCCGATGGTTTTCACAAAATGTAAACTGATTGACTGACTTGCCTTTTTTTATTGATAGCCTTTTATATAGCTTAACCTTATTTATTTCAATCCAACTCTCTATAAAGTAATTATTAATTAACAGCATAATTAAATACCTATCTTAAAATCATTATCAATGCTTGCTTTTTAAAAAGCACAGACAAAAAAAAAAGATAACCAATCATCACTGAAACAAATAAAAGGAAAACAGAAAAAAAAGTTTTTATTTTTTTAAATACTACAACTTATTCTGAATTTCCATGTTCTTTTTTATAATTAAAACTTAATTAAAAATTCTATCATGGATTTGGTAACTTTAAGAAACAGTTTCTTTCCATCTTTTTCTAAAACTAATTTTTACAATCAGTTAACAAGATTTTTTTTTGTTTATAAATATTTGTTTGAGAGAAAACGTTCAGAAACCTACATGCACAGTATTGGAACAAAACCATTTGCTGACGTTTTAGAATTAATTTGTTTTAATTATAGTGTTATATTCCAAGTTAACACTTTAATTTCTGAGGATTTCAGAATAAAGATGCAATTGATTGTTAGCCTCCATATTTGATATTTGCATTTGTAACATTTTTGGTCAATTTAGGCTTTATACATTATAAATTTCTAATGTATTTATTAATCAAGTTACATATGCATTTATTCATTCTGGATATTAGAAAGCTTCATAGAATACAACTACATTTTCAGATTAACTCATCTAATTTTTTATTCAGATTTTACATTGCCAGTAGAATCACTTTTTTAATTTATTTAAGAGGGCACCAGGGCTGTAGATCCACTGATTCCCACCACATCGCATCTCATATTTTCACAGTAAATTACTACACATTTTTTGTGTGTGTGATTTTCACTTTCTTGTCAATATTTTTTAAGAATTTTCCCCAGCATTCAGATATTAAAGGAACGTGTTGACATAGGTAATTTATACTTTTCTCCAAACTTTATAATAAAATCTAATGAACTAAAATTAAGAATATATAACGAAAGGTTTATATTAATGGGAAATATTTTATTAAGACAAATTAAAATATTTAAATGAAAATTATGAATAGTTAATAAAATGGAAAGAAACCCTATGTGCAAATATCCAGATAATAAGGTTAATCAATTAATTAATTTAACAGTTCAATTCTTTAGTTTTCTCCATCAGCTGTAAATTAAAGTTCCTTGAATAATAAAACAGTGAATGTCTCTTTATCAGTATTATAAACTTATAGTTAATTCAGTTTGCAAACATATTGAATTAGTCATGAGTTATGGTAAAAATAATATCTTAGTGATAAGTTTCTTGGTGTTACATGGATGATTGATTATATCATGCATGTTTTTTTTTACTTGGATGAAGAACTCAGTGGTAATTAACTTTTAAATCTTACTGTTGACATTTTCATATTCTGGTCCGTAGTAAGGTTTTTGGAATATCTCTTTATGATGAAAGAAGGCTCTGGTTTTTACTCCTGCCAGAGACAGATCAGTTCTACATATGATTAGTCCTGGATGGGAGCATTTTATTACAGTTGAGAGAACAAGAAAGCCACAATTAGCCCTTGCCCTCTCCCTCCACCCAGGACACACGAAAAACTCCAGCCAACAGAAGAACAACAAGAAGCCTGCTCGAACTTATATCTTCTATTTATATCCTCAACCAGTTTTTAGATTTCTCTACACATATATTTTTTTTATCTTTTGTTTTGTTATCAGAAGGCAAGTTTTGTACTTTGTTTTTTTCGTTTTAGCTACTAAGTTCTCTCTCTTTTTTTATATTTCCTTAGGACCATATTTAATTATATATAAAAGTCTTGATTGTAATCACATTTGAAATATCTTTTATTTATCTGTACCAACAATCTGTATGCATTTCTATTCCCTCCAATTTTACCTTTAATTAAATAGATAATATCAAACGCAAATAACTTTCATTGTATATATCTAAAAAAAAAAGAATTACATTTAAAAAAAATTAAATAATATTTATATAACTATCTCCAATTTTCTTATATATATATATATTTAGCTTTTAAATATTACCCAATGCCAACACACTTGTACCATTTGATGATACACATTTAATGCATGATATAGGTACACGTAGCTACAGTAAATATATAATTTTTACCAGTTTATTTTTGAAAATTGGTAGACATTAAATACTTTCAGTATTTTGTTATAATCTGTAGGCAGTTATTATTGCAAGATAAGACCTTTAGGTTTAGCGTTTATCCTGGCGAGCAAATCTCTTACATACACTAATCAAATATCAAATAATCACATTATCTTTGGTTTTTTATTTTTCAATAGGCTTATGCCTTAAGATTATTTATCATTATATAGAACAGACAGTAAGCAAATTAAGGCTTCTTTTATGCTTCAATATCTCTAAACCTATCCTCTTTTTTTTTTGGGGGGGAGGGTCAAATTATGCAGACAGGTTATGCAGCTCTCATAACAGATATGGTTAACACACTATAGGTAATGTTCTAGATGTGATCATATTAAAAGTGTCAGCCATTGAAAATTGCAATTTTATTTAATAACTTTTTTCAAGGTTGGCTTTTTCCTTTAACAAAAACTTATATCAAAACAATTCTTTAATCTCGCTGGAGATGGGAGTCCTTCTGGATAGAGATTTTAAATATTTTCTCATACCGCACTAGATAATTGCTATTGGTATGCTCTCTGTATTGCATTTTTGTAAATACAAGCTTATAAAAGTAAAATCATGTTATATATGACTTGCTTTTTTGATTATTATAATTTTACCTTTAAGGCTTTGGCTATGCTGAGGTTATTAAAAAATATGGTAGATCTGAATTTAGTTCAGTCCCATATAGTGATTTAAGCTAGATAGCTGGATTTAAAGACATTTTCATGTCCGAAAATTTCAGAGTTTCTACTTAAATATTACGTATGAAATAAGTGCTGGGTTTTGAGCTGATATTTTAAATCTAGTGTCCGAATATTCTAGTTCTCCACTGACGAGAGCCATAAACTTGAAACCAGTTGGTCTGTAGATGGGAGTGTTCTGGATAAAGATTTTAAATATTTTCTCATACCGCACTTATTAATTGAGATGTAATGTGATGTACTGTAGCTTCTCCTTAAATGGAGTCAAGAATCTCTCAACAATTATGCCCAGAGAAACCTGTTAGCCATTTTATTTTCCATTCCCCAGTCTAAGTTTTCCATATTCTGCTATTGAGATATTGGTATGCTCTCTGTATTGCATTTTTGTAAATACAAGCTTATAAAAGTAATGTCACGTTATATATGACTTGCTTTTTTGATTATCATCATTAGTATATATTAAGATATAGTTTAGCATATGATCTGTATGCCAATTTTCAAATAAGCATCATCTGAATAATGGATATTAATTTTTCAATCTTATATAATGTAATAGTTTACTGTCAAGTCAATGTCAGGCAAAGATATCATTAAACAAAAATTTAATATTAGCAAATGCTTGATGAATGTTCTATCAATATACACCTGGGTCTCTTTTTACGCGGACTTATTTAACACGATTTTGAAATTACGCGATTCGTGTTTCACCGGAAGTCGAACTCCGATATTGGGCTATTACTTTAAATAATAAATTTTGCGCACTCACGTTATATTGAAAGTAATAGCACACTATTGAAATTTGACTTTCAACTTAATAATTTCAATATTTTCAGTGCTTTATAATAGTAAGATTTTATGCAATAATGAAATTAAAATCATGATTTCCACATTTTATGTATACACACATTAAATTTTACAAGATTATAATGTAAATTTGTTCAAACATTGTGCGTGTTAATTTTTCATTTTAAATCACATTGTTTTTGCTTTTTAAAAAAGAACGTTTAATCAATTATTAATCATTTAGTGTCCGCAAGTTTATTTTTAAAAGATGAGTAATAGCAGTGGGCACAATTAAAATTGAAAATTAAAGACAAAAATAAAAATTTAATTTTTAGTTGTTAGATTAATTACTAATTACATTGTCACCAGAAAACCATTAATTAACACAACATGAGAGTGATATTGGAACTAGTTGTATTTCATCTTGTGAAGAATCTGATTTTTTTATCAGTTTGCAAACGAACCTTTTTACCGGCAAATAGCGATAATTAAAACGTGTATAAAAAAATATAAATTACTGTAAATTATACATAAAAATATATTGTTTTGAATAAAATTAAATATTATAGTTAAAAAAAATTTGTCTTGTATCAATTTTTTTCAAATTTGAAATTTTTTAATAGTCATATTTTATTTCCTTATTTTTTTTTTGCACGAATTTTAAAGTAAATTTTATGTTGGTGCTTTGCTTTTACGCGAGTTTTGAAAAATCACAGTCCATATCCCCCCTTTTTCAAGGTAAGTTAAATCTATTTTTGCACGATTTCGTTTGCGCGTGTTTTCTGAGGAACCTATCTATCGCGTAAAACGAGACCCAGATGTAACCAAAAAACAATCAATCATCATTTTAAGACAGGTAAGTTAACAAAAAATACATTTTGAATTTTAAAGGTGATTCTACCTAAGCACCATCTACCTAATTCATAGAAAACCAAATAGATGTCCACACAATATAGATGCCCTACTTATATTTTAGCCCAGTATTGATTTTTTAATTTTATGGATGATTTAATCTGCATCTCAAACTTAATTCTAAATAATAAACTTCACAATAACAATTAAATAAAAATATGCAATTTATTAGTATGTTAGTAGTGAATAAGTACACATAATTCTAACTAGCACATTTACAATAGCCATATTAAGCCAATAAACATCACATGACCACCTCCTCTTATGCTTGTGTATAACTGTTGTTAAAACAGGCAAAACTCACTATATATATTGCCACACACAGATCTAGATGCAGTGCTCTCAGATCCAAGGCTCCTCACTGATGAAGGCCATAAGCCAGAAACTAGTCTGGGGATATTGGATGAGTAGGCACTAGATGGGGATTTTATGCACAAGCCTTTTGGCATCCATTGATTACTCTAGCTTGCTGCGTGTGGCAATATGTATAGTGAGTTTTGCCTGTTTTAACAATAGCCATATTACCATAAAATATCTGATCCTTTAATATATTTTCAGTTTAATAAAGTTATCGCCTTTTAATATACACCAACCTTCATTGTTAATAATCTTACTATCTCTTCATTATCTTTAATAGACTTAGCTTTTATTTCAATTCATCTCTTACAATCCTATCTCACAAAAGTATGGGTGTGTTGAGAAAACATAACATATATTAACATTTATTCATTTTGGCCATCCTAAACCAAACCATATTAACACTACTATATTAATAAAGTATTAAAGATTTTAAGACTTCTCATTCGATAATTTAATCTACAAAATTAACAAAGCGTATGCCACACTTGAATGAGAAGCTAACGTTGGACTATCTAGTTCATTTGCATATGCTTTGCATACTGTTTTGTTTCCCTTGCCCTGTTTTTTCATTCTGCAGCTCACAGTACCGCTATGAATATGAGGCAAAAGACCTTGAAAGCGCTTAGCGTAGAATAATTTCTGTGTATCGTTATAGCTTCTCATTCAAGTGTGGCATACGCTTTGTTAATTTTGTAGACTACTATATTAAGTATTTTTAAACATTATATCCTAAACAAATATGGAAACTTTTGTAAGATATTTGTAGCCAGTAATAGTTTATTATACTTCTACAGCAAAAAATATATAATGCTCTAGTAAATAGATGGCATAATATAATTAAATTTCAATCCTTATTTATTAAATAAGTGATCGCTTTCTTTTTAACTATTAAAACATCTTTTTGTAATTACTTCTTTACTATTAAAATGTCTGAATGAATATTTCACTTCAGACAGAAGATCAATGCAGGAACCCTTCAAATTACTACAGTATCATTATTCTCCATACAGTAGTGCCACCCAGTGCCAACCAGAGTAATCAATGAATGCCAGAAGGCTTGTGCATAAAATCCCTATCTAGTGCCTACTCATCCAATATCCCCAGACTAGTTTCTGGCTTGTGGCCATCATCAGTGAGGTGCCTTGGATCTGAGAGCACTGCACCTAGATCTTAGGATCTAATGCAACCCTCCAGCAGCCAACCTTTTAACTCTACTTTACTACAAAACTATGAGAATGAAATTGAAAACACAAAAATATTTTCAATTTAAGCTCAATAGCTTATATAGTCATATGGGTCTGAACTCAATTCAGCACCCATACATTTTGGTGTCTTTGGCTCTTTAAACAACCATAGCCACCACTATCCTATTAGGCAGGATTGGTGTTAAACCACTAAACATCACATGATTACCATCTCATACTAGCACATAATTGTTGTAAGTAAAGGCAAAACTACTGTATGGAGAGTTTTGCCTTTGTTTACAACAATTATGTGCTAGTATGAGATGGTGATCATGTGATGTTTAGTGGTTTAGTACCATTATTATTATTTAACTTTGGAAAATTATATATAATCAACTTTAAAATACTATTTTACATCTGTCTCAATAGCATACAATTCTTGATAAAACTCAATAACTTCTTTCTTAAAACTAAGTGGTATATACATCACACAAATACATATTTTCTTAATCATTTAAATATTCAATTTCATTACTTAACTAACAAAAATATTTTATTCATATCAAAGTCATAGCAATATATTTTATATTCCATCTTTGCTCAAAAAATGAATGCACACCCAAACCATATATATATAAATATTGTGTTTGACTTCATATATCAATATAAATTAAAAAATCGGTCATTAAATACTAAACATCTCGTCCCACTGTTCAAACAGCAAAGATTTTAATTTGCCAGTGACATATATATATATAATTGTGCTTATTTGAATTTCATATTTAAAAAAATAACATCATCTTTAATATATCTTAGCACAGGAACACACACACATTCACCTGTTGTTTGCATAACCTTCAAGTTTGTACTATAATAAATTTCTTTTTTTTTTTAACCTTAATTTTTTTTTTTGATAACTTTCTAGACATCAAAATATAAAGTATTTTAACAGATAATTTAAAAGATATCGGTTTTGTTTTTCTTCCTTTTTTTTTTTTTTAAATATTCAAAACTGAACAGATTAAGCAAATTTAAATTTTCCCTTTTTTTTTCCTTAATCCATTATGCAATTTTTAAATAATTTAACAACAAAAAAGAAAAAAAAATTCTTGTTCATCTTTCTTGTTAAACTGCCCAGACCTTCTTTTTTTTAAAAAATTATTTTAAAAAAACCTTTACATAAAAGAAATAATATAAACAACTATATATATATGAATTAATTTACATACATAACAGAAATATTATTAGAAAATATTTTAAAATATTTTCATTATTTAATTTTAAAAGGAGCATTTAATTATAATTTATATAGAGCTCAAAATAAGCATAAATATATTTTTATCTCCAAGGTCCTATACTGTATATATAACTACATAGTTGGTTTGCTAACAAATTTTTATTGATGTTTTTTTTTTTCTTTTCAGTAATGGTGAAGCTTCAGGTCATGTAGAATTAAAATCATGTTCATTTTCACATTTTATTATAGTGATCATAAGGAATTTTAAATGCCATTTTCTTGAAGTCATATTTAGATATAGGATCTATCTGATAGAAACTTGATTTCTATTCTGCAGCTTAGATACATTTCTGACATTTAGAATTCACTTCATAGCTGTCTTTAGAAAATTTGGGGAGATCAAACTTCTACTTTTTCATGTAGTATAGAAGCTGCTGTTAGAATCAGCTTTTATGTTCATCATTAAAAAAAAATTGGTACATTTTCTCGAGATTATAAAAAGTGCAGGATTATTCCTCTTCACAAGTTTGAACTGCACCAAATATTCAAACCTTATTTATACTTTTAACCAAGTTCTCACTTCATCTAGGTTTTTCTAAGAATTTTATTTATGGTATTAACTTTTATTTTTCCAATTAATCTAAGTAAACCCATAAATGCAGATAAGTATAAAGAGGTTTTTCTCTTTAATTAATCAAAACAAAATCGTAAAAGAATTCCTTTCATTTAATTTTATACAATTTCAACATTAATTCTTAATTAAAGCATTCCTTCACTCCTTGTTTAATACCCATATAGTTTATTAATCTCTACATTTTTTTTTTGATCTTATTTTTAGTTTTTTTCTTTTGAAATAATTCTTCTATTTAATTTTTTTTTTCCTGCATAAAAAAAAAATCTTTAATTATAGTAATTACCATTTTAATCAATTTAAAACAATCTCAACCCATAAGAGACAAAAGAAAAAGAAAAAAAAATACTTTGTGAGTTAAGTTTTCATCTAAATATTTAGTAACATATGATCAATTATTTTCATCCTCACACACACACACACATCTGAATTTTGAAAGACTTCTATTTAATTTTTTTTTCCTGCATAAAAAAAATATCTTTAATTATAGTAATTAACATTTTAATCAATTTAAAACAATCTCAACCCATAAGAAACAAAAGAAAAACAACAAAATAAATACTTTGTGAATTTTGTTTTCATCTAAATATTTAGTAACACATATATATTTTTCATTTCTCTACTTTTTAATATTAAATGAATATCATTTGAATATATTTTATCTTTATATTTCTTTTTAAAGTCAATGTCTGTATCACTTATTTTCATCCACATACACACACACATATCTGAATTTATTTTTTGTTCTAATTAACTTAGTAACCAATTCATGTGTTGCTTCTATACTTACAACAATAACAATTTTAGGCTGCTGCTGCTTTTCTGCTCCAATTCCTCTGACAATGACATATCTTTTATTACATACTATCCACCTACAAAATAACTTATTTATTTGAGGATATATATATAATCAGTGCTCAGCTTTATATTAAGATAGCCAATCCTCATACTTTAATGGACATGCTTCAAACTATTCCAACTCACAACTCTTCGGCCTTCCATTTCATTGAAAATCTGATGATGTAACGTTCAAAGCTCTTGTTAGTGCCAAGGTTGTCATCCTACTCATGTTGACATATTAGTCATTCTGACCCCTCATGTATAGGAGAATGGTTTAGCATGAAATACGTATATTGGTGATTATTTATCTTTTCAACATGTGTGTGATCAGGTGGGTCAGCAATATGAGATGGCACTGAGAGTAGTGGATTGTGTGAAAGTCTGAGTTCGAATCCCACCTATATTACATATATAAATGCAGGTTTTAGCCTGTGCAATGTATTTATTTGAGAATAGTAATTTTCTAGCCTTATATAAATTATCCATATACACAATAACTTGTTTAAACATGTTTATAAGACATAATATCTTGTTTTTATATCTTCTCAAAGATCTTTCCTTTCCCTCTTGTTAACAAAACAACTTAATTTGCTTTTTCCTTGCTAACATATTTCTTAATCTTATTTCAATAAACTTAGTTTACAAGCTTTCTTAATTACAAAATTCTATCAACAATTTAACAAAAAATAGATTTATATATTATCAATCAATAGTAGTCTGTCCAATAGACAGGTCCAGAGAGTAGTCACTACATCAGTTCATCCATTCTTCCATTCCATTCTCTTCCTTGCCCACTTCCTCAATTCCACATAACCCCTTCCATCTCGTATATCATCCAATAATGTCAATCTCTTCCGTCCTTTCTTTTTATTTCCACTCACCATTCCTTCCAAAACATTTTTCATTAAACTATAATCTTTTCTTAGTATATGTCCAATCCAGTTTCTCTTTCTCTCTTTGATACTTTCAATCAATCTTCTTTCCTCATTAACTCTTTTCAAAACTTCTTCATTTGTTATTTTATTCACCCAACTGATTTTTTCCATTTTTCTCCATGTCCACATCTCAAAAGCTTCCAGTCGTTTCTTAATTCTATTACTCAATGTCCATGTCTCACAACCATACATTAATACACTCCACACATAACATTTAATTAATCTTTTCCTTAATTCTCTTTCCATAGGTCCACAAAATATCTTCTTTCTTTTTACAAATGTCACCTTTGCCAATGCTATTCTTCTTTTAACTTCATCTTCACTTCTTCCATCCTCACTCAACCAACAACCCAAATATCTAAATCCCTTCACCTGCTGCACCATGTCATCATGGATTCCAATTTGCAGTCTTTTTGCATCTCTCCCTATCCATAAACACTTAGTCTTTTCAATATTAATCTTCATTCCATATGCCATACATCCTTCTTCCAATTTATTCAACATATTCTGAAGATCCTTTTCTTCCTCAGCAATAAGAGCCATATCATCTGCAAATCTTATACACTTTATTACTCTCCCTCCAACATTTGCTCCTCCACAGTCCAAATAATTATTTAGCATATCTTCTAAATAAATATTAAACAAAACAGGTGACATACTACATCCTTGCCTAACTCCACTTTCTATATTCACTTCATCAGTCTCATTACATCCAAATCTAACTCTTATTCTTTGCCCATTATACATATTCCATATCAATCTTCTTTCTTTCCAGAATACTCCTTTATCTCTTAAGATAGACATCAGTTTATTCCAGCTTACTCTATCAAATGCCTTTTCTAAATCTACAAAACATATACCAATTCCTTTATCTCTTTCAATATATCTTTCTGCAATTGTCCTAACAATACCAATAGCATCTCTTGTGCTTTTCCCTTTCCGAAAACCAAACTGTTCTTCAGCAATATAATAGTCAACCTTCCCATAAATCCTTTGAGTTAAAATCCTCAATAACACCTTAGAAACATGAGACAATACACTTATTGTCCTATACTCTTCACATTTAACAGCTTTCTTCTTTTTAGCAATTGGAATCACTATAGTTCTTAAAAAATCTTCAGGCCAAACTCCACTATTATATATCAAATTGCAAAGTCCAACTATTTCCTTCATAGTAAATTCTCCCATTTCTCTCAAAAATTCTATAGGTACTGCATCAAATCCAATAGCCTTACCATTCTTCATTTGTGCGATTGCCTTTCTTACTTCATCTGGCAGTATGTCCATACCTCTATCATCCATTGCAACATCTTCTTCATTTTCAAGTTCATAACTAATTAAATTATTTCCTCTACTAAACAGATACCGAATATATTCTTCCCATCTTTTTAATATATCATTACTATCGGTTAACCTTCTTCCATTCTTATCCGCAATCTCACTTGCTACCCATGTCTTTTTCTCCCAAGAAATACTTTGTATTCTATCAAATGCTAGATCATATCTTTTCATCTGCTGAAACCTTTCTATCTCTTTACATTCTTGCTCCAACCACTTTTCTTTTGCTAAATCTGTTTCTCTTCTTAATTCATTATTAAATTTCCTATATTCCTTTTGCCCTTCCTCAGTATTTACATTCTTCCACCATCTCCGCACTTCCATCTTTTCCAACATACCTTCAGTTATCCAAGGTCTTTTAGCTTTTCTCGCATGAATAATACCTATTTCATTTTTTGCTATTTTCAAGAATCCCTCTTTAATTCTATTCCAACACTCATCAGAGCTGTTAATATAGTTCCCATCCTGAACAATTCTTTTAAATTCATTTTCACATATTAAACCAAATTTTCCTTTTTCCATTTGTCTCAATTTATCCAAGTCCCATCTTGTGTATCTTTTCCCTCTTTTAATTCTTTTTAAACTTAACTTTAATTTAGCCATCACCAAATTATGATCCGAATCTATATCAGCACCTGGCAAAGCATGTGAACCCTTAACAGCATTCTTATATCTATTCTGAATCAGTATATAATCAATTTGATAACGTTCTTTGTTACCTGGAGCTTTCCATGTATACAATCTTCTAATATGATTTTTAAAACAAGTGTTTGCAATGACAAACCCATTCTCTTTACAAAATTGTACAAGTCGACTACCCCTTTCATTTCTTTTTCCAATACCATAATTTCCAACAATTTTCTCTTCCCTACCTTTCCCCACAACAGCATTCCAATCCCCCAATAGCAATATACATGCGTTTTTTCCTTCACATTGAATACTTTCTTCTATCTTCTCATACATTTCATCAATTTCACTATCATCATGAGTACTAGTTGGCATATAAACTTGTATAATTACCAAATCCCTAGGACTTGCATTTATTCTCATCACCATCAGTCTATCATTAATACCATCAACCTTTGCAACACTATTCCATATTTTCTTCCTCACAGCAATGCCAACTCCATTAATTGACCTATCACCACCTGAATAAAACAACTTTACATCTCCACTACTTACTTCTCCACATCCCTCCCACCTCACTTCACTTAATCCCATTACATCAATATTATTCAAATGCAACTCTCTTTTCAAATTCTCCAATTTCCCACCTTTCCTCAAAGATCTAACATTCCACGTTCCAATTCTCAGTGTATCCCCTCTCAATGAATTATATTTATGAGGATTTCGCAGGTTGATGACCTGAGTAGCCTCATGTCCACTCCTGCCGGGCAAGACACCAAAGTTATTCTTAACTAAGGTCTCAACACCAAACGTAATGATTCCTGTAGACATACTCATAATAAAACAAGGGAATTATAAGACAAAGTGGTTTCCCGTTGCCTTCTTTGCCCAGCAATAACCTCTATAATAGGCTTAGTGCGCTAGCCAAATCCCATAAAATGAAAATCCAACTACCGCTTCCTCCTCATCGTTGTCACCTCTAGTGATCTTCCGCTGACTTGGAAGAAATGCCGTTGCTGACCCAGCACCCAGCGGGGTGTTGACTTATTTAATGGCGGTCAACACTCGCCATTATACATCCACCATCATAGGAATTGTGGCACTTTATAGAAGTAAACACGCCACTGTCTCCTTCACCACTTCCTGATAGTGAATGTTGTCCCATTGTCAGCGACTGCTTATTTACAGTACTCTGCTTATTCACAGCTAACCTTCATATCTGAAGGCCATGCCCCTATCCGCAACCTGGGGACGCTCTGGGTGACATGGGACCCATGCCTTATTATAAGCTTCCAAAATTAAGGAAACTAAAGTTACCATTTTTTATATTATACTTCAATTTCATTTATTATCTTTTAATATTATAAATAGTGGCAACTAAATTATCTTGAAAAATTTTTTTTCACAGAATATTAACTCCATTGTTTTTAATAATTTTAAGGCCCTCAGAATTATTACTTCCCATTGCTATAGTAAATACATTACTAAACACACAAACACCCATTTTTTATGTAATAGTTTTTCGATTTGTACTATCATATTTCAAAATCTTTATCATTTCAAAGTCAATAACAACAAATTTCCATGCAGCTACACATCTGTCCCGATTAAAATCATCTTAGTTTTTAGGTTCATTAATTCTTTTATCCCTCTAATCGATATATTATATTGGCTACTGAAATAAATTATTACAGCTTTAATAATGTACAAGACTCAATATACTAAACATACAAAAATTCTTTATTATTATTTTAAACCCTTTTTATATTATTTCATACTTTTAATTCGCCTGTTTTTTTAATTGCTCACGCTAACCGATTATTATTTCAAAATGTATTCACTAAAGGAAAGATTTTCAATATAAAAAGTGTGAACTAAAAATTCACATACATCAGTGAATACAGTTGTTAATACGATATTAACATTATATTGATGATTCAACTGGATTTCATTAGCCATATTTCAGGTAATAGAAATCATTCAGATATATTGCAGAGGTGCCTAATAATCAGACTACAGTTTATTTTAATTTAAAGATGTCGTAAATATCTTATTTTTTTCAATCATGTATCTGAGAAAATTAATCTTTTCTGAGATGTCATCAGAAATTTGCATCATCATGCCATCTATAGCTCATTTCTTTCGCAACATGTCATTACATTGTGATGTAAGCACTGACATTATTTAGCAGTATGCAATGTAAGCTTGCTTTTTTGATTTCAGCACATGCACATAATATTTAAATATTAATTTGCGAAATTTTAAGTAGATAGCAGTTTTAACTAATGAAATATTCAATTTTCTCTGGACCCTCACTAGCATTCCTTTTATACTTAGAAGATAGCATGCATAAACACGGTTGAATATTTTTCTTTTTTTTTAATCAGCATTTTTTCTTATTCAAGTAAGTTATATAATAATTATTTAGGATTTTTTTTAAAAAATATTTCAATAAAAAAAAATTCTCTTTATATTGGATATTTTGAAGAGAAAAAAAACAGACTTTTTCTATTGTAGATTTTGAAAGACGTAAGACATCTAACTTATCAGAAAATGTTAGTACTAATTATTATTTGAGTTTATATAATGTAAAGATAAAACATGTTGGCATAAAATTAATAGTCCCTGAAAAACAATAAAACGAGAACATACAGTCATTATCATAAAAGAACAACCACAAAAAAATATAAACATTTTTAAAAGTATTAATTTTATACATATTCATAAATTACAAATTTTAATAAGTTTTAAAACTGATGTTTAAATATGTGCATAAAAAATTATTTCAACTCAACTGAAATTAAACTAAACAAAAATTAATAAATATTTTATTGAACCAGTTTTCATTCAATATTAGGACCTTTTCAAAATATAATATTTTGAAAAAGGTCCTAATATAGTTGTTTAATTTCAATTGAGTTAAAATAATTTTTAATACTTTGGAAACAACATTATGGACATATTTATTTGTTAATATGTTTGACCATTATTAAAGATAAATGCGTGTATAATATAACTTACCTGTGACTAAAAATTAAAATGCTTGTTTATTTTACATTTATGCCGAGTCCGTGTTATGATTTACAAATGATAAATGAGAATTACAATTTTTTCCCCGACAAAGTAAATATTACACTGTGCAAAACTTATTTTCAAATGTTGACTAAATATAATAATGGTAAATTATAATTTGAAAGTATAGATATAAAAATTATTTATTATCTGTGTGTACAATATAGTGAACTGTTTTCAAACTGCTCTGCTGAACGATGGATGCTTGGATCCTAATCTATCAATATTGCAAAATACCCTATTCTGCACCATCAAGTCTTTTTATTACTATGAGAGCTCAGAATGAAATTCTATAAATATCCACTCCACTCACACCAAAACTACAACAACTATTATTTTATCATCATCTAAATCTGAACGTGCTCACTAATCACTTTAATGCTCAATCATTTTCACTTCCGAGCAAATGAACAATTATTTTTTAAACTCTAATATCGTAATTTTCTATTTATGCAAAATCAGGTCTTATTTTCTTGATTTTCAAAAGTAATTTTTACACTTAATGTAAAAAATATTTGTTTGCCTTTTAATATCATCTTTATTAAATTACAATAATCTTCATGACCAGCACTTATAGCTAAGAAATTATTTAAGTTTAAAATTCATACAGCTGCCATTAGATTCTCAAGAAACTTAATTAAAAAGGCAGAGACGATCACAAGTTTCTGAAAACTCCAGAACAACAAACAAAAAAAGAATGAATGAAATTGGATTTATGATGTTTTTATTCTTGAAATTTCTAGATGTATCCATGCTAGTCTGATATTAGAATTGGTTTGAGCAAAATAATAAGTATGCCCACTTTATCTGTGAATTTTAAATTCATAAAGTTCAGAAAAAGAAAGCTTTCAATCCTTATATGATAGCAACTATTATGTCAATACCAATAAAGGATCGAATTTTTCTTCAAATAATACTTGAATCAATGTATTGTAGTTACTAAATTTTTACATAATATATACTAGTTATTATAATGTTTTCCATATTTCTAGGCCTCTATACGCATTATAATGTAAAAAAAAAAAAAATGTTTCATTTATTTTAATTCAAAAAAAAAGAAAAACGTTTCATTATTATTCTAAAAACATAACTATCTTTCCTGATCAACTCGGCCTAGTACTTGTTACGAATTGTACTATTGACGAAATCAGCTTTTAATTTATTTAATATGGGCACCAGGATTCAAAAGAATCCGCTAAAATCCGTCGCCAGCATAGTCTCGCAAGTTGTAAATAAAAAAAAGAAAAGATTTTTATTTTTTTAAGAATCGGTAATTCTACTGTAAACTAGAATTATCTTTTTTGAGATTATTATTCCTGGGCTTATTCAAACATATTGGCAAAGGTACATTCTTAAATCTTATTAAACTAATAATAAATTTAATAATAAAAACTAATAACTATTATTAATAACGTACAAATGAAAATTGATATTAGAAATATTTTTATTCTTACAAACTAAAATATTTCACGTTAAGTTGCTAATTAAATAAATTGGAGAGAACACACGTTAATTCAGATATAAATCAATTAATAAAAAAAACAATTTCACAATTACAGTTCACTTCCAAATTTCTTCTAGAAAATTCCTTAAAATGAATGTCTCTTGTACAAGAAAATTAGTGTCTCTATTGGGATTGTTTAAACATACTTTTAAAAAAATTGTTTGAAAACGTTTAATTTGGTCACAATCGGGAATAAAGTCATAGCTTACCGGTAAGTTTAGTGAATTCACAATGATTGTAGATAACTATGCATAGTTTTTTGAGTTAGAATGAGCTAGGCCATTTATTATAAATTGATCTTGGTGCTGATTCCATAGGCTAGTCGCGTAAGCTTCTCTGGTGTTCATCAGTAACGATGTCAGCTAAAGCTCTGGTCTACTCTCGCATGACGAATTATTTCATCGTAGAGTGGTCTGGATTCTTTAATCCAAAACCAACCAAAAGAATAACAGGCAAACCAAGACGTTCTTCCAACCGAACCCCTCCTTTTTATACTAGAGGTCCAGTTTTCAGACTTCTGCGCATATCTTTTGTTTGTCAAAATATACGTTGATAATCTTGTATATTCTTTATAAAATTTGTTACAAAGTCTTCATTCTTTTCAGCATAATTCTGCCATCTTTAATTAGTTGAAATATTTTTACTTTCTCTTATCTAGATTAGTAATACGTGTGTGTCTTTTGTTCTCTCCAATTCTAACTTTTACTTCTAATTACATAAAAAAAATACAAAAGAATAATTTAACTTTCATTATACGTTTTTTTTTTTTTTTAAAAAATAAATAAATAAATTATAGTCAAAAAAAAAATCTAAATCTACTTTTATTTTTTAATATTTACCAAATGCCAATATATTTGCACCGTATATAAATAAATGGTACAATATATTATGAACATTTACCTGATGTAAAAAAATTACTATAAAACATGTGATGCATTCAGTCTCAAAATAATAGCCTCTTAAAAATTATGTTAAAGTTAGAAGTTGGAATGATAAAAAAAATATAAACAGTATTATATGAGCTATTCACTAACACAGCTAGATTAGTATATACCACAACTGAAATGATAATTCTATTAAAAACAGATTCTATCACAAATATATTAGAGAAAAATTTGAAGTTTTTTATTTAGCATTTCTTTCTTTAGCAACAACTGCTGGTTACAATACTTTCAAATATAGTTAAAACACTAAATTACTAGTTTGAATGTTAAAGTTTGTCATTTAACAAAAAGTTATCTATGTGGACTGCGATTGCAAATAAATTAATCCTTGGGTTAACTAAAAAAGAAATCATCACTAATTCTTGGACAATAATTGTATTACTAATATTTTAATGAAAAAATCATATGTGGCATTATCTGCTTGGATTAATAACAAAATGAATGTCAAATCAGAAACAATATAGGGATTCAGAAGTAAAAGTTCAACACCTGTCAAAAAAAAACAAGAAATATTAAAATAGTGATGTCGTAAAAATTAAAATTTAGAGCAGTTCTTTTAGAAATTTTCAAAAGAAATCTATTAATTAGGTTGACTTATTTCAATTGTGAAACAATGCACTGTAAGTCTCATAAATGAGTGGCCACATTAGAATATTCCCTTGATTTAGTCATTAAAATCCATGAATACATCACAGCTTAAGATTATACGAACATTTTGAAGGATTAGATTTATCTTTATGTACTGAAAACATTCACTTTCTATGATAACAAAGTAGTCAATATTGGTTTGAAAAATATGATGATGATGTTATGTATCTTCCATGAATTTCCCAACTATTTAACTTAAATATTGAGTTCATATGGACCAACATTGAACAATGAACTGACAACCCTCAGAGAATGTATATTTTTGTCCATTAAAAACTGTTTAAAGATTTTATAAAATACAATGCTAAACTAACAAAGAATAATTCTTAATGCAAATTGTTGGCTCTATATATCATCATCATCATCATCAACCATTATCAATCCACTGCAGGATGAAGGTCTCTCCAAGTTCAATTCATCTTCTCCGATCTTTAGCTTCTCTTCTCCATATCACCCCTGCACACTCTTATTTTATCCATCCATCTCACATGTGGTCTCTGTCTGGGTCTTTTACAATCCCTTGGAATCCAGTTGAAGATTTCAATTATCCATCTATTATCACCACTTCTAGCAATATGTCCACCCCAACTCCACTTCAGACTTTAATTTATTCCAATAGTAGTTATTTTGCTCAAATGGTTAAAACAAATAAAATATTGCTTAATTCAAAGCTAATATGTTTCCAACAAGTAAACAACAAATTGAATGTGTATAGTTGGATAGTTATGATACAAGATGGTTGAATTCAAGTAATTTATTTTTTGGCAAAATTGTATTTCATATGATGATACTTTATGTCTAAAATATTGAAATTATTTCGATATTATCAAAATTTTTTCAGTTAACTATAAATTGAATGTTTTTATCTATTTATTTTTTTTAATATTTATTGCAATTTGTCAAAAATTTTAAAATAGAATTTGAGCCTTATTTTTCTATATTTAACTTTGTTTTATTTGGCTACTTTGTTTTAATTAGATAAACAGGTTTAAGTAAATTGCATTCAAGTTTTTATTTTAATCTAATATAAAACTCTCAAGAAGTGAAAAATATAAAAATATCTTAAGATAAAAAAAAAAGCCTTTAAAGTACTGCTTTATGAAGTGAAAGAAATCAAAAAGTTAAGATAACCAAAACGATGGTATTCACCAGAAATAGAAGCATATGAATATTATAATACTGCAACAATATATTATGAATGATAGAAAACTTGATTTTGATAAAAAACTAAGAAATTCTTTATTTAAATCAATATAAAATGAATAGAGAGAAAAAAAATAGAATTCTCAGAGAGCAAATACTGTTTTAAAAAGGAGAAAAATTATTAAAATTATTGACAAATTACTAACCTAGATGTTTTCTCTCCCTCTATAAATATTAAAAGTTTTTTATGCTATTACTTAAGTCAATTTTTTCTTGTTCTTTCCATTTGGAAATAAACAAATGTTACTACTACAAAATTATCATAGAAATTCCTGTTATTTTGTTCCATTTCTGTTTTATCTAGGTATATGTTTTTGCAGAATATTCGTAACATTCTCAACCACTATCAATCCATTAGCAAAGTGGATTTCTCTCCAAGTTTAATCCAGTTGTTCCAATCCAGTTTCTCTTCATATGATTCTGACAAACTTCCCTATTTCACATACCTATCTTACATGTAGTCAGTCAATTTCTAAGTCTTTTACAATCTTTTGTGATCTAATTTAAGAATCTATATATTATTATTTCCTTTAGCAATATGTCCAGCCCAGCTCCACATAAGTTTCTTCATTTTTTCAATGATGCCAATGATATCTGTTTGTTCTCTAACTCAAGTATTTTACTTTCAATTCTTTCTTGTTATTCCTAAAATATATCTATACATACTTTGTCGAGTGGTCGAGAGTTTCTAAAGTGTCTTCTGTTAAGCATCCAAGTCACAAATGAGATTGGTAAAACCCAACTATTAAAAACCTTCCTTTTCAAACCCATAGATATATTTCTATTTAGTATTAATTTATTTTTACCAAAAGCATTCCACCCGAGTTTAATTCTATTATTAATGTCATTCATTATGTTTCCATCAGTATCAATAAACGGACCAAGGTATTTGCAGTTTGTTAACTTCTTCTATTCATGGTTATTAGTCTTTATTAAGCTTCTTCTGAGAAAATTCATTGAATACTACTTTAGCCTATTTAGTGTTTATCTTTAGTCCTACTTTCTTAATTTCATCTGATAACTTTTGTAATATTCTTTGAGGTTCTGAAGCATAATTTTCATATATACAAACTTGTTTATGTACAAAATAAGCTGTTATACACAAACTTATTTATATGCGAGATACCTGTAACTGTAAAATAAAATTCAATTCAAAACTACAGTATAAAAAATAAATGCAGAACAAATTTTTATTTTAGTTTTCTTCCTGTGGCAAATTATATACCTCTGTCTTCTTTAATTAATTCTTGATCAATGAATATGAATTATTAGGGGGGCAGGACTATAAACCACCATAAATATATAAACCATGAGACAACATTTTACTACAAAATGTAAATGCAACAGCAAATAAAATAAACTTTTTAAATGCATTTTTTTTTTCATAATTATTAATGAATTCCCATAATGCAAATAAATCCATTTCATTTTAACAACTATGATAAATGCAAGATGTGATATGTTGGATATAATTATAAATATGCGACTTTTTTTTTGCATTAAATAGTGAAATTATATAAATAATGTATAATAGGTCTGCTTAGCGCTTTCGAGATTCAATGTTGGAATCTCATACTCATAGCTTTGTGAATGAAGACTGTTGTGATTATGCAAATGAGTTTGAATTTTTAATTAGTTAGTCCATTGTTTGGAGTATGAGATTCCAACATTGAATCCCAAAAGCGCTAAGCAGACCTATTATACATTATTCATATAATTATAGCTTCACTATTTAATGCGAAAAAAAAAAGGCGCATATTTATAATTACAATTTTCACTAGTGAAGAGAAAAACAATTTATCACATCTTATAATATACCATCATTACAAACCTTCAGATGATAAATGCTGTTTATTAACATCTTCATGTATTGAATTTGCAACAAATTTAACTATCAGATGACATTTATAGTAAATACTATTGCTATTTTTTTTTCTTTGTGAAGAGTTACACATTTTTCAGAAAGTAATACTTCAATTAACCAACACTACTAAATATCATCTGCAATAATATCACATTTTGCAAGAATTAATATTTCAGCTAACCAAAGCACTAAAAAACATCTGTAATAATGATATCATTTAATTCTCGTTCAAGTGTTATCATTTATCTGATAAACACCGAATTTTTTATAAGTATAGTTTTATATTTATTTTAAAATTTAAATCATTACTTGGTTAAACTTAAATAGTCGTTTTTAAAAAAAAATAAATGTTCATAAAATAAATTTTAACTAGGATTTTCACCATCAGAAAAAATTTAATAATTATACATCACAAACATATTAATCTGTGTGCACAACTACTTTTAATTAATTACTGTTTGAAACTTTAATTGTAGTTGAAAGATCTACTATGATTGCAACAAAAATGGTGAATAAAATCACCAAAAGGTATACTGTTTTGATAAACAAAAATTGTACAAATTTAACACGTATATAATTTTATTAAAACAGGCAAAACTCACTATACGTATTGACACTCACTGCAAGCTAGAGTAATCAATGGATGCCAGAAGGCTTGTGCATAAAATCCCCATCTAGTGCCTACTCATCCAACATCCCAAGACTAGTTTCTGGCTTGTGGCCTTCGTCAGTGAGAAGCCTTGGATCTGAGAGCACTGCACCTAATCTTATGATCTAATGCAATCCTCCAGCAGCCACCTTTTATCTCTATTTAACTACAAAACTACGAGTCTTAAATTGAAAACACCTTAATATTTTCAATCCAAGCTCATTAGCTTATATAATCATGTGATGTTTATATGATTTTATCAGAACTTTATTGTATTAACAACATTAATACACTTTATATCACTTTATTCAATGTACGCATGAGTAATCAATGCACACTACGATAGTATTAAGCCAATCCTCGGATTATTTTTCTGGCTAAAAATTTGCATCACTGAGAAATATTAAATTAAATATATCCATCCAGAACCCATCTTTACTTTTAATATATTATTCAAACTACTAATTTAATATGTCAAATACCACTGCACTTTCGAACTTAAAGCAATCTATTTGAAGAGCTAAATAACTGTAACCCTTTCTGTAAAACTCATGGTCATTGTGCTTATCTGCTTCACAAATAGAATTTATAATGCCACTAATCCATGTAAATGTGGACAAACACAAACCTGCATCATGTTTAATGATGCAAAGCTATGGTTACAATAGCAGACTTAAAAGTTACTGGCGATTCTAACCCCTGAGTGGAATCGCTACAGGTTACTTAAATTTACGTTTACAAAAAAATCCATATACTAAATATATAAAAACTCTGACACTAGTTCAGCTATTGACCTCAATTATAATATAACTGTAAGTACTGTTATTCCTTTATGATATTGAAATTTAATGACATTAGCTTAAATAAACATGATTGCTAGAAGAACTAGCCTCACTGACAATGGTCAACCATTCAAACTAATGACTTGACATTGCAAATATGTCTATGATTGACAATTTCAACCTAGTGATTACTAATTATATGCGTACATCGATAGTTTCAGAGCAAAATGACGAGTGAATTATTGCTGCTGATGTAGATATTCAATATAATCTAGAACACTCGTATAATTATTTTTCTGATATGAATTATACTAACCAATTTTTTAGCTTCATCTCCGCTTTTAATTCTTGTTGGGTAATTGGCCAAAGATCCAGCTGCTTTGCGGTAAGCATTGTATTTATGCAGTTGGCGATTAACATTTTTTTCATAATTAGCCAGTTCTAAAAATAACATATAAAAGTAATATAAATGATAAATAAGTTGAACACTATTAATAAAATAATGAACTATTTAATAATGACTAAAATGCATTTAGATAAAAATTTTAAAAAATATTAAAATAAAGGTATTGGTTGATTAGACACACACACCGCTTGATGGCGTTTACACAAAAACTATAAAAGATAAACATTCCCAGGACGTATTTTTTATGTGCTTTAGCACATAAATCACACCATCAAGTGGCGTGTGTGTCTAATCGACCAATAACAAAATAAAGCTATAAAAAATAAATACATTCTAAGAAAATTAATAATTATCACTTGTCTTTAATCCGTTTTATTTTTGCCTAGAAAAAACAAGTATAAATATTAATTTACTATATTAGGTCTACTTATCTAACATAGGCTAAAATAATAGTCTGATAGTTGTGAAAATGCAAAGAGTCTCTTAATACTTTTATTCAGATGATAGAGTTGCTAATTGTAAAAAGCCAGACTAATGGTATTACACTTGAATGTTATGTAAAAATGTACAATGTATAAATATTAACAATAATATTTTGACAAATAATTTTATAATCAAAACAATTCGAAAACTTCTATCATTAATAAAAAGATTGAATACTCCAAACAATCCTTTATATATAAATATCTTTTTTTATTTGAAATTTTATTCTTAATATATTTACTCTATGTTTAACAAGTCATTATTAAAAAAAATAAAAATTAACAGTATGTTAAACTTTAATCGTTTATATATGCATATTCTCTATCCAATGATAGGCTGAGATATTTTGCCAATAAAACACCTTGAAGATGTCCTGTATGTAAACATATTGAAGATAGTCAAAAATTATCGAGAATTAAAATTTTCAAAAAAAAAAAAACAACATTAATAAAGTGATTAAAGTAACAAAGCTCTATATGTAAAAAAAAAAAAAATGGTTTCATTTAAGCATTTTGGAAATAAATGCAAAAAATACCTTTTCTAAGCATATATTGGACCATTTCTCAATTCCCATACAATAATATCATATTACACTTTAGATAAGACACTTCTGATACTCAATATGATTCTCAAGAGAATTTATTTATATCTTTCATATGTCAATGCAATAAAGAAAAAATCACACTCTACATTTTTGTTATTAGAATATTGATTATAAGCCAATAAACATCACATGACCACAATCTCTTATGCTTGTGTATCAATCAATCAATAGTAATCTGTCCAATAGACAGGTCCAGAGAGTAGTCACTACATCAGTTCATCCATTCTTCCATTCCATTCTCTTCCTTGCCCACTTCCTCAATTCCACATAACCCCTTCCATCTCGTATATCATCCAATAATGTCAATCGCTTCCGTCCTCTTTTTATTTCCACTCATCATTCCTTCCAAAACATCTTTCATTAAACTATAATCTTTTCTTAGTATATATCCAATCCAGTTTCTCTTTCTCTCTTTGATACTTTCAATCAATCTTCTTTCCTCATTAACTATTTTCAAAACTTCATTTGTTATTTTATTCACCCAACTGATTTTTTCCATTTTTCTCCATGTCCACATCTCAAAAGCTTCCAGTCGTTTCTTAATTCTATTACTCAATGTCCATGTCTCACAACCATACATAATACACTAAAACACATAACATTTAATTAATCTTTTCCTTAATTCTCTTTCCATAGGTCCACAAAATATCTTCTTTCTTTTTACAAATGTCACCTTTGCCAATGCTATTCTTCTTTTAACTTCTTCACTTCTTCCATCCTCCCTCAACCAACAACCCAAATATCTAAATCCCTTCACCTGCTGCACCATGTCATCATGGATTCCAATTTGCAGTCTTTTTGCATCTCCCCTATCCATAAACACTTAGTCTTTTCAATATTAATCTTCATTCCATACGCCATACATGCTTGTGTATAACTGTTGTTAAAACAGGCAAAACTCACTATACGTATGCCACACACAGCAAGCTAGAGTAATCAATGGACGCCAGAAGGCTTGTGCATAAAATCCCCATCTAGTGCATACTCATCCAATATCCCCAGACTAGTTTCTGGCTTGTGGCCTTCATCAGTGAGGAGCCTTGGATCTGAGAGCACTGCATCTAGATGGGGATTTTATGCACAAGCCTTCTGGCATCCATTGATTACTCTAGCTTGCTGTGTGTGGCATACGTATAGTGAGTTTTGCCTGTTTTAACAACAGTTATACACAAGCATAAGAGATGGTGGTCATGTGATGTTTATTGGCTTAAAACCAATCCTGCCTAATAGGATATTGGTGGCTATGGTTATTAAAGAACCAAAGACACCAAAATGTATGGGAACTGAACTGGGCTCAGACCCATATAACTATACAAGCTGATGAGCTTGAATTGGAAACATTAAAGTGTTTTCAGTTTAAGACTCATAGTTTTACAGTTAAATGAAGATAAAAGGTGGCAGCTGGAGGGTTGCATTAGATCCTAAGATCTAGATGCAGTGCTCTCAGATCCAAGGCTCCTCACTGACGAAGGCCACAAGCCAGAAAATAGTCTGGGAATATTGGATGAGTAGGCACTAGATGACGATTTTATGCACAAGCCTTTTGGCATCCATTGATTACTCTAGTTTGCTGTGTGTGGCATACGTATAGTGAGTTTTGCCTGTTTTAATATTGACTATATAAGAAGATTTTAAATATGAAATTCTAATACCTTTTTACAATTAATTTTCTCAACACCTTTTTTAAAATAGCAGTCTGCAATTAAAGAATCAGATATCTTGTACCATCTATATATAAATCAATATCGCCACTTGTAAAATTCAAGCATTTACTTATTTATTTTTTTAAATCATAAAGTTTTATTATTTTATAAAAAAAGTTTGTAAATTATATCTACTAGCATTCCATAAATTCTTTGAAATTTTACATTCTACTACAATTTATAATCAATATCAGTATTAAATGTTTAAAATTTAAAAATGAAACAATCAAATCTACAAACAATGAGGATTGCGAATTCCTCTACAAGCTTTATGATAAATGCTTAGCCAGAGCCAGCACTTAAAACATCTCCGTCAGCACGAAACCATGCTCAAGGGTTTGGGGGGGGGGAGGTTCCTGACGGAGATATTTTAAGTGCTGGCTCTGGCTAAGCATTTATCATAAAGCTTGTAGAGGAATTGGCAATTCTCACTGTTTATAACTTACAAGCTTAAGAGATAGGGTCATGTGATCTATGACTCTTATTTTGACTAATCAAATCTACAGTTTTGTTTATGATAACCTTCAAAAAGGTGAATATTTTATTAAAAAATCTTTTTTTTTTCCTTTTACCACATTTATTCCACCTAAAGTAAGCTTTAGTAACTAATAGATGTCAGATAACACTGCCTAACAAATACCTATCCAATATCCCCAGACTAGTTTCTAGCTTACAGCTTTCATCAGTGAAGAACTTTGAATATTGTAACAAGGCACACAGACCTTTAGGAACTAATGTACCTTTCCTCTAGCAAATATCATTTAATTCTGTTTTACTATTAAGATTTTCAATCTAAATTGAAGGACATAAATGTATTCAATCTAAAACAATTTGCCTGTATGGTCATATAGATCTGAAACCAGTTCAGTATCTATATATTCTTAATTTTTAATAACTATAAACACTTCTTTTTCTGTGGCCAGGATTGATAAACAATCAATAAAATATCACATGACACCTGCTCATACATTGCTGTTTTAGCAGCACACTTTTTTCATCACCAGAGCTATGCCATCTAGTGTAAGCTCACAAAATGACTGGAAATCAAACCAATCACAACTGTACCAACATCACAATCAAATATTAAAATTTTTTTACGATGTGTTTTCTCATCATAGTTTTCTGGCTGTTCAACAATACATCAACATTTACAAGTGAAGAATTCCAGAAAATTTCAAGTCTCTTTCACCAAGCCATCCAGTTACAAATGGGGTTGCTGAGAGGGGTGTGCAAGAACTAAAGAAATCTTTGACAGCCATAAGCAAAGTAGGATCTATGCACCAGCAAATCCACAAAATACTTTTTCTGTATTGTCTTACTCCACACAAGATTCAATTTCAACTAGATGCTCTCAAATACAATAAGTTCAAAAAAAGCATATCACATGGCAAAATAAACGAGAATAGAAGTTACATGTTATCTTGAAGATATTCATCTAACTCCATTACCTTTCAAATCTTGACAATGATTACATACAGAACATTGATTAATTCTGCATCAGCGCCATCAAATAAATAATCAGTATCAATTTCAGATGAAATTCAAGAATTTGAAAACAGAATACAAGTGGCACAATGTACCTATATCCTCTCTTTATCTCAATCATCAACTAAATATGCAAAATAAACAGAAAACTCCAGCAACAACTTCATCCCCAGGAGGTTCAATTCTGGTTCTCACACCAATTCTAAATCCTCTATCTATGTGCCAATCTATGCAAGAATGTCACCAATCCATGTATCAACAGAACTACATTCTTTGACTGAATATCATCAAAGGTATACATGATTAAACATGAGAGAATTATAACTGTTGAGATGTTCCTAACAATTTGTACAGCAAGGCTTCTATCTGCCACCTTACTTCCTTTTAAAAAATTCCGATGCTAAAGATATATCAAACTGGTTATGTAATATGATCATATCATATCCATCAAAAGATAACATAGTTGCAACAGAAAGTAATGTTTTCTTTTATGTGATATATATATATATTTACTTGAAATGTCTTTGCCACTAATTGAAGACATAAAAAAGACTATTTAAAAAAAGATTCTAAATAACTCGGTGATCCTCTTTTTGCAGTTCTTCAAGGGATCACTGAGTTGCGAATCTTTCCGATTCCACTGCTGGGTTTTCCAAAGTAGTTCATATAAGGGAGTGACTACATGGGCCTTTCCCCTTAGAAAATTTTCAAAAAAATTAACCAGCCCAAAAAGGCCTGAAGTTCTTTAACAGTTTGGAAGTTTGTGCATTAACAATTGCTTTAATCTTTTCAATATTGGGTCCAATCCTAATAATATGGCCTAGAAACATGATTTCTTAGGTAATCCAAATACATTTTCCCAGGTTAAGTTTGGCTCCAAATTTTTTAGCCTTTCACATACATTATCCAGTTTATTTTGTAGCACTTTCTCTGACTCTGCCGTTATGAATATATTGTCAAAATATGGCATCAGTCCATCTAATCTTTCTAATAACACATCGATCTTAATTTGGAATACATTCAGGGCGAGGGTTAACCCAAACAGCAGATGATTATAATTATACAATCCTTTGTACATTGTTATAGTTAGAAGTGCAGCTGTTTCTTTTGCCAATGGTATCTGAGAAAAAGTAGCATTCAAATCCAGCTTTGTGAAATAATTTGCACCATTTAGGTCTCAGTTAGTATCTCTCTGATGTTCGGCATGGGATATGGACTTTTAACTACACACTTGTTTAGTTAGCCTATAGTCTCCACATATACAAATTTGTCTGTTCTGTTTTGTTATGATGACTTTAGGTGTAGGCCATTCTGCTTCTTGCACAGGCCTCAGTATCTTTTTCTTTACCAATCAATCTAATGCCACTTCAACCTTTGATCTCTGGGCAAAAGGTATCTTCCTCAGCTTGCAGTGGATGGGTTTTTATGCCTTCTAAAAAATCAATTATCAACTAGCTTGTGTTAATTTAACCTTGCTCTGCCACATAAAGTTTAGGAAATTTAGTCTTTATTTCTTTCACAATATATACTTTTTTATCATGCATATATTAATGTCTAAAGTGAACCATTCTCTACACATTATGGACACTACATTACCTTTAACTATATACAGATTTAGTTTTTCCTGATGACTATTTATGACTATCACTACTTTCACTACCCCATTAATATTAACAGGATTTCCATTTGCATCTTCTGTTTTAGGTTGATCTTAGGTTTTTTTTACTTAACTCGGACAGTCTGTCTGCAATATGATAGATATCCCAGCTCCACTATCTAAGTTTCTGCAGATTTTTATCACCTATATAAATGACTATTATTATTTGCTGCCCATTATGTATTTCTGCCTTATTTATTGGAAGATTTTTTTTATTTTGATTTAACTTTTGCAGACCTTCATTGGGTGACTTACCTTTCCACAATGGTTGTTGTATTACACACTTTTCCAGCTGCATTCATGTGCAGTATGTCCTATCCTTCCACAGTAGTCACAAATTTTCACTTTTTGTGATCCTTCTGCCTTGCTTCTCTTAAAGATCGTAGTGGCTTTGGATATATTGATATTACAAAATTCTACATCAGCAAATATTCCATATTAACCATAGCTTCCACTTGAAGCATAAATGGCCAGATTGAAATTATCTTATTCTGCCATAAGAGATATAATGTTTTGTACATATAAAAAGATGACAACCACCAATAATTTAAATAAAATCATCATTACAGAGATGAATTTATTATTGAAAAGTCTAAAATAAGCTGAACTATATATATATATGAAGATCATTCTGAAAAAATACCATTCATGAATGTCAGAAGTAACAATGCCTTATAAATATATTAATAAACATTTATATTTATTTCAATTATACTTGTAAATAAATATGGTTTTTCAATGTCAAAAGAAAAAATGACCAAATATAACTTGATTTAGTTTATTTATTTGTGATGTAGTCTTTTAACTTAAACTTTTTAAAATACTTCAACAACATACCTAATTGTAAGTCTCCAATGTAATTTAAAAAATTTCTTAAGAAGACGCTGACATAGATTACAAAATTCTACATGTGTTTAATGAATACATCAGCAGATACTCCAACGTAAACATAACTCACTTGAAACATAAATGGACATATTAAAATTGGCTTATTTTGTCATAAGAGGTAATTCATTTTAAAAATATATAATGTTTTGTATGTCTTTGACATAATCTTTATAACATAAATGGAGTCTAACCATGTGCAAATTCACTACAAAACATGTCCAATGCAACAAAGATATGATTTTACAATAGTGAACTTTATATTGTTACATCCAGCAAGTTGAAGAATATAATTGATCTTATGATTTGCCACTTCATTTTAAAAATTTTACAGAGCATTCATCAATACATTTTTTCTAAAGCTTCTTATATTGCATAAAGAGAATGTCAAATCTCACTTCCCTACCTTAAACTACGTAAAATAACAGCTCTGTATACAGTTAATTTAGTTGCAATAATTACTTCAATTACTTTTTTAAATCAGCAGCACACTGGGGGTTGTGCTATATTTCTAATTTCATTTTTCTACTTGAAAAGTTATAGAAATTTTTAAATAGGATTTAAATTCTCAAGATGATAACCATCCGGGATAATAATTGCTGAAAATTTTTCTTCCAGTACTGGCTGACAAAGAACAAGTTTTTTGAACATAAATTATTAAACCAAAGTTTTCATATGTTGCATTCAAAATATTACAGATCTTCTCTAAATCATCATTCAAACTAACTAAAATGGGCAATTATTAGCACACTGTAAATCTAGAATATATATAAAAGAAGTTCTGTTTTTAACAAAATCAAACATTCCATCATCAAATCTGCTTCTCATTTTGATCCCTGATTCATTAAGTTGCCTATTATAAATTCTTGTCTATTGCAGGTGTTAATAATATGTGACTATACAGTAAAGAAATATGGGTGGACTGCTCATCAATATGCATTGCCATAGTAATGAATTTATTTGGATCATGGTCCTTGTCCATTATCTAATAGTTCTAAATTGAAATATCAGTTAGGTTTTCTTAAGGACAGGATGAATGTATATGCGAATAATTTCTTTTTTTTAATAGATATTAACGATGTTGACCAACAAAACTAAATAAGGCCCCTTATACCCAGGAAGTTGTGAAGTCAACAGACAGGTGCTCAGAATTCCCTAATTGTAAACCCAGATTGCCATTCAATGACGACCCTTAACTTAGCTATTTATAATTGCAAATCACTTATGAGTAAAGAAAGATTACATGAATAGAAAAAACTGTCTAATATTTAATAGAACGTTAATGGACTTTGTGAAGTTAGAAGAAAAAAACAACTGAATTAAAAAATGGGTATACACTCTACTATAAAGGCATAAATATCGCAAGTGCAAGTGAAATAGGATTCATTATAATATAAAAAATAAAAGAACAACATTTTAAAGATTGATGATATAACAGGTAAAATGGAAGATTAGTTATTGATCTTAATGGAAGATACCAAAGGCAGATAATTCAGATTTGTCCCAATAAGTTCTCGGAACTAAAGGATTTTTATATAGGCATACAAAATGCTTCTGATCAGAGCAAACATTTTCTAATTGTTATTGAAGACTTTAATAGAATTGTAAACAATTGACAGATGAAAGTGCTGGAGTAATTTCGTTATGGTAACAGAAATGAGAGAGGACAAAAACTTGTGGAATTTGTAGAAAAGGAAAAATTGTATATTATGAATTATTTATTTGAGAAAAATGCTAAACAAAAGTGGAAGCATTATACTGAAAGGACAACAGAATTGGATATTTTAACTAATATAAAATACATATTTCAAAACTGCAATGCTCTTAATAAATTCATCACAGAAACACATCATCGACTAGAGAAGCAAGATACATGTTATTGCAAAACTAAAGACAAGACTATTAAAAAATATAATATTAAAAATTGATATTCCTAACATTCAGAAACACTCCAATGAATTTAAATTAAAATTTGCTAATTCTTTTTAAATATTAGCAGTCTTTGAAGATGGTTCAAACTTAACTAAGATCAATAAGAACAGAAACAAAAATAGCTGGGTCAAAAAAGCAGCAATTAACCAGTAAATTTTCTAATGAGACAAGACAGTGTATGAAGAAAAGAAGGAATATGAAATTTTTTAAAAATAATCCATTACAAAATGAATAAGTTGAGTTTTGTAAAACAATAAGATTATAATGAGATAATAATGATATAAAAATATATAACTGATTTGGAAGAGGAAAACTGTAGAAGAGAATAAAAGTTTCGAAAGTATAATATAACATTTTGGTATTGGAAGAAAAATTATTTCAGCAAGAAGAGGAGAAGAAGAAACTATTATTAAAAAAAGGACTGGCATCATAAAATGTGTGCAAGAGTTCTACAAAGAATTATATAATAATAATAATAATAATAAAAATAAAAAAGCAAATTAATTGCTACAATTATTATAAATATCACATGACCATCTCTTCGTAAGCTTGTGTATAACTGTTGTTAAAACAGGCAAAACTCACTATATATAGTACCACACACAGCAAGCTAGAGTAATCAATGGATGCCAGAAGGTTTGTGCATAAAATCCCCATCTATTGCCTACTCATCGAATATCCCAGACTAGCTTCTGGCTTATGGCCTTCATCAGTGAGGAGCCTTGGATCTGAGAGCACTGCATCTAGATCTCAGGATCTAATATAAGCTAATGGGCATGAATTGAAAACATTAAGGTGTTTTCAGTTTAAGACTCATAGTTTTTGTAGTTAAATGGAGATAAAATGTGGTTGTTGGAGAGTTGCATTAGATCCTAAGATCTAGATGCAGTGCTCTCAGATCCAAGGGTCCTCACTGACAAAGGCCATAAGCCAGAAACTAGTCTGGGGATATTGGATGAGTAGGCACTAGATGGGGATTTTAAGCACAAGCATTCTGGCATTCATTGGTTACTCTAGCTTGCTGTGTGTGGCAATATATATAGTGAGTTTTGACTGTTTTTACAATTATTATACCTGAATTGCAACACATTTAAAATGAAGAGGCATACAGTCAAATCATGTAGATGGGAAAAACTCCAAGAATTAATAAAATTATAATAGATATCTTAAAAGAAAATGATAAATAAAAAAAAAAGTGTTGGCAAAACTATATTCCAAATGATTAAATAGTAAAGATGTATCAGATGAGTGATAGTAAGTAGTAATATTGATACTTAAAAAAGGTGATAAAAAAGATTAAAAATTAGATCTATCAGTCTTTTATCACATCTTTACTAAAATAATTACAATTCATCTACAGACAACTTTTGGCTCAAATCATCCAAAAGATAAGTTAATATTATTTATGTATTGAACAAAGTTATACGAATGAATATGAATTACAATTAATTTGGATTTATAGACTATGAAAAGATATTTCATTCTATAAGGATTAATTTAAACTTTGAAGCATCAAGATATAAATCGTAAACATTGTCATTATCTGAAAAATATTTATTAAAATGCGATAGCAATGATTAGACTACACTGATAAAGATGTATGACAGAATGATTCTATATCTCAAAACTTTTTGTTTGCAAGATATTTTGTGCATTAAAATGGCAAATTAAGAGAATAAAAAAAAAAAGAAATTATTTAAATCATCTAGATTTTGCAGATGATGCAGTTGTTTTTGCACATAATGCTTTGGAGTTTCAGTAAATATTGCAAAAATTATCAGAAAAAAATAAATTAGGATTAAAGATAAATGCTAAAAAGATTAAAATAATGTTCAAAGAATTTTCTCAGAAGAAAGTCAAAAATGATAATAATAAATTAGAAAAAAATTAATAACCACAAATATCTTTGCCAGATTATTAATACAGATGGAAATATAATGGAGGAATTAATCATAAAACTAAATTTACACAGAATGCTTTTGTTAGACACAACTTAATCCTCAATGGTTACTACTCGTATGTAATGCCATAAGAAATTTTCATATGCGATACTGTAAGAAATTTTCATATGCCTTAATTTCAAAGAATTTTTTTAACTGAACAGTTGTTCATCTCAGTACCTATCTACGTTTAGCTATATTTTAGAAAAAAAATTAAATTAGTTTGAATTATCTTTGCATTGTGTACGTTTTATGCTGCTTTTTTTAGAGTTTAGTCGTTTCTCATACTACTTAGAGTCTAAATATAAGTAACTTTTCTCTGTAATTTGCAATCTATGGTTATTTTTTTCTATTTTTTAGACAAATATTAATGTTTACAATAATAAAAAGCAAATTTGTTTCATTATAAAAACTGATCATAAAAGAGCAATCAACTGATTCCAATTAGAAGTTATTTTAAATAAAGGTAATTTTATTTCTCATTTGTTTGCAATTTTATGATCATATTTTTTTAACTTTCTGAGACAAATATTATAATCATTATCAACCATTATCAATCCACTGCAGGATGAAGGTCTCTCCAAGTTTAATCCATCTTCTCCGATCTTTAGCTTCTCTTCTCCACATCACCCCTACACATTTTCTTATTTCATCCATCCATCTTACATGTGGTCTCCTTCTAGGTCTTTTACAATCTCTTGGAATCCAGTTTAAAATTTCAATTGTCCATCTATTATCATCTCTTCTAGCAATATGTCCAGCCCAACTCCACTTCAATCTTTTAATTTTTTCAATGAGGTCAGTAACACCTGTTTGTTCTCTTACCCATATATTGCGTTTTCGATCTCTTCTTGTTACTCCCAACATACATCTCTCCATACTTCTTTGAGTGGTCTGAAGTCTCTGTATTGATCTTCTATTAAGTGTCCAAGTCTCAGATCCATAAGTAAGAACTGGTAAAACACATTTGTTAAAAACCTTTCTTTTCAAACACAAAGGCATATTTCCTTTTAATATCAAGTTATTTCTACCAAAAGCACTCCAACCAAGTTTAATTCTATGATTAATTTCCTCTTATATGTTTCCATCTGTATTAATAATCTGACCAAGGTATTTGTAACTCTTAACTTCTTCTAATTCATCATAATCAATCTTTATTTTCATATTTTGAGCAAATCGATTAAACATTACTTTAGTCTTTTTAACATTTATCTTTAGTCCTACTTTCCTACTTTCATCTGATAACTCCTGCAACATTTCCTGCAGCTCGGAAGCATTATTTGCAAAAACAACTACATCATCTGCGAAATCTAAATGACTTAAATAATCTCCATTTACTTTCACTCCTTTAGTTTCCCATTTTAATCCACAAAATACTTCTTGCAGCACTGCTGTAAAAAGTTTTGGAAATATGGAGTCACCTTGTCTTACACCTTTCTCAATGTTGACTTTCCCAGTATCATTATGTTATAATACTTAATGAGATATTTATTTTATATAGCGCAATGTTTCTGAATGGTAATAAACAAATAATCAGCTTTTTTTTAACCTAATACATATGCACTTTGTGGATCTTAACAATAAATGAATACTCTCATTTTCCAATACAAGATAAAGTCTTTGTGAAAGAATAAAATGAATCCACCTATTCTTTCAACCCAAACGTTTAAGTATGGGCAAATCTTAAATACTGGAAATGAGAACGTGAAGATATTAAACAATCACTTTAAATTACTTTTACTATGTCTGAATGAATGATTCCGCAGGCGTCATTCATTCAAACATAGTAAAAGTAATTTAAAGTGATTGTTTAATATCTTCACGCTCTCATTTCCAGTACTTAAGATTTGCCCATACTTAAACGTTTGGGTTGAAAGAATAAGTGGCAGGCGTCATTCATTCAGACCTAGTAAAAGTAATTTAAAGTGATTGTTTAATATCTTCATGCTCTCATTTCCAATACTTAAGATTTGTCCATACTTAAACGTTTGGGTTAAAAGAATAGGTGGATTCATTCTATTCTTTCACAAAGACTTTATCTTGTATTGGAAAATGAGAGTATTCATTTATTGTTAAGATCCACAAAGCACATGTGCATTAGCTTAAAAAAAAAAAGCTGATTATTAGTTTATTATAATACTTAATGTAAATAATACTTACAAAAACAAAAATTCAAATTTGGAATCATATTTAATATAAAACAAAATACTTTTCTTAGAAGTGGTGAGATACTGTTGCGTTTATATTATAAAATCACATTGTAACCATTGGGAATTAATATTTAAAAGAAATATGCTTATGTATTGGAAAAGAAATATTTTTTAGTAAATGTATATTAAAAGTTCCTATTGTCAAGCATTGGTGGTCGAGACGTCAGCGACAGCTGCTTTACAAGCAGTTGGCCTGGGGTAGCGGGTTCGCTTCCCGGCTGATGCTATAACACATGAGAAAAAGTTCTTATTTATGTATCTGAGATTTGGACAGTTAACTGAAAAGCAATACAGACTACAGAGCATTAATGAAATATGAAGAATTGTATGTTAGAATGTAACAAAAGGTGTGAAAAGCAAAACAGTTGGATAAGAGCGCAAACAAGTATCACTGACAGAATTAAGAGACTGAAATAGAGATGGCTGGATATATTGTTAGAAGAGCTGATAATAGATGACCATGGGCAGTTTGAATTTTTAAATTGGAACCCAAGGTAAGTATAAAAGATTTAGAGAGACCACTTGTGAAATGGCAGAATGAAATAAGGAAGTTTATTAGTGTAATATGAAGTTAGGGTTTGGAAAACTGAATAAAACTTGGGGACATCTTAAATCTGCAGTTGAAAATGGTGATGATAAAATAGTTCCAAAAATCACAGTCACAAAAATCAATATTGAAGTAAATACAACTCCTTTAATATTAATATTTCAAATGCCTGTTTTTCCAGCTGCACCAACAAGACATCCACTCATTTCAGCATGTAAAAGATACATAATTAAAATAAACGCTGGCAAACAGTCAATTACAAACAATGCCAGATCTTTTCGATTAATTAAATCAAATACTTAGACCAATCAATAAAAGTAATATATAAATTATTCTTTTGTTCCTAACATTGTTATTGCAATTTCCTGGTCATAAAAAATTCATATCTATAATGTTTCTTGACTTTCTAAAATCTCATAGAATCCCTGGTCACCATTCAAACATCACTGGGAGTAATCTATTCGACAAAATAATTTTTGCTATAGATAGTAATATTTCATGGTAATAATTACAATTTTGTCTATTCCTTTATATATTTTTTTTAAAAAAAACCTATAAAAATGTAGTCTTTAAGATTAGATGGCACATTTTAATGAGCCCATATATTCTTATTAAACCATTAAACTTCGCATGATCACCATTCCTAAAATATCAAAATATTTTAAAACTTCTCCAGATACGTCATCAAGATTTATATTTTTTTTTTCTTTTAAGATGACAAAGACCTGTCTTGACTTCACTAAGCTAAATATCTTTATCCAAATCTGTTTGAAATATCAGTCATCACATGACATTGTCGAATTTAATAGGATTATGATATCATTTTGTTAAGTCCATATGTTGCTGTCAGTCTATCAAAAAAAGATGTAAAGTAACCATAACTAGCAAATCACTATGTGTCCTCTACAATTTTAATTTATGATCACTTTTAAGCCTTTTTGTCAGACATAGAATCTCTACATTTATTATGAAACTCCATTCCACACTTAATTTCTTATCCCTAGCAAGCTGAAAATGCTGAATATTTTTTCCTAATGGAGTCACAAATAATAAAATCATTGCCAGAAAACTAACCATGATTCTTTTTAGTAAATCCAAGAATCTCATATCTTAGAATTTTACACCTTAATAATGACAATAGTTTAATAGCTATTGAAACTTAGCAATAAAACGAATCAGTTTATACGCTTGTGGAACTGGCTCAATTTTAAATACATTAATAAGAGAAAGCTATCTAATGCAGTATTAATGTTTATCCAAGTCACACTACGATTAGATCTATTACAGATAGTTCATAATACAAAACAATGTTCAGTAAGCAGTTCCAAAATGAAGTTGAATTTTAGTTCGGCAATTATTTTGAAGAAAACAGTTCATATTTACACCATGTGTTAAAAAGAAATTGACAAAATAAAAATTCCAAATATTTTTTCTTTATCATATTTTAAATGTAATTATTTATTAAAGGCATGGAAAAAATATAATTAAGAAATTTTTTTTAAAAAAAAAAGATATTTAGTTCATAAATAGTCAAAATATGTCATAGATCACATGACCCAATTCTCTTAAGCTTGAAAGATATAAACAATGAGCATTGCCAATTGTTCAACAAGCTTTGTGATAAATGCTTAGCCAGAGAAAGCATTTAAAATATCTGTCAGGACCACCACCCCCCAACCATGGTCAAAGATTTGGGAGAGGGGGGTTCCTGACAGATATTTTAAATGCTTTCTCTGGCTAAGCATTTATCTTAAAGCTTGTTGGGCAATTGGCAATGCTCATTGTTTATCCTTCGTTCATATTTTGAATGTAATTATTTATTAAAGGCATGGAGAAAATATAATTAAGAAAAAAATATTTTTTTAAAAAAAATACTTAGTACATGATAACCGAAAAAAAAAAAAGTTTTACATTTATTTTATAAAAAAATAAATATGAATTTCTATAAAATATTGGATCAATAACTTTTTGATGCAAAGTAATTTAACAACTACATAATTTTAAAGGTTAAATTCATTTATTATTTGAAATACAATTTCAATAGGCTGATGTAATAACCTGATATAATTTCAGTGTAATATTTCAAATGTCAAAAAAAAAAAAAGATGATGAAAATAATTGTAATAACTATTTTTGAAGAATGTAACATTAATGTTTACCTGTTAAAAAATCGCAAAAATCTGAATTTGGATTATCACCTGCAGGTGCCTTACGTTTACTCATTTTCGAAACATCTAAAAAAAAGTAGCATATGGAGATTTTATTTACATTTTTTTATTTTAAAAGCAAAATTTTTGTCAGCGTATGTTCGTAAACATATTCCCGAGAAACAGGGTTATGATTCTATTCATTACTTCGCAGTATAATAATCTCAACTTCCGATTGGATAATATAATTTCATTGACAGATAAAATAATTTTTTTTAAAAAAATAGGGAAAATCTCTACGAGTAGTCTAAATATTATTACAAAACTTTATAAGTCTATAAAAAATAAAATAACTTTAAAAATATATATATTATTATTTTTTTAAGTTATTTAAATATATCTGTTATTAAAATCAATTTTCTCTATCATTAACTGCTATAAAGTAATTATTCTTAAATAAAATTTAAAATGTATTAAATACTTTGATTTGCATCAGACAGTATACGTTTTAAAATACACGTCATTACGATAGCGAAGCAAATACCCCGGATGTAAACTGGGAAAGTTATTTAGAAAGATTCTGATCGTAGTGAAAATAAAATAGTAGAGAATTCATACTGTCTACAACTTCCAGTAAACCTGATTTTACAGTTTAAACCTCTTGTCAAATATGTGTGGTATGTTAATCTAATTATTGTTTACTGTTTTTGAGAATTAGTCTTTTTTTTTTTTAATTTTCGATTTGTTTATAAAATTTAAAGCATCTGTTGTTTTATTTAAATATTGAATGATAAAAACCATAACACTTGATGATGAATGATGTTATTTATTTGTTTAATTCTGATTAGTGTTGTTATAATTTAAATTTGCCTAGAATTTAGTCGTAAGTGTGACTAAAGTTTAATATAGTTTATTTAAATTACATTGAAAGTTTATTGATAAAATTTTGCTTACGAAACACCTATTAATCAATGTTTTGAGACTGTTTATATATTTTCTAACTTACAATTATAAAAACCACTTTATACGATTTAAAAGAGTTTGAAATGCTGCAGTTTAAAAAAATAAAACTGCTGCAATCACAATTTATCATTCCGGCAAGTTAACCAAAATTGTACTTTCCTATCTACACAAATTATAGTATTAATTTCTTATAAAATTACCCACTTATAAAGTAAATTATTAATTACCCATCTGCGTTTATAGATATATAAATATTTAACTTTTGGAAATTAGTTTCTTTAAAGTTAACTGTTTTGTTATAAAATTTGATCATTTTATATTTCTTACATTTTTTTGAACAAGTATTCCTGTTCAATTCATTTACATATTTAACTCTTCGTGATACGTGTACGCGTATTTTTTATTATTAATTATTAATTTCCAATTTTTGTATATATATATTTCAAAAATAATTATAATCTAGTGTGATATTTACTTTTCTTGTGGATGGTAATATTCAGAATTTTATGTTCTAAAAATTTTTTAAAACCTGTAATCATATTTCTGACTTCTATATCTCGCCCTATGTAAATAATAGTTTTTTTTGGACAGAGTTTTTTTTAAACATGATAGATATTGAAATATGACTCGTTAATTTAATACTTTCATATCATAAATAAAATACAACTAAAGATGATGAGATATTTGTTAATAGTTAGATAAGTATCCCATCAAAGACGCAACCCCAAATGCTTTCGGTACGTGCTTGCTTGTAATTCTTACGATTATTTTATGTTGTTGTAATTTTGTGTGTCATAAATATTTCTGATCAAGCCCACATAACTGTCAAGAATTTAATTTATTTCTAAAAATTAATTTCAATCTTAAAATTGATAATTGATCAAATGAATTAAAAGCAACAAATTAATATAGTTTTTTAATAAATATATGCTGTTGTTTGTATTTGTATCCAGGGAAGCGTATGTCTCAAATGCCTTCGGGCTATAATTAATCGGGTCACTATTTGTATTTATTATTGTACATAATGTTTGGGAATCATTAACCTTTTTATTATGTGAATAAGCAAATATAATTGAAATTATAGACAGATTTTTTTAAAATTAAACTAATTATAAGTATTTACTTTTCTGAATAAAATGCTATACCTGACTTCATCGTTCTATTATTATTTTTATTAATGCTGTAATTCTATTTGATGTAATATAATTTAAAGTTTAAATTTACAAAAAAAAAAAAAAAGCATTTATATAATGGCAAGCGTTGGCAAACTTATTAAATAATGATTGGGTGTTACTAATTAGTTATAGAATCCTAGTTTATGTAATTCCAACTTGCCTGAATTTAATTCATAATGAATATGTATTTTTTCAGTGATTTCAATTTTTTTTTTTTTTTTAATAAAAGTCGCATATATTTATCCCCTCTCCATATTGAACTTAATTAAATATATAAAAATTAAAGTTTAATGTATTGCACCAGTTTACTGTATGCTGTGTACAAAAACTAAATTTATACAAATAGTACTTTGTTTAATTAAAATTATATTTAATTGTGAAAATGGTTAATTACAAATAATGTAAATCAAATACCATAATATTAAATAATGGCTACATAAATTAATATCCATTTCTATAATATTAACATTATTACCTAATTAGCCTGAAAGCTTACAGAAATAATGTCTTGTTGGTCTGTAGAATGCCTAAGATCTGGGAGATATTTTACTTCCATTGTTTTAGCTGTTTTCTCTTTTTTGGATTGATTGTTTTCTGGTTGATTTGTATCCTTATCTTGGCTGCAATATAATCTCAGATTCAAGAGTTTAAACCACTAAACATCACATGATCACCATTATTTATGCTTGCTCATAACTGTTATTAGAACAGGCAAAACTCTCAATACAGTAGTGGCACTCAGTGCAAGCCAGAGTAATCAATTGATGCCAGAAGGCTTGTGCATAAAATCCCTATCTAGTGCCTACTCATCCAATATTCCCAGACTAGTTTCTGGCTTGTGGCCTTCATCCATGAGAAACCTTGGATCGGCACTTAGATCTTAGGATCTAGAAACTAGTCTGCGGATATTGGATGAGTAGGCAGTAGGTAGGGATTTTATGCACAAGCCTTCTGTCATCCATTGATTACTCTGGCTTGCACTGAGTGGCACTACTGTATGGAGAGTTTTGCCTGTTTTAATTCAAGAGTTTCTCAGTTTATCATCATTGGTAGATTAGTTTTCCATGGTTTCCTATGATTGGCCTTTGGAGTATAAAAGCTTGACTTTAAAATCTAAGTATGAATCCAAATTCTTTAAAAAAACAATCTAAATCCAAAGTTATTTAGTAACCACTAATGTTTACATTGTTCTGTTTTGTTTTGTTTTTTTAAAAAAAAATGTTGTTGCATTTGAGCACATAGTTTTAATTCTACAAATTAATATCTTTGATTTTTTTTTTTTTTATGTATTTCTTATTTCTCCATCATCACTTTTATATATACATGCTCACTGGATAACTGCATAATTAATTAAATATTATTTATTTATTAAGCGCAAGTTCATAACTAATTAAAATGATATAGCAGTACCTCATTCATTGTAAAACAGTATCTATGCTATGATGTCATTATGTTTTACTAATGAAAGGCAATTCTTTATTACATGCTTTACCATGGAGAATAAACTAGCTTCAAAATTTATAAATTTATGTGAATGTATATGCATTGTGTATTTAAAATTAAATTACTGCTTAAGATACTGAAATAAGTATATTTCTTAAACTTAAAATTGCTCCAAAAAAAAATAATCGATACAGATTCTCTCAAAATAATTAATGGTTTAATTATATTCAATGCACATAATGTTCACATTCTTTTGAGAAAGTAGTTTACATAAAGTTCAAAAAGGATATTAAAAGCAGTAATTCAAAGAATAATATTTAACGTCATGGATTAAAGAGATTCTTGTATATATAATCTATATACCAAACAATATATCACATAATTTATCTTTTTGTTATTAACATCTGCATTAAAATAGTAATTAAATCAATTTATTGTGAAGGATATATATTAACTTGCGTCCATTGATTACTTGTATTTACTAAGGTGGCTTTTGGAGGTAAAATATATATAGTAAAATGAATTATTTAAGTTCAGATATGTAAGCAAGTTTTAGTCCAAACTTTGGGCTATCTAATTCATTTGCATATACTTTGCATATCGCCTTTATTTCTCTATTCTGCATTTGCATTATCGCTATGAATATGAGTCAAACGGCCTCGAAAGCACTTAGCGTTTAATATTTTTTGCACTCTCTATAGCTTCTCTTTCAAGTGCTTCACACGCTTTTAATTTTATATATTCTAAAATATTAAAGAAGAGTAAAATAAAAAAGAAATATGTTTTGGAGTTATGGAATTTAAAAATCATATGTATCTTGGGAGTAACAAGAAGTGATTGAAAGAGGAAGTACTTGGGTGAAAGAATGCACAGATATAGAATTAAGAGACTGAAATGGAACTGGATTGCACGTGATAATAGATGGGCAGTTGAATTCCTGAATCAGATTCCAAGAGATTGTAAAAGCCCTCTAAAGAAATCATATATATATATAAGGAACTTCACTGGTATGATATGAAGAAGAGAGTTTATGGATCAAAAAAATTGGATTAAATTTAGATCTTTATGCTGCATTTGATCAATATTGATCAATATGTACAATTTATGTAGAAAAGATTAATACATTAATTGAACAAAAAGAATCTAAATTAATTCGATTTTAAAGAAAATAAATTTATGAGCCATCATTTTAAATATATTTGTAGACTATTCAGATTGCCTTTTATCTTTAGATAGATACAAAGATTATATTTTACATGCATGTTTTATCTAAAACTATCATATGTCTATGTATATATGCATATAACCTTCATACAAAATTTTTCTATGTTTAATATTATACAGCATATGTATTAATTATTTTTTAGTAATAATTAAAAGTTTCTATATTTTATTGAAAATTCTTTTTAAAAATGATCCTCTGGAAAAAAAGTTTTAGCATTCATTCATGGCAGATAATAAAATTTCAGATTTTTTAAATAATTATAAACATAGCATTTACATATATATTTGAACATTTAACCAAGAAAAGGTAATGTTAAATGCAGTTTATCCACTACTTTGAACACCTTTCAGCAAAAACCTTTTATTGTATCTATACGCATACAAAATCTTACCTTTTATTGTATCTATACAAATTATAAATGAATTATAGAGAATCACTTTTATAAAAAAATCAAGATTTTAACGAGATTAAGCATTCCCATTAATTTGATTAATTTGTTCATTGCAATGGTAGGAAATGAAGAAATTTTATTTTTATGTCTTTCAACCATGCTCTAGAATGATCAATTAATTTGTTATATTTTTATAAGCATAACATATTGTTTTTATAAGCTTTATATGAAGGAGTTTACTATTAATTGGAAGGAAGTCTTTTGATGCATTTTTGAGATCTTAAAGGAATTGAACACGGAAAATTCCTAATTATTGTTATTCCAGTTGCTATTACTATGTGATTACTCATATAGTAAACAAAAGTTGATGGACTCTGAGTATAAGATTAAGAAATTGTAAAAGTCTTAGAAAGAAACTGCATGTGAGATTTGTGCAAGAAATAAAAGTTTGCTGGACTTGGAAAATCATTCAGCAGTGGATTGATAATTGTTGAAAATGATGATGATGATGATAAAGATAGCTTTATTACATATGATAATAACTGAATTGTCATTTAAGAATTAAGATATAATAATTTTCTATAGAATATAATTATATATATATTGTGACCTTAGCTGCTGGAACCAAAAGTCACTTAGATAGACACCACAATAGTTATGGATTTTCCACAGAGTCCTCCTATAGCCAGAATAACTTTACTTTTCTATTCAGTCATTAAAAAAAGAATCAACTTAAAAAACTTTTAAACTGATGAAATAAAATTAAAATGATATGAAGATAATAGTGAAAACAAAAACCAATTAAACCAATTAATTATTTTATTCCTTAGTTTTTCCTTTTCTACCAAAACACTTGCATGTGTAAAGATTTCCATTGCATTATTTATATCACATAATTCAATCAACCATTTGAGTGGTTATTTAAATTATTAGCATATTTTTAACCTTTCTAATTATTTAGGATGTTTATTTATTGATTTTTGACTTTGAACTTTCTTTAATTAAGACAGTCTAAGCACATGATGTCCAGACTGACAATTAAAAAAATATATAATGAACTTTATTAATTGAATTTAATTATTAAATTAACTTTAATTCTAATAAAAATTATTTACTTAATTATTTTTAAATTAAATATTTCTTTATTCAAAATACACTTTTATTTTATTTTATTTAAAAGCTTTTAATTCTCACATTCTTTAACATATTGTTTTTATAAAATATACGTTTTAATAATTCTTTTTAAAAAAGGTGATAAAGAAGATATTAGAAATTACAGACCTATCAGCCTTTTATCAGTTTTATGTAAAATTTTTATCAAGATAATTACAATTCATCTACAGAGAACATTGGATTTCCACCAACCAAGAGAACAAGCTGGATTTAAAAGTGGTTTTAGTACAATAGATCATATCCAGGTGTTGAGAGAAGTTATAGAAAGGACAAATGAATATGAGTTGTCATTATGTTTTGGATTTGTAGATTATGAAAAGGCATTTGGTTCTATAAACATTTCTTCAGTGATTAAAGCATTGGATCATCAAGGTATAGATCCAGGATATTGTCATATTTTAAAGAATATTTATAAAAATGCAACAGCAACAATTAGATTACATAATGAGACTGGGAAAGTCAATATTGAGAAAGGTGTAAGACAAGGTGACTCCATATCTCCAAAACGTTTTACAGCACTGCTGCAAGAAGTATTTTGTGGATTAAAATGGGAAACTAAAGGAGTAAAAGTAAATGGAGATTATTTAAGTCATTTAGATTTCGCAGATGATGTAGTTGTTTTTGCAAATAATGCTTCAGAGCTGCAGGATATGTTGCAGGAATTATCAGATGAAAGTAGGACTAAAGATAAATGTTAAAAAGACTAAAGTAATGTTTAATCGATTTGCTCAAAATATGAAAATAAAGATTGATTATGATGAATTAGAAGAAGTTAACAGTTACAAATACCTTGGTCAGATTATTAATATAGATGGAAACATAATGGAGGAAATTAATCATAGAATTAAACTTGGTTGGAGTGCTTTAGGTAGAAATAACTTGATACTAAAAGGAAATATGCCTATGTGTTTGAAAAGGAAGGTTTTTAACAAATGTGTTTTACCAGTTCTTACTTATGGATCTGAGACTTGGACACTTAATAGAAGAGCAATACAGAGACTTCAGACCACTCAAAGAAGTATGGAGAGATGTATGTTAGGAGTAACAAGAAGAGATCAAAAACACAATGTATGGGTAAGAGAACAAACAGGTGTTACTGACCTCATTGAAAAAATTAAAAGATTGAAGTGGAGTTGGGCTGGACATATTGCTAGAAGAGATGATAATAGATGGACAATTGAAATTTTAAACTGGATTCCAAGAGATTGTAAAAGATCCAGAAAGAGACCACATGTGAGATGGATGGATGAAATAAGAAAGTGTGTGGGGGTGATGTGGAGAAGATAAGCTAAAGATCGGAGAAGATGGATTAAACTTGGAGAGACCTTCATCTTGCAGTGGATTGATAATGGTTGATAATGATGATGATGATGAACACTTTTTAAACTTTCCAATCATTCACATATATGTACCAATACCTTTACACACTCATGCACACTAAATATAACCACTTATTTAAAAGCAATGCAGCTAAATTAATTACAAGCATTTATTTAAATTAAAACTTATCCCAACTAAATATATTTAATCTCAATATCTTTAAATTTTATTTTTAAACAATCCTGATATGAACTAATATTTTATGACTTATTATTTTAATGGTATTTATTTTAAAAACCAGCAAATAAAAACCCTAATACAAATAAAATAACCATATTTTGTAAACAATAAGAACAACTTTATTTTCTCACATACTTAAAACATAACCGGCTTTAAATTAATTCTTATTCATATTGAAACTATTTGGACTTTTAAACAAATATTAAGTAGCCTTATTAGCATTTCTTGAGCAACTAATGGTTAAATATCCTGAGTAAAATTACTTTAATCAATATAATTTAATAACAATAAGGAAATTTATATTGCTGTCTAAAAATAAAATAAAAATTTAAATTATAATAATATATATTTAACACACAGGGCTAGATATATAGTTACAATATATATCAATAAAAATATTACTTAATTTGATAGTTAACTGATATTCACTATTTAATAATAATAATAAAAAAAAATACACATAATGACAGAAGAATCACAGCGCAGAGGAAAAAAGAAAAAATATGAAATGAACTACCATATTTCTTTGAATATTGTTAATCTTGGCTGTATTTATATAATGTAATTGTTTGTGCAAATATTTATAAATAACATATATTAAATTTATTATTTCAAGTAAAACCGATTGTGTCAAATTAGTAGGGTTTGGCCAATCTGCATCAATATTCAGGTCAGGTCGGACAAACCAACTGGCACAATCAACAGGATCTAGCTCTAAGAGTCAACTGATACTGACAAATTATAAACTCAGTTACACTTATTAGATTAAAATGACATAAATGTTTATTGGAGAATGCCACCAGCTAGTTGTTATATACAAAGCATATCGTAAAATGTCTTATTAATAAAATGCAAAATGATAGTGTAAAGCATAATATGATAAATATGACAATCAAATTATATGTTATTGATGTAGAAAACTTGATCACTAAACTTATAATTGCAAATGAAATCAAGAAAGTTGCAAAAATTGTGAACTTAAGACCATGTTGCTGCAGTTTCTTCAAAACCCAAGTCAGATAAAATTAGTAAAGATAGAACTAAATTAAAAACTTGAGATGCAATGAAGCCAAATTCACTTTACTACTACTTATTGGGGCAAATGTTTGAACTTCAAGGTCGATACCAGGTTAATTATCTCTGATGTCTTTTAAGTAGTTCAAGTGCTCAAAAATCTCTTCTTAGAAAAACTAACCTGCTGACAAAGGATGTAAGCAGCTACAAATTGAAGATCAAGAAAATTGCAAATCTAAACAACAATGCTCATAATTTACTTTATCAGCATAGTTCTCAATGAAATAAATTCATTTATAGGATGAAACTGCTTCAAACCATTTGGAATTATCTTTCACATTTTTGAGAAGACTAATATTGAGAAGGAAATTCATAGTAAGTTTCGGAGTCTATTTTAATCAAAACTGTGATAAATTATAACAATACCTATCTACATAGAGATTAAAGAAAATGTCACCCAAGTTATTTGCAAGGCATGAAAAGTACCTTTTTGCTCAAAGGCAAAAAAATTGAAGAAACACTAACTGAACTAATTTAAATAGAGTATTTTGAACCCTACTGAGATTTTGGAATGAGTCATGCCAATAATGGAAATAAATCCAACAACAGAACATAAATTTATGGCAGTTACCAAAAGCTCTTACTCCATGCCTAGCACTCAAGAAATCCTAGTCTGATTGCAAAAGTCAGCATTTTTTGCAAACATAGATCTTCATATCACATTTCATCAAATACCATATGCAAAGAAACATGAAAAGTTAACAATAACAACACACATGGGATTAATTATAATTACCTTCCATTTGGGCTTAATGTTGTACCCAATATATCTTTATCAAAGATAGATACACTATCTAGACTTGGAGTAATTCCCTATTTTGTTAACATTATTTATGACAAATAGAGAGAGCATATTGAGAAATAGAGCAATTGGTGTCTGTAAGAGTCTTGACAAATTTGGGCAATGTTAAATATGGATACATGCATTTGGAATAGTAAAAACTAAAATTCTTAAGCCACCTTATCTCTAATGAATGAAAATCTGTGCCTGAAAAGATTAGAGCAGGTAAAAATGTTCCCCGTCATAAAAATATAAAGATAATTATAGGCATTTTTTTGGCTTAATAAGGTACTTTGAAATTTTTCTTAAAGTCAAAGTACATATCAAAATGTTATGCAAGCTACTTAGAGGAAAAATCAAAAATGATAATAGATAATTATCCATGAAATAGCTTTCACTAAAACAAATACTCTTCTGACATCAAATAAATTTTTTATGTACTATGTCAGCAATTTTTGCCTGATTTTTGACTTGGAGCTAAGCTAATACACCTTACAGTTAGCAGAGAAAGGTTCGTATATACAACGCAGTCATTAATAAATGCAGAAAGAAGTTATAGCCAACTCAACAAGGAGGCCCTATCCATAATTTTTGGCATTTGTAAATTCCACCAATATTTATTTAACCTTCAATTCATTATCATCACAGATCATTATTCTTTAATATGAAACTTACAAAAACAAAATCTTTACCTGATCAATTTAATCCACGAAGGCTCCATTGGCTTATCATTTTATCTGCTTATGATTAAGAGCTAATTTACAAATGTTGCAGAATTAATCTAATATACAGACAAGATTGTATTCATATGGACAAATAACAACTTAAGACCATCAACTAATTAAAAGTTGGAGCAAGAAAAATGGACCTGTGAAAGAGCCACAAAATTTGCTACTGTTTTTGGGGGATATTCCAAAAAATTTGTCTACGTGCAAAGATGCATTGTAAATGGATGGAGTTTTTATTTCTCTTCAAGATCATATCAAAGTAATAATAGGAAAACAGTAATTCATTCAATAATATTGATAATGATTGAAAATGATGATTATGAAATAGACAAAACTCTCTCCATATAGTAGTGGCACTCAAAGCAAGACAGAGTAATCAACAAAGTTACAAGCGTTACTCAAAAAGTATCACGCGTACTTCACTGATTCAGAAGAAGTAAAATAACATCATATTTCAGCGAGATTCTTCATCTTTATGGTCTACCTAAAATCCATAAGGATCATGTTCCATTAAGACCTATTGTTAGTTCTACAGATTCACCTTGCCAAAATTTGGCAAGATTCCTTTGTCAGGGATTCTAGGCACTTTGTAGAATTAATCAAGAACATGAAAATCGAAAGAACTGACTTACTGGTAAGCTTTGATGTAGAAAGTTTATTCACAAATATACCATGTGAAGAAGCATTGTCTAATGTAAGGAAAAGATTAAATGGTGATAATAGTTTACAAACCAGAACAATTTTTCCTATTGATAGTGTAATGGAACTATTAATATTCTGTAAAAAAACAACCTACTTTCAATATAACACAGAATTCTTCCAACAAATCAAGAAATGGCTATGGGCTCACCATTATCTCCTCTGATTAGCAATATTTATATTGAAGAACTTGAAACCACAGCCATAAAAACTACTCCATATCCACCTAAAGTTTGGCTTCGTTATGTGGATGATACATTTGTTGTATGGTCACATGGTGAAGCACTACTACAAACTTTCTGGAACTACATCAACAACATATCCCCTTCAATTAAAATCACAATAGAATCAGAACAAGAACAAAAATTGGCATTCTTAGATGTTTTTGTGACAAGACTCACTCATAGTAAAATCAAAACTACAGTTTACCGAAAACCTATACATACAGGAAAATACCTAGCCTATACATCCAATCACACCAGAGACACAAAACATGGAGTTATACTATCATTATGGAACAGAGCAAAAGAAGTTTGTTCAGAAACCAGCGATTTGAAAAGATCTATATAGAACAAACTTTTATGAAAAATGGTTATCCATCAGCTGTTATTAAGAAAACATTAAGTAGGCAACAACAACAAAAAGAATCACCAAGAGAAAAGACACATTATTAGTACTGTAATGTACCCATACATTCCAAACATAGCAGGCAAATTAAGAAAAATCTGCAACTAGTGTAACATCAGAACAGCTTTTCAGAGCCATGTCATACTACGAGGAATTCTAACATCTACAAAGCCTAAAGTTGAAATGCTGATAAGAAAAAACTGCATCTATGAAATACCATGTCAATGTGGAAGAACATATATTGGTGAGACCAGTCATCCCATTGAAAAGCATTTGCAAGAACATAAACTGATGATTAGAAGAGAGAAAACAAATGTGTCTAAGGTAGCAGACCATGTATGTACCAATGAACATATGTTCAATTGTGAAAATACAAAAAATATTGGATAGAAAAGAAAAAGTACAAAGAAGAAAATTTAAAGAAGCTGTTCACATCACAATGGCAAAAAATCCCATAAGCCAACGTAGTGTGACTATAAATAATGTATGGAAACCACTAATCAACTTTACTCTTAAGGAAAAAGTGGAGAAATCAGGAGGACCCTCATAGATAAGTATATGAAATTTCTACTGACTGTTGCCTTTTGGCAGGATGGCTCAGTTTGTTAGAGCGTTACCTTAAAATTCAAAATCCAAGAATCTAAGGACCCAGTTTCGAATCCCATACTAGTACTGTCACTGGTCAGGCCAGCAACACCTGAAGAAGAGGGGAGAATAATATCTTTCGAAACATTGTGCATATACTTATCTGTTTGATGTGCTATTACTAACAGTTGAATGTATTTGGAATATTTAAATAAAGTTAAATTTTTCTAAAGACATTCAGTACACCTATTAGATGATGGAAATAGTCCAATATAAAAATACAACTATATTTTTTTGTGTTTTGATGCTAACATTATTTATTTGAAATTTTTCTGTCAATGCCATGTTGTGAAATCTTTATAATTTTAAATTACATTTAAAATATTTCTATCTCTCATAAATATTAATTAGTTACCTTTTTTTAAACAGAACAAACTTTGTGATAAATGCTTAGCCAGAGCCAGCACTTAAAATATCTCCCCCAAACCCCTGACCATGGTTTCGTGCTTTGGCACTCCTCAGAGAGGTGGCTCTGCTTAAGCATTTATCACAAAGCTTGTTGAGGAATTGGCAAACCTCATTGTTTATAACTTACAAGCTTAAGAGATAGGGTCATGTGATCTATGACTCTTATTTTAACTATCTAAACTGAACAAGGAAACAACTATTTGTAGTAATATTTAAGAAAATATTAGAAATCATAAACCTAGGTATTCACAAAGATTTAAAAATGATTGTATTGTAGCACAGTAGCTTTGGAATATCATGGGATTATCACATACATTGAAAAAAAAAAAAGTTGAAAGATGATGAAAGCTTTGCTTAATTTAAGAATAGAGCAAAAGTTATATGTTTTGGCAATGAGGTGAATAGTTAATTTTTAATGCCCAGCAAAATTAGTATTTTTTTGCTTATGAATATTTTCAGATGTAACTTTAACATAAAAGTCATGAGGATCAGTTAATTTTAGCCATTTTTGGGTATGGTGAATTTTGAAATTATTTATTTATTTAAAATATGTAATATTTTTTTTTTCTCATGTGTCATAGCATCAGCCGGGAAGTGAACCCGCTAACCCGGAACAACTGCTTGTAAAGCAGCTGTCGCTGACCTCTCGACCACCAGTGCTTGACAAAAATATGTAATGTCGTCTGAAAAGGTAGCATGAAATAACAAGTCAGAACAATGAACTTTGAGGAAAAAAAATGGGGAATCCATCAACATATGTAAAAAAAATTATACTCTATACACTTTTTAGGAATCTTAACAACCAATTTTGTGATCTGTCCTTAATTCATTAGATAAGACTATCACAGCTCTGCTGCACATAGTGATTATTACAATCTGTATATAAATGCACTAATAATGTTTAATAATGTTTTATTAGGCTAGAGATTAGAGATGAACTTTGGTTAACTAATGTCTATATCTTTTAGAATGCATAGTGGGGATTTTTTTTTTTTACTCCTAAGGTTTTTCTTTATTTGTCTCAAGGGGCGATTGCTAATTTGTAGTTTTCCAACATGTTTTTGGATTTAATATTCAAGCGAATGCTTAATGGAATTTTCACCAGTATAGTTATCATAGCAAATACTCCAGAAGCAATCAGATTGTTTTGAGATAAATTTTGATATGACGTTAAGGATTCCTTCTTTTTTTTTAACGAATAAACTTTCATCCAATTGATTTTATATCCTCATTTCTATGGACATAATCCTTAATTTCATCTGCAAAACTAATACTATTTCATATACAAAGAGAAAGTATTCAAAGTAATAAATATAACTTCAATGCATTTTTATTCTATGCCTCTCCATCAAAGACACATGATATATTCAAAATGAAACAGAAAAACAAAAATATGTATTTAAGTGCACATTTACTAAAACAAAATTGAAAATTGAACACTATTAGACTTTATTAATTTATTATCAAATCCATATGTCATTCAGTACAAGTTATCTGTTCTTTCTTTTTTTTTATGTTTTAACTGATGATACTGTAGGGTATGTTTGAGCTTTGTTATTAATATATATATATATATGTGTGTGTGCTATTTTAACTTTACATTAATATTAATTTTAATAACTCTGTAAATAAACAATGACTATTAAATATGTAGGCTGAGAATATGTAGTATTTATGGAGGAATAAACTCGGAATGCAAATATCGTAGTAATAATGTAAAATTCAACTTTTTAGATATTTTAATAAATTTTCAAACAATGCTAATCCAGCAATCAGATAATAAAAGAACCACTGTATAACCACCACATTGATTTATGATTAATAATTCAATCATTGATATTTGAAAGAGTGGCAACTGATTTAAAGATTGCTCGTGATATCAAATATGATAGAAAGTATGTCCAGCAGAGAATTAATTGATTTTATCATCAAACATTACCACTTGAAAGAATGTGGAAAATATCTATTAGAGGGCATAAGTTAAAATTAACCTTAATAATATTACATATTTATGGATATTTAATTAATTATTTACATGTTTAAATATTTATTTGAAAGCAAAGTTATCTTCTCTATTAACACTTAAGTGAATGCAAAGGAGCTTTTAATTAAATAATTGCTAAATATGTGTTAAAAACTAATATATAAATATGTACATATGGATATAAGCATACTAGTTGTCCAGCCTTAGAATGAGATTTCATTTTAACAATATAAATCAGTCATCCATTTTTTATTATTATTATTTCTTTTTCCAATAAGTAATATAGAAGTTATAAAAGAAAAATATACAATGAAATACAGTAAATGTGTTCATTAATTTTTAATATGAAGTTGTAAAATGAAATTATCAACATGACAAATCTTGGAATCATTGAACATGGATGTATCATGTGTCCTTCACCAATTCTCTTCAATTTTGTCTATCCTTTTTCAAAAATGCATATTAATTCTGCACTAATCTTTAATATCATCTGTTCATATTTGTGGGATCTTTCTTTGGGTTTCCTTGATTATTGTAAATGGGAAAACAGTTATAATTTTATAACTTTTTTTAAGCAAAAAATCTTTTCGATATGTTTTTTTTTGTATAATTTTTTCTTGGGGAAACTTTTCCAACAAATATATATTTCAAATGCTAAGGTTTGTTTTAAAACTGTTCAATACATTAGTGAGTATGGATGTGTCCAATACTTTTAATTTGATTTGTAACCTCATCTCTTTGCTTATCCAAATCCGGTTTACAGACAAGGTGCTGCTTTAATATTGTTAATTTTATTTCCTTTTGGTAATCAAGATCATAAATGATATTATTTTCAAGATATACAAACTTTTTTTATATTATCTAATATATTTTCATCAGTTTTATTATTTTTCTTCATTATTTTTTCAAATACCATTATTTTAATTTTGCTATTATATTGTGATGATAAAGGTAAGGGGTGTATTGTGGGTGGTGCAAATCAACATCATTAAAAGCATTACATTTTTACTGAAAATAGAACGTACCAAAGAGTCAGCATTCGAAATAAATAATGCGCAACACATAAGGAATAAATATAGCATTGCCAGCAATTACCATTAAGGAATTAATAATCATTAAATAATAGCATTACCAGTCAACTATATGACTGGATTTAAAAGAAACATTACAAAATCTTTGGCTAATCATTATACCTTCAATAATAAAAATGCTGGGATCATTCTATCAATGCTAGTCATTAATGTTTTAGGCCATCTGGTATTTTGAGTGTATTAGCCATTAATAAACTATTAGTCATAAAATCTATAAATTGGTGGGCTTTTATAATCTAAGTAGCATCTAAATAATATTAAAAATAACCTTTATATAAACATCCAAACATATACTCATATATTGCAAATATCATGTCTGAGCTAACTTTGGGGTTGCAAGGATCCTAGATACTATGAATAAGAGAAAATGTACATGCCCCTGTATAATAGCCTTTACTCTCACATCAAGCTTCATATTAAAACATTACTGTGGATGAAATCAGTTACACATACTGTTAATTCACGGAACAGACAACTAGAAGACTAAACACAAAACAATTTGGGAAATTCTTTATTTATTTTTTATTAATATTTAATAAACTTAACTAACAAAAGAATTAAAAAAATTAAAATTGATCATGTGACAAACCCAAAGTTAATACATATTGTTTTATATAACACATATAATTATTATTTCTTTCTGATTTTTTTTTTAATTAATTAACATTTAGTCTAGATGAGTTATTCTCTTACAATAATCAAACACAATAAAAAATTGCTTCTCAATAAAGGAAGAAAACTAACTTTAACTTAAAACTTTCTTTTCTTTTTCTGTTGCAAATGAAGATGTTCCAGTACAATATTAACCAGATTAAAAAATAATCTTTCAACAAAATACTAAAAAATTATTCATTCATTTCAATTATTCGTTTCTTTAGGAAGTAAGATTTATAAATGTATATATGTATGCACTATAATGTCTTATCTGATTTTTTTGTTGTTGTTGTTGTTCTTTTATAGTTGCCTAGCTGAGTCTCTCGTAAATCTTGCAGATAGTAGTTTAATCAATCTATTGGCTCTGAGGTTTTTTTTTTTTGTTATCATAACCTTTTCAATACTTACTTGCATTCATTTAGTTTTTCTTTTTTTATTTTGTAGTTCCAAGTTTCCATCTTAATTATTTTCATTTTAGGTTAACATGAGATTTGCCTTGGATAAATACATGTCTTATTTATCTTTTCTACATGTGTGTGGTCATGTGTATCGATGGTATGAGATAGTGTGGATAGTTGAAGGATGCTTGAAAATCTGAGTTCAAATCCCCTATATTTACATAAGACTTGTTAAAATTTTGTCTCAGGGTATTTTGCCTCTCCATTTCTTTTAGTGATATCGGTCACACAGTTGGGTCTGCAGTGATCAGATTTCAGTAAGGATTTAGCATAGTTTTTTAAACTTGATAATATTATGCTGCTTTACAAAAATCTTTTTTTACAATTAAGAATAAGATCATTTTAACCTTAGATTGTCAGGTTGAGCTTTTAACTGCTTAACTCTACTGAATTCTCTGCCTCTCAAACCTTTTTTTTTAAAAAAGAAGTCCTGATATCAATCTTCTATCCAATCACATGACTATCTCATAAATGCTTTTTATAAGAAAGATTATCTTTTTTTAAAAAAAAAAATTCTATTTGTATGCCAATTGATAAACAAGTTTTCATGGAACACTTAAATTTCTCAGGGATAAAGATATTTTGTTGTTGTTGTTGTTGTTGTTTTTCAAAAATAATGAAACTACATGAGGAAAAAAAAAAAAATCCTTTTTTAAATATATCATCCTATTTTTTTACTTTTATTGATATACACAATAAAAATTAAACATTTTTATTAAAATCTTCTCAAATTTTGTCATATGATCATTCCATATATGTAAATGTTTTATTAAATATAATCAAACTAAAGTCCTGTTTAACAAATAAGTTATCCTGCAACTAATATATGAAGAAATAATTTATGAGTATATAATATTTTATATTATATCAGTTGTTAACACCTGTGGTGATATATCACCATGAGATTTTTTTCCTAATGAGATAGTGCCCTTAAAAATTCTTCCTTAATGTACCTAATTGATGCAAAGAATTATGCCACCAGTAATTTTTTGCTATGAGGATTGATAAGGATGGTGTTCTAAAACTTTTAAACTTTTCTTTCTCCATTGATGTTCTATGCAATGCATTTGTCTCCTAATTGTGTTGCCAGTTTTTTTCATATGCTTTTGACTTCAGGTTGGATGGCTTTAATATAATCTTAGTTCCCTTTTGAGTAAACTGTCTGTAGTTATTGAACTACCCCAAAAAATTTTTCCCCATTTGATCATTAAAGTTAATAAAAACGAATTCTCTACTTTCTGAGAACAAATATATCGGTAATTTATGAACTAAACTTTGAATATTTTCTAAAAAAATAAAACATGATTGAATGTCTCAAATAGCTTATTATTTTTGTATTAGTGCTGATATTCTTTTTGAGATCCTAAAAAATTTGGAAGAATTAAGGTTTGTTGTGAAATAAAACTTCTGATTCGGATGAATGATTAATAGATTTTTTTTAATATAGTTATAATGCCATTGAATTTTTTTTTTAAAAAAAAAACTAATATATATATACAATAAAAAGTTATTGTTTTTCTAAAAATTATAATATTAATTTTTAATAGAATGCTCTGATAATTAATATCAAATAGATCTTAAGTTTGCTATTTTTGTTTATTTATTTATAGCAAAAAATGTTGCCACCTATTTCACATTAATCAGTGAGTCTACATAATAAATATAAAGTAAAAATATTAAGTATATATTCTAATAATTGTATCTATATATATATATGTATGTGTTTATGTGAGTTTTTTGTTCACGTACATAAAACTATATTTGTGGTGGTGGCATTTTGTTTGTGGTTATATGTTGACTATTTCCATTATATAGTCAAATTATGTTTTTAGAAAAATTCAAACTTTATAATTTTCCAGATACATTTAACTGTTAGTGGTCAGATTATTACTACAGATGGAAACATAATGGATGAAATTAATCATAGAATTAAACTTGGTTGGAGTGCTTTTGGTAGAAATAACTTGATACTGAAAGGAAATATGCCTATGTGTTTGAAAAGGAAGGTTTTTAATAAATGTGTTTTACCAGTTCTTACTTATCGATCTGAGACTTGGACACTTAATGGAAGAGCAATACAGAGACTTCAGACTACTCAAAGAAGTATGGAGAGATGCATGTTGGGAATCTCAAGAAGAGATCGAAAACGCAATAAATGGGTAAGAGAACAAACAAGTGTTACTGACCTCATTGAAAAAATTAAAAAAACTGAAGTGGAGTTGGGCTGGACATATTGCTAGAAGAGATGATAATAGATGGACAATTGAAATCTTAAACTGGATTCCAAGAGATTGTAAATGACCCAGAAAGAGACCACGTGTAAGATGGATGGATGAAATAAGAAAGTGTGCAGGGGTGATGTGGAAAAGAGATGTTAGAGATCAGAGAAGATGGATTGAACTTGGAGAGACTTTCATCCTGCAGTGGATTGATAATGGTTGGTGATGATGATGATGATATAAAATACATTTTCAAGTGATATTTTTTCTTTTCCATAAATTCAGTATTTTCAAATCTAAGGACACCATAGTTTATTCAGTGAGACCAGCAACACTTGAAAAAGAAAAGTGAGGAGTAAAATACCTCTTGAAATATTATATTCTTTATTAGCCTGTGCATATTATTAATAATTAACTGTGCTTGAAAAAGTATAAATTTTGAATATTTTTGAAAATATTTAACCATTCAGTTGAATATTAAAAATAGTTCAGTACATAACTACAATTAAAACTATATATGTGTGGTTGCAAATAAATGGTTGACACTAAGGTGGGCTTTGAGCATTCCATCATCAGATTTTCAATTAAATGGATGGCTGAAGAGTTGTGGGGCAGAGTGGTTTGAAGCCTGTCCATTAAAGTATGGAGATTGGCTATCTTAATATAAGCTGAGCTTTGATTGTATATATGTGTGGAGATGATAATCTGGACCAACTGACGAGTGCTGACTTAACACAAAATACTATATTGGTGATTATTTATTTTTTCGACGTGTGTGATCAACTGTATCAGCAGTATGAGATAGCATGGATGGATGAGGGTTGTGTGAAAGTCTTGAGTTCAAACCCCCTATATATTACATATATAAGTGCAGATTTGAAAAAGCCTGTACTGTAGAAAAAAATATTCATATTTTAAAAGAATTATAATTTCGTTACTGAAATACAGTAAATTAAAGACAATATTAATACTGCTTCATATTCTGATAAAATATTGAAAATATTAAATGCAACCTTAATCTATTTTCAATGCTAAGTAACCTTGTCATAGGCAATCTTCAACAAGTATGCTCCACACCAAAATGCACCAAGGTTGTATTTAATATTTTCAATGTTTTATTTGAACATGAAGTAGTCTTGATAATGCTTTAGTTCAGGGGTGGGCAAATAGCAGCCTGAGGGCCACATGTGGCCCACTAAGAGTTTTTATGTGGCCCGCCAAGACAATCAGAAAAATCCACCTTGAACTGAGATTTCCTTCCCGTGCATGACTGAAGATTCGTCTTGTATTTTCCACTAGGATGGCCACATCAATTCACATGCACAGTGTAGATACGATGTGCATTGCTTTTCTAGTTGATCTGGTTAATTTCAATTTTGTCTTTGCATTAGCAAATATGTACATTTCCAACTTTAATGAAACCATGAACCCTCCGAAAAAATTTAAACTCTACGATAAATATTGTGTGTTTAATGAAGAATGTACAAACAAATATTTCTTTGGTAATACAGGGAATAAAGTAGTGTGTTTATTGTTTCAGGAAAAAAAGGTGTGGCCCTCCGCAAACCTTTGTTTCCACAAAGTGACCCCCAATGCAGCCTTCTGCCAACCTCTGCGGCCCCTGAGCCAAAACAATTGCCCACCCCTGCTTTAGTTTATTAAATATGTTTTATATGAGGACGAGTTTGTATATAGAAAGATGAGAGATACAAATAAAACTATGGAAAGATATTTGGAATTGTAAAGAAAGGTGTATTTGCTTTGTTAATCTTTAAAAGATATGAGAAGTGAATTGGATTATTTGTAGATAATTTAAAAAGAAATAGTATATGTTGGCAAGAAATAAAGCTATTAAGAAATTTGACTGTATACTAAAGAATAGATATTAATAAATTGCAAGAGTTATTGTATATTTTTGATTGGGATGCCAAATGTGTCTTAACAGGGATGGAATTAACATTGGAGGAAATAAGATGCAGTGCATCAGATATGGTTATATAGCAATGCTTTCAAAATGCTAATCTTGAGCTTTATAAAAAGATAGAATTGATTTTCTTTGTTAAAAAAAATTTAAGTCAGGATGAAAAAATAATTGAGATTAAAACTAAAATTATTTAGTTAGTTAGTTAGTCATTGGACAAAAAATTGTAAATCATAGAATGCATTTGTGTATTTAAGAAATTATTTGTTAATGGTTTAACTGCCATTTTTAAACATGCTTTTATCAAGTTATTATATGAATCATTTAGCTTTTGACTGTTCACAAGAATCTCGGCCTCAGGGTGGCCTTTGAACATTCCATCATCAGATTTTCAATTGGATGGATGGTTGAAGAGTTGGAGTGTGGAATGGATTGATGCCTGTCCATTAAAGTATGAAGATTGGCTATCTTAATATATATATATCTGAGCATTTATTGCAAATATGTGTAGAGATGATAATCTGGGCCAACTGATGATTGCTGGTTTAGCATGAAATACGTATGTTGGTGATTATTTATCTTTTTGCCATATATGAGTTCCAAGTGTATCAGTAATATGAGATAGAGTGGTGAGTGGTAGGTCGTGTGAAAGTCTGTGCTCATATACCCTATGTATTACATATATTGATACAGGTATATAATAAATCTGTATTTCAGCTATAGCTTTGTGTAGAAATTTTGGAAAAGAAAGTAAAATGTTATAATTTTAATATATGGTTTGAAGAAGGATGGGAGGGGGCTCAATAAAAATTATAATTTCATTCTATTGAAATGAATATTGAATTTTGGTCTTTCTATTTTTTCATGTTACAAAATAAAATACTTTTGGTCTATAGTAATAAAGCATTATTAGTAATAAATGAGTTGTGATAATTATCTATTTTAATGAAGATTATCAGTTTTTTAGTGTTATTACTAAAAGTGGTATTTTACAGATTTAAATATATATTTTAAGAATATTTTAAATTTCTGTTAGGTGAAATTTAATGAAGCTATTAATGGTTGATGTAGTACTTGATAGATACATATTGCATTAAGAATTTTAAATTTGAGTAAAGCTAAATAGAAGGTTAAAATGAGAGACCAGTACATTTGTGTTGAGAATTGATTTTAAGCATGGGAGGATTGAATAGTTAATGGTTTTTTTAAAGAGAAAAAATCAGGTGTCTTAGAAAATGGGGAGTTTTTGTGAAACGATGAGTCTTAAGTGTCAATTATAAACAGTAAGAATCAGTAAGACATGCAATTAAATTTACAAAGAATGAAGAAACAAAAACTCCAGGAAGGTTATCCAATATTTCAAAAAGAACAGGTGAAGAAATAGAAAAATTATATTCCAAATGTCTAGATGATAGTGATATACCAAATGAGTGAAAGAATGCAATAGCACTATTGATATTCAAGAAAAGTGATAAAGTAGATGTCTTTTATCACTTCTGTATAAAACCTTTACCTAAATAATTACGACTAGTCTACAGCAAGCTTTGAGTTGTAATTTACAAAAATAAGCTAGATTTAAAAGTGACTTTAGTATAATAAATCACAACTAAGTACTGAGAGAAGTTATAGAAGAGAGTAATGAATATAATTGCCAGTATGCTTGGATTTGCAGATTACAAAAAGCATTTGATACTATAACAATTTCTTCTGTGATTAAAGCATTGGATCATCAAAGTATAGACCAGGGATATTGTCATATTCTGAAGAATATTTATTAAAATACAACAGCAATGATTACATTAAATGGTGATACTAAAATTAAGATTAACATTGAAAAGGGTGTGTGGCAGAATGATTCCATAGTCGCAAAACTTTTTGCAGTAGTCTTACAAAAAATATTTTGTCGATTAAAATGGGAAGCCAAGTAAATAAATGTTTTTAAGTCATTTAGATTTGAAGATGATGTGGTTATTTTTGCAAATAATGCTTCAGAATTTCAAGAAATGTTGTGTTATCAGTTGGAAAGAAGAATGAAGGACTAAAGATATATAACTAAAAGGACTAAAATAATGTTCAATGGATTATTTTAAAAGAAAATAAAGTGATAATCATGAATTTGAAAAAATTAACAACTTAAATATCTTGTCAGATTATTAATACAGATGGAAACATAATGGATGAAATTAAACTTAGATGGAATGCTTTTGATAGAAATGAATTCAATATTAAAAGGAAGTATGCCTGTTTGTATTTATATATTGGACTAAGGGATGGCTATTTATTCATCAGTGTCTTCCCTGATTAGCAATATTTATATGGAAGAACTTGAAAGCACAACCATAAAGACTACTTCATATCCATCTAAAGTTTGGTTTTTCTATATTCGTGATACATTTGTTGTATGCCACATGGCAAAACATTATTACAAACTTTCTGGAAATACATCAACAACATATACCCTTCAATTAAATTCACAAGAGAATCAGAACAAGAACAAAAATTGGCATTTTTGGATATTCTTGTGACAAGACTCCCTCATGACAAAATCAAAAGTACAATTTACAGAAAACTCACACCTTTATGAAAATACTTAGCATATATATTCAATCATACCAGAAACACAAAACATGGAGTATACTATCATTATGGAACAGAGCAAAGGAAGTTTGTTCAGAAACTAGTGATCTGTATAGAACAAACTCTCATGAAGAATGGTTATCAATCAGCTGTCATTAAGAAAACTTTAAATAGATGATAAAAAGAAAGAACCATCAAAGGAAAAAACAATTATTGGTAATATAGTGTATCCATACATATCAGAAACAGCAAACAAATTAAAGAAAATATGCAATCAATATAACATCAGCATAACTTTTCAGATATTATATTACAAGGAATTCTAACATCTACAAAGCCAAAACTTGAAATGTGGAAAAGCAAAAACTGCATCTATGAGATGCCATGTGAATGTGGAAGAACTTATATTTGTGAGAGAGGTCACCCTAGATGCATCTAAAGCAGCAACCCATATATATATACTAATAAATATATGTTCTATTGGCAAAATATGAAAATATTGGATAAAGAGGAAAAGATACAAAAATAAAATTCAAAGAAACTGCTCATATGACAATGCTAAATAATCCCACAAGTCTACACATAATGTGTGGAAACCCCTAATTAGCTTTGCTTTTAAGAAAAAGTAGAGAAATCATGAGGAGCCTCATAGATAAATATCTGAAATTTATACTGACTTGCCTTTGGTATGATGGCTTGATTAGAGTGTTATCTTAAAATTCAATATTCAAGAATAGACTCAAAACCTTGTTTGTATTCTAACCTGTGTGCTATTTTTATAAGTTGAATGTAGTTGAAAATTTAAATAAAGTTACTTTTTTCTAAAGACATTTAATATTAGATGATGGAAATAGTCCAATATGTAAATAAAACTAAAATGTCATTATCACAAATCTTCAGACAAACACAAAATTAATATGAGCAATCAGTGATTTCAGATTATTTAATGAAGTATGGAGAGATGTATGTTAGGAGTAAAAAGATCAAAAATGAAATTCACGGGTGAGAGAACAAACAGATGCCACTGTTATCACTAAAATAATTAAATGAACCTGGACTGAATGTAGTACTTGAAGAGATAATAATAAATGGATGGTTGAAATTTTCAATTGGATCCCAGGAGATTGTTAAAGACCTATAAAGAGATTATCTGTAAGATTGATGGATGAAATAAATAAGTTTGTTAGTGTGTAGAGTCTAGGGATTAGATAATTGAATTAAACTTATTCTGTAATGAATCGATAATAATGATAATTGAATGTAGTTTTAGTTTATTACATTTTTTATTTATTATATGATGTTTATCTGACACTTTTAAGTGTGTGTTAATTATTTGTTCTTGAACAGATTCTTGTAATTGCTATAATGTCAAAACTTGCATTATGCTTCAGAGACAATGAGGTGAGTGAAATCTTTATATCTTGATGTTAAATGTAGCTGCATGTTAAGTACATGTATGAGTTGATTAAATGATTATAATTAGAATAACTTTTACATTCAATTGCTTCAAGTATACTAAAGAAATTAATGTGTCGATTATTACTATCAAATTGATGCTTTTATTCATATTGTATATTAGACATAATGTGAACTATAGATTTTATAATATGATTTTGTTGTTCTTGATTTATAGATTCATTGAAATCTGTAAGTCTATTTCTTGACTCTTCTGTTTTCTCATATTCTTGTGTGTGTGTGTGTGTGTGTATGTGAAAGTGTGTATATATAATCAGAGGAACTTTTATCTACAGCTTTTTGGCCGTTCTACTCCTGATTTATACATATTTTGTTGCATATAGGCAATTGAACCCTTTCAGGATTGCATACCCTTATTCATTTTGACTCGAACCAAAATATTACTTATTGCGTTAGTAACATTTCTATATAAGGCCTGGGTTTTCTTAAGCTTAATAGATTTGTATGATTACATATGCTGCCCGGAGCACTCTATGCAGAAATGTGAAGTAACACTTTTCAGTTGAATGGATAAGTTTAATCAATTCTTTATTATATGATTAATATTAAGGCTGTGCCACATGTTACAGTTATAGTAATAGGTAGTCATTCTCTAAAAATGAATGTAGTCTTATTGCTAAATGGGCATGTGTATATATATAGTTTAATCTGAACCGAACTGATGAGTGCTGTTTTAGCATGAAATACTAATATTAGTGATTATTTATGTTTTCAACATGTGTGTGATCAGGTGGGTCAGCAATATGAGATGGCATGGAGAGTTGAGGGTTGTATGAAAGTCTGAGTTCGAATCCCTTATATATTACATTATATATGTGCAGGTGTATGTAAGCCTGTACAGTGTATTAAATTATATATAGTTTTATGTAAATTTTGCATATGTTTATTGTTTTGTTAACTTTTCTAACAATAAGTCCTTAGCAGGGGAGGGGGGCTGGGACGTGGATGCTGTGGGGATTAGTGCAGGTTTTCATTTTCTCGTCTTCTGGATGGTGGAGATGATGTGATTCTTGGTAACTGATCTATCTAGTTGCCATTGAGGTCAGGTGTTACTTGGTGAACTATGAGAGAAGCTATGACTGGCAAGATATATGCATATACAATTCAAGGTTTTTCTGTTTACATGGTAAATCAAGTTCTGCATTGTAAATCATAGTTTAAATCTTTTATATCACTACATATAACATGAAAACTCAAAGATTAATATTATGTTAATAAATCTTATTTTGGAAGTAAAATTTATTTTAGCCTTTTGAAAATAATTTTGCATTATTTAAAGTAGTCAACACAAAATCAAATATTCTTGTTTATTATTTTTATAAATTTGAATATTTACCAAGACTGGTAGATTATTGTGAAACTTTACTCACTGAAAAATTATTTAAAAAGCTTAAAAGATGAGAATTATGTAAGCTATTCTTTTATCAATAACATCTAAATGTCTTTTATTGTTGTCTCAAATTTATAAAAATGTATAATGTATTGCTGTCTTTAACATTATGATGGAGATTTTATTGCTTTATATAATATTTTACAATTGTTATGCAAAAGCTTTCTATTTATAATTATTAAATGTCTTGGATGTAATTTGATTTTCTGATTAGTAGTATTTAAAATGCAAATATAATATTTGATTTATGGTATGAAATAGAAATTGTATTAATTCAAAGTTAATACTGCATTTTAATTCAGTATTATGTAAGATTTAACCAACTGTACATGAATTCAGTTGCTGTGAAAGTGCTGGAAATATCCAACTGGTTTATGCTGCTGACCTAACTAATTTTTTATTAAATAAAATCATAACTAAATCCATTTATTTCAGTATTGTATTTAAGTCTTTACATATAAATGAATGACATATAAAAACTTTTTTATATATACTGCTATAAATTGTAAATTGTTAAAATTATATTTTTAATTGATTAATGCAAATTATTTTTTTAGATTAAAAGCAAAAATGTTGTTTTGTTATTTTAATTTTTTTACATATATTACTAATATTTTTAATGCATTGTCTCCTCCTTTCTCCCACTAAAACATTCTTTTAAAAAAATAAAGGTTTGTTTTTGATTTAGGTCATTGATTTTCAAATTTTGACATATAGATTTTATTTTTTTTAAATTTCACCTTGAATACCTTGAGACAAACTGTACCCATAATAAACACAGGATTTTTATTAGAATTTTAATAAAAAAAAATTGTCTATATGTATATTCTACATTATAGTTGGGTTTTTTTTTTATGCCAGAGAATTTAAATAATTTCCTGAAGGCCTTTGCTGTAAAAAACGAGTGATGGAAAAATATACAGCAGTGCAAAATAGTATTTTTTGGATGTGATATTATATGAATAGTTGAATAATGATTTTGTATGTAGAAATGTTTATGCACATTATAAGCATGAGTTATGCATAAATAATAAAAAAATCATTTCAGCACTGTATGAAACGTGTGGTGAATATATATATATTATCACAAGTAATGCTATTAAATAAATATAAATTATAAAGAAGTTAATTATGAATTTTATTCCAAAAAATAGTCAGATTTTCCACAAGAAATTTATAGCAATCGTTCTGAAAGCTAATCGACTGACAAAAGAAAATTCAGGTGAATTCCAGAGAATAATAGAAGTCCCCAGTATTAAAAGAATATTAAGAAAAACCTACCAGGAAAGAAGTAATAAAAGTGGCCTAACACAGAAGAAAAGTAATTAATCTAATGAAGTTAGCCATTGGACTAGATTCTTCCAGTAGATTTTTTTATTGTAGGTCAAAAACATATATGACCTATAAAAATCTCATCGACTAGGATTATTTATACTTAAGGGGATAGTAGCTTTAATTCATAATTATTGAGTTAATAGCTATTACGTATATATTATAGAATTGTAACTATTTAGTTATTACCATCGTATATTAAATTTAAGTAATCAAAATTATTCCAAATTTACAATCCAACCAGACTAGCCAAAAAATATAAACTAAAACACAACCAATGGTTTCACTGTTGCAAGCAGACTTCTCAAGTTAAAACAATAAATAATAACCACAAATAAATGATCAAAAGTAATTAATAGCGAAAAGTTAACTCTATACATAAAAACTATATATATAGTTCACTTTTGGTTCCATTTTCAAGATGCACCTCACAACTGTCTGCTTTCTGCACAGCTTCCCAAACTCTTTGGCCTGGTTCTACTGCTGCTCACTAACACGTTGGCTTCGCACTAGAGCGCTGCACCATCACTTAAGCTTCTTACCGCTATTGTCACTTAAAGTCTCTCGGCATCTGTTTGCTTGGTAAATTCACTGGAAAATCAGAACAATCTCTTTCATTGATCATGATAAATTATTTAAAAAATCATAAAAAGACCAAACATTTGTAACAAGATACTAAATGCTTATGAAAGTTTTTATTTAAATATCATTTCTTTTATATACATATATTAGGGTAAGTACAATCACTCTATAATATAAAATATTTCGGAAAATGTTGAAATTGTCAAAGCATATTAAAAGTTATTCATCAAGCACTTAAACTTTTAAAAGAGATATGCTAATTTGAAGCATTTAATGTCTGTTTTCCATGGGATCATTGGTCTAATTACTTTATTCTGATCATACATTTAATTTGGAATTTATTGGAATTGAAAAACATATAATTGACTTCAAAAATTGAGAACAAGCTGTAAATTTAGCTTTAAGATCAAGCAGAAGATGTAATAAGCAAATAAGAAGAATTTTTGCATTTAGTAAATAGTTCTAAAAATACATTTTTTTTATATTTTACAAATTATATAGTCCAATTATTAAACGTGGCGTTGGAAAGTATGGGTGGAGGCTTAGAGATCTAACTTAATTCCTTTCATTCCTTTACTTTGTACATCATGCATGATGTTAAGCAGGTAAATAATGAAGTAACTAATTAACTGAGAATACAAAATCACTTTCCATATAAAATGGTGTGATTTTCAAAAAAGCACTTGATAAAATAGGAAATTCCATGTTAGTTTTGGTAGTAATTATTTAAAGATTAAATAAAAAAAAAAAACTAATAATATCTTAAAAAAAAAAAAATTTCAACAATTTTCGATAATTTTCGCATAAAATTAAAATTCTTAGAATGATCTTTTAAATGTGAACATAATTGTACCAATCACTCTATGAATAACTTTAAAATTGGTTACACCAACAAGCTTTAGATGTGTGTTTTTTGTTTTTTAAGCACTCCTACTACTTATTTAAAATACAAATAAAATTTTATTTTTTCGTATATAACTTCAATTGTTCGTATATGCATATGTCCACCTGTGACTAACATGAATCTGTATATAGATATAATATATTGTATTTATGCTAATGTGTATGTCTATTACTATGTACATGTGCAGTAAAATGTACTTTGTTAAATTTACTTTTATTATTTAGATTTTTTTTTTTAATATTAATTTGTTAGATTAATGCAACACCATGGAAGAGAAAACAAAATTCATAATACCATATTTATAATGACTTTTTTTTAAATTCATTGGTTTTTATAATATGTATGTTTATGTGTGTGTAATGTTTGCTTATTCAAAATGGAATTGTAATATTTTCAAAACGTTTTTTTTTTGAGCATTGACTATTATACCATTAATTATCCCAAAAAGCAAATCCTGTATCCAAGTTTTTCTGTCTCTTGTATTAGTTTCACTGTCATAGAGTGGCAGATTGGGAACTAAAAATACTTTAATTGTCAAACATTGGTGATTGAGAGGTCAGCACGACTGCCTTATAAGCAATTGCCCGGGTTGCGGGTTCGCTTCCCGGCTGATGCTATGACACATGAAAAAAATACTTTAATTGAAGTTCAGTTTTGTCATTTCCTGGGCTGGAATATAGAAACTATAATCTCTTGAGAAACAAACTAACTATTTTTGTTTCAAATATTTCTTTTTTTTTTCTTAGTATCATTAATCAACTTCTTCATTTTTTCATAAATTCTAAAGTCCTCTTTCAATTCATGTATCTATTCTTATTCAGTTTTTCAATACTTCCAAGAGTAGAGTTTGACTCTATTTAACTTATATTTAATCTGCATATAGCACTTATTCTACTTCAAAACCATCTAAAATGTGAAACTTTTTAAAACTATTGTCAAGATTTTATAGATAACTATATAAAGTAATAATAGAAATCCATTCAATCTGAATTACTCTCTAGTTAACAATAAATAGATAGCTATTTCATAGATGGCTATAGTTTGATTATGGAGTGACAAAAATCTTTAGCTGCTGGAGAAAAATGTCTGTTTCACTTTTCAAGCTAGCCAAATCATGGTATTATAGATGGATGTTCAAACATCTTTGATATAAAGTTTTTACATATAAGCATACGTATATTGACTAAAATTTAAGCATGTACACACACAAAACAAACACATGCACTTGTATATAGAAATGTATTAGATATAGTTAAAACTTGCATAAATAAAGATACCTGAAAAAGGTAACTTGCTTCCAAGGAACATTTCTGGATGAAAAAACTCTCTTCGGTTCACCCATAGTCTCTATAATGACTTCATCAACTGTGTTCATTTAAAATTTATATCTAACCTAATGTGAAAATATAATAAAAAGGATTGATAAAGATGTGAAATATATGAATAGTTCTGATAAGCATTGGTATAGGATTAAAGAAGGAATATTAAAAATAGCAGAAAATGAAATAGGAACTATTCAGTTAAAGAAAAAGAAAGTTATATTGGAAAAAATAAAAGTATAGAAAAATGTCAATACTAAGGAAGGGCAAAGTTTATATAGAAAAAATTAATAATGTACTAAGGAGAGAAACAGATTTAGCAAAAGAAGAATGGTTGGAATGAAATTGTAGAGAGATAGAAGTGTTTCAATAGATGTGAAGATATGATATGGTATTTGATAAAATTAGGAGTGCCATTTGGGGAGAAAAAGAAGTGATTAATGAAATAGCTGAAAAAGTAGAGAGAGAATAAACCAAGAATAACTAATAGCAATATTTTGAAAAGATTGAAAGAGTATCTTAAATATCTATTTAGAAAATGAAGTATTTCAATTGATTATGAACTTGAAATTGAAGATGTTGAGGCAAATGATAAAGATATGGTCATATTGACAGATGAAGTAATAAATATAAGCAATCAGATTTGATACAATATCTATAGAATTTTTGAAAGAAATGGGAGAAATCATTATGAAGGAAATAGTTTGACTTTGCATTTTGATATATAATAGTGGAGTTTGGCTTGAAAATTTTTTTGAGAATTATAATGAATCCAATTGCTTAAAAAAGAGTTGTTAAATGTGAAAAGTACAGTGCAATAAGTTTGTTATCTCATGCTTCAAAAATTTTATTGAGGATTTTAATTCAAAGAATTTATGGGAAGGCAGAATATTGTATTGGACAAGACCTGTTGGTTTTCAGAGAAGGAAGAATACAGAATATGCTATTGGGGTTATTAGAACAATTGCAGAGAAATATATTGAAAATGATAAAGGAATTGGTATATGTTTTGTGGATTTGGAAAAAGCACATGATAAAGTAATCCAGAATAAACTTATAGCTATCTTAAAAAATAAAGGAGTATTTTATTTTATTGGGGGGGATATTGGTTTGAAATATCTATTCTGGACAAAGAATATGAATTATACTGGAGAATAATGATATGAAGTGAATATAGAAAGAGGAGTTAGGCAGGAATGCAGTATGTCATCTGTGTTTTTTAATAGTTATTTAGAAGATGTTAAATATTTAGTCTATGGCAGATCAAATATTGGAGTAGAATAATAAAGTGTGTAGTATTTGCAGGTGATATGGCTCTTATAGCTAAGGATGAAAATAGACTTCAGAATATGTTGCATAATTTGGAGGAAGGATGTATGGAATATGGAATGAAGATTAATGTTGAGAAGACAAGTGTTTATGGATAGGAAAGAATATAAAAAGACTGCAAGTTGAAATCCATGATAGTTATTTAGATCAACAGGTAAATGAATTTAGACATTTGGGTAGTTGGTTGAGTGAGGATGGAAGAAATCAAGATGAAATTAAAAGAAGAGTAGCATTGGTAATGGAAACATTTACTAAGTGAAAGAAAATATTTTGTGGACCTTTGAAGAATTAAGGAAAAGATTAATTAAATGCTATGTGTGGAGGATACTACTGTATGATTGTGAAACATGGACAGTGAGTAAAAAAAATTAAGAATAGCTTGAAAGTCTCTGAGATGTTGTCATGGAGAAGGATTGAAAAAATTAGTTGGTTGAATAAAATGACAAATGAAGAAGTTTTGAAAAGAGTAAATGAAAAAAGAAGATTGATTGAGGAAATTAGATAAAAGAAACTGGATTGGATATATATTTAAAAGAAAGTATTTTAGTGAAAGATGTTTAGGAGAGAATGGTGAGTGGGAATAAGAAGAAGGAATGGAAAAGATTGACCTTGCTGGATGATATAAGAAGTGGGAAGAGGTATGTGGAATTAAAAAGCTGGGCATTGAAACGTACAGATTGGAGAAATGGAAGACTTTGTGATATGACTGCTTTCTGGATTTGCCCCAGGACAGAATCCTATTGATTGATCTAGACCGAAAGCATTATTATAATGTATAATCACATAAATGATTAATAGTAATCATTAATATGTTTATCTAAAGTGGATGGTATCAAATGTGCAAATGCAAGAAATTTAATATATGTAAATCAAATAGTAATTTATTTGTAAACATGCATATATGTATAGTAACTGTACATGTGTGAAGATATATAGTATATTTTATCACATTACATATATTTATGGTCATGTGTATTGGTTTTATTGGATAGAGTGAATCGCTGAAGGGGGCTTGAAAGTCTGGGTTTAAATCTTGTTTAATTGCATGTACCTTAAGAACATATACTATATTTCTATTTAATATTACATATTCAGCCTGTATTCTGCTAATTCCTCTTCTGTGTATTTAAATGGACATATAAAGATCTTACATATGAGGGTCAGGTGAACTTAAGTTAATATGGGTATGACAATAATAATGGCATCAATAAGGCTTTGAGTATTCCGTCATCAGATTTCCATTGATATGGATAGCTGAAGAATTGGAAAGTGGCGAAGATTGAAGCCTGTCCATTAAAGTTTGAAGATTTACTATCTTAATATAAAACTGAGCACTGATTATATATGTGTGTGGGAAATGATAATCTGGACCAACTGATGAGGGCTGGTTCAGCATGAAATACATATATTGGAGATCATTTATCTTCTGCTCATGTATGCAGTCATATGTATCAGTTCTATTAGAGTGAATGTCTGAAGGGATCTTGAAAGTATGGGTTCAAATCGCCTTTAATATATTTATATATAGTAATTATTCAAAGATATAGCAACACTGTACATATATATATATATAAGTTTTAAATTAAACATGTATATGTAAACAAAGGGAGTAAATCACCCTTCCCAGGCTATCACTTAAAAGCACACTAAATGTTGAACAAAGGATCAAGAATAGGATGAATCTACCTATTCTTGGTAGCTATGATGTTTATAAGCGTATCTTTGTCAACATTGTTAGTAATTTAGAGTGAAATTAATTTATCAACCAGATGGAATACAGCACCTAAAGAGTTATTAAACTCATAATTAATTATACAAGGCTATAATAGGTGGATTTATTCTATTCTTGATCTTTTGTTCAACCTTTATAGTGTTTTTAAGCCATAGCCTGAATGAGAGTAATTTACTCCCTTTGTTTATACTTTTAAACTATGTTTAATTTAAAATTTACATATTAAATCTTCTTTAATTATTACAATCAAGATGTTAAAAAAATGAATTGCTGTCTCCAGCCGTGCATAATTAATTAGGAGTTTAATAACTCTTAAGTGCCTTATTCCATGTGGGTGATAAATTAATTTCAGTCTGAATTACCAACAGTGTTGACAAAGAAATGCCTAAAACACCAGAGCTACCAAGAATAAGGTGAATTAATTCTATTCTTGAATCTTTGTTCAACATTTAGAATGTTTTGTGTGGCTTGGCCTAACTGAAGAGACCTGATTTCTTGAAATACAACTTTAGAGCTTTAAAAATATTTGCCCTCCCCCTTCCCAACTCTGCTAGCACCCCCCTGCATCAGCAGTGATATTTAAAATATGAATATGAACATACATGTATTTATTTAGACATATACAACTCCTCTGTATATAAAAATATTTATGTCTAGAAATTTAACCACATACATATTTTATATATGCTTAAGATTTTAAATCTAAAGAATATAAAAAATGCTTTATTGAAAAAAATATAATTATTTTTTAGGAATTAAAATATCATAAAGAGAAATTTTATTAAAGTTAAATTATAAGTAATAAAAAAAAAGGTAAAATAATAATAAAAATTAAATAATCATTACCTTGTTTAAAACTGCTAATTGCAAGGACACCCTCCTATATGTTATAGTTAACCTATTTGCACTTTTTTTTTTTTAGTTATATTTAAAACTTCCAAATAGATATAAATATATAGTTTATTTTAATTTGCATTAGTGGCAATAATCCATTTCATATCATTTATTTTGTGTGATCTATCTATTTAATCATAAGTAAATAATACCAGATGAAGTTAATTTTTTTTTTTTGGATATTTATGCCTTAATAATGAATACAGAATTGTCCTTTTGCCAATTTAGCAATCGTTATTCTATTAAACTATGCTTTTTTAATGCTAAAAATTAGGTAGAGGCAGCACCATGTTTATGTTAATACTTTCTTTAAATGTGCTGTATTTTTAAAACTACTAATTTTTTTTATCTCTATGTTTTGTATTTAAAACCATATTTTTAGTTTCATTCTTCAGATTTTCTGGTTATTTATTTGGTAACTATAGTTGATAACAAGCCAAAAAACGATCAAAAACATGAGAGTCATTCTTCTGTATTTTAACTAGCAATAACAAGTCAATTGGAATTAAAGAAATAAAGTTTAAATATATATTTACCAAGTAAAAATATGAAAATTATTCAGCAAATTTATTAAATAAAAATAGTTTGGGGGGGGGGGTATCAGACCCATCATTGTGCGATATATTTCCAGACTTTGTAAGTATGCTATTTATATGTATTGAGATACACACATATAGTATATAATTTATATATGCAGTCAATTTATCAAGAAAACAGTCAATTCTGTGGTTTTAAATAAAAAAAATTAAACAAGAAAATATGACTCTTGTTAGGAATAAAATAAAATACTGTAATTAGGTTTTCTGTTAAAAGATATTCTGTAGATTATTTCATAAAAAGCATTCTTTATAGATAAACTGTTTTCTAATATTTTTTATTATTATTACTAAGATGAGTACTTCAAAAAAATATTTATAGATATCTATTCTGAATGATTAACAAAATGAAAGAGAACTGTAGAATTCCAATCAAGTGTTGGTGGTTGAGTGGTCAGCACAGCTGCCTTACAAACAGTTAACCCCGTTTCGCTTCCCAGCCGATGCTATGACACATGAGAAGAAAAAAAAAACTATAAAATTCCACCAAATACAATGCTCATTCCAAAATATCTATCTCTGTAGGTTAAGAAGTGGTATAACATTGTACATTTTGTATAATATCTTATTATTATTTTTGCAAACGTTCAGTTATAGTAGTTATATTTATAATATTGGAGATTTTTATGAGTCAAGAGCATATATATTTATATCTATTAACTTAGTGTGGCTTTATAAGTAATTATTAAATGTGTTATTGTATTTTTTATGATATGAGTTATATAATCTCTCTTAGTCATATATATGTTCAGTTAGTTCAGGAATGTAAGATCTGCGATGATAGATGTTTTTTTGTTTTTTTTCATATGTCATAGCATCGGCCGGGATGCGAACCCACAACTGTCTGCAACCAACTACTTGCTTGCAAGGCGGCTGCGATGACCTCTCGGCTAACAACGCTTGACTGCGATGATAGATGTCAACCCAGTATACTTAACAATATGTAATAAAATTACTATTACTATGGATTTAGTTAATGAAATTATACAAACATGGCAAATCCTCTCATATATTTATTTGAGAGGATTTAAAATAATAATAAATCAACTAAAACAACTTTTAAAATAAGTAAAATTTAATTTAAAACATCAAACCATGTTTCATTCCTTGTAGGAACTTTATCACAATGACTCCTCTGTTATAATCACATGACAGTCTATTCCAAAGCAACTCAATCCATTGGACATTATTATAATATAGTAAAAATACCAAAAGTAAAATATATATATATAAAGATTAATAAATAAGTATAAGCTTATTACTATTTAATTTTTCAATTTACAAAACCTAATATTTTGATTATACTTTTAAGATTCCAATAATCTTATAATGACTCTTTTCACATTTATGTTTATGCATTTATTAGTATTTTCTTGAATATATATAAGGTTTCATAATATTTTCTTTCTTAATAATATTTAATATAGGATACTCACTGATTAATTTAATTTACCAATATAATATTCATATTTTCTTATGATAATTTTATATGATATATTTAGCAATAAAAGATAAGATAATGAATCATCTTGTAAAAATATAATGCATTCTAAGTATATTTCCAACATTTAGTAAATCTATGTTTTGAAATGTTAAGACTTTTTAGGCCACTTTAATAAATTCTTACACATTGTAATACCATTTTGGATATGGTATTCTTAGTTGACATAAAAAGTTCAAAATTCCCCAATGGAGTCTGGCATATTTAGTTGATAAAGGATAATAGATATCTGTAAAATTGTATTGCATATAAAATATAGATCTTGTATGACAACATAACTTGCTATCTATATTATCTTTTAGAAACTATAGATTTTTCTTAAATAAAATAATGTAATAAATATGTTTACCCAAAACTTTCTGTTCCAAACCAAAAAAAAATGTCAGCTCTTTATAATTAATGAAAATGTTGAAAATATAAATAAGTGGGCATATTTATATTGATTTCTTTTTTGTCATGTATATAATGCTGAAATATTTGTTGTTAAAAAGAAATGATGATATAATTCTTCTACCTAATAAACAAGGCAAAACTCTCCATACAGTAGTGCCACCCTGTGCTAACCAGAGTAATCAATGGATGCCAGAAGGCTTGTGCATAAAATCCTTATCTAGTGCCTACTACTATTTTATGCACAAGCCTTCTGGCATCCATTGATTACTCTGGTTAGCACAGGGTGGCATTACTGAATGCAGAGTTTTGCCTTGTTTATTAACAATTATGTGCTAATATAAGAGATAGTGATCATGTGATGTTTAATAATTTTTCTACCATGGAATGTTTGATCCCAATAATCAATTGAAATCTTTATGATTATATATCCATCTTATGTATTATGTTCATTATTGCAATTGGCGATTATGTTGGTCATATGAAATATATTTGCTGCTTCTTAGAACAGAAATGTTGTTGATATGCTAAACAATTGCATTACCTCCCCCCCTCCCTTTTTGTTTTCATGTTATTGTCCCAGAATCTTTTATAAGAATGTCTCATCACATTTGTTAAATAATAAAGATTTTCTTTTTCGAAATCAATTTGCTCATTTCTTTTTTTCACTCTATATAGAACTTTAATGTTTAAACCACTAAAACATCACATGGAGATACTTTTCAGAGTTTCTACTTAAATATACATATGAAATAAGTGCTGGTTTTTTGAGTTGAAATTTTAGGTCTAGTGTCCGAATATTCTAGCTCTCCACTGACGTGAGCCATAAGCTCGAAACCAGTTGGTCTGGAGATGAGAGTGTTCTGGATAGAGATTTTAAATATTTTCTCATACCGCACTTATTAATTAAGAGCTTGTTTGAGCTATTGGTATGCTCTCTGTATTGCATTTTTGTAATTACAACCTAAAGTAATGTCACGTTATATATGACTTGCTTTTTTAATTATTAGATCTAATGTTTCTGGTTTTATTTTTTACTGAACTCTTTTGCAGCTTTGATATCATATAGAAGTATTATATATATATAAGTAATTATTTTGTTGTTGTTGTTAACTTCAAATGACTTCAGTATGATAAAATACAACTAAATTTGACAGTTTCTGTCAATATTATTTTATTATCTACATTCTATGTTAATGATTAAAAATACAATCATATGTTTAAAAAGTTTGATATAAGATTATTTCATAAAAAATTAAAGAATTGTCATTTATAGCAATAGAAAGGGTTAAAATTGGTTGGTCATACATTGTATTTTTAAATTGAAATGTATATACATACACAATCCAAATACAAATGCTTATTTTTTCCATGCAAATTAGATGATTATGGACTATTAAGAAAAGATAATATACATTTGTATGATGGATTTTTTGATTAAATTGAAAACTTTTGTTATAATGTATGTACTATATTAATGATCAGTGATTGGTCAAGACAGTTTTCTGCTGTTATATCACTAAAAAGTAGATTAAAGAATAGTAATTAATTTATTGAGCGCACAGAAAGCATATGTAAATACTTTAAACAGGCTTTAACCTGTGTTCAATGTGCTTTAAAATTCGTAATAATTAAGCATATTTTGCCGATAGATGGACCTTCCAAACTATGACTCAAGATAGCGACTTTTCCTTTACAAATTAACATACGCAAAATTTTGCAATTTACGGCGAGTTAATGTTACATTTAGGTTAAAGATAAGATGACCACTCTTATCTTTATAAAAGTTGCTATCTTGTGTCATGGTTTGGAAGATCCCTCTATTGGCAAAATATGCTTGATTATTACGAATTTTAAAGTGCAAGTATTTAAAAAGTAGATTATTGAATTTATTTGCTAAAAAAATTCAGATGTTATATTTTTTTTGGTAGTGATATTTATAATATGAAATATAATTGATTATGGTGGGTTTTTTTCTTTCTTTTTACAAATGTATTGAAATTTAGAAAAAAAAATTGTGTCGTAATTTTGAGATGAATACAAATTAATTACAATTGTTTTGAAAGAAAATAACAGGACTATGCATGTCTTAAAGTATTTGAGCAATAATCAATTACAAATATTCAGTGGAAATTGTAGAAAACGGTACAGTTAGAATAGGTAATCTTACATTCGTGAAGACTATAGCAGAGTCTGAAATTACATTGTGTGAAAATTTAATTTCTAGAATGCACCTTTAAAAAATATACACGTGAAACTACACATTAGTGATTATTATTTCACTTTCAAAATATTTCCCTTGTGTGTCTATACACTGACTTAAACTGTGTTCCTATATTTAGAAGAGACTTAAGACTTCATTATCTGGAATACTTTTGAGGTACCCAGTGTTTTTCTGAGGTTTGTAATGATGGTATTTTAGTTGTATTTATATATTGGACTATTTACATCATTTAATATTATTGGATATCATATTAAATAATCATTTTCTCTTCAGCATAACTTTTAATTTTGGAAGTATGTAGAAATTATAAGGAGCTAAGTCAGATCAATAGATAGAATGATCTAATTGGGTAATTTTTTTTAATATATCTTAATGAATACATTGTAATGATTTTGTTCATTGTCATATATAATTTTGGTCTTTCTGTTCTAAATAGCATTGTTCAGTCACTGTTTGCCCCTGTTCATTAAATTCCTGGTGGAATATTTTTTTGTGATCTGTGTCATTCGTATTCCTTTTTTGGGTGCAATAAACCCAGATATTTCCACTACATCCTGTGATATTTTGTTTCTGGGTCATATTAGAAACTCATCACTTATTATTATTCTTGGAAACATACACTTATTTCAGGATTAATCACAACATCTAGCCAATGATTCTTTTGTTCAATTTCAAGATCCTAAGCATAAACTTGGCAGAAATCTTCTTATGCTCAATTCTTCAGTTAAATTAGCCTGTTTTTTAATCTGCAACTTTTCAGCTATTCAATCTCACATTAGATTGTCTTTCAGACTGTATTATATCTTACATTCTATTAATATTTATGTCAGTTGTTGTCATTTTCAATTGTTCATTTTTGAGATAATTAATCACATCTTCTTGCCTATCTTTGAATAACACAATTTTTTCACACATCTTCACCATATGCCATTTTCAATAGTTATAACATTTCAGTAACACTTTTCCAATTTTTATACAAAATGTGATATTAATCACACTTCAAAATTTTGATTGCTCATTTTTATAACAAAGATGTGCATACGATCTTATTACTTTCCTATTAGCTAACTAATAATTGACTCTATAAGCCTAATTTATGCATGTATTACTTTAAACATATTCAAACATCAATACTTCTAGTATATAATTATATCACAGATGATATTAAGCAGCCGTTCTGGGAATTAAATTGTCGCACTTTTTATATTTGCGAATTTGAATAATTTATCACATGCATCTCAAAATGTCATTTCCATGATTTTTGTCTAATCCTATGCATATTAACCCTTAAACCGCTAATTATATTATTGGTTGTATGAGGTAAAAATCAAATCTTTTAATTGGCCAACTCACAAACTGAAGACAAAGCATATTGTTAAAACATATTCGCCTATAATATTAAATTCAACTCAGATACGTTTATAAAAAGTATATTACTAATTTTTCAGGTTATGTAAGAGAACGAAAGTTCTTTCAAAAATAAATTGCTATTTATTTATTATAAAATATATTCAATTTCGGCAAATATAAAGCGAATGTCTAAACAAAAAAGTGCTGATGCAAACGCTTTTTTTCAATGTTACGTTATTGAAAAGTAAAGATTTCTTTTTGCTAAATCTTAAATATTTTTACTAAAATCTTCAATATTTTTCGAAAATAATTTTGTTTTTTTAGTTTATTTTTTAAAAATTATTTTAATTTCTCAAATTATACTGTTTTAAATACTTAAATCACATTCGAAATGAAAATCTCAGCGTTTTTCTTTATTTTCTTTGATCAGGCGGTTTCTTTGTTCTTTCCAGCCAATCAGAATGTCTTTTTCGGCTGAGATCTCGCTGACAACCAATCACTGACAATGTTCTTTCTTTGTTTAGGTTTAAATGCGGTTTTTTGATTTTTTACTTGTAAAATAATTCGGAAGAGGGCACCATCTTACAGAACTTTTAAAAACCTAATCAATACCTGTCAAACGAATATTCTAGCATAAGAACTAGCAGAGTTAGAGTGACATCAGATGTCGACAAGAGGCCTCGTAAGAGGCGGGAAAAGGGTTAACCTTTTAACGACTGATTTTTTTATTGGCTGAGTGAGGTAAAAGTCTAAATTTTTAATTGGTCAATTCACTAACTTAATGATCAAACGGTCAAAATATATTCATTTTTTTTATATTATATTCACTTTAGTTTCATTTGTAAAAAGTATATTAATAATTTGTCAGATTATGAAAGTGAACGAAAGTTTTTTCAAAAATAAATTTTGATTTATAATTAAAAAAATATTCGATAGCAGCGGAAATTAAAAGGAACGTCACTCGCCAATCAAAAAGATTTGCTGACGTCATGATTTCTTTTCACTTTTACGTTGCAATAAATAAATAATTCTTGCTAAAGTCTTAACTATTTTTCTAAAATAATTTTATTTTTAGCATATTTTATCAAAATAATTTATAATTTGTCAAAAAATATTGTTAAAATGGTTTAAAACATTCGTTTATCATTTTCGAAATAAAACAAAAACAGATCGTAATTCTTTATCTTTCGGCAGCCATTTTCTTTGTTGTCAAAATTTAATAGCCAATCAGGTTTAAGAAGGGGCATTATTTTTTCTTTGTTTGACGTATAAAGTCATTTTTATTGATTTTTTATTTGTAAAATAATTCAAGAGAGGGCAGCATCTTACAGAACTTTTTTTTAATCTTTAAAACGAGCACAAAATCGTAATCGTAGTAGGAAAAGTGACCGATTTAGAGTGATGTCAAGCCACTTCGCTTTTAAATAAATCGGGAACGCAAAGAGTTTTTAATGCATATACATTAAATATTAATCAATGGAATTATTTGTTTTGTTTTTTTTATTGAATAGAAGTTGTACATCATAACAATTATTATCTTCTGCTATTAAGATTAATATATAATAAATAATTGTCCATTCTGGAAAAGTTACAACTTAGATCAATACAATTTGTCTATGCCTGTAGCATAAAAATTTATACCAGCTAAGACAGCAACTGAGAATACAAATAAAATTGTAAATGAATTATATCAGGCAATGATTTGCCATGCGGATGTTCTTTATGTGATGATGGATGTGATACTTATATTTATTATCATATAAAATAGACACAGTATGGATTTTCCTAGACATTTAGCTACTCTTATTATCGAAGTTCCATAGTATTGTCATAGGTAAAAATATCAATAGTATCACAAAAACTTTCACTCAATGATTTGGTCTCAGGTAACAGCTGGGATCATCTAAAAAAAAAAAACATATGGAGTTAATATTTTGAGTTCTCAATTAATTATATGACAATCAAAATATAATTAAAAAACATTGTAAAAGATAAAGTTAATAATTGCCAATTGTTTCAGATAGACAGCCAAAAATAATTCTTTTTTTAAAAACATCCAAATTTTGACCCAGAATTGTGAAAATATTAATGCAACTAATATGTTAATTTAGAAGGAAAAAGCCAAGGTCATAGTGTATATAACAGTCAGTATATAATTTGAGAGAAACATCAATGAAGAGAACAATATTTCAAGAAAGGTGGATTTACGAAATAGAAATATGTTAAAGAAATAATAGAAATTAAAATGTATTCATTCAGGGATTTGGTAATAACATATATCTTTCTTTTCTTTAAATGTAAGTTGTTAAAATTAACTTAAAGATCTTCATTATATATTGATGAAGTGGCATATTTATTAATTATTGATCAATAAATTGAGTAAATGATAACATTAATGACTATAAAATATTAATTGTTATGATATTTGCTAATATGTCAAATCAAAATTATATTCCTATTCAGGAGAAAAGCAGTTGAATCATTGAGTTGCAAATGTGACAGACTAAAAGAGCTACTACAGGAAGATATCTATACAATACTGATTAAAGATTACGTTTGGTTAATGAATGCTACTAATAGAATATTATTGATAATCAGGTTACTATTCTATCAGTGGTGGGGGCAGGAGATGATCTTTGTTTATATGAATACAAAACTTAATTTTAGATGAATAAACAACTGCTCAATAGTGATTTCAATAACTAAATGAGAAGTTAGCCCACTAGGGGAAAAGAAGTATACCAACATTTGGTGAAAGTAAATTATATTCTGTAATATTAACATTAATATGTTGTATCAAATAGCTATATGATGCCTCATTTAAGCTAGATAGGCCTTGAATTGTTTTGTGTCAAACAAATAGATAATGGTGGATTTTATATATAAAAAAATGACATCAAATAGATCACAATAAGTCACCTTTGGTTCATATCACAGAAGTACTTCAGTTCTAAGTTAATGGTTAAACTAATATTTGATAGCATCAGGTTAATAGTAGTAGAAAAGTTGTACAAGTCACATTATGAACTGCCTATGTGCAGATTGGGCTTTCTATCACTAATTTTTTGAGAGACTGAGGCAAATTGCTAATCCAATAAGATCAGCCTTAAGTTAGGCTTAATGAAGCCTACAAGTGACATCAGCTTTAATGCCTCGATGATAATATAACTTAAATAAGGAAGGTATACATTTAACCTGATCACTTTTTGAATAAGAAAAGCCATAGTTCATTAACTAGAAGGATCTTTTTGTTTCTTCATCATATTTGTACTTGTATAGATCATTTATACAGGTATTGCAATAGGATTTTTAAAGTTTATATAGCCAAAATGAGGGATGGTGGTGGATCTGATTTTAGAATTTCTGGAGTTCTGCAATAATGAACTGAGATTCCCGACCATTTTCTAACATTCAGAAAATTTTAAATTTTTACCAAAACACTAATAAATATAAGGGGAATGTTTTGAAGATAATTAGACTATTAATATGCTAATAAACATATATGTGAAAGTCTATATAATATATATATATATATATATATAGTAAGAAAACACCCTATATTGAAATGAATTAACTGAATAATCACATAAAGAATTCTTATTAGGTAAATATCAAATCCCCAGAAATTATTTGAGGATCAAAATGTAAATACAGTGATCTAAGTGAAATTAACATCTTTTGGGACTTTAAACATTGATTTCTATTGTTCTTTAGTAGCTTCTCTATCCATAAAATTCTTTTTTAAAAGAAAAAGTGTTTCAATTAAACTAAACTTTATGCTTTCATTTGGTCTATCAAATAAATGTATTTATTCCAAACCAATTTTCTCCTATAATACAAGAAAAAGAAAGTGTTCTTTTTAGAGTTATCTACATAGATTTAATGAAGGATTCTAATTGCTCTAACAAGTTTTATTGATAAATGTCGCAAAAGAAAGTATTTAGAAATCTCTATCTAGAAATTATCCTCAGTCCACTGTTTCATGCTTTAGCAATCCTCAGTGAGGCATTAGGATAATTTTAGACACTAGATGTAAAAATACCAATTCAAAGCCAGCATTAATCTAAAAAGTTGACTATTAAATAGAAAATCTAAAATTTTCAGACACGTGTCTTCAAACCCAGCTATATGGGGCTGAAAAATCATCAGCCAAACCATATATTAATAACCTTAGCAATAATTGCAAAAATTAGCAAATTTAGGTCATGTGATATATGTTTTTATTTTATTTACAATCTACATAGGTCAAATGAAAAATTATTTTAAAACATTTCTTTATGCCCTTATTATCAATATTTGTCATATAATGTATTATTCTGGAAAAAAAAACATCCCAAATGTCATATGTATTGGGGGTGGTTGGGACAGTAAGTGCTAAGCAAAAACTTAATTGTGTTAAGAATTGTTAAATAATTTATTTGCATTAACTAACAAATCTTTTGATAAAATATGCATCAAATTTATAGTTTGATGAACTTTATAATAGAAGAATATAACTTTAAGTTTCACAGATATATAACTATCATATTTTTTGAATATAAATGTCTAAATGGTCTTTTGTTAATATTTTTAGAATTTAAACTAAATTCAAAAAAAGGCAACTAAGTTTAGGTAATTTATATTCCTTAACCAATTAGAAAAGCAAATAAACTTAAATTTTTTTACCAATTTAGGAAATTTTTCACTTTACCTTCCATACAATATATATTTAAAATTCCTCCAATTTAAAGCATTACATAAAATCTTTATTTATATATTTTTTGTAAAACTTCTTAATATAGACATGTAAAACTCTTTTTCTAAAAGCAGATTATTTATTGCCTAAGAAAAGAAAGATTGAAAGAATGAGATAATAAAGAGTCTTTTATCAATGCTTTCAAGTTATTTTTCCCCAAAGACAAAAAAGAAAGGCTGAAAGGTGGAAATATCTTAAGCTTTTTGCAACTTTTAACTACAATAAAGTTGTCACTTCCATCACCCCCATAAATCCTCTAGAAATACATTTAATTTAAAGAAGTTTGTGATTATGGTATATTCTCTTATTCTTCTCTTTCACTTTCTTTGCATATTTTCATATAATCATATAAATATTGCTTATAACACTTCTTTCATATACACTTCAATGCAAACCATTTTCTTAAACTTCTTTATTTTCCTTACAGTTTCGGCTGTCCAGCAGTCTTCATCAGAGCTCTAATCTTAAAGAAGTTTAAGAAAATTGTTTGCATTGAAGTGTATATGAAAGAAGTATAAGCAATATATATATGATAGTATATTATTAGATGTGATAGTCCAACATATCACATCTAATTCTATAAGTTACATTTATGTATTTTAACAAAAATTATTAAATTACTTACAAAATTAGGTTCTATTTTTTTTGTATTAAATAAGTCCACATTAAATATTTCATAAAATGCAACTTTACTCTTTTTTTATTTATTATATATTCTATTGGATCAGAGTAAGTTTATTGTTAAATAATACTTTATTTTTTACTACAGGTGCTCTGTTTCTGTGTGATTCTAAGTGTAGTCAGATAGGAGAAATTTACATCCAGGATATTTAACGACTTGTCATTTGGTTCAATTTTCGTTTCATTTATCATTATATATATCTAGGGTAGATTTTTATTCATATTGTCTGTGATATGTATGTGTATGCTTAAATGCATATACATATATAGGCATAAAATACTAAGTAAAAGATTTATAAATATTAAAATTAGAAAAAGATTATTTTCTAAAAGTAATAAGTCTAATTAATGAGAGTAGAATATGTCATTAATGAAATAAAACAATTAAAGGAATTCGAGTTAGATTTCATTTGTAAGATAAATGACAAATTATAAAAGTAACTCATTAATTAAAATCAGAAAGATAATGATGCAAATTCTTGTATGGAGATTAAAATGAAGAATTACTTGAGAGGATGGACAAGAGAATGATCCAGCCAACTGCAGGGATTAAAATAATGAATGCTTCATTATTTGATGAACAAGACTACACTTCATTCTTGGATTTTCACCTGTGCATATGGACATACATATTGGAGCAGATCGTCTCCCATGGCACAGTAACTTCAAGTGCGGAGATCTGGCCTCCGAACATGGGATAGGACTCTTACAGGTCGTACTCATCTAAATTATTATTTATGTATGCCTTCGGGCCTTAATATGTTAAATTGTCATATCTATGTGCTACTAAGGATTGTTCATTAAATTATCTAAATATTCACGGTTTATTTAGTGATTTGTACTCATGGGAAGTGCACTCTTAGATTAGCTAGTCATAGCAGTTCTGTTTTTGGATCTGTATTGTCATGAAGGATTTATGAATATAAATAATTCACTAGTTTTTTCACATATCTGTACACATACGTATATATATAAAATTAGAAGTATAATCTCATATTTTATAATAAACTTATATTTTAATTAATAATTTAGTTTTTGTTTAAATTTATTGAATTATACTAATAATTTTTTTTTGTTGTTTTTAATTTTATTTTGTAGGTATTTTTGCTTATCTAAATTATCTTGTTCCCAAAACTCGGCTAGAAATTCTTGAAACTTTGATTCGAGGACTGCAGCGATTAGAATATAGAGGTTATGATTCTGCAGGTAATATTTACATTTGACCACTATGTATTAAATTGACCTCATATCGAATACCTTTTCATCATTGATGCAAAACTATTGGAAGCTATTAATATATAATGTTGCGTATGGATCTATATTCATTTAAATTAATAGGATAGGTTCTTAGTCAGACACTTACATAACCAAAAGTCATATATTAAAACATGCAATTCGTTAATATTTAAGGAAATTTTGTAACATTTTTATTAGTATCAATATGTATTTAGTTAATAAACACACTCACATCTCATCTGCTTCATGCATTTATTACAATATATCTGTCGATATGAAATTAAATCTTAGAGTTATAATTTTTATATGAATTTTAAAATATTTTTTATAAATAATAAAATTTAATGTGAAGTTCTAAATAGTAACATATTGATTTTAAATTTATTAAATTATAGAAAAACGTTTTTGTGAAATGGTAACAATTTGAGAGTTTTTTTGCTTTATTTTCTGATGGAAAAGTATATTCAATTTTGGGGTTAGCCTATTATTTTGCATTTGTTGTAAAAATCCTATGGATCGTCCACTGGATAGGATGATCCGCTTTTATGATAATTTCAGTTGTGTGTTTTTTTTTTAAAGTCTGCTGTAAAAATGTAAATGAGAGAAGTAACTAGTTAGCTAGTTAAAAAATAAAACCCACTAAACATCAGTGCTCTCAGATCCAAGGCTCCTCACTGATGAAAGCCACAAGCAAGAAACTAGTCTGTGGATACTGGACAAGTAGGCACTAGATAGGGATTTTATGCACAAGCCTTCTGGCATCCATTGATTACTCTGGCTTGCACTGAGTGGCACTACTGTATGGAGAGTTTTGTCTGTTTAAATAATAGTTAAAAAATAGTTGTGAAATAGAAAAAAATATTGCTATATTAGTTAATCAGAAGTTATACAAATGTAATAGATATGTTTACTATGAAAGTTAAACTTGTATTGAAAAGGCTTTCTATGATTGAAAAAAAATTATTGAAAAATTAAAACAATAAAAGTCCCAAAAATAGGCCTGGAATTATTATACGCAGAAGAGGGAATTTTGACTTAAAATTATATTAATAACTTTAAAATATTTATAATGAAAAGTATATAGCTATATTATTAAATTAATAATTCAAGTTTTTGAACATATAATATACTAATAAGGGACAGTATAGCAAATATAAGGAAAAAACATATGAATTTTTGGTTAGTTTAAATGCTGTTATTCTAAGTCGTACTAGAAAAGTGTATAATAATAAAATATTTGAAATATAAAATAAATGAAGAATATTTTAAGTAGTAATATTTTAATACAAATAAATGGTTCTTGTTTTGATATACTTCAATTAAGTAATGATAAATAAACTGACTTATTATATGATTAGTTGTAATGGAAATTCTCTCTTATGATATTGTGTCAATTTCAAATAATGAATTAAATAGGATGAAAAAATGTCTAAAGAAGAAATTTTACATATCTGGATAATACTGAGACATTCTAGAGATCTAACATAAGTAATATGATTTCTCTTAAATAAAATCTGCAATTAGATGGATTAATCTATTGAATGTCTTTTCAAAAAAACAAATGATTCTAAAATATACAGCCTGATATGAATAATGATTTTATAAGTAATTATTTACACAATTTTACATTATTGGGTTTATTATAAAAATGATGTTATTATCAGTATGGAAAATGAAATTGATTCAACTACAGTAGATAAGGTGGCAACTTACCTGTAACAATTTATGTGGTTTTGTCTTAGTATAAGAATTGGTACCTCATCTAAATAGTAAATTGTTGTGATTCTTTGGATAAGTTGTGTATATAAAAGGTGAATTAACTATTGTTCTGTGACTAAATAGATTTTATTGATAGATTTGTTGTGATTTGAAGTGGAAAATAAGGAAGAGAATTGTAATGATAGCTTTGGTAATGATGTTTAATTGGTAAGGCTGTTTGATTTCCTGAATTACTCCTTGGAAAACTCTGCCCAAGATGTTATGTAGTCAAAGTGGTCATCATCCATTATAATATTGTTTCCAGATTTGCATGTATTGATAAAAGAATAGAATATAAAAAAAAAAAAGACATTAAACTAGCTTTTGCTATAAATATGAATTTGGGATGCACAATACAGATATTTTTTGCCATTGGAAAAGAGTTCACAAGATATTTAAAGTATTTGTTATCTCATATACATTTCATGTTTAAGAAAACCATACAGTATGTAATCAATTCAGATGTTATAACATAATTAAGAATGGCTTCAAATTTCTTTATATTATGAACATACACTATGTAAACTAAAAAAATTTCTAAAGATTGTCAAGATATGGATCTGATATGAGCATACTTGACATAAACATGAATTTGAGATGTACAGGAGACATTAACCGCCTCAGAATAAAAGCTCATGAGTTATATACAATTTATTTGTTAATTATATGTTTATTTCGACTTTGCTTTTTTTAATAGTAAATCAATTCTTAAATCAGTAACTATTTTTATTATTTTTAAAAATATTTTTTTTTTATTAACAGTTTGTACTGTTAATAATTTGAATAATTATTTTATATAAATATTACTCATATGTTAATAAAGAAGTTTTTTTTTTTATCTAATATTTTTTTTAAACCTCATGTGATTGATTTTGTAAAAGACAAAATTTTATTTTTTTAAATAGTGCAACTACTGATGTTAACGTCATACAAATGTCAAAAGAAAATGTATGCTGCATTTTTTATGTGCAAATATGTTTGACATTTATGAATTTAATATTACTTAGGTATTATGACTTTTGCATTTCATCATTACCAATTTTCTTCATGAGAAGAATTAAAGAGTAGAATATTTTATGTGTGTATATATATAAACACATAATTGGCAATCCTCATTGTTTATAACTTACAAGCTTAAGAGATAGGGTCATGTGATATATGACTTATTTTGACTATTTATAGTCTCTGCCTTAAGTCTTATGCAATGTTATATTGCTAAGACTACTAATATATGATATGGCTGAAGATCTATCAGCCCCATATAGCTATTTGAGTTGGATAGCTGGGTTTGAAGACATGTAGATGTCTGAAAATTTCAGATTTTCCACTCAATAGATAACTTTTAGATAAGTGCTCAGCTTTGGGTTGGTATTTTTAGATCTAGTGTCTGAACTTACCCTGGCACCTCTCTGAGGAGTGCCAAAGCACGAAACCATAGTTAGGGGTTTGAGGAGGTTCCTGCCAGAGATATTTTAAGTGCTGACTCTGGCTAAGCATTTATCACAAAGCTTGTTGAGGAATTGGCAATCCTCATTGTTTATAACTTACAAGCTTAAGAGATAGGGTCATGTGATATATGACTCTTATTTTGACTACATAATTATATAGTGTTTATTTTTTTATTATTTTAATTTTAAGAAAAGTATCCATTATAAAATGCTATTTCAAACATAGGTAACCCTTTAGAATGAAACCTATTATTTTTATCTGATTTTATGCTACTTTAAATTATAGAGAATATTTAGAATCGTATGATTAATTTTTATTCCTCTATTTTGGCAGAGTACGTCTAATAATTCCACAAAAATGAAAAATTTTACATGAATTTAAGCATGTAAAAAGTAATTTAAAGTGATTGTTTAATATCTTCACGCTCTCATTTTCAAATACTTAAGATTTGCCCATACATAAGCGTTTGGGTTCGAAAAGATAGATAGATTCATTTTTATCTTTTCCAAAGACTTATTTTGTGTTTGAAGTGGGAGTATTCCTTTATTGTTAAAAATCTACAAAGCGCATGTGCAGTAGCTTAATGCTGATTATTAATATTAATTTATAATGTAAATTACAGTATTTTAATATTATATAATTCTAATGTTATTAAAACAGGCAAAACCATACAGTAGTGCCCCTCAGTGCAACCCAGAGTAATTAATGGATGCCAGAAGGCTTATGCATAAAATCCCCATTTAGTGCCTACTCATCCAATATCCTCAGACTAGCTTCTGGCTTGTGGCCTTCGTCAGTGAGGAGCCTGCACCTAGATCTTAGGATCTAATGCAACCCTCCAGTTAGCCACCTTTTATCTCTAGTTAACTACAAAACTATGAGAATAAAATTGAAAACACTTTAGTTTCAATCTAAGCTCATTAGCTTATATAGTCATATAGATCTGAGCTCAGTTCAGTACCCATACATTTTGATGTCTTTGGTCATTTAATAACCATAGCCACCACTATCCTATTAGTCAGGATTGGTATTAAACCACCAAACTGAGGGGCACTACTGTATGGAGATTTTGTCTGTTTTAATAAGTTGTGAGCAAGCACAGGAGATAGTGATCATGTGATACTTGGTAATTGTAATGTTATAAACATTGCGCAGTTTTGTTTTGTTTTTTTTTTCAGGATTACCACTGAAATACAAAAGAAAAGGCAAATAATAGATAAATAAATTTTGGCTTATTGATTATTTGAATTTAAGTATTTTATTCTTGCTTTACTAAATTAGTATGTATACTTTATTTTGCTTTTTGTAGGTGTTGCTGTAGATGGTAGTAATGATAAAAATAACAAACATGAAACTATTTTGCTCATAAGAAAAAGAGGGAAAGTCAAGGCATTAGATGACGAAGTTCATAGTAAGTGAATTTTTCAGCCATATGAGTATGTCTTCAATTTTTTGCAGATATAGCTTAAGTAATAAAAAGCACATTATTTTTGAATGATTTAAATATCTATATAAAGTTTTTGTTAATGTACAATTTGTTTATTTTTTTTTTTATATGTCAAAGCATTGACCTGGAAGCAAACCCAGGCCAGCTGCTTGGAAGGCAGCTATGCTAACCACTAGGCCACCAACGTTTGTCTAATTTTTTTTTTGTGTGTTTTATTTTAAGTAAACAAACAAACAAAAAAAGAAAATAATAAAGTGATTTTGAAATTAATCTGGTATTAAAAACTGTGGAAAAGTTTAATAAATTATTCAAAAATGATTTTAAAAAATAAATATTAAATAATTTTTATATTAAAAAACATTACCATAGGACAAATAGATTTACAGAATAATATTTCTGTAGTGTAACTTTCACTACACAACTTATTCATTATTGGATAATCTCTAGTCTAATAAATAACCAATAAAAAATTATTAAAATGAATTTACTATCTTAAACTTTAGCAACTAGTTTTCTATTGTCGTTATAAATTTATAAAATTACATTAGTGATGTGCCATTTTTTTTAACGATTAAACATTTTGTATGTAAAAAATTACAAATATATACAAGAGCACGTAGTTTTATTTGACACTCGTGACCAAATTTTTATAGACTATAAAATCTTTATAATTGAACTAACAGGAAACATACAAATTTATTATGTTATATAGACGTGCATAATGAGATATTTGTAAGAAACAATTTGGAGAAAGACTTCTCTAGATCACTGGTTGTTCAACCTTTTTATATTTGCAGCCCCCTTCCATAGATGAAAATTTGATGCGACCCATCATTGTTTTTATCATGGCTACATTATAAGTACAAGTATGTAAGGATATTCATAAGTAAACAGTAGTAGTTTTAATTAATATATAAATTTATATTTCCTAATATTTTACTATTGAGCACATATAATTTGAAATGAAATTTTTGAGTAAATTGTACACTTACAAAAAAATTATGATATATATATACAAAATAAAATTATTTTAATTTCTTTCAGAAAAACTTACCATTATCCAAAACTTCTTAAAAATTTTCCAACCCTCCACAATTATTAAACACCCCCCCCCCCCCCCGAGAGGTTGCAACTCATGGTTTGCACACTACCGCTCTAGATTTATTTTGAAAATTTTTAAATTATTTTTCTTTCGTTGACTATTAATATAATTTAATAGATATTAATATTAGGTAGAAACTTAGAATAATCATATTTTATAATTAATAACTATAGTTTTAATTAATAAATTTTTTTAAACAATATTTTTTTCTTTATAGGGTTATGTCTGTTTATGTATATATATAATTATTCAGAACAAATCATTGATTTTTATGTCTACAATACATATATTTATTTTTTGATCAGATCTGAATGATTTGGACTTCAATATGATATATGATATACATGTTGGAATTGCTCATACTCGTTGGGCTACACATGGAACGCCCAATGATATAAATAGCCACCCTCAACGATCAGATAAAAATAATGGTAATTTTTTTCCCCCATTTTTGTCAATATATATATAATTATTATTTTTATTTCTTTGTACATGTGTGTGTGTTTTCGTGTTAAGTTTTCGGCTTGAAAACAGGTAGACTAATTAGAAAATGGAATATTACATCTACACGCTAATACTCGATCATCAATTAATATTAGGTAACTGTTGCCTGTCTCTTTTTCAGTACAGTTATTTTAACATATCCATTTTAGAATGAGCTTTTAAATAAACACTCTGCCTGATAAATATATAGTTAAATCCAATCTTTTTTTAACAGGCCTTAAACAGAAATCTATAATGTTTTTTACTGCCCGCTTATCGTTAAAGTAGAAATTTGTAAAATTTACCACAATAAATTTTTTGACAAAAACAAGGACTAGATTAGGTGTTAAACCAAACATAGGAAATAGTATTAATAATAATATTTTTATCTAACGATTACATGAAAATATCACTATGAAAATTTGGGCAGTATTTTAAAGAATCAACGAAATTAATTATTTCAAAAGAAAATGTAACATTTATGAAAAAAAAAAGAAATTTTATCATTGTTTGCCATAGATGTACGAAATAGAACTATTTTAGGAATAACAAATTCATATAATGATAATTTTTTTCTGGGCATTTCTTGAACATACTATAGTCAAAATCTTACGAAAAAATACTTTCATAACCAGTAATAAATGAATCACTATGAGCATTGTGTAAAAAAAGTAATATTTTATAAAGTTAAATCTTTTTACTATAGCAGTATCTAGAAAAATATTGACTTTATAAATTTATAAAAGTATATAAAATAATTCAGAGTTTACCTGATTAAAAGATTACACATAATGTGTTATTAATTAATAATATGCTAATGTGTTGAAGGTGAAACTATTCCACATAACAATTTATTTAGGCTGAGTCTTTTCAGAGTTTTGTTACTCCATAATCATAGCCTTGTAGATTGTCAACGTATTATTAATCTGCTATTAAATAAAGAATTGTGAAATCCCAAATAATATTCAGAAAGCCGGCCCAGTAATGTTACATTTTATGTGATTTTTCAAATAAACAACGCCATCAAGCAGCATGCATGGCTAAAGGATTAATACCGAATGTTTCCTTGTATTTATGTGACATGGCAACAAATAATAATGCAATAGAGAAATAACATGATTTTAAATGTGAATTTAAAATACACATTATGAACTATTTCCCAATGTTAGATACAATGTAAGTACAAAATAGAGTGAATGAATATCATATATTAAATATTGAAAGGACAAAACTCTCCATACAGTAGTGCCACTCAGTACTAACCAGAGTAATCAATGGATGCCAGAAGGCGTGTGCATAAAATCCCCATCTAGTGCCTACTCATCCAATATCCCCAGACTATGACTTCGTCAGTGAGGAGCCTTGGATCTGAGATCACTGCATCTAGATCTTAGGATCTAATTCAACCCTCTAGCAGCCACCTTTTATCTCTACTTAAGGTACAAAACTATGAGATCTAGGTGCAGTGCTCTCAGATCCAAGGCTCCTCACTGACGAAGGCCACAAGCCAGAAACTCGTCTGGGGATATTGGATGAGTAGGCACTAGATGGGGATTTTATGCACAAGCCTTCTGGCATCCATTGATTACTCTGACTGGCACTACTGTATGGAGAGTTTTGCATGTGTTAATAACAGTTATGTGCAAGCATAAGAAATGGTGATCATGTGATTAAAAGAAAAAAATGTTAGTTTATTGTTATTTGTTATCTTGCTTGTTATTGAGTACTTATTTTATTTACATTATAATTTCTATTTATGATATAAAAATAATTGAATCTTTAAGTTAGTCTTTGTGGTATATATAATAATTGAATGTAAAAATGTAATTTATTTCCAAAACTATAAATCTCACTAAAAAACCATTCTTAATATTATTTGTTAATTTTTGTTAGTAAATATTGTGTATTAAAATCAGAATTAATTAGTTAATTTGACATGCTTAGGAATTCAATTCGATGACAATTCCATGATCTTGCATCATCTGATTACATTATATTTTCAATTGTAACAACATAGTTAAATCCTTCATTAACTTTATTTTTTTTTAACTATTTTTTTTCCAGTTGAACCATCTAAACTTCTAACTGCCCATTTAGAAATCACATTTATATTCTTGATTTTAAAATGCTATTTTCTAGTTCAGCTTTGTTGACTTCATTAGTATCTATTTTTGTTCCTTCTTTTAGTATTATATCTTGTTAATATTTCTCTATCTTATGTCAGTCTTTCTTCTACAACACCATATTAAATATATAAGGTATATGAGCACAGACTTTCACACGACCCACCACTCTCTACTCTATCTCATAACACTGATACATTTGAACACATATATATTGAAAAGATAAGTAATCACCAATATGCGTATTTCGTGTTAAACCAGCAATCATCAGTTAGTCCGGATTATCATCTCTACACAAATATGCAATAAGTGCTCAGATAAACTGATGATGGACCAACAGATGATTGCTGGTTTAGCATGAAATACGTATATTGGTGATTATTAATCTTTTCGACATTTATTTGTTCAAGTGTATCAGTATTATGAGATAGAATGGAGAGTAGTGGGTAGTGTGAAAGTCTGTGCTCATATACCTTATATATTGCATATGTTGATGCAGGTAAATAAGCCTGTATTTCAGTTATTATATATTAAATATAGAATTATTTCTAGATTTATTTTTCTTACTTACCATATTTAATGTATATATATATGTGTGTGTGTGTGTAGGTTTAAAACTGTATTGTGTATTAATTTATTTACCATATTCTAAATTTATATCAAAATTTTATGTTTCATTAGGTTTTTTTCCCATCAATTTTGGCCCATTCGTTTTTTTATGTAAATTACATTTGATTGAATAGAAGTATAATTATATTTTTTTTTCTTAAATGCATAGTTTATTGGATTTTACTTTTCATTATGTCCATTACTATTATCGTTTTTTGTTTTGGTTTTTATATATATTTTTATCTCATATTGGAATGAATATTGAGACCTATTTTGCATTAATAGATTTCTGCTTAACAGTTCTTAGTTATTTTCTTCAACTCGTATCTAAAAAAAAAAAAAGTTAATATGCATTTTGTAAAGTTAGATCAGGAGTTAATTAGCGATTACCATGAAAAGAAATAAAGATTTATAATGTTAGTAAATGATCAATTAATAGGATGCAAGATTATTTTCCAAATAATTATGAGTTTACCAATGTTATTAAATAATGTTGATGATTATTTGGATTATATTTGGAAGAAGTTATCAGTATATTTGTCTTAAAAATAAGTGCATTGGTTGAAGATATAATAAAATTTAAATGAAAACATTACTGATTATTTATTATATATAAAGAATAACTACAAATGAAGGGGGGAGGGGGAGTCAAAACATTGGAAATTGTCATAAGCAGCTTCAAAAAATATTAGGAATAAAGAAATGGATCTGATTGATAGTTTTTATGATATTAAATATTTAGGAAGTTGGAGATGGATACTTGATTGAACAAGGACAAAAAAAAAAAGTTTATATAGATCATAAGAAAAATGGTGAGGGTAGGGGGAGAAAAAAGTTACTAATTTCAAGAGCTTAAAAGCAGAAATGTTTTTTAAAACAGTTAGATTTGATATTTAATTTATGATATTTTGATAATATTCTCATGATAATATTATTTTCCCTAGTTCTCTGCAATTGTCTTAGTATAAAAATGTTCTTTCATTAGCAAAAGATTTCCAGACTAATTCTTTTTTTTTTTACCATATGTCATAGCCTCGGCCGGGAGGCGAACCTGCAACAACTGTCTGCAACCAACTGTTTGCTTGCTAGGCAGCTGTGCTGACTTCTCGGCTAGCAACGCTTGACTAATTCTTGATTGAGAAATATGGTTTAAAAAAGAATGGATAGTTTAAAAAAAATTTATTTCCTTACAGTTGATTTGAACTATTATTCCTTACCCATTGGTTTTGTCACACTGGTAAATGATGTTATTGGGTCTGGAAAATTGATTGAAATTGTCATGCTTTATCTCTTTGATCATCACACTTAACAAATAATTAACCACTTCATAAATAAAGAAATAAATGCTATGTTAACTACATACACTAATAGTAATTATGTTAGGTTCATTCTGTGAATTTGCATTTAACTGTTTAAAATTTAAAAATGTTAACTGATTGTTATTTTATGAATAGACAAAGCGAAAGGGAACCTATTTGTTAAAGTGAAAAAGAGACTTATTAGAGTGATGTTAATTGGAAAAATTGAGAAATTAAATACAGAAATTATTTTTAATTTAGATGTCTTTATTAGGTTGATGACAACTAATAAATAATGCATTAGAATTTATGTCTAAGAATTATATTTTAAGCTTTGAAAATCAACTTTATTCTTTTATTGAATTTTCATCTAGTTATATATTTAAGAATACATAAATATGATGGTATTTAAAATTTATCAAACAAGTTTTGATACGCCATTAAATATTTTAAATTTTTTTCTAATTTACTTGACAAGTTATATATGCATATTTATGTTATAAATTTCCTTTTCTTTTTTTTTTTTGGGGGGGGGGGATATCAGTATATTAATAAGATTTTTTCCTAATCTAAGTATTTAATACTTAGATTATAGCGAAACTTATTTGAAATATATAAAAATTGTTTTTATTTTACAATTCATGTTTTTTTAAAAAAAAATTCTTTAAAGATAGTATTTTATTTTTTATAAAATCTAGATATAATAATAAATTTTAGAAATTAATTGATTGTTTGATTACTTTCTATAATTAAAATCAGGTATTTTTTTCTATATTTAGTGGGCTAATGAATTATGGATGATAATAAAGTTTATTTTTAAACAAGTTTTGCTTGAAAACATCCTAACCTACTTGGCATAAACTGTTAATAAAAGAAAGAAATAGAATAAATTAAAAAACAAAAGATCTATTTATTATTATTCTGATTCATGAAGCAAGGAAAAAATTGTTGAAACCTCATATAGATTATCTTTTTTATCATCTCTACTAAAGGGGCAACAGTAGATAGAAATGAAATGTATTGTTATTGTGAATCAAACATTGAAGTAATCAGTGTAATGAGCTATTTTAATTTTCCATAATTAACCATTTTGTAAGTACTCTTTATATTTAAGAAAATATTTTTTCATTATTATTTAGAATACTTGTTTGGTAGCCAGGCATGGCCGCTTGATGGCGTTGTGCCCAGCTACCAGGCAAGTATCCATTTAGCTATTAATTTTGTTACAGCTTAACTATTAGCAAAATATCATAAAGAAACATATAAAGATTCCAACCAGGATATAGAATCACCAGTGGCTTTATTAAGTTGTTCAATTCTTCAATTGTAACCATAAAATTGTCAGTCTTTAACTATACGGTTCATAGTTTGTGTATGAACATATTTATATAGATTAGTAACTGATAGATTCCATTTATGAAGAGATGAGTGCAACATCCATGAGTTGTCTTCGATCTGGAAAAAGAAATTTGTTTGAAATATCATAAGAATTTCATTTTTTATACATAATTCTTCGATTATAAATTCTTGGTTTAACATCCAAAAGAGAGATCTTGGTTTGAGATAGGTTTTAAATGGTGAAACTATATCTTAAGTTACTGGCAAGTCTGATTTGCTGAACAGCTAAACCCAGTATAAGCATTATAACAGAAAATCAACATTTAGAATATATAATAGCAATTTCTTTTATTATGAAATTATATATTGATGGAGAGTGAGTGTTAATTAAGAGTTGAATGAATTCATAATAATTATGAAAAGTGGATTATTTGTGCACCTTTTGAATGTTTTTAACTTTTATTATTTATTTGGAAATTTGAGGATTTCTAATCATATTTTATATGTTATGCTAAAAAAAAACAGCATTTTTCAATGCTTTAAATAATTAATAGATGTATTATTTATATATTATTTTATTAGGCATTGTGAACATAGTTCTTTTTTTAAATTTAATTTTAATAATTGAAAACTGACAGTTATTACTTAGTAAATTTTGTATATTTGAAGTTAGAGTGTATTCTATTGTTGATAATCAGACCAAAGTTTTCTAATTCAGGAATGCTCTTATGGAAATATAATGAAACTGGATTATTTTTGAAAGTGTATACTATATTAAAGAGTTTCTTATCGAAGAATTTGTCTATAAATATTGTATGAAATAGGATTTTTTTGTTCAAATTTAGTGGTTTAATGAGAGCATTTTTATTTTGCTTATAGATGATACGACTTGAGTGACAGCTTGTTTAATATTAATTGTATGGAACTTATTTTTGTCGCTGTAATCTTTAGAATAATATTAGTAAACTACTAGAGTTTTATTGGTTCTCTCGTATTTGATAGGTCACATAAAAGGGTACAATGGTCTCTCAGTATCGTGATTTTCAATTACTCTTTGCTTTTTATTCTAACTATGGGGTTTGCTTGCATTTTGGGTGCACATGCATACAAGATATGTTATTTACAGTTATGTGAGCAGAGATTAACTGTCATAGAATAAAGATCTTGTGATAATCTGATAATGTTGCTGTGACATGACAGCTGTGCGGGCAGCAGTTGATTCTATTAGACTTAAATCTTGAGATAATCTGGTAATGGTTACATGATGAAAATGAACTGATTGAATTAAGTAGAAAAATATGAATATTTAATTAAATGTGAGTGAACAATACTGTCAAGATATTCTCAGTTATTTGTGTGATTATAATTTAAGCCAGTTATGAATTCTGTCTAAAAACATTTGTGAAATAACTTCTTGACTGAATATAAAATTGTTTTTAAAAAGAAATAACGGATATGCAATATGTGATTAACTTATTTTATCAAAAAAATGTATTCGAATATTAAATAATATGTTTAAAGTGTACTTTTGAGAACTTTCACAAATCAAACTTAAATTAATATCCTTCATATCAGAATTTGGTAATTGGAAAAAATTTTGTATATTGTACATGTGGGTATCAATAAACTTTGATTATTTTTTATTTGTTATTATAAATCTTTTGCTTGCGTTCTGATAGTTATTTTTTTTTTAATAAAATATCTATTTTTATACAACTATTGGAAATAAATGTTTTATGTAAAAAATATTTAAATGATCTTTGTACTTTTTTAATATTTAATTATTGGACCTGCTGTGCAAACAACTTATCTCTTTTTTTAAAGTTTTTAATAGTAATGTTTATTTTTGGTTAATAAGCCAAGTAATAATTTATATCTGATAATTGCTACTTATGACTTAGGTAATAGGATTTTATTTCTTTTTTCTTTTCTTTTTTTACTATCAACTGCTTTAAGGTTTGAGATGATAATCTATTATGTATTTTTCTAGTCGTCATTAATTGATTGCAATCTTTGTATTGTGACTAGCTATATCAAATGGTTTCCATGCCAGATAAGACGCACACATATATATCAATTGTAAGCCATTACAATTGATTAAACTGCAAATTTGGTTATAATTGCACATTGTAATATATATTTACAATAACTTTTATAATGTAATGATATTTACTAAGGCTGTAACCTCGAGTATGTGCGCGTAAAAATGCGATAGTAGGGACCTCTACAGGTCTTAACCACAAGCTTACGTTTTGGATAAACGTAAGCTTGTGGTTAAGACCTGTAGAGATACCTACTATCGCATTTTTACGTAAGCTTGTGGTTAAGACCTGTAGAGGTCCCTACTATCGCATTTTTACGCGTACATTCTTGAGGTTGCAGCCTTAGTAAATATTACTTATGTAATCAAAGTGCGTTTAAATAAATTTATAATGTAATGATTAATACATTAACCTGCTATGCCTTTAATGTGGCATTCTACTTATCTGAGAAAGTTAGTTTAGGATTGTTTTTTCAAATAGCCAATCCTTAACTAATGAAGTTAATAATGAAATATCGTTTAATAAATAAATATCAAACTGTATTTAATGTTTCACCCTAATCCGGATTAGTAAGAGTTTTTTGCTCATGAAATTATGATTTTAAAGTAATGTAGTATGTTGAAGAGTTGTTATGCATCTATGGTCCTGAACTCATGGTTTATCTTTACTGTGAAATACATAATAATTGCATTATTTCCAAAACATCAAATAGCTTTCTTTTTCGTTGTTTGTAATTCACTTTATTTACTCAACTTGAGAGCTATCTATTGATAACATGAATAATCAGTAGATACTATAGTGCTACAACCAAATCTCCTAACTAGTTTGATTCTTAGCCTTTATCATTGAAGTTGCACCCATGCATCAATCAACCTGCCATTACTTTTTATACTATCCAAACTAATAGCTTAAGGTTCAAACCTAAAGTTTTGAATTTAAGTTATCTTACTTGATTTTATTTTGATTAATTGAGAATATTTAGATGTTCTCTATAATAAAGAGTGAATGATTACTTTCTGATGTAAATGTTGAATTCAAAAGTCATGTGATACTTTATTTGATCTGCAACCATCTTTTCTGAAATGTCTAGGAGATTTATACATTAACATAACTGAAGTCACTGAAATAAAGCTTTGTTATCCTAGCATCACATCTATATAACTTTATGAGGAAGTTAGTTTGGATTTTAAATCTAGAGTATCTGAGTATTAGCCTCATTAGTCATAAAACAAGAAAAGGTTTTTGCAAAACCAATGCTTGTCACCGAAAAAGACCAATGGATAGAAGCAAGTCATGGATGCTTTTGTATCTACTGTTTACTGTAGGTGACTCTGGCACAGAGTGAAATGCTGATTTTAAATAGGTGATACTTTTTATCCATATTTGTAATCTTTGCTGTAAACTATACGACTAAGTAAATTATTTGTTGATTCATTTGCAATGTAAACTAATTTTAAACCACTAAACATCACATGATCATCATCTTTTATACTCACACATAATTGTTATTAAACAGGCAAAACTCTCCATACAGTAGTGCCAACTAGAGTAATCAATGGATGCTAGAAGGCTTGTGCATAAAATCCCTATCTAGTATCTACTCATCCAATATCCCCGGACTAGTTTCTGGCTTGTGGCCTTTGTCAATGAGAAGCCTTGGATCTAATAGGATAGTGGTGGCTATGGTTGTTAAAAAGCCAAAGACTCCAAAATGTATGGATTTGAACTGAGTTCAGATCCATATGTCTATATAAGCTATTGAGCTTAGATTGAAAATATTATTGAGTTTTCAATTTCATTCTCATGGTTTTGTTCTTAAGTAGAGATAAAAGGTGGCTGGCTACTGGAGGGTTGTATTAGATCCTAAGATCTAGGTACAGAGCTCTCAGATCCAAGGCTCCTCACTGACGAAGGTCACAAGCCAGAAACTAGTCTGGAGATATTGGATGAGTAGGCACTAGATAAGGATTTTATGCACAAGCCTTCTGGCATCAATTGATTATTCTGTTTGGCACAGGGTGGCACTACTGTATGGAGAGTTTTGCCTGTTTGTAAACTAATTTTACTTAAGCTTTTTAAAAACATTAGTATTCATTTATTTATTTATTTTTCTGTGATTGTTTTGTAGAATTTCTAGTTGTACATAATGGAATTTTAACAAATTACAAGGATGTGAAGCAGTTTTTGGTAAGTACATTGTATAGTTATTAAAAGTTAATTGTTTTATATAATAAAAATGCATGCAGTTATTTTTTTGAAAACTTATTAATATTTTGAATTGTTTTCAGCATACAATGACAAATTAAAATAAAAATTAATTTGCCCACTTATATTATTACTTATAAGTTTTTGTTATTTACAAATATTTTAATGAAAATTTTTTGAATAATATACAAATTACACACATTAATATATATATATGATTAAAAAATGTAGATTCAAAATCTTTTTCCACAATTCTAATTATATACAAGATCTACAATGAATGTTTATTGATAAGAAAATTGGAATTATATACAGAATGGAGTAAACTTTCTATGGAACTTGTTCTGATGATAGCAGATTTTACATTGTCCTGAAAATAAGATGGCTCATACGATGTGTTCCAATGAACATGTGACTGGTGATTGTTTTTTCCTCGGAGTTGCTTGTAGTGGTATTAATGAACACATGTGTTAAGTAACAACACATTTTAGGCAGTTACCATAAAAATTTCAATGTACTAGCATGTCTTGTTCATAAGTTTCAACGTGAAATGTGACAATATGTTTCATACCACTCACAATGGAACAATGTACTAACATTCAATTTTGTTTTAATTTGGGGAAAAACTGCTACTCGAACATTTCATATGCTTCATAGTGTATGCGGCAGTGAAGCCTGAGTTATAAGAATGTTTTCAAGTGCTTTTCTAGATTACTTGATGGTAAGGAAACAGTCCACAAAGATACAACATGCTATCACATTTTATGTCATAACTCGTAATCCAGATCTACTAACACTATAAATTTTTTTTGATGATTAGTTATAGATAATCATGTAATGGGTGTGTTGATTCAGAGATGGCGTTATAGACGTCTTGGAAAGAAAACAATTATCTTTTCACTGGGATCCACAATGTATATATATATTGCATGACTAAAAAATAGGGATGCAAAATTTTTTTCATAGTTTTAATTATATACAACTTTTAAGATGAATGTTTACCAGTAAAAAAAATTGAAAGTATATATAAAATTGAATAAACTTCCTATGGCTCTTACTGCAGTCATATCAAACTTTACATTGTCCTGAAATAAGAAAATAGCTGACGATTATTCAAGATATTTTTAGAGCAGTGCATCGTCTTGATGGATGATAGTTTTTTAAATTTGCTGTTTCCATTAGAAACCAAGTTGAATTTTTAAAACTCACAGCAATAACTCTACGGTTATTTCTAATTTATGTAATGAATTATTTCTATTCAAACACATACAAATATCTATTCCTTTCTCTTCTCTTTATTTGTAACAGAATAAAATTTGTGTTATGCTCTTACTTAATAGTCCCACAGATTTAGGTGATATTTGTAACAGAATAAAAATATGATGAGAATAGGAAAGAAAACTTTAATATAGCCTGCAAACTTAAGACAACAATTGTAACAGAATAAAAGATAAAAGTATATCTTGGTCATTGATTGCCAATTGTAATAGAATAAAAATACTGGAAGTTAATATTTCAGATCACCTCACAAATTTTGGAGTCAATTGTAACAATAAAATGAAAATAATGTTAATAGTGCAATACTATCTCTTAAATACTAATATATGCTTGTTGGATAAACCAATTGTAACAGAATAGAAATACTTAATAATGGTAAGAGGCTGCATTATCCTACAATCTAACCTATCGTTAATAAAATATATAAAATTTTCTCTTAACAAACGTCAGCAGTACTACAATGTTTCTAATTCTTCGGCTATGAATATGAGGTTAAAAGACCTTGAAAGCGCTAAGCCTAATATTTATGTTTTTTCTAACATCACCAACGAGCATTTGAAGCGCAGTATAATTGCTTTTAAAACCTCATAAATTTACATCAGATTGTAATGGAACAAAATCTTTACAATACTAAAACTATAATAAAACACAATATGCTTAGTTTCTTAAGCAAATGTGGAATTTGTAATTATTAATGAATACAATACTTCCAAATATATGTAAACACCGAAATGATCATTTTTCCAAGCAGTGATAAATTTACATCATAGTGTGCCAACGTTTTTGATAGAAAATGTAGCAAATGTAAAATATTCATTTACATCATCAATCTCAGTTCTTGTAGAGTTGGTAAATCTGACAAATTGTATTAATAAGGGAAAATTTTAAGTTAACACCAGATGATCATTTTAAATTTTGTAGGCTTTTTTGATTTCTATACTAGTACTGACACTCGACAGCAACACCTGTAGAAGAGAGGAGAATAATACAACTCATAATGTTGTGTTATATGTTATTACTATTACTGAAAGTTGAATATATTTGAAAATTTTTAAATAAAGTTTGAATTCTTCTGAATACATTTAGTGATTATTTCTAGATGATAGAAATAGTCCAACATAAAATTACAAGTAACATTAATATCTGTGCAATGTGTCCAGATCAGTTAAAGTAACAATTAGTAATATAAATCAAGGATTAAATCTGTGAAATATTCTGAATAATGAATGATGTCACTATTTTAGATATTTAATAATTTTATGAAAATCATGGCAAAGTCAAGGAGCTCTACAGTTTTTATATTTATATAAAGTGAATAAATATTGAAATCTATTAATAAACGACAAATTATTACTAAGATACAAATGTTGGTAATTAGTTTAATAGGATATGATGATTAAGAATATGATAACAATGTTAAAAGTATTTAAAGACATATATATATAGCAATATTTTTAAATAAATATAATTATTAATATAAGATTTTATATAGTTTGTAAATTTTTAGATCAATAAACATCACATTATCACAAGGCAATACTTATAGATAGTTTTGCCTGTTTTAAATTTTTAGATTTCGGTAATAATTTAAGAAGCAATTTAAATAACTTATTAACTTCTTGTGTCCAAATGAAAAAGTAACTGGTTCTTTCTTCAAGCTATCTGCAGTTTCTTTCTTAATCAACATGTGTTACATAGCAACATAATTTAGCTATTCACTGCAAAAATTTTAAGATCTTGCTCATGAGTTATGACATGAAATGTGTGTGTGTTTTGTATCTTAGCTTACAATGGAACAATTTGATACTGAAGTATTTGAAATATTTCAAACTGCATGTTACAGTGAAGCTATGAATTGCAAAAATGTTTTCAAATGTTTTTAAGATTTTGTGACGGCAAGGAGAGAATTGAAGACAATCTACAAGGGTGTAAAACATTATCATATTTCATGTCTTAGTTTATGATTCAGACATGTTAATGCCTTAAAATGTGTGGTGAAATAGCATATGCAATAATTTAGAGATAGCACTATGGGTAACTTGGAGACAGACACTATGAATTTTTTGAGTATTATAACTTTGGAAATAAATATGTTATGTTTTAAAAATTTGTTATTTCACAAACTAGATGATTAATGTGTTAGAGTTCATTGTATTTTTAAAGTATTAAATTTTAATGTAGATTAACTTTATACTATGCCAACATATCATATAATGATGTAATACCAACAATATAAATATTTTATTCAGTTTTTAATTGAATTCCGCTTTATATAACCTATTTTTGTTTTTTATTCACTTGTTACTTGTTAAAGTAATTGTTGAGATAATTATTTTTCGGGTTCATTTGGTTTAACTCATTTATTAATATATCTTTAATAAGGTTAAAAACTAAAATTTGATAAAAAATGGAAAACTAGTGTTGAAAAAAAAAAAATTACAAAAAAAAAAAAGAAATAAAACAACTAAGCTTTTGTAAAAGTTTATAAATTTTAATAGTTCGTCACAAAGATAATTGCTACAAAATGAAAAAAAAATCTTATGAAAGAGTAATTTTGTTTTAAAAGCATTACTTTTTAAGTTCTTTTTTGAACTTAATATTCTTCTATCATTGTTCATAACTTTCATCAGAATGCTATAAGTATAGAAGTCAAAAGGTAAACATCTTGTTTTTAGTCAGTTCAGATTCAAAACTTGACGAGTATCTCATCGTGAACCTGCTCTATGAAGTCATCTATTAATTGTTCCAAACACCACTAACATAGAAAGTAAAAATGTTGTTAAACAAAAGTATATAATAGCTCCATATTCGTTTTCAATTTTTATGACAGCATTTTTTGGAACAATTTGTACCTGACGTCATGAAGCAGGTGTCAGAGTAAGTGTATAGATTTGGTGATGGAGTTGTTACTTTTAACTGATTAAAAACAAAAATTTCATCTCTCATTGACTTCTGATGTTTGCTCTAGTCTTGTTACTTCCCAAGATTATCTGCGAAATGTTTTTAATACTTAAATGCTAATAATTAAAGACATTGATTTAGTAATTAATTAAGCCAGTTGTAGAAGAAAAATCTTCAATTTATAGTTTACATGTTATCACCACAAGAATTACATTGTATTTAGAACTTATTTTGATCAATTTATAACATTGGTGTGAAACCAGACTTCTTATAAATATACTTAAAGACATTAGGAGAATTTTAATTAAGGATACAACAGAATCTAAAAATGTGGTGGTAAGATTATAAAATTAGTTGATTAATTCTTCATTTTTTTTTATTGTGATGCTATGTAAAGTCAATTGTTTTAAAGTCGGCATCTTCATTGGATAGGACATGTGAAGTGAATGAATGGTAACAGCTTCCCTAATAAAAGAATTCCCTACTTAAACTTGAATAGAGAGGCAGCATCTTATCTCAAATATATAAAGAAGTTCAATGTTAATTGCTTGTATTGGAAAAATATAAATGTAGAGTAACAGTGTAATAATACAATTAGAGAAGGTGTTGAAGTATTTAAAAAATAATGCTTGCTGCAGAAAAAGTTAAAAGACACCATTTTGTGATGTCAAATAAACAGACCAAAGAAACAGCAAATAATGTACATGATATATTCATGGATTGGTTTGTTTGGTCATCACAAAATATATATCTTTTTCTTTCCTCTGGAATTACTATCATTCTTATTTGTGAATGGCTGCTGATTATGATGAAATGATAAATGAGCTACAGAAGTTTTTGATTAATATCAAGAAATAAAAAAGGTTGAGATTTAAAATATATATGTGTAAATATGAAATAACATTGGTTTGTAAATATATATGTAATTAAACAGGAACAACTCTCCATATAGTAGTGCCAACCAGAGTAATCAATGGATGCCAGAAGCTTGTGCATAAAATCTCCATCTAGTGCCTACTCATCCAGTATCCCCAGACTAGTTTCTGGCTTGTGGCCTTCATCAGTGAGGAGCCTTAGATCTGAGAGCCCTGTACCTATATCTTAGGATCTAATGCAACCCTCCAGCAGCCACCTTTTATCTCAACTACAAAACTATGAGAATGAAATTGAAATCACAATAATATTTTCAACCTAAGCTCAATAGCTTATATAGTCATATGGGTCTAAACCCAGTTCAGCACCCATACATTTTGATGTCTTTGGCTCTTTAACAACCATAGCCACCACTATCCTATTAGGCAGGATTGGTGTTAAACCACTAAGCATCATATGATCACCATCTCTTATGCAGGCACATAACTGTTATTAAACAGGCAAAACTCTCCATACAGTAGTGCCACCCTGTGTCAACCAGAGTAATCAATGGATGCCAGGCTTGTGCATAAAATTCCATCTAGTGCCTACTCATCCAATATCCCCAGACTAGTTTCTGGCTTGTGGCCTTCATCAGTGAGGAGCCTTGGATCTGAGAGCACTGCACCTAGATCTTAGGATCTAATGCAACCCTCCAGCAGCCACCTTTTATCTCTACTTAACTACAAAACTATGAGAATGAATTTGAAAACGCAATATATTTAATCTAAGCTCAACTGCTTATATGGTCATATGGGTCTGAACTCAGTTCAGAACCCTTATGTTCAATCTAAGCTCAATAGCTTATATAGTCATATGGATCTGAACTCAGTTCTGAACCCATACATTTTGGTGTCTTTGGCTCTTTAGCAACCATAGCCCCACTATCCTATTAGGCAGGATTGTTATTAAACCACTAAACATCACATGATCATCATGTCTTATGCTAGCACATAACTGTTATTAAACAGGCAAAACTCTCCATACTGTAGTGCCACCCTGTGCCAACTAGAGTAATCAATGGATGCCAGGAGGCTTGTGCATAAAATCCCTATCTAGTGCCTACTCATCCAATATGCCCAGATTAGTTTTCTGGCATCCAATGATTACTCTGGTTGGCACAGGGTTGCATTACTGTATGGAGAGTTTTGCCTGTTTAATAACCGTTATGTGCTAGCATAAGAGATGGTAATCATGTGCTATATATGTAATTTAGATAGAAGCAAAATACCTTTCTCACATGTGCTATGAGTAGTCAACACTGTCCATCAATATGGGTGACCACCCGTATTGTTAGAATATTTTGTGATGGCAAGTTCTGACTATTCATAATGTATGTGTGAAAGATAGTTTGTTTCCATATAGGATTACATATATATAGTATATATATAATAAGTCTATAAGAATGATTATGTTAACTTTAAGAAATATTGGAGAGATATTTGTTCTGTTTTAAATTGATCATGCTTATTTATAATTAATAGATATGAATATAAATTTATTATTTAGTAATTAACTTTTTTATATTTGTATGGACTTTTGTGTTTGTGTATATATATTTGCTTGATTAAATATTTATTCATGTATTTTCTTTTCACAGTGTAATAAAGGCTTTGAATTTGAATCAGAAACTGATACAGAAGTCATAGCTAAGCTTATTAAGCATTTGTATGACATGCACCCTCATCTCAAGTTCAGAGAACTTGTAGAGCAAGCGATTCAACAATTGGTAATTTTTTTTTTATGCCATGTTTATATTCTATATATATACATTACTAGTGTTTAACCTTTCATATTGCTATTAATGTTAATTTGATTTTTAAAATAATTCTATGTTTTTATGCATATTTAATGAAAATATACTGCTTTCTTTGCTTTTAAACTTGCATAAACATAAAAACAACAAAAGTTATCAAGTGATGCTGCAACTTTATTCTGTGTGTGTGTGTGTGTGTAATGTCTATTTGTATATATCATCATCATTTTTAACCGTTATTGATCTACCGCAGAATGAAAGTCTCTCCAAGTTCAATCCCCCTTTTCCGATATCTCTAGCCTCTCTTCTCCACATCACCCGTGTACATTTATTTATTTCATCTCTTTTACAATCTCTTGGAATCCAGTTTAAGATTTCAACTGTGTATCTATTGTCATCTAGCAGCATGTCAAACCCACCTCAACTTAAGTCTTTACAATGTCAGTAACATCTGTTTGTTCTCTCGCCCATGTATTTCATTTTTGATTTTTCTTCTTGTCCCTTCAAGCATGCATTCCTCCATGTGTCATTGAATGGTCTGAAGTCTCTGTATTGCTCTTCTGTTAAGTTTCCAAGTTTCATATTTATAAGTAAGAACTGATAAAAACACATTTATTAAAAACCTTTCTTTTCCAACACATAGGCATATTTCCTTTTAATATTCAATTATTTTTACCAAAAGCATTCCAAACAACTTTAATTCTATGACTAATTTCACCCATTATGTTTACATCTGTAGTAATAATCTAACAAAGTATTTGTAATTATTAATTTCATCTAACTCATCATTATCAATTTTTATTTTCGTTTTTTGAGAAAATCCATTGAACATTACTTTACCTTTAGTCTTACTTTCATCTGATAACTCTCACAGTATTTCCTGATGCTCTAAAACATTATTTCCAAAAACAGTTATATCATCTGCAAAATCTAGATAACTTAAATAATCTCCATCTACTTTTATTTCTTTAGCTCCCCATTTTAATTCCCAAAATGTTTTTTTGCAAAACTGCTGTGTATATATATTTAAATGCACCTACAGTTTTGCATTTCTTTTTTTAGACATATATAATTCTTTATCAAAATGTAAGAGGAGTTAAACATTGTGGTGAATGAGTATAAGGAATAACAATTTTTTTTTTTAAAACTTAGTATCCTAATTAATGATTGTCAGACTCAATATTCAGCCATATTTCATGACTATCATTCCCATGAAACATGTTTTAGTATAAAGAGGGTATATCCCTTTGCCACTGTAGATGATATTTGTTATTTTAAAAAAACTTCTGCTATACTACAGATTAGGGTGCAATCTCTGAAAAGAGAAATATCTATAGCTTCTTAGATGCTAACTCCTCCATTTACCTACTACCAGCTCAAAAGAAAACATAGCAATCTGTCACAACTTACACTTGGAATGAGAGTGAAAAACAAATATTTATAATAATATAAGTAAAATAACACAAAATTTATTTACAATATTTACATCTTATGTAAAACCTAGGTGTGTATTTACGCAAGTATATAATTATATCGAAGGTTTTGTTAATTATCCTGCATTTAAACTTATAAGCTCTGACATCCTTAATACAAGCAATCACATGAATTATTATTATTATTATTATTATTATTATTGTTGTAATTATAAATTTTATTAAACGCTCACTATTATTTCAGTAATAGTTTTAACAAGGCTGTAAACCTTAGCAATTTCTCTCTTTTCTTCATAGCGTAAGCATGTGTTTTAAAGACCTACAGAGGTCCCTAGTGACGATTTTTTCAGACGCTCATTGCTAAGGTTTACAGCCTTGTTAAAACTATTATTATTATTATAATATGAATGAAGATTTAAAAAATATATATCACTTAATCAATAAATAAATATAACACAGCTATAAAAAAAATATTACCGATTATTGATTAAACAAGAAATCTCTTTTACATTATATTTGCTTTAGTGTTCTCAAAAGGAAAAAAAATATTATTTTAAGAAAAGATAATAAAAAAATGTAATAAGTATTTAAAAAGAAGATAGCAAGTTAAAATTTATTAACTACATATTAATATTAACTTTAATATTTGTAATCAATCTTATTATGATTTATTTTATTAAAAGCCTTCGAATAAATTTTCTCTTATCATAGCATTAGATTTTAGTTTAACACTTTATTACTTCTAGGTTCGAACCTTTTTTTTTTAAAAAAAAAATTGTTCTGTAAAACAGTTGCTTTATTTGATGTAATTTGTTGAAATATTCTCCTGATTATGCATTCATGCATAGAGAGTAAGAAATTATGTGAAAGATGACAGATAATAATTCTTTATTCTCCATGGTTAATGCAAATAACAGGAGATACTTTAAAATTGGAATTTAAAGGAGACTATATAATTTCAGCTTTGTCCAATGCACCAATTAAAGTTTTTATTCCATAATAACAAGATAGTCAACTATGGTAGGGGTTTTCATTTTAGCTGTTTTTAAACTTTACAAATTATTTCTTACATTCAAATCAATTTAATTTTATTAAACTGTTAAACAGAATTATTTACAATTGAAAATAATCCAGTGGTCCTTCCCAATGATGATATTACAGTTCTGCTAAAACAAGAAAACTTAGTTGTTAAAAACCCTTTTTCCCCCCACCCAAAAAAAAACAGCATCTTCAATTTTTTTTATTTATGAATGCTAAGATTATATGCAATAAATCCAGAAACTTTTATTTATTATTTTATATTAATTTAAACAAAATAGATATAAAAAAAATAATGTATGGTTAAAAAAAACAACTTGTAATATCAGATCAGATTTATCTCTAAAAGATATCTGAATTGGTGCAATGTATATCGTATTGTATTACATATAATACTAAATAATCCATGTACTTGGTTACTGTTGTTATATATAGAGTAAGTTAAAAACAAACTCTTATGAAGCTTCAAAAATACCCTCAACCTCAGACCGCGGTTTCTGCCTCTAGCGTCATCAGTGAGGTGCTAGGGAATAAAAATACTAGAACTAGTCCAGCATTTTATCAATGCCTAACTATTGAGAAGAAAATCTGAAACTTTCAGACATTTAAATGTCCAAAAATCCAGCTATCTAACTCAAATTAGGTCATATGACTTGATTTTTTATCAACTTGGTTACTGTTACACAGTACTTTATTTACCACCCTTTTTTACAGTTTCAATTGCCCAGCAATCTTCTTCAGCACTTTTATATCTCCTAACTTCAACTTCTAAATTCAACTTTTTCTTCTTTTTTTAGTATTGTATTCAATGGTACGTAATATTCATTGGTTATTTAATTTTTTCTAAGTAATTTAATAAATTTCTCCAAATAATTTTTATGAGCTAGACAATATTTTCGATATACATTTTAAAAAAACTTGGTGTATGTTATTTCATGATTTAAATCTTCGTTATTGACTTATTTTTTTAAATATATATATTCTAAAAAAATAAATTTTGTATAATCTTAGGAAATCAATTCAAAATGAATTAATTAGTACTATTCTAAGGTTGCTATTTATAATTTTATACAATCAAAAAGCTATTACTTTTAAAATTAATAATTCTTTTAGATGGTTTTTTTTTAATATAAAAAAGAATAAGAGATTATAAAAATGATATATAGAGTGGATATTGATACATTTTTAGTAAAATTCAGTTTTCAATTTTTTTAAACTTTTAAAAAAAGCAACTTGTTTTTAAATTTAATGATATAAAATTTTAATATAATATTTTCACCAATTCAAAACTGATTTTAAAATAAAGTAAATAAAATATTTTCATAAACAAATCTAATTAATTAAACAGTTTAAAATATAAATGAGTTAGAAAGCCCAATAATAATACAATAAATATTTTAAAATGAATATATTTATGAAATAATGATTAAGTATGGTAATTAAATGAAATGATTTTTTAATCAAATTGAACAATTTAAATAAATCTGATTTTTAAAAAATTGGTTTAGTTAAGAAAGTCAACAGTTAATCAAATTCAAAATGTTTTAAATAAATTAGGTCCAAAAAATATTTTATACTAATACTTTCTTATAAAATTTGATTCAGTTTTCTTATTAAAGCAATATTCAAAAACCATAATTTTCTTTAAAACCTTCACATTTGTTTTCATGTTTTATTATTTCAACCATTTTTTAATGGTGTTGTCGTTATAAATGTGATCCTGTTTTTCAAAAATTGGAAAAATATAGATATTATATTTTATGAAGATATTACTATATTTGGAAAAGATAAAATTGGAAGATAAGAAATGTTCCAAATTTTTAATTGGATAAAAAACATAAAATGAAGTAATAATAAGGACAAATAATATATATATATATATATATTCAAAATTTAAATTCTAATAGTTATATGTTTTAGAAATAATATAAGATTTTACAGATAACATTTTCCCTAAAATATATCGTTAATATAATTTATAATTTGAAAAACATAATTTTCTTTTCACCCTTATTAGTGTTTTTTTTCACACTGAAAATTTTAAACCACCCCCCCTTAGCTATTTATATTCCAATTTTTTGATTTTTTAAAAAATTAAATCAAAAGTTTTATCCTGTATTTAAAACTTTTTTATTCTGTAAAAATTGTTATACTGAAATATTTTCTTAGTTTTTTAATTATTTAATCAATTTAGTATAATTTTTTTCAATATATAAAGTTCTATCTATGTATTGAATATTAAAAAAACAGACCTATACTAAAACAGGAATGATGGGGGAAATGGATTTCAATTTATATAATAAAAATATTTTCTATTGATAAAATGATTAAACAAAGGCAACACTCTCCATACAGTAGTGCCACTCTGTGCCAAACAGAGTAATCAATGGATGACTGAAGGCTTGTGCATAAAATCCATCTAGTGCCTACTCATCCAATATCCCCAGACTAGTTTCTGGCTTATGGCCATCATCAGTGGGGATATTGGATGAGTAAGCACTAGATAGGGATTTTATGCACAAGCCTTCTGGCATCCATTGATTACTCTGTTTGGCACAGGGTGACACTACTGTATAGAGAGTTTTGCCTTTGTTTACAACAATTATGTGCTAGTATAGAGATGGTGATCATGTGATGTTTAGTGATAAAATGATTGAAAACTTATTATGTAGAGAGCAGGATAAGAACTTTTGGAGAATAGAAATGTAAGTTTTATTTATTGTATAATAGTAAAAGATACAATTGGAATATATAAATAGGAGTAATGTTGCAAATTTTTAATTGGTTAAAAACATAAAATAAAATAAAATAAAATAGCTATAAAGGTAAATTTTTAAAAAAATCTTTTCAAATTTTAAATTATATTATTTGTATGTTTTAGAAATAATTTCATAAGTTTTTATTAATAATTAAATATTTTAATTGATTCATTTGTATATATATTAGTAGGATATATCTTTTTTTTTTGTCTCACAGAAGTTTAATAGTATGTTTGTGCTAAAATTATATTATAATATTCTTGAAAAATAGGATAAAAATAACTAAAACGTTAGATGAAAAGTGCTGAAATAAATTTTTGTATATGATTGACTTCAGAAGCAATAAATTTAAAATTTTATAAAGAAAATAGTGTTTTTTAAATGTATTAAAATATATTTAATTCTAATGTCTCCTTTTTAGCATTGTCTAATTAATCAATTCACTTTTAACACATTTAATTTTTTTATTATTAACTAATGCTCAGACAGTTATTTTTGAGGAAGATGCAGGGGCAATCGAAACTGTAAAAAGGGTGAAAAAATGATTGTCTGAGCATTGGTTAATAATAAAGAAATTAAATGTGTTAAAAGGGTATTAAAATATATTTACGCATATTGTTTAAAAAAATTGCCTTGTATATATAAAATTAAAAAGCATAGAAATAATGAAACTCTGAAAAGCAGATGTAGTAATTAAGTATTAGAATGATAATATTCAGTTGTTCTTAATAACAGTTTGCCATTATTTCCTGCCTCTAACAATTTATTCTAATATTTCAATAATTAGAAACCTTTTTATAACATTTAATACAAAGGCATTAGAAAATTGCTGTGCACATTCAATTCATATGTTATATAAGTATAATTTTATTGATTTATTACTATATTATATATAATTAGTTATTAATAATGGTTATAATATACACATCAGAATTTCACAAACTAAAGAACTTTTAAATAAGAATCAAAGATTATTAATATCTGAAAATATATCCTCCATATTAACAAAAACAATTCATCAAGAGTGACTTATATGCATCAGAAACATGAACCCTGGGTATGTGTGAGAAAGATAAGTTAAGAGTTTTTGAGATGTTTCATTGGCACACTTTGAAGAAGGTATTATGCATAGCGAAGATGAAAAATGTGGAAATGTTGACTATAATTGGAGAAGATATAAGCATTTTGAAGATCAACGTTCAAAGAAGAAACAGTATTGCGACAGCAGAATATATTGTTGCTGGAGGGAGGAAGTTCTGGAATAGAATATATGGATGCAGTTAGAAGAAAATTGTTTTATACATTTGTTAAAAAAATCCAACAATCGACAGAAGGCTGAAGAATTACGTTGCATGCTAATCTATGGACTGAGAAAAAAAAGAAAAAAAGTATTATGTTAGTAGTTTATTTATTATGTATTGTATTGTTTGCGAGGTTTCCTCACGTTTCCCATTTTAAATTTTATATATATATATATTTTCTTTTTTTTTTTAATTTTTATGGATCTTATGTTTACTTTCCTGATCCTCATAACTAACACTAAATATAGCATTGAATTGGTATAATTGATTTGCTTAACCAGTGTAGTCTTGCATACTTATTAATTACATTTTTTTTTTTAAACTTAAAAGAAAACTGTTTCGACAACTCTTTGATTGTACGTACACTTAAGCAGAAAGGTAAAATTTTACTGATAGATTAACTATCAATCATACCTATAATCAGACTGAGACTACACGAAACATACAAATCTCAATCATTTTTACTGATCACAGCACGCCTCCATAACTGCTGGGACTACGCAATCCTCCAAAGGCAGTTTATTTTTTCTGAGATAAATCTCCGACATCATCCGATCATTTAAACTTTATATAACTGGAATGCCCCGGTCAAAACGTATAACAGAACCCAGTATTTGGAAAATAACCCAGACTAGCTCCAATACTATGAGACTGGGGACCTGGCATCTAAAACAAAAATACATATCAAACTTGCCCAATTTTTTTTTTATCATGGAGATGTAGATAAAAGAGAGAGAGAATAGATCAAGTAATTTTTAGCAAATACTTTATATTCCTATACACATATATACAAGTATGTTAGTATTTCCATTACACATATATTCAACACCAATATATATATATATAATCTTTATACAAAGATAAATATGGTTTAGCAAGATCTTGTTTATCACATACTTCTTCAATTAGGTAATTCTAACATTAGTAATCTCAGTAGTCCGTCCTTCCTATTATTTTATTTATACTTAATAATATGTAGACATTTACTGATAAAGTTCAATATATTTACCTAGGTTTTAACTTGAATGTGATGTTATATCTATTTGTGACCATTTTGGATGATCATTCCTTCATGGTTCATTGGCTTCTAAGTCCACAATGCTCCTTTTACTCTTCGATGGCTGGCCATTTGGTCATCAGCTTCGGTTCCTTTATCATTTTTTGGAATGGCAATAGGAAAGAATATAAGATGCAGAGTCCTACATTACAGGTGAGGCACTGATGTCAGGAGAGAGAGATGATGGTGATGGAGACCAGGGAATGAAGCCTAAATGGGTATTCCTGTCATTTTCTTAGCAGCGCATTGGTGTTATTTAATCGACTATTAATTTTGCAGTCCATTGCATATTTTCTTAATAAGCTATAGTCTTCTGCTTTTTGATCTCCTCTAAGATGGTCTATGGAAAACTTCTAAAATAACTCTGCTAAACTCAAACTGCAAGACAGACTCTGACCATAGATTCCAAGCAATTGTCCCAGCAGATTAACGAATTTTACTCCCTCTTAACCTGAACAAAAAAAACTTTAACTAACCCTTAAACTATCTATCCTGCCATTTTTATAGATTCCCCTTTCTCCTATTGTTTACTTTTATTCATTTTTTCTTTTGTTTGTTTTTTTATTCAATAATTAATGTTATCCTTTTTTGATTAATCTACCATCTTGTCAACCAGGAATTTTCCAAAATTTAATTGCATTTCTGCTGATAAGATAGTTTACAGAGATTTCTTGTCATTAATTGTTTCATTTTTCTATTTCTAATTCGGAATTACATTTTATTTCCATTTACTTTAATTACCATTATTTCAATTTACATTGTGTTTGACATTATACTCTATTTCTTTTTCTTTCTACAACATTAATTCTTTTTCTTTTTTTTTTTTTTTTTAGAGAAAGTGTTCTATCATGAAAATTTTATCTCTGTCTTCTTGAAAAAATAGTTTTTTTATTTTTGATTTGAATTTCTACTTATATTTCAATCTTTTTTTATATCTTTCCCATTTTCAAAAATTTACATTATTTATACAGATGTTTACTAGTTTTCTTCAAATTTAATTTTGATGCAAAGGAAATTTAGCATTCCAATCCAAATCATATGCCATAATTAAAAGCCATCGCTCAAAAATGTTTATCACATAAGGATTTGTATATCTATCTGTAATGTGCATATATACACCTGGAATTCAAATCCATATAGAACTTGGGAGATTTTTTTCAAATATATGAGGATTTCTACACAAATTTAAGATTTTTCTTAAATACAATTACAACCCATAACCAATTTAGATAGCTGTCTAATTTTTGATCTTTAAATTATTGATATCTGAAAAAAAAAAAAAAAACATCATAGTAAATATCCAGAATTGTTTAGTTTCTTGACAATTATCTTTTTTATTTATTGTTTGTCCATAAAGAATCTGGGGAGGTCTTTTCTTTTTTGTGGATTTTTTAAGATGGTTTTATTTATTTACCTATTCGTACATTAAATTCTTCACTTTGCATTGAACATTGTCGATACTGAACTTTTCAAAGAAAGTATATCTAAAAACCACCATTTTTGGATATTTTTCAGCAAGGAAAGTCAGAATTTCTGCCATTTAAAATCTCCCTCGATTTCACTCAGTTTCAGAATTTTATAATTCATACTGGCATAATTGTATTCTCTCTCCTTTTTTCAATCATATCACAATATTACATAGAAATTTAACAAAGTGGCAGTTTTGTTAAAATGTTAGGAAGAGATAAGAAAAATGTAAAATTATATTTTATTATGGTTTATAAGTTTAAAGAATTCAAAAATAATTATACTTTCTCATTGGAAATTATCCTTGCTATTTATATTACTTAAAACTAAATATTTATGAATTTCATATATAAATATATAAAATAAAGCTAAATAATAATAATATAACAAAAATACTAAGAAGAGACAATACATTTTGAATAAAGTTGTCATCACCTACATACATTTCTTCACACATGTATATGGAAATATTCATCAAATAAATGGAATTATCTGTCAACTGTAAAATAAGATTTTGTTTTTTTATTACTGTCATATATAACCTTGCCTTTAGAAGTAGACTATTCCCGATTCCTTGCCTAATTGGTTAGCACCCAGTCGCTATCCAATGGGGATAAATCCTTTGTTGGGGTTCATGCACATAATCCGAATGTTTTCAGTAAGATAGGGGATCTGCCATTAAATAGTCAGCCTTTTTGGAGGCAAGGCAGAGAGCAATTACTTCTATCAACCCGAGTGACTGAAAGTGCTTTCCAATAAACCCTCTGCCATCAGCAAAGGTATTTTCTCTAGTCATTATCGTGATGCCCACACAGTGAGGCACCTAAGGACTGGAAACTGCTATGTCCGCAGTCAACTCCAGGCACCCTGTACTACACAGCCAGAAGAGTTGTATTTGAACTCGCGAGGCAGGCTACTTATATAGCTGGAAGTGAATTCCATTACTTGGCACAACTACCTCAACATTAAATTGTATAGACCATATTTATATGTTTTATTAACTAACATGTGTGTATATTTTTGTCACTAATAAATTATACATATTAATTGTTGAGTAGTGTCATCATTTGTCTGTGGGTTTGGAACGGAATTTGTAAATTTAGCCAAACACAGCAATTACCTATCATAAAGAAAATTAATTTTACTGTAAAGAATGTGGTCTTTACATTTAGACTTATAATTTGTGAAATAGCAATAGGTTTTTTAAAATTTTCTACAAAATATATACATTTGTAATATTTAGACTGTACAGCTTTATATATTTATTTTAGGAAGGAGCATTTGCCTTGTGTCTGAAGAGTACCCATTTTCCTGGAGAATGTGTCGCTACAAGGTGATTAACTATTTTTTATTTTATTTGCAGAGATATATTGTTTTACATAACAATTTTTTAAATGTATATTTGATGTAATTATATGTTGGGCTAATTCTAGCGTCTAGAAATAATTGTTTAATGTCTTTAGAAAAATTCAAAATTTTATTTAAAGTTTTTAATATATTCAGCTGATAATAATAGTGCATCATTTCAGATAGTATTACTTTCTTCTCTTCTTCAAGTGTTATTTGACCTGACTAGTAAATTGAATTTTGAGATTTTTAGATTCATGAATAACTCTATAATTGTGCTTTACACACATATAATGAAGCTATATAGTGCGGTAATTAATAATCTGAGCACTTTGAATACTGAATTTAAAGTGGGACTGTTATCAAGTAGACTATTTTACTAAAAGCAATAGTCAGTAACAGTTTTATATACTTTATGCGGGCACTTCTGATTTCTTCAATTTTTCATAAAAGCAAGAATAATGTGTCGTTTTTAAATATTATGAATTTTATTATTAGCCTAACTTATGAAATTATTTGCCATTATTATGTAAATACCTTCTTTCCATGATAAACATCACCTTAAGTCAACTTTATGTGATAATTCGTACTGTGCGGAAACCTCTCGTTAACCTTACCTTTAAGAAAAATGGATAGATCAGTAGGACTCACATCGCCTTTGAAAAAATACCCTAGTTAGTTAGACATCACTTTAAATTAATATTTATGAATCTAAAGGTCCTCAGTTCAATTCTAAAGTTATTACTGTCACTGATAGGCAAACAACATCTGAAGAAGAGAGAAGAATATATTCAAAATCTTGTATCACGTACTATGATTGTATTTAAAAAGTTTAAAGTTTGAATTTTTTAAAGGCATTTTAAAATTGATTATAATTCAACGTAATTTCAAGTCAAATGAGATCATTACAAAGTTTCTGGTAAACAGTTATTTGACGTAATTGTATTTTCCTTCTGCTAAGAACTTATCTTTATTTAATTGATAAAAGTTTTATTTTAATTCAGTAAAAGTATATAGCACAGTTTTCTCATTAAAACTTTGTATGAGATTGCATTTTGTTCAGAATCATAATAAACTATATTGTATATAGTACTATAAAGATTTCTTATGTTTCTCCGTGAAGAATCACCTTTTTGATCAACTCTTTGAACTTGATTAGCTTGATGTTTCAAAAAAAAAAGAAAAATGGATTTTTGTTTTGTTTTTTTCTTTTTAATTCTACACTCATTGACTTTTTTTTTTGCTTCAGGTTAAATATAATGAAAAATGGTTACCTGTAGTAATTAGATTGGACATCTTCTGGTCATTAATAATACCTGGCATTCTCTCATTTTTATCTAAATCTTAGGCCTCTCCATTGATAATCATTACTAAGATGTTTGACTGATCCATCTTTGGGGGGTTTTTTTTCCAATTTTCTGTTTTTTCACAATCTTTTCTTCTCAATTAAATGTGTTTTTATAATGTTTCTCCCATAAAAAAAATTCTCATTTATATTTACCATTCTATATAATTATTGATCATATGCCAATTACATTTTAATCATTAAAAACTATGAATCAAGATGCTTTAGGTATGAGTATTTGCGCATGTAATTTTTTATTGTGTCATAAGTAATTGTTTAATATAACCAATAATAATTTATGTCCAATTCATTTCACAATTAGAACAATGTGATTGTTTAGTGCTAATAGGAAAATTGGAAATATGTCTTTAAAATTATCTTATTTACAAAAAAATATAACATTCTTTTGAGTATTTTTTGAAATTTTCTGTTGAAGAAATATTTGTTTGTTTGTGTTGAATCTTTTATAAATTTATTGGACAACTTTATAGCCAATTAGACCGAGATTTGAGAATTGTTATAAATTTCCCATACATTCTTTCTTCGTTAATTAAGCAAAATAAGTATTTATTTGCATATGATTTTTTTTTTTAAAACAGCTTAACTATTAGAAAAATATTAAAAAGAATTTTTAGAGATTCCAATCAGGAGGTAAAATATACTTCTGGCTTTATTAAGTTCTTTCCTTCTGCCTTTAGTCATACTATGATTCAAGTAATAAACTGTGTATTTCATGGTCTGCGTTTGCCCATATTTACAAGATCATCAGACACCAGCTGCTTTTAGGAAGGTCAAATCTATCTGCTGTATTGTTGCAACTGGAAAAAGAAATTTATTTGTAATCTAAGAATTCCATTTTTTGATTATTAATTGAATATCCAAAAAAGGGGATCTTGATTTGAATTGATTATTAGATGGTGAAATTATATATATATTGAATTATTGATGAGCCTGATCTCCTTAATAGTTTTTTATACATTTTTTGTAAGAGAGTTTCTCTTCTGTTATCAGAGAAGTATGTGAAAAAATATGAAACCACTGTAAAGGAATAGATATAAGACAGGATTTATAACTGAACCAGTCTGAAAATAATTCCTAGTCATTAAGTAGCTTCATTTATGCTGAGAGAAGTAAAAGAAATAAAAAAGTTACTATGAATAAGGTTTTATTCCATGCAAAACAAAACAACAACCGCAGATAAATAAACTTATAATTTTAATCTCACCATTATGATATAGAAAACTTAACTGAAACTAAAATTATTATATTAATTGTCATATCTTACCTTGCCTTCAGAAACGCCGTACTAGCCCAGATTCCTTCTTTATCTGATCGGATTGAGCCTGCATTGCCGCTAACCAAGGTCTAAACATGTGGATAACCAATGTGTAAAGATGGCCAAAGGGTAAACATAAGTATGGCTAATGTGTAAACATGTGCATAAAATCCTACCATTGGTTAAGTTCTCTGAATCTGATTGCTGGGATCTGGCAATAAATAGTCAGCCTTTTTGGAGACAATCCAGAGAATGTGTCTAACCTAATTGACAATATGGGCTCTTAAGAGAGAGAATGTTTGTCTACCTGAACAACTGAAACCACTTCCAACAGCAAAGGTGTTTCTATTATATTCTTTACTGATACATCTACACAGAGAGGCAAGTCCATGATAAGACTGGAAGCTTCTATGACTATGGCTGACTTGAAGCACGCTGTCGAATACAGCCGGAAGAGTCATTTAACATACTCGAGGCAAGCTGTCCAGTACAACCAGAAGAGTTAAGACTAGAATTCAAGAGCTGGAAGTGAGTCCAGTCATTCAGATGACCAGTTCATTATTGACTAAGTTGATTGTATAATATGTATGTATATCTAATAAATTATACATATCAAATTGTGAGTGTTCATATTTTTTGATATTACCATTGGTTTGAGTCTGAACTCTGCAATTCAGCCAAACACAACAGATTTGGCACAGTCGCACAAAAGAAAGGAATACTTTTCCCCATTGACTGGAAAAATAAAAAAAATAGATTAATTAATATGCGAGTAGCAGTTAAAGACATTCATCATATTAAAATCACTATTCTGCCTGAATAAAAATCAGATTTGGCAGTTTGGAAAAAATACACGAGTACAAAACAAACTCGTCGTATTCACAAATCAGTGATAAAATATATCACTTAGATCTGCCCGAATGAAAAACAGATTCAGAAGATAAATTGACTGCAAATATTATAGGCATGTTAATTAAAAATCTTAAACCAATCACGAGTGCTAACTTATAATAAAGTGGTGGAAGCTTTCCCTAGTGGATTGTTAGCTTCGTTGATATAGTTACAAACAGTAGCAGTCAAAATTTAAAATTACAAGTAGTAACTCACAAAATAAAAATCGGTACTTTGTTTCTCTTATGAAGAAACTAGGGAAAATTATAAAATGGCTAATTCAGTTGGCTCTAGGGAAGCTTTTGACCCAGTCCAACCTGAGGGCTGGACAAGCTATAAAGAGTGATTAATTTTTTTACCTACAGGCTAATCAGATCAAGAAGCATGAGGTAAAGTTGGCCACATTAATAACAATAATAAGGCCTCAGATATACGAGATCCTGAAATCTCAATCTACATCAGAAAAGCCATCTGATCTAGATTTTGACAACACGAGCGATTCTTACAGATTATTTTTCCCCAAAACTTTTGACAATAATGCAGAGATCTTATTTCAATCTTAGCATTCAAGTCTTGCATTGGTGGTCGAGAGGTCAGCGCAACTGCCTTGCACTTGCAGGCAGTTGCCCGGGTTGCGGGTTCGCGTCCCGGCCGATGCTATGACACTTAAAAAATAAAATAAAAATAAAAAATCTTAGCATTCAAGATCGGGGGGGGGGGGGAGCTAGAGAGTTTGCAATGCGAATTTGGACATTGGCCTCAAACTGCAAGTTCAAAGACTTCCTGAATGAAGCGCTTCATGATTGTTTTATTTGCGGTATAAACAATCACAACTTAAGACTCAAACCACTAATATTGTCGGATTTAGATTTTGAAACAGCTGTGGACCAAGCAGTACTAGCAGAATCAATAGCAATAGCTAGTCAGGTAAACCCATTAAAAAAATTACTAAGTATCTTGTGCAAAAAATCGAGCATAACACTGAGTCGGTCAGACAATCAGTCAGCTCAGATAATTCAGCATCATATAGTCTAATGTGTTGCTATAGATGCAATGAACAAATACACATACATACAAAATGTCTGTACTGCTATACAACATGTACGTTTTGCAAGTGAGTCGGACATATAAAGGCTACATATCTGAAATTAAAAAGACAGACAGTCAATCTGAGAATGGGAAAACCCATTCCAAAAAACAGCGAAGGCAACTATAAAAAAAATAAACAAGTTGCCTGTATAAATCATATTAAAGACGATCAGTCTGGATTTAAACATAGTATTATAATTAATGATACACCAGTTACAATGGAACTGGACACAGGGTCTGCAGTGTCCATTGTTTCAAAAAAAGACTTGGGCTATCATTAATAAGAATAATGAATATGAGCTGCATCCTAGCAGCAAGTCAATCTCAGACTATCAGGAAAATAAAATAAAACTGTTGGGCCAAATAACAGTTAAAATTACAATGCCTAAAAAGACTATACACCTACCACTGGTAGAGGCATTAGGTAATCATAGTAATTTATTAGGCCATGACTGGTTCATTCACTTAGGCTTTGCTGTGACAAAGGTGAACCAGGTCACAATATTAATTAAATTAAAATCTGATTACTCAGAAGTTTTCAACAAAGAGATGGGTCTATACTTATGACAACTAATCCACAGCTAAATAGAGATAAAACCCATTAGTTGTTGGTGCAATCTGCACCACTTCCATTTGCTTTGCGAACCAAAGTAAAAGCAGAGCTTGAAAAGTGGGAGGCAGCAGGGGTTATAGAGCCCATAATACACTCAGAATGGGCCATCCCAATAGTACCAATCATCAAAGAAAATGGTGATGTGCATATATGTGGGGATTATCAATGCACATTCAACAAAGCTCTTGATCCACATAATTACCCATATCAGTCAAACAAATGCTATCCACATTATCATGTGGTAGGGTTTTTACTAAAATTGATCTAAAATATGCATACTTGCAACTACCTATGGATAATGAGGCTGCAAGAGCATTATCAATAATAATCCAGAAAGGGTTATTCAAAATGAATCAGTTGTCTTTTGGTATATCAGTCGCCCCTGCAATATTCCAGAGAGTCATAGATCAACTGGCTGCTGGAATACTGGGTGCACTAACATATATTGACAATGTCTTATTAGTGGCACAAATACCAAAATTACTCTGGAGGTCCACCAAGAAACTCTTAGACAAACTCAAAACCTGTGGCATTAAAATAAACTTGGGTAAGTGCATAAGAAGCCAATGAGCTTCAATTTCTGGGATACAGGATAAATGCAAGTGGTGTTCATCCAACTCAAAAGAAAGTTTTGCAATAAAAAAAAGCAAAACACTTGAAAATAAGAAGGAACTTCAGCTCTTCTTAGGGCTCATAAATTATTATGAAGGCTTCTTATACCATAAAACTGAGGCTGCTGAACCACTATACAAGCTACTGGACAAAAAGGCAATCTGGAAGTGAGGCAGTAAGCATGATAAACCTTTCAATAAGTTAAAAAAAATAATATCAGAGACAGCAGTGCTGTCACATTTTAACCTAGAAAAGGTGCTAGTACTAAAATGTAATGCATCACCAGTTTGAATAGTGGCAGTGTTGTCCCATAGAAATAAAGATGGGACCCACAGCCCTATTGCCTTAGCATCAAAATGCCTCTCAAAGGCTGAGAAAAACTGTGCTCAAATTGATCGAGAGGCCCTAGCTTTCATGACTAACTATATGGTAGACCATTCATTCTACAAACAGATCATAAACCCCTCTTGGGAATATTTGTATCTGACAAAGGAATTCCTCAGCATGCCTCACCCTGAATGCAGCGGTGGTTCAATTTTTTGTCAGGCTATAACTTTGTGCTACACTACATTGAGGGAAAACATATTTTCCATGTAGATGCATTAAACCGATTGCCTGTAGAGGCTGCAAACAATCTAACAACATCAAGTCAATTAATTAACATGATTGACTTAGACTCAAGCATACCACTGAAAAATAAGACAGTGACTGTATGGACTACTAATGACCCTGGATTCCAAAAGGTACCAAAATGGATTTAACAGGGTTGGCCAAATAAAAAGCCAGGTGAGTTGCATTTAGCCTATTGGATGTGTGTGTAGACTGAACCTCTCACCTGAACATGGCTACATTATCTGGGGATTCAGAGTAGTTATTCCCCCAGCTGGACATTCCCAGGTGCTCAGTCTGTTACAAAATGTGCATCCGGGGATAGCCTGAATGAAGATTCTAGCAAGATCATACATGTAGTAGCCTATCTTAAATGCTGATATTGATATTTAATCTCATTATTATGATATAAAAAACTTAACTGAAACTAAAATTATTATATTAATGTTTGTCATTATTTATGTATTACAAAAAAAAAAAACAACAATAATATACTGTATTTTGAATATACAAATCAAACTTTGAGAAGTCATTTTATCAATAAATACAAATTCTCAAATAACTAAACTTTATAAAATTTGGATATAGCTGATTCAAATATTTCTCAGTGAATTAAAACCGAACTGTCATCTTTTTTTATTTGTTGTATGTAACTTATAATAAATTTTTAGTTGGATATTTTATCTCTTATACCTAAACTTTTTCTTTTTTTGTTAGAAAACATGGATTCACGAATTATAGATTTCATTAACTCAATTCTTTTAAGATTTGTCCATCTTTTGAAAGAAAGCTGTGTGCATGTATGGGACATTAAACGATATTATCAAGATTTAATATAATTTTAAATTATTGGTAAAACCAGATTATTTTATGGAATACTTTAATGTGAACCATTGATAATTATTGATCAGGATCTTGAATAAGTTTGTTTAAATTTCTATGGAATCACTCTTATCATATTTATTCTTCATATATCCTCACCAATTTTGCAGTGCTTTTAAAGTCATGCTCTAATCATTTTAATCTTTATTTGATGATGAATTAAATAAGATTATAGTGATTACAGCTTGACATTATCCACTGCCTGATTCTCCAGGTTTCATCCAGTTTTTCTCATCCATAGCTTTCACCAAACAGTTTTTTACCCCATCAATCCACCTCACATGAACTTTCTTTTTAGGTCTTTTACAATTTCTTGGATTCTAGTTTAAGATTTCAGTTATCCATCTATTATCATCTCTTCTAATAACATCAAGCCTGGCTTCATTTCAGCTTTTTAATTTTTTTATTGATGTGAATAGTACTTATTTTCTTTCTCATCCATGTATTTTATTTTAGATCCCTCTTTTTTATTCTCAACTTTTATCTCTACATACTTCATAAATATCTAGGTCTCAAAGTCATATATAAAGAACTGGCAAAACATATCTATTGAAGATCTTTTTTTTTTTTTTCAAACATATGGGTATTTTTTTTTTAATATGAAGTTATTTATACTTGATCCAAGTTTAATTTTATGATTAATTGTATCTATCATGTTTCCATCTGTATCAAAACTTGTGTAGCGATTAACTGCTTTTAGTATTATTATTTTAAAATAATACGAAAAATCTTTGAACATATACTTTAGTCCTTTGTAGCATTAATCTGTAGTGTTACTTTCTTGCTTTTATCTGATAATACTTCCTGAATTTCTAGAGCTTTATTTTTAAAAATAATTACCTAATCTGTATAATCTAGATGATAATAAACAATATATAGTTTAACTTTCTCTACATAAATATTACCTTAAAATTAAATATATTTGATAATATTCCATTACACTATGACATTATTTTAATGCTTTAAATGTAGAAACACGTTGAGCAGAAAGAATTAAAAAAAATGATATTAGAAATTGTTAAAACTTACTGTGTAAAGAATGTACAAATTGAGAAAGCATTGGACTTGAGAAATTTTAAATATTCTAAGTAATCTGTTTATGGAATAATTAGAAGAAAATAGTCAAAAAAAATTATTATAAATCTAAAATGTACAAATTTTTATAAGCAAATAACTTATGATTATGTTAAAACTTCTATAAGACATTCTATTGATCTTTGAACATCTATAAACCAATATAGACGCATAGTAAAAACACTTTATATTGTTATTTGTGCTGACAGCAGTCTATTTAGCCAGTCAAACATATAACAATGTCCACCTGTGCTATTTTCTTGTAAGTTGTATCAGAAAATATTGATTTATATTGTTTTATTAATAATTAAAGATACCCATTTAAATGTTAGAATAATTTAAATAATAAAATTACAGCAAATTATTGAGAATTATATATATATTTTTATGAGAAATTGACATGAATTTACAGAAACTTTGTGCATAATGAATGCCATTTTAATTTGTTGTTTTTTTAATTGTATTTTAATCATTATTAATAATAATGATAGTACGTAAGAATGTGCACATCAATTGAAAGAAACCAACCAGATTGTAAAACTCACCTTTATTTGTTTTCCCACATAAAAATACATATACAAGGGGGGTATTCAAAAATAACCGGAATCACTCTCTGGTAGTCATGTCTGTTATAGTACATGCTTCTGTTTCTAGATATCTTTTACGGGGATCTTTCTTCATGAATTTACCAAATAATGTCATTGTGGTCACACGTAGCACATTTTTTTGTAAAGTGCGTTTTGCGTATTTGATGATTTTTGTAATGACTGAAAAATCAGAAGAAAGTGAAATTCTGTTTTCTTTTAGGTAAAATGGCAGGAAAAACAGTTGTAATGCTGAAACAGCTTACAAGCAGGTTGCTCTGGAAAAAAGACAAAGTTTACAAGTGATTTAATCCTATCCCCAAAAAGTATTGGAGTGAAATCCAATGTCAAGACAATGAGTACAAATGGCATTGATCACTCAGAATTTGTTTGTAATAATCAGGCCTTTAAAATCTACAAGTTCTGAACATTTTGTGTGATGTGGTAAAATGTAAATGCCCTGTTTTATGACAAAATGAGCAGAGAATGCTTCATCATGACAGGGCTAGCACACAAAGCCTTGAGGGTGAAACAATTTTTAATTAAATTCAGCATGATCCAACTTATTCATAAGCCACATTCACTTGATCTTGTTCCATGGGACTTCTTTTCAATCTCTCACATGAGAAAATATTTTTTGAAGACTTTGAACTTGTGAAGAAAAAAATCAATGGAGGCGTTAAAAGCCCTCACTTTATAAGTGTTTATGCACTACTTAGAAAAGTGAAAAACACATTTAGACCAATGTATTGCATTAAATAGACTACTTTGAAAGAGATTCAATTTGCAACACCTAAAAATAAATATTCAATTTTTTATTACAAAATTCCGGTTATTTTTGGATCCCCCTCATGTAATCAGTAATAAGTCATTCAATATAATTTTATTCTGTAAGCATGATGGTTATCAAAAACTAGTTTGGAGATCTGATTGGCAGATTAGATTATCAGTGTAGTTTCTGATATTCATTAATTAGTTGTTCATGTTTATATATGACTAATAAAGTAGATTACTGCCAATATAATATTAAGTGTGAGTTAAGAGATCCATATGTTACTTTGTTTTTTTAATTATGTGTGGCCACTTTATATGGATATTTCAATTCTATCTTCATGCATAGATGAAAAATATATGGTTTGGATCATTATAGCAGATGGAAGTCTGTGACATTTATATGAAACACTAGTTTTTTTAAACCAAAGCTACATAATAAGCATACATAGATATAAAAATTAAACCCAAAGGCAAAAGTCTCAAGGCCTTACCTCCACCAGAACCAATTTCAAAATGCTAAGTTTTTATTATCATTCATTTATGTTAAAATTTATTTATCACATGAAATATTATTCATTTTTGCTTTTGTGTTTCCACAAATCCCTAATTTTTTTTTTTCAGGTTCATTTAGGACAGGGATCCCCAACCTTTTTGCACTTAAGAGTACATTCTATAATATCGGCCAGGTGGCGGGCACCATTTATTTTTTCAATGTAAATTTATAGTTGGATATTGTTAATAATACACATAATGTACCAAAAAATATTTATTAAAATTTTAACATATAATTAACGTTTATATTTTTACGCTATAAAAGTATAGTATGCCCTACAATTTGATTACAATATAATACAATTATTTATAAGAAATTTTAAAAATTAAATTTATTTGTATCAGATAAATAATTTTTTATCATGTTCAGATAGCGGCGGGCACACGTAAACTGTCTGCGGGCGCCATGGTGCCCGCGGGCATAGGGTTGGGGACCCTTGATTTAGGATATCCTCTTATGCTTAATAGTTAGTATTACAGGATTTTTAAGTCTTGTTGGCTATTTGGATTGCTTCTAAAATCTATTATCTTTAAATTTACTAAAATATCTTTGAAAGTCAGCCCAGTTCCCCAAAAGTGTGAAAAGCAAATAAAATAAGGACACATATTTCATTGGATTTATTTACAACCAATCACACTCAATAATTTATAATTCTGAAAACCACATTTTTCATTAAGATCTTTTTTCAATAATGTAATCAATTGAATTATCTTTTCGTCAATTTGTTATGAGTAAAGATTCAAACTATAATAGTAATTTAAACATATTGAAGTCTCTAAAATATTTCATATGGCATGTGAAAGTAAATTTTAGAGTTTATGGTCTTTTTGCTTATGCGGAGTGCAGGCACTGCCTTCTCTTGCAATATGGTATGTACCCACTGATGATAAATATTCTAAATAAATTTGAAAATCATTTGTTTTTGTGTTACTAATTTTTGATTATTCCTTAAAATATTGCTGTGTATTTATCAGTATGTACATATGCAAGGTAAAATATTTTTTGAAAGTAATACAGTAGTAACTAGATAAAAGAAATTGTGTTGATGCATATATTCAAAATTTAAAAGAAATTGTGTTGATGCTTATATTCAAAATTTAAAAAAAGATAGTGTTTAGTATTAAAATAGTGGACAGGTTTTATTAAGAGAAGTAACGCATAGAAACTTGATAGGGATGATCTTGAAACTATTTTTTAATATAATGGATTTTTTTTTCCAGTAATGATATTGACTGAATCTATCTTCTTTAATAACTTGGGGGGGGGGGGGGGGTTTGACAGCTTCTAAATCACATTTCATCTTGTGAATGTTTTAAACAGGGAAAAGATTCAGTTGATGGTCAGTCATATAAACTATCATTCAATTCTATTCTCAAGAGAAAGTGGGAGAAATACTGTATGGTTTCTAAATTTAGTTCTTCCAATTACTAAAATGTGATGCATTGTAAAGTTTTTTTTTTTCTTAAAGGAATTCACAAGTTTGTATATATAGACTATATGCCCAGAAATCCTGTTAGCCAGATTAAGTAGTCTACCTTTCCAAAATCTTTACATATCACAATAAACTTATCTACTTCCTGAAATTTTGTAACAATGGTATTTTAGTTACAATTATATGTTGGACTATTTCCATCATGTAATATTAATTGTTGTTTTAGAAAAATTTAAACCTTTATTTAAATTTTTCAAATACATTTGTCTGTTTGTAATAGCACACAGGTTAGTATATAATACAATGTTTTGAATAGTATTATTCTCCTCTCTTCTGAATCAGAAACTTTTAATTTGGTGAAGATTGAATTAGGCTATTCTGCCAAAGGTAATAGCCTATAGAAATTTTATATACATATCTATGACAGCCTCTTAGTTTCTCAAAGTTATGAGTAGTTTCCAAATATAAGGAATTTTCATATTAAGTTGACTTATGTTGTAATTGTCATGTGAACAGTTTTTTTAAATTGTCTTATTTGTACTTTTTCTTCTCTGTCCAATTTCTTTTTCTTAATTCGAATTTATGTTCATAGAACATATATGGTTTGCTATTTTAGATACATCTGTTTTTACCTCTTCTAATCATCAGTTTGTGTTTTTTTAATTAGTGGTACGACTGTTTTTATCAATATATATCCTTCCACATTCACATTGTATTTCATAGATCTTTTATTTTTCAGCATTTCAAGTTTTAGGTTTTGTAAAAGTTAGGATTTCTTATGGAAAGCTATTCTGATGTTATATTGTTTGCAGATTTTCTTTAGTTTATTTACCTTCTCTGTTATGTATGGATATACTTTAGTACTATTAATGTTTATATATATATATTTCTTTTTAAACTACTAAACATCACATGATCACCATTTGTTTTAATATTTCTTTTTGTTGGCTATTTAAGGTTTTCTTAATGGCGTGAGTATTGTATGTAACAAAAGTCATATTATTTACAATCAATAATTTTAATAAGTAATACTTACTAATAAAAATTAAATCAAAACTAATATAGAATGCTAATTAAATAGACATTAGGATTTTATATCAATAATTCTTTTTTTGAGAGAGAAAATTGCAGTTTACCAGTATTTAAATGTAACTTATTTTCAAAAGCTTTAAGACTTATGTGAAAGAAAAATGAGGGGAGTCTCATGGAAAAGTGACTAATGAATCTTTCTACCAGTTGAATTTAGAAATTTTTCATGTCACAAACAGGTGTAAGATTTGTTTTTAGATAGATGATTCATAACCAATTACAGATGGCCATCCAAAAGAGATTGGTGAATGGGTCTCTAGTTATTTTTAGGTATGTAATAAAGGACAAAGGTCCAAGTTAATCCAGATAAGTGTGAATGTAGTGAATTGAAAAATAAAAGTATAATTGCAATATGATTTGACTTTCAGTTCTGACGGATCTATCATATTCCTAAAGGCAAGACTTTGATTATATTTACCTATGAAATTGAAAGAAAAAATCCACTTTCAAATTTTTTTTTTTTTTGGGAACTAAAGTAACTATTTATCAGGCCGAGTTGAAAAGAAGGACTATCTATACTACAAAGATGTCAACTAGAAACATAGGAGGAACCATCAGTAATTAAAAATAGATTTGGGTTCATCATGAGGTTCTTGAGAAATTTGGTGGTGTTTATTAGAAATTACTGTATATATACAACTGAAGAAAGACTCGGTATTAAATTTTGTCAATTAATCAAGAAAATTTCCTTTGTTTACAGATTAAGAGAAATTGATATACATTTATGTCAAAGACAGAATTCTTAATAAATTGTACCAACTATTATATAATATCTCTTATATAACCTTGTTTCAAGAAATATCAAAAATAAGAAATCTCAGATGTTTAAAAATTAAATTTGTTTTTAGGAAAATGTGTGTATTCTTAATCATGTTATGGTAAACTATATTGGTTTTCTATGAATAAAATCTCTACAGGATTATGTATTATTAATTCATGTAATAAAACTTGTAAACTGATTAAATTCAAATTGAATTAAAATAAATGTGGATTTGATATTGTTGGAATAAACATTAATACTTTAATATTTGCAGCAAAACATTTCATGCTGTTCATAGCCATCTGTTGTAAGCTTAAGTAATCAATAGATATCAGATGGTATTCCTGTAATCCATATCCCAAGGCTAATTTTTGAATAATGGCATAAAGTTTTGAGTGCAAGCTGACTTATGTATGTAATTATATAGATGTAATATTGTGTAAACCATCCTAACCAAAGGATGAAAGGGGTATACAATTGGATACAATTGAAGTAACTAAAACATATATTTACTGGCTTAATATTATCATTATTTTCAAACATTATTGATCAGGTGTAGGCTAATGGTCTCTCCAAGTCTAATCCAGCTTCTCTGATTTATAGTTTCTCCATAGCACACTAACAAACTTCCTTCTTTTGTCCATTCATTTCACATGTAGTCTTCAATATAACACTTCAACTGTCCATCTGTTATCATTTCTTCTAGAAAAACAACTCAGTTCTTAATTTTTTCAATGATATCATTGATACCTGTTTGTTCTCCCATTCAAGTAGTTTGTTTTCATTCCCTTTTTGTTATTCCCAACATTGATCTCACCATACTTCATTGAATGGTCTAAAGTCTCTGCTATTGTCCAAGTTTCATATTTACAAGCAAGGACTGATCAAATACATTTATTAAAAAATTTTCTTTTCAAACATATATGCATATTTCTTCTTCATATTTCTACCAAAAGCACTCCTTCCATGTTTAATTCTGGAATTAATCTCATCCATTATGTTTCCATCTATATTAAATAATCTGAACAAAATATATATAGTTGTTAATTGCTTCTAATTCATGATTATAAATCTTTATTTTTTTTCTAAGATAAACCATTGAATAATAGTTTAGTTTTCTTTGTTTTGTATTTGTCTTTAGTCCCCCTTTTTTTGCTTTCATCCAATAACTGTTGCAACATTTGCTAAAGCTCTGAAGCATTATTTTCAGAAACAAACACATCATCTGTAAAATCTAAATGATTTAAATAATCTTTCTGTAGTTTGATTTTTTTTGGTTTCCCATTTTAATTCACAAAATATTTCTTTAAAAAATTGCTATAAAAATTTTTAGAGATAGGCATCACTCTGTTATACAATCATTATCGATGTTAATTTTTCTTAGTATTATCATGTAATCACTAATATTGCATTTTGACAATATCCTGGATCTAATATCTTGATATTCTAAAGCTTTAATCACTGTGGAAATACTTATGCAATCAAATACCTTTTGATAATTTGTAAATTATCTTTTCATAATTTGATAGAGAATTGGTCAGTCCCATTGAAGAGCTGGCTTTTCCTAAAGTTATTATACAAAGCTAAAGAAAATGATCTAAGAACTTGCCTGCCTAGCCTTGCTGATCAAACATGGAGTCAATTAAAGATTTAGCACCATGTGCATAATAGATTCCTGACTCACCAACTTGGCATGCCATGGGATTGCATGCCAACTTAGATCCCGCCTTATAAGTAATATATAATAAAATTTTACTGTAAATCCTCTACTTATCATCTAATTTACTGACCACTCAGTCTTTAATGAGTCTTGATGTAATACACATTCATGCCATAATTATGACAAATGGGTTTCGGTTTACCTGATAATTTTATTTTCACAATGAATGTTTAGTTTTTCACTACGATGGCATAGTATGGATTGAAATTAGTTTTTATCACAAACAACATGAGCTGTTACAAGGTACATCACATTATCGCTTGTTAAAATCTATTGATCATCATAAATTCAATTTAATATATGCTATTTGTTAGACAAACAAGATTTCACAAGTTAATTTATACAACGCTCTGGTATTCAATCTCATTATTAGATCATTGCTTATATAATATGTTTAATTCTTAGTGATTCATATTTACCTATAGTACAAGATTGATCACACCTGATTGTAATCAACAACTCTGTATAACACTGTATATTTGACTTTTTGTGCAAATAAAGATTATTTTGAAATAATAATAATCTATAAATGTAAAGCATAATGGCAACTCATATTTATTGGTTCCTTTTATAATTTCTCTCAATATGTGGAGGTGACCCATTTATGTTAAACCACTTAAATCAAGCTGTTTTTTTTTTTGGTTAGTTAAAATCCAAAGTTCACTGTGGATGAGTTGTAATTATCTTAATAAAAATTTTGTATGGAACAGATAGAAGATTGATAGATCTGAAATTTCTAATATCTTCTTGCATTATTCCAATTATCTGACACATTTTTTATCATTTAGATATTTGATATATAGTTTTTCCAACAATTTTTTTATTTTTTCATTTGTTTGTTTTGAGATATTAATAATAATCTTTTCTTTTTTGAACAATGCTATATAATTTCACTGATTAGTTATTTTGTTTTCTTGTTCTTCTATCTTTTTTTTTTTTATTGCTAAAGTGACTGTTTTTTCCAGTACCAAGGTGATATTGCATACTTTTGAAACTTTTATTCTCTTCTATAGCTTTTCTTTTTAATTCACAGTTATATTTTCCTTTATCGTTTTTTTTTTTTTTGTTGTACTATTTTATAGAACTCCACATATTTAATTCTTTTTAATGGATTATTTTTAAATATTTTCATATATCTTCTTTTCTTTATCCATTCCCTTGCTTCAGTTGAAAATTTACTGGTGAATATTATATTAGCTATCTTTGTTGCTGTTCTTACTAGAGTATCACTTATCTTCTTATTGATTTCAGTTCTTAAGCTTGAATCTTCTACACAAAATCTGTCAGTATTTTAAAATATTTAGCAGCTTTAAATTCTTTGAAATGATTCTGAAGATTAAGAATATTTATTGTTAGTATACATGTTTTTAATATTACTTTTCATTAATCAATGATCACAAATACATATTTTCTCTTAATCAAAGTATAGTATAATTCTGTTATATTTTCATTTGAACGTTTCCATATTTTCTCAAAGAAAAGAATTTGTAATGATTTTTTTTCTTTTCTGCAAACTTCACAAGTCATTATCCTATCCTGTCTCATTTTTAATATCATAATCAAATTTACCCTTCATATCTTCATCTGTCATACATTTTGCAATTATTGCATTACTGTCTTCTATGATAATTTTAAAATGTTTGATAGGATCAAAAGTATTTTGTAGATCTATATATAAATCCTCTACATCATCATAAAAATTTGTTAGAACATAAACCTAATTATCTCTATTGGTGATCTTGCTATTCTCACTGACATACCACTATCTCCACAATGTTTTCTTCCATTTTTTTAATTTATAATGATACCCATTCTACTTTGTTTTCAATTTTTCAATCTTTATAATAAAATATGTATTCACTTTTCAAATCAGTTGTCTTCACCTTATTGTGTGTTTTTATGCACATACATATGGTAGATATTTATAATTATAAAAACTTATAGAAAGAAAAGTAAAAAGTTAAAAATATTACAGAACTTGAAAAGATTTATTCTTTTAAAGCAGAAATAAAGAATTATAGTCTTTAGATTAGAAAAAGATTAATTTCTAAAATGAACAATAGACTAATTAATAAGTGTTATTCAAATGAAACAAAGTAAGGAATTCGATTTAGATTCCTTTATAATATAAGGAAAATCTACAAATAACTGATTAATTAAAAAGGCAAAAAGATAATTCTAAAATTCCAATGGAACATGGAAAGACAGAATCACTGATCGACTGGGCAGAGGACTAACCAATCATTTGCAGGGATTCAGAGACAATTAACTGTCTTTAGTACTAATCAGAAGAAGAGAAATACTCAATCCTTGGAACTTCATCTATGTAGACTGATATGAACTGGAGCAGGATGTCTCCCTTTACATAGTGACTTCAAGTGCAGAAAGTTGACCTCCGAACGTGAGAACAGTCAGCTAGGATCCTTAAAGGTTATATTGATCTTAATTATTATTTGTGTATGCCTTTGGGCTTAATCGTGTAAATAATTATATATATGTTATTAATTAAACAGTTTAAGGGATCGTATATTAAAATATATCTTAATATTAACCTTTAGTCATTATTGACACTCATGGAAGTGCATCCTATCTTAGCTAGATATAGCAACCTTCTAACTTTATAAAGTCTAAACAATATCCCATTTATCGTTATACAGTTTTTCCAGTTCATGTAATCTTCCTTAGCTCAAAAATGATCTGCAATTGTAAATAGCTAAATGAAAGCTCATTGAATGGCAGTCCGGATCCACGAATAGAGGATTTTTAGTATCCTTTGCTTTCAGCTGCTAAACACTGCCTTAGCTGATAACTTTACAACCTCTTGAGAATAAAAGCCATGATTTCATTTGACTATCATGATTGTAAATATCTAACTAAAAAAAAAAAATCTAATGAAAAGAAAATCATTTACGCGTATGTTTATTTTCCTTTCAACAAGACTCAATTGATATTTCAGAAAATTATCAGACAATGAGAAAAAACTGGTATTTTTTAGTTGTTACTTGGAAGTAAAAACCCATTAAACTCACCACACTGGCTGATGCATGTTGGTAATAAACCGTCTATGTTCATTTATGTTATGAATAAATTAATAGTATATAATGGTTGCAGTGATAAGAATATATGTAATAGACATTATGAATTTGCCCTGATCAGTTCCTTTAAGGCTTCAAAGAGGAATTAAAGGAATCTTTTTTCAAGTTAACCTCAAACTCCTTTCTGCAGTCAGTTTAGGCAAGTTGGATTGGATTCAAAACTTTACAGTTATTTTGAATTACTAAGCTATGAATTTGATAGTATAAAAGAATTAAATGAGTTATTATATGTTTTAAGTACATTTATATTGAAATTTTTGCTGATTAATCCTTTAGTCGGTGATTAATTTACTTAAGCTCACAATAAACTGAGAGAAATATCTGCTTCTTAATTCAGACTTTATATTTTCTCATGATATCACACATATTATCAAAGATTGAAAAAGTGCTGTAGACATTAACAGATAAGATTGCAGATAATTATAAATAAGGCATATAAATCATTGGCAATTTTGATAGTTTTTGGATTATTTATTTAACAACAAAGAATCCAGCTATTTAAGAAATTATTTTCAAAATTAATACTTGTCAGAACATCAGTTATCAAAATTAGTTGGGGTTTTTTATTATAATTTTTGAAATTGATTAATGAAGAAGGATAGATAGAAAAAAATAATACTTATGAAATTTAGTATTAGTGAAGACTGTTGAAAATATCATGGACAAATTGAAAAATAAAGAGCCTAAACTTTTGCTTAATAGCAAGGTTTAAATTGTTTTGTTTTGATATTATTATGATATAGTCTAAGCAATTAAAAAAATTATAATTTTTGGAAAGATTGATAGTAAAAAATGGAGTTGATGTTGTAATAATGTGCATAGACTTCATCATTACAGTAATGAATTTTCCATTTGAAAATCAAACAATTTATAAGTCATTCTTGAGAAATATCTTTCGGATAATCGTTAGAAATGGACATTTTATCTAATAATAGTGTTGGCACTGTAGTCATTAAAATAGTCAAGTTTCAAAATGACATGTTCATATCTAAGTAAAAGTAAAGATAGATCATGAAGACAATAACATGACATCTCCATCACAAATGGGTGTCAGTTTCTAACGATTATCTGAAAGATAAAGTTTTTAAATAATATTTAGTTTTAAAAATAACTACAAATTAAAGAATGATTTGAAAAATTAATTTGAATTTTATGAACTCTTATTAATTAAAAATTTTTTTTTCTCTATTTCCTTTAGACGTGGAAGTCCTCTGTTGGTTGGAATCAAAAGTCAAACTCGTCTTTCAACTGATCACATTCCTGTTCTCTATAGTAAAGGTAGGATACATATAACCCCCCCCCTTTTTTTTTTTTGCTTAATATTTAAAAGCATTTTTAATGTGGCTGATGTCTTCATATAATTGGTGTTGGTGTTTTTCTTGTTTTAATATAAGAAAGCTCATCAAAGATTTGTACTTAGAAAAATTATTGAAATTAGAAAAAATGTACAAAAATATATATTATATAATATAAATGTTAACTAAACAAACTTCCTCATCATGTAAGAGAGTAAACCACCTAAAAATTTGAACTTGATATGAAAAATTTATTTTTTCAGAATTATTATTTGTATTACTTTAAATTTTCATATTTTGATTTGAATAGTTAAATGTGTTTTATATTGATATTTTTAATATGGTTTTTTTAATAAATAAAAAAGCTTATAATTTTAACTATTCAAAAAATAACATGCGACATAGATTTTAAAAATTACTATTTGTTTTCCATTGACTATAAACTTTCTACTATTTACTATGTATGTATTATTCATTATATTTTGTATTTGTTTGCATTGATTGTTGTTAAAATGAAAATTGTGAACATTATATATAGAATATAACAATAATATATCAGTATCTGTTCACTTATTTATACAATACTGTACATATATGTTTTGATTTACGATCATTCTTTTAATTAGTTCCTTCTATTATCCTTCTATTCATATATCAATATAGTTCTTTTTATTTTTACTTCATTTTCTTTTTTTATTTCATATTGATTTTTATTTTATTATATTTACTTACAATATTGCAATTCAAATAATTCAAATAAATTACTAGTAGAAAATGGAGATTAGAGAGAAGTAGAAGAAGAGAATAAGCTCTGATGAAGACTGCATAGTATAGTTGAAACTGTAATAATAATAATAATAAGTTTTTGCTGAAAAAAGTGTAAGAAGAATTATTTGAATTGCAATATTGTATATGAAGATAGCAGAAATAAAGGAAAGCAAGAAGAAAAGTGTTTAGAAGGATTATATACAGAAGTATTATATTTACTACAGTTAGTTTAAATTATTATTTCAAAATTATATATATTTTGTCACACTCATTTATGATTAGCTGCCATTGGTGATAAACAATATATATTTATTGTAGTGGAAAAGTATTGATTGTAATAATTATTTATAGAATGAATGTAACATATATTTAAACAAGTCTTCGCAGATTTTGGTGCACTATTTTCTATGCGATTGAATATAGAAGGTTGGAATGATTATGATGACAAGCAGATATATAGGTGTGTCTAGCTAATATTAATGCCAGTTGTAATGATCATCTAAAATAGCTACAATTTTGAGGCTTTTCTCCACTATGAGTTCTTTCATGCAGTTTTTAATTAGCTTTCATAATCACAATTTTTTTTTTTATCTAGATATTTTGTTAACTATTTTTAGAAAAATTCAAATTTTTTATACTTTTATAAATACATTTTAATTGTTACTAATAATACATGTAGAGAGTCTAATGTTTGTAGTAAAACTTAATTAGTAAAAACGTGAAAAAAATATATTCTTTTATTAATTTTAAAAAATGTTATTTGTAATAAACATTTAGATTAAGTTAATTTTACTATTGGTGACAAAATATTCTTAAAACGGAAAACTTATTTCGGATAAATATCATTCTATAAAAATAAATAACTGAATAGCGTTATTGCGCATGGAGTTTATATGAAGTTCGTCCACCAGAAGTATTAGAACTGGAATCATTCCAAGACCTTATACATTCCAGAGATTATTTTTTTATTTTCCATTGTTACTCGAACTGTTATCAAAATGAGAGTGCTCTTTCAAGAATTATTCATTTATATTTCTTATTTCATATAATTAAATTTTATATATTTGTGATTTGAGGGGGGTGGGTCGCAACTTTTAGCTCAAGCGATACATAGATTTTTCACACACAAATAACAAATATTGAAAATTAATGAGGGTAGGGGAATTATCAATCTTAGAAATAAAAATATTTAAAAATAAACACGAGAAATTTTTGCAATTTCATTTCAAAGATTGGGGTCTTTTTAGTAATATCACAAATACTGTTCATCTAAATAAGAGGGATTCAAGCTGTTGTTTGGTCAAATATTTCACTACTACAAAGGATTTTAGTTATAATCATGGCTGTGTATTTAAGAGTCTTGATCAGATCATATTTTTATAATTCGATAAGACAATAAAAATAAAAAAACCTGTGAAAATAAATTTTGGTACTTAATACAGGTCTAATCCTCATTCATAACAATGTCAAATAAACAATATCAACCTATTTGCAAAAATATACTTCTAGTATTTGTTTAATTTGCTAAAAATTTGAAAAGTAAATATATATTTTTAAATGAATTGATATTAACCAAGTCTGATATTATTCACATTTCACTACCATTAATATGATTCTTAATGTTAGCATGTAACTAAATTTTTTTAAATGATTGATAATTTACTCATCAACAAGTGTTATGTGTTACCACAAAAAATACTCTAGAGTGTTAGAACAAGTACAAATAACATTCTAGAGTGTAAGAAAAAGTACAAATGACATTGATTCCAATAATCAGAATGAGCAAAGAAGAGAAGATGTTAAGGTTACATTTCTTTGAGTGAATGGCAAATACCATATATATGTATGACATTCACAGCAATACTATAAATTAGGGTACTATACCATTAATCATGATTAATAGAATATCAATCACTCCATGATTAAACTAAGAAGGACGCCATGTCCACCACACCTCTAAATATTATTTATTCTTTTCCATTGCATATATAACTAAAACTAGCTTTAATAAAATATAAATCTCAGAAATTTTGAGTTATTTTATCATTTAATAAATTAACAATCAACAGATCCCATAAATAATGTGCTTATTAATAGAGAGATTAATGATAATTATAGAAAAAAAAAGCATTTCGTTAAACGTACAAGCAATTATGATTTTTTTTTTTTTTTAAGATTAAATAAATAATCCTGAGAAGTTAAGGCAAGATCAATTTACGATTGTGCTTATATTTTATTTTTCCTTATCATTGCTCTTTTCTATGTTTAAAAAATGAAATAAAAGTGTGTTTTTTTTTAATACAATGCCTTCACGAATTTTTTATTTATTTAAGCCCACATATATTATGGACTAAAACTTTTGTCAAAAAAAAAAATTACTGTGTTCATCTGTGGGTGTGTGTGCTTTCACAAGCGTACTTTACATACAAAGATGAATATAAGAAAGTATTAAAACCTTAACAGAATTATTGGAAGTGAAATAAATATTCTTCATTTTAAATATTAAGTTGGTAGATTTAAATGAACATATAGCTATAAATATTGCTGAGACAAATTTTTTTTAATAACTTCGATTTTTTTAGCATTCAATTTTCATTTAAAATGCTTATGATATAACCGGTGTTTGGCTTTGGTATAATGATTCTATCCAAGAGTAATCAAACTTAGCTTAGTAACCCAAACATACTATAACTGTCACTGTAACAAACTTTAATTGAAACGTCACTTCAGTTATCTTAATCACTTTCTAAGAGTAACTGAAGTAAGGATGACTGAAATAAAGTTTACTGGAAAAGACTTTAAATCTGCCGCCAAAAATCGTGGACTTCCTATCGAAATCGAACCTGCATGCCCTCCCAAAAAATGCCTTCCTCCACTATAAAAGGGGGCAAGATATTGACCCTAATTGCACATTGTGTCAAAGACAGGAAGAGACTACCAATCACTTCCTCTTCGAATGCACAACTTTGAACAATTTAAGAACTCATTTTCAACAAAACATGACAAGAAATCAAATTGAAATGAATCTCAAGACAGCAATTGAAAAGGGCATATTCCCTGAGATCCGGCTTTCAGCCATAATTAACTTTTCCATCTGGGCATTGCGCTGTAAGCTGGTGTTCCAGGCTGAGACCTTGAATAATATATTCACAGCGTTTTGCCAAATACTAAACAAGGAAAGGGATAGAGATATGCGCACTGCTGACCCCTTCACAGCTGCACAAACCTGGGACTCCATTGCAATTGGATAGAGCTCCCCGCAACTTTGCTGTTTATTGGGTGGCTGTTGCTTTTCATCAATTCATAAAACTCAAACACGGATATTAATACTACCTACTAACAGCATCTCATTTTAATCTTCCCTGCTATGAACTTTAGACAAATTGGGTTTCTATGGTCTATTTTTGGAACAACAAACAAGTCACAAAAGTTTCCTGTGCAAACATTAACTCAAATATATCCTTTTTCTATTTGCATGCTATTTCATAATCATTTACTTGTTTTTTTTTACTTTTTGGTCTGTATTTCTATGGTCTAAATGTACAATAAATTTGGTTTTTGAAAGATAAAAGTGCTTTTCTCAAATATTTTCTATCTAATAATTTTATTTTTCAACCTCATTTGATAATCTGCTTCATTTATTACATATTTTTTCATTTTAATTTAATAATATATATATTATTAAAAAATACATTTAGGAAAATATTACAAAAATAACGTTTTTTTTTTGAGATTAAAATTATTTATGAGTATGTTATTTAAAGAAATACTAAGCAAATATAGTTTTATTTAGTGATTTTTTTGGATCTTGCTTTGATTGAAATTCTTTTAATGTATTTTTATTTTTTTGTTATTTTATAAATGCCATTGTGTGTATGTATATATATATTATAACACTTAACTTATTTGTAGTAGAAACTTATTCCTTGATGAAATACAATATGAAGAATAAACATGATTTCAAGATGAGCAAGCTGCTTCATTTAATTGATGAATTATTGCTCAGTAGTTTGTAAGAGACTCAAATCCTGGAATAACAGAATTGGAATCCATCCATAGACTTTACATTCACTGTGCTAAACTATCCAAGGCAATTGACTGATGATCAGAATGGGCTTATATTTTATATAAATTAAACTTTATTTCATATACATCTGGCCTTCTTTCTAGTTAAACATCATGAAGTTCACAAAACTTTATTAAACCATTAAGCATCACATGATCACATTTCCTATACTAGCACATTAATTGTTGATAAACAGAGCAAAGCTCCTCACTGACGAAGGCCACAAGCCAGAAACTAGTCTGGGGATATTGGATGAGTAGGCATTAGATAGGGATTTTATGCACAAGCCTTCTGGCATCCATTGATTACTCTGTTTAGCACAGGTGGCAATACTGTATGGAGAGTTTTGCTCTGTTTAAAACTTTATTTCATATACATCTGGCCTTTCTTCTAGTTAAACATCATGACGTTCACACAAAACATAAATGTTGTGTACTGAGTTCAATCCCTTTCCACTTTATTTTACTACACTTTATTTTTTTTTTAAATTTCATAATTATTATCAATATTAAAATTTATAAATCTTTTTAACTTTTTTTGTTTTTAAATCGTTCATTAGTGTATAGTTAAATACGTTTTGGTTCATTTTTCACAAGATGTCTTCTGTCCTTGTCCATTAACATGCATTCTATGGATTCTTATTAAATCAGAGTAATATATTACTTTTTCAGGATTATTAATTCGAATTGTATTTATAAAATAAAATAACTCAGGTATTCAAGAATATGATGTTAATATAATAGATTTATTATGTATCGATCAATATTGAATACATAATTTATTTTTATTCTAAATGGTTAAAGATTTCATTCTAATTATACCAAGAACTACATTGGTTTTAAACTCTTCTTCAATGAAATCGAATGTTTTACTATTCAGGAGTTAAGTCATTTGCACACTGGAAGCGACAGATTGGGCTTTACGTTTCAGAGTCTGCCCCTATAACAGGCAAAAAAAATTAAAGATGTTAATACATAGAAGTTTATAAGAAGTTCACATATTGAAATGAAGCCACAGACTATGAAAATTGAGCATTTAATATTCATTAAATTAATTTAAATTCATTAAATTAACCTTTATTTTTTCTAATTTTTGTCTAAAAAAAATTATATATTGTATATTGTATAGCATATATTGGTTTATATATCAAAAATATATTCTGACAACAATGAGGTCATATTCATTATATAACATATTTTATTTATTATTTACATTTAGATGAATATTTTGAAAATAAAATAGAATGCCTGATGAAAAGTTGCCATTTTATTTAACTCAAAATAAAAATAATCGGACACTGATAAATATAATGATTGTGCCAGTCTTAATTTATTAATATGTATTATATTTTGCTTAAGTTATTATCCTTTTGACAAAAGTATTCAATGCCAAAAATATGTAAAGGTTATACTTAATATTTTTAAGAATTTCTCCATATATGAAGCAGTATTAGTATTAATATCCCACTATATAAAGAGCTAATTTAGGAAAATCATGTTTTTATAAATACTAACAAAATAATACTAAATTAAAACTTCTTGATCAGTTAAATATAATTTAATTCCTTATTTTCATAATAAAAGAACCTCTTTGAAATATATATTTTTTCATAGAATTCATGATATAGGGCAGGTTGACTATATACGGACTATACTTTATTAAAAAATCATCATACATACAGGATCAAATATCTCCAATTTATTGGAGAAATATCAATTATGTGTATAACTTTGAGTATTATTAACATCTACATGTAAAATTAATTATGCCATGCATAACTTTTTTCTACTGCAGGCCAATATTTAGTAATATTCTAAACCTTTTCCCTTATTGTAAAACAAAGAAACAAGAAATATTTTTTACTATAAAATGTAAATACAATTTTGTGTTTTTCTTGATAATGTCTCAAAATGAACAGTCAGTACTCAACAACATATTAAATTAATGCAAATATTATCCAAATATAATCTCCATTATTGAACCACATTTCTGTTATATAATAATTTCAAATAAGCATCATTTAACATATTATCTTCAAATTATTTCAATATCATTTCAAAATTTAGCTTAATAATAAGCAATGAAATATATATACGCTTCATTATGATATATTAAATTATTGGCCCAAGTATTTCATTTAAAAGACACATCCCTACATGATATTTCTATATGATAGTATAATTATAATTAATAGCTTTGGAATGTAAGTATAAATCTACCTTTATTAAACTAATGAAAATTTTCTTTTACTTATGATTTAGAATTTTATAATAAATAATACAAAAACTTCTGTCAGAAGTTTCCGTTCACTTTTGTGTTTAAATAGACTAATAAATAATTCAAAGGATGGTGTGGAAGAAATGAATAGGTATGAAGTAGTTTATTCCATTACCTGCAAAGAAATTGGTTGTAATGCTATTTATTATGTGGAAACGAAGGCAAATGTTTTAATGTGATTACAACAGCATGTTAATCAGTATAAAAAGTATAAAAGTGATTTACAAGTTAATTCTATATTTTCAAGTCACAAAAATAGTTGTGGACATGAGTTTGATCCTCAAAATATTACTACTGTGTGCAATGAATTAAATTATAGAAAGAGGAAGTTGAAAGAGGCTTGGTTTATTGCGAAGTCTAAAAACATTATCAATCAGCGTAACACTAGTGTTCCACTGAGCATGCACTGGAATATTAACCGTTCAGTTCCAATATCTCGCCATGATTCTGGTATACTGTACCGAAAGTGCTTGGCAAATTGTTTGTTGTGATTAATATTTTTTGAATTTTGGTTGCTCTGTTTATCACGATTTATATGTGAAGAATAATTTCATAATAAATAAATATATATTACTTTGTAAATTGTTTATCTATTAATCAAGAAAATCTTAAATTAATTTTAAATATACATTATATAAACATATAATAAATTCTTAAAATAAATATCAAATTAATTATTAAAAGAATGTTTTTATTGATCTTCATTTTCAATTTATATAAATTGTACCAAAGAATCACATCTATTAATCTATTGGGCTTTTATCTTCTTTCATTTTAATATAATTGATATTAATGCACTAGTCTAGTTATAGTTTTTAATTTAAGAGAGTCTGTACTTTCTAAACACTATAACGAGCTTCAAATTTATCAATACAAATTTACATCTTCAAATATACTTTAAATTATCATTCACATTTGAAATATTTCTCATTTTAATTACCATTAATTAAAATCTTTTACAATATTTATTTAAACATGCCAAATAGTAAAATCAAAATAATAAAAAAATCATATTGCAATATACAAATCTGAATAACAATTTATGATAAAATTCTGTTAGATTGTGCTTTCTTTAAGTGAACCAAAAAATAATGTCAAGAAATAAACAAAGTGTAACAAAGACAATTCTTTTCAAGTTTTGTTGTTGCTTATCTGAAGAGATATGTATTTTATGAATGTAGATTTGAAAGCATCTTTTTTGAGATTCTTCAAGTACCACGTTATTCTAGTAATTGTTCCTTAATAGATTGTCTATGAAATTTGGAAATATTTTATTTACTCATAGCAAATGATTACTAGCTAGTGCCCTGTAATATAGACTATATTTTCTCCTGGCAGGTATATATTTCTTATAATTTTGAATCAAATATTTAAATATTGATGATGTTTTTATCTGTCATTTGGATAAAAATGAACAAGCGTATATTGGATCTGTTGTGTTTGGCTAAATTTACAGGTTCAGTTCCAAACCAACAGACAAATGATGACACTACTCAACAATTAATATGTATAATTTATTAGTTACAAAAAATATACATATATGTTAGTTAATAAACTTATCAACATGGTCTATACAGTTTAATGCTGAGGTGGTCATGCCGAGTAATGGAACTCACTTCCAGCTATATAAATAGTCTGCCTCATGAGTTCTAAGTATGACTCTTCTGGCTATGCAATACAGCTTGCCTCGAGTCAGCTGCAAACATAGCAGTTTCCAGTCCTTAGGTGGACCTGCCTCACTGTGTGGGCATCACAATAATGACTAGAGAAAAAATACCTTTGCTTATGGCAGAGGGTTTATTAGAGAGCACTTTCAGTTGTTCAGGTTGACAGAAGTAATTGCACTCTGCCTTGCCTCCAAAAAGGCTGACTATTTAATGGCAGATCCCCTACCTTACTGGAAACACTCGGATTATGTGCACGAACCCCAACAAAGGATTTATCCTCATTGGATAATGACCGGGTGCTAGCTAATCAGGCAAGGAATCTGGAATAATCCACTTCTAAAGGCAAAGTCAGATATGACAGTAATAATAAAAACAAAATCTTATTTTACATTTGACAGATAATTCCATTTATTTGATGAATATATATGTGTTAAGGAATGTACATAGGTGATGACAACTTTATTCAAAATGCACTGCATTTTCTTAGTATTTTTGTTATATTATTATTATTTAGTTTTGTTTTATATATTTATATGCCAAATGAAATTCATAAATATTTGGTTTTAAGTAATATAAATAGCAAGTATCATTTCCAGTGAGAAAGTATAATTGTTTTTGAATTCTTTTAACTTATAACCCATAATAAGAATAAAATATGTTTTTATTTATATATATATATAGCAAGCACATTGTTATGGTCAAAAGTTTATCGCTGTTAATTATAATTGAGTGAAAAGTTGTCTTAGAAGTTATGCGACATTTCAGACAGATTGAAGTTTGATCTAAGGATCTTTACTCTCAAGTGTGTCACTATTGTTACCCTAAATATTAAAATCTTTAGAAAGAACTAATATGTTTGTCTTTTGCCATGTGAAGGCTTGAGCATAAAATTTCTATCTAGTGCCTATTCATCTGGCTTGCACTGAGTGGCAATACTGTATGGAAAGTTTTGCCTGTTTAATAACAGTTATAAGCAAGCATAAGAAATGGTGATCATGTGATGTTTATTGTTATCCTAGTCTGATTTCCTATATTTCCATTTCTTGGTATGTATAAGTAGAAATGTAATTGTAAAGATCTTGATGAATTGTATCGATAGCAGTGGGCTTAGTTCAAAAAAGTTTTTCCAAATATGAAAGGATAGTCTCAAAGTGAACAAATTGTGAAAAATTTAAATGCAGATTTAAATAAAAAATCTTTTTTCTTTTTTTTTTGCTACAAGGAATTGAGCTTTTCGATGTAAAGAGAAATGAACTTCGTTTAGTGGGCTGTCAGTGATCAGATTATTAACTAGCAGATGTTGTATGTTAAAAGTCCCTGGAATGAAAACGATAATGCAGTAATATTGTTTTTCTTTCAACCATCATCCAAAGGCGCAGAATATGATTATTGAATAAAACAGTCTTTTTATACAACTTAAAAACATTGTTAAGTGTTGAGAATTCATTACACAAATAGTGAATAAAATAATGGAAACATCTATCATATTGGCTATATTTTTGTTATGAAAATTAACACAAATGTTCTTCCTGTGAAGCTCATGATAAATGGTTTTGTATCTACGCTGTTGTGTCCAGACATTTGTGGTGGTGTATATGCCTGTGTATCATTTTTTTTCTTTTATAGAATCATACTATAATGCCTATTTACTTGAGTATTATGTTGCAAAACTGTTAACTTCTTATTTTCAAAATCACCATCTTGAAAGCAAAGCCAACTAGAGTCATTTATGGTGGTAATTGCTTGCAAGAGGGAGCAATGAACTCTGTGAATGATTGTAACTGAAAAAAATTTTAAAGCCATTTTAGAATGAGATTGATCGACACATATTTGACTACTGCAATATCTCTTAATATAATCTGTAAGCAGGACTTTTATGGCTAAGTTGGTGTTTTGAAGCTTTTGGTCTTTCATGTACATTCTGTAATACAGAAGCAATGAATAATTTTTAACTGGAAATCTTTTGCATCTTTCATATCTAATTAATTTTTGTTGGTTGTCAAATTAAGCCTATCATTTAGACTACCTTCTCTCGGATATGATAAATGTCAGTGGGATTATCCTGATGTGTGCAGCTATATTACAGTATTTCTTAGTCAATTTATTACTCTGCATGAACCCTTCAAAATTACAGACAATTTTAACATTCTGGAGGCCATTCTCATCTCATTTTACAAATATTATTTTTCCAGAGACAACATTGTCAAATTCCATGTTGATATTCCCTTATCAGTCAAATAATGCTTTGAGAATCAGTCAAATATTGCTTTGAGGAAAGTGAGGATAAGTTTGATATTGACATCCCTCAGATGTAGATTTTCAAAATAATTTGTACAATTTTTCCTCCAAACTGAATTAGTACTGTTGATAAGTGGGGGATACCATATTGAGATTTTTTTATTATTATCTTAAAATATATATTATGTTAATAGATTTAAATCATTAATTCTTGTTTTGAAATTCATTTTACTACGTCTAGCTGATCTAAGAGGACACTTCCCAAAAATACAAATCATCACTACACAGTTTAATGAACGATAATTAATAGCATGTCAACTATTTGCATACATAAATAATAATGTAGATCAATACGACCTGTAAGAATCCTATCTGACTGTTCCCATGTTCGGAGGCCAGCTCTCCGCACTTGAAGTCCCTGTGCCAAGGGAGACGTTCTGTTCCATCTTATGTCCGTGTGCACAAGTGAAGCTTCAAGAATCAAGTGAAGTCTTCTTGATCTAGTTCGTACTGAGACATTTCATTGTTTTTATCGCTGAAGTTGATTGGCTTGTACTCCAGTCCATCTACTCAGGTGATTCTTCATTTCAATGCTCAATACAAGAATTTACATCATTATCTCTGACTTTAATTAATGAGTTGTTTCAGTGTATCTTATGAAGGAAATCTAAACACAAATTCCTTTAATTGTTTTATTTCATTAATGACATATTCTACCCTCATTAATTAGACTGTTATTACTTTTTAGAAATTAATCTTTTTCTAATCCTAAAAGTTATAAATCTTTTATATACTATTTTAAAAGAATCAGTCTTTTAAAATTGTTTAATTTATTTAAACTTATTACTTTTTCTCATTAACTTTATACCTATATATGTATGTGCATCTAAGCATACGCATACCTATCATTACTTCCCCCAAGTTCAGAGATCTGGTTTTAATCTCTGAACTCAGTACATAGTCATTAAGATACGTGGGTATTTTTATTTTCCTTTTATGATGCTGTTGCGGTTTATGTTCCGCCTCACTTGGTGTGCTATCTCTTAATAACTGATCGCCTGTGTCTGTCGTGTTGAATAAGTTTGGTATTATTTTCTCACTTTCATCTTTACACAGCTGGTTTATACGCTTTCGAAGTTTTCCATTTTTTATTCGAACCGTAACTAGTTATTTTGAGAATGGCGAATAACTTCTGTCTGTGACCAAAAATTGTTTTTATTATTTTTTATCCACACTTTTTCCTGTGGTTTAAATTTATAGATACTAGTTTGGTGCTTATAGGTACTAGCTTGATGCTTATTTTTATACATTATTGGCACAATGTTTGATAATTTTATGTGCAGTGGTTTAAATTTATAGGTACTAGTTTGATGCTTATAGGTACTAGCTTAATGTTTATTTTTATCCACTATTGGCACAATGTTTGATAATTTTGTGTGCAACTTTCTACTTAAATACATTTCAGGTGGTGATTTCCCAGATTTGGCACTAGGGATTGCATGTTGATGGAGGAGTGCAGTCAGCACTGCTTTGTGTATTTTAATTTTCCCCACTTTGTTGATGGAAGGCTTTAGGATTTGTATGGCTTTCTCACCTAATCTGCTGAATTGAGGTTGATAGGGGAGTGAGTGTATGCTTAATCCCCCATTCTTACATCGCTTTTTCAAACCTTGCTCCATTATCAGAAACAAGCATTTATGGAAAGCTGTGATGAGCAGAAATTTTGTATAATTTGCTGTCACATCTGTACTTGTGTTATTGACTATTTTATATTTGGTCTACACTGAAAATGTATTGACCACTACCAAAAACAAAGGTCCCTCAAATGGTCTGCAGTGGTTGATGTGTATTTGTTGCCATGGCATTTTAGCTTTACGCCATTGTTCAAATTTAGCCTGAGGTGCTTTAGCGCATGTTTGACAGTTTTTACCCGTTCCTTCGAAAGCGCTAGCTACAATAAGGAAATAAATTGAATTGTCGAAGCGTTAGAATTAAGTGTGAAAATAATATTATCACAAAATATTAGAACATTACTATACCACACATATTTAATAGTTTAATAGTTACATTTTTTAATATATTTTTCAAGGTCATTATTAATACTGGGCCACCAGACGTAATTATGAGCTAATGCTTTTGCCCTTATGATGCCTGGTTGACCCTTGTGCAACAATTTAAGAATTTGGCTCCTACCCTTTAGCAGGATTAACACCTGGTCCCTCCTCCGAATACATCCCTTGCTTACAGACAATTGCTTGGCACTCCATAATTCTTTATGAAGAAATCTAAGTCATTGATTAGCCATATTTTGCTGATCTTCTTTACCATCCATTGGTAGCCATTGTCTTCGGGTGTCCATGTAGCCATTATTGTGCTATTGGGGGTTTGATTCTTCAAGATGTCTATATAATTAATTTTTGTTTTTTGATATGGTTCAGTTTGATTGGGTATATGTGATAGAGCCTCAGCATGTCCTATTCCTTTTTTACATACTATTGCATAATCATAACCTGCCAAAAATGTACCAACGCAACATGTGAAGTCTCAGAGGTTTGGGAATTTGTTTAATTCCTAATATTTCCAATAGGGGTTTATGATCACTTACTACCATAAATCTGCGGCTGTATAGGTGTTGATGGAACTTTTTGATGCCAAATAAAATCACAAGGGCCTCTTTGTCTAACTGACTATCATTTTTCTCTGCTTTGGACAACATACATGATGCATAAGGAATTGGTCATTCATCTTCATGAGCAGGGTAACACAATACTGCTCCAACACCAAATTCTGATGCATCCATGGTCAAAGTTACTTTAAATTTGATGTTGTAATGGACAAGTAATTTTTTGAAATCAGCAGTGATTTTGTGTGTATAAATGCTTTTTCTTCTTCCCACTACCATTTCCGATACTCTCTGAGACCATAAAATGCTCTGGCCACATGGGCTTTTCCTTCTAAAAAGTTTTCAAAGTAATTAACCAGACCCAGGAAGGCTTGAAGCTGTTTCTCATTGTTAGATCTTTGTGCTTCTGCAATGGCTTTAGTTTTTTCAGGGGCAGATGTGCCATTTTCGGATATAATGTGACCTAAGAAGTTGATTTTCATCACTTTCCATATGCACTTTTGGGTATTAAGTTTAGCCCGAATTCATCCAGTTTTTTTACAGACTCTCTGTAGATGCATTTTAAATTCATTTTCAGTCATAGCTGTATTTAGAATGTTATCAAAATATGGGATCAAGCCCAGTACTACATTAAAGAGAGTTTCAATTTTTAATTGAAAGATACCAGGGCTGATGTTATCCCAAATGGGAGTCTCATATATTTATACAATCCTATGTGAGTGGTAAGTGCTAATATTTTTACTGTCTGTTCGTTAACTGATTTCTGATGGAAGGTAGCATTAAGGTCTAATTTAACAAAAAAAGTTGATCTCTGGAGTGATGCTATTATTTTCCTGGCATCAGGGATTGGGTATGCATTTTTTATTAATCGCCTTGTTTACCGATACCCTATAATTGCCCTTGGTGTAGCCCAATCAGAATTTCCAATGGGTTGTAACACCCTGTATTAATTAAGTCATCGATTTCCTTTTCAACTTTCTCTTTTTGCGCAAACAGAACTCTCCATGGTTTGCATATTATAGGTAGCGCATCAGTGCTTAACTCTATTGATACAGGGGTCATTTTAATAACACCAAGTTCCCCATTAAATAAGTTAGCAAATTTGACACACATTTTGTTTTCCATTTCGACTTTCTTCACAAATGTGAGTTTAATGTTGTCCGACTAAGGGGTTTATTGGAGCATAAACTATGTATAAAGATAACTATCACTTTTCTCTCTGTTCTACTTATGGGGGCCTGAACAACACCTTTAATTTTGACTGCGTTGCCATTTACATCTAATTTTTAAGGTCAGTTTTTTCTAGTTTAGGGATTTTTTTACTCATAGAAGTTATAGTAGCCCAGTTGTGAACTAGTATTAACGATACACTGCTACCACTGTCTTCCTCCATAGATAGGGGCTGATCACACAGTTTTAGTTTTAATATAATTTTGTCATCAATAGTGGACATTTTCTTAATATTAGTAGGCCGACTTGCCTGATCCTGGAATAAATGTTTATAATTATTACTTTCCCTGTTAGGATCGTTACGTTTTACTTTACATATTTCCATGTGCCCTCTTTTACAATTATTGCAGTGTTCACATTTATGAAAACAATTGCTAGCTTTGTGGCCCTTTTTCCCACAGCAAAAACATGTAAATGGGTTACTCTTCGACCATTCTTTCTTTATGGTTTTACGAATGTCTATTTGTGATTTGTTATTAATTTTGTACTCGATGAATTTTTTGAGATTGCTCAAACACGAATTCATAAGCTATCCCACATTTTATAGGCTCTGCATAATTTAAATCGCTAACGGCCAATAATTGCTCCCAAACATACCAGTAAGAAATTGTTCCAGCAGAGCTTCTTCTAGGAAAGATTCGTAGAGACAATTTTTTTCTAGATTACAAAGAGCAACTAACGTAGTCTTTTATACTTTCATCTCAACCTTGGTTCCAGGCTTGGAATTGCAGTGTAGCAACCTGACTAGGGAATTGGGGTTAAAGTGGTTTGATAAATGCTCTTTAACCTAATCATATGTACAATCTTCAGAAGTTAGAGGTTCGGTGAGTCTGTTGGTTATCTCAATAATTCCTTTCCCAGCAAAGCATAATAGTGAAGTAATCTTATACTTATCATCTTTAACTTTATTAATGAATAAGTATTTTTCTACATGTTGAATGTACAGGGACCAATTACTTGCCTCATGGATGTTAAATTCACCGTTTGCTATTTGCATTGCCAAATTATTTCTTTACCTAAATTTAACCGTTTAATATTAGTTTATTAAGGTTCGAATCAAGACTGTGACTATGCCAATTGCTATGTCTAGCTGATATAAGAGGGCACTTCCCAAAAATACAAATCACCACTACACAGCTATTTATATATATATAATTATTTTATATAATGAGATCCAAAGGCGTATATAAATAATAATGTAGAGAGTCCTGCCTGGCTGTTCCCATATTTGGAGGCCAGCTGTCCGCATTTGAAGTCCTTACGCCAAGAGTGACATTCTATTCCAACTTATATCCATGTGTACAGGTGAAGCTCCAAGAATCAAGTGAAGTCTTCTTGATCCAATTCGTAATGAGGCATTCATTGTTTTTATCCCTGAAGTTGATTGGCTCATATTCCAGTCGATCCGCTCAGGTGATTCTTCATTTCAATGCTCAATACAAGAATTTACATTGTTATCTCTGATGAGAGTTATTTCACTTTATCTTATGAAGGAAATCTAAACGAATTCCTTTAATTGTTTTATTTCATTAACGATGTATTCTACCCTCATTAATTAAATTGTTACTACTTTTTAGAAAATAATAATTTTCTGATCTTAAAAGTTATAAATCTTTTACTTACTATTTTAAAAGAAACAATCTTTTAAAATTGTTTAATTTATTTAAAGTTATTACTTTTTCTCATTAAGTTTATATCTATATATGTATATGCAATTAAGCATACACATACTTATCACATTTCTTGCCATTATTTCTATAATTCCCATTATTTACTTGTTAATTAGCATATTACGTTTTGATAATGCAGTCCTAAAAAACTTAGACCAGTGGTAAAAATGATACATCTTCAGATATTGTATAAGTTATATATATATATATATACATTTAATTTCTTATATCATTTTTCAGTAACTTACATGACCATAATGTTGTCAAATACTTATGATCACTTAATCAATCGGATTATACATGACTTGAAATAAGAGACAACTTGTTTGTATGCAATTTAATTTAATATCATCAAATCGATTTTCATTCACAAATACCTTCTCAAGATGCCGTTTGTAAAACAGCATCTTGAGATGGTTCATTTGTGAATGAAAATCTATTTGATGATATTAAATTAAATTGCATACAAAACAGTTGTCTATTATTTTTAAGTTATGCATAATCAATTGATTAAGTATATATATATGATGTAAATAAAGGAATGAATGTGTTTTTATATAATACATAAATATGTTAGCATTGATATTGTTAGATAACTATCACTTACTATTGACAACTCTTAAGTTAAATTATTTACTCTAGTAACCCACGGAAACCTTTTTGTTGTCCTTTACTTAGAATTTCTGTAATACATATGTATTACACAGATTAATAATGACCTTTTACTTAATACTAGATCTTTATATATGATGCATATGTTCATATATCATTTTATTTGGAAAATAGATATGGTTTTGCCCAAAAAATCATGACCCCAAGATGATAGCATCTTTTTACTTATTTGTGCCTTCTTCATAAACATTATGTAAGCTACTAGCGCTAGCTAGCATTAACATATAAGTGCTTACAATATGTTTATGTCTAATTGCACAAATGCCTCTTCTGCCTTAGAAATTTCAAAAATTGTCTTACAGGCTTTTTTATTTCGGTCTAGATTTCATTGGCTTATTTAGTACTTATGATTTGGTTGTAGTACAGTTGAATGTATCATTATTGTTATAAGTAATGAGAAATCCTAAAAGTATGTTAATATTTTGGGAAATTAAAAATATATGAAATGGGACTGTAAAAATAATCTTTGAGTTCATATATTGGAAAGGCCATTAATCTGAGCAATTAAGAAAGGTAATGTAGAATACATAAGAATTTGTTGAAATGTATATTTCAATATACTTTTTACAAAAACTGAGTTGATTAGGCCAACCAATATATAATATGCTAAGAATTGGGATAAGTAATTTTATTTGTGATTAGTGGAGGAGACAGAAATAAGAAATTTGATAGGGTTTTGTCTCATGGGTGTAAAGTGACAAAAATTGAAATTAAATAATAGAGAAAGCTAAAAGAATTTTTGAAAAATGAAATAAGGGAAGAAGAAAAAGAAATTATTATAAATAACTTCCAAGAAGAATTGGTGGTCGAGAGGTCAGCAACAGCTGCTTTACAAGCAGTTGTCCCGGGTTAGCTTCCCAGCTGAAGCTATGACACATGAGAAGAAAAAAATCTTCTAAGAAGAAAAAGCTACATAGCATTGTTGGTTATCCATTTTTCTCTTAAATCTCAAAAACCACAACTGTTTATTTTTTTATTGGAAATCTTTTTCTATTTTTATGATTTATATACTTTTTATGCCATTTAATAGTCCTCAATACATATTTATTATAATCTAAATATACATATATATTTATAAATGTACTGTTGTATTTAGTCTGAAAACCAACAGTGATATCAATAAAAATATGAACACTTGAAGTTAATATGTATAATTTATTAGAACAAATGTACATACATATTTTACAATCAATAAATATAATTGTACATAGATAAACATAGTTAATACTGAGCTGGTCGTGCCTGAATGAGTGAACTCACTTCCAGCTGTATATCTCAGCTTGCCTCAGGAATTCTAGTCAAGACTCTTCCGGCTGTACAGGACAGCTTGCCTTGAGTCGGCCGTAGTTGTAACAGCTTCCAGTCCTATTGTGGACTTGCCTCATTGCATAGACATATCGATAATGACTATAGTAGAAACACCTTCGCTATTGGAATTGGTTTCAATTGAGAGCACGTTCAGTCATTTAGGTTAGGCAGATATTCTCTCTCCCTTTTCTTGCCTCCAAAAAGGCTGACTATTTATTGCCAGATCGCCTACCTTACTGGCAGCATTCAGATTTCAGAGAGCGTCATTGCCTATTGACCCTTACTAACCAATGGTAGGTTTATCCACATGTTTACACATTAGCCTTACTTATGTTTTACCCTTTGGCCATGTTTATACATTAGTTATACACACGTTTACACATTGATTAGTGGCAAGGTCAGATATGATATGTATATTTTTAATTATTGCATGTCCAATTTAAAAATGTTAATAAATTTGGATAGAATAAAGTATACATATGTATAATAAACAACTATTTATATATACAAAAATGAGAGTGGTAGGAATTCATTTATTAAAGGTCTAGATATTTATATTTTTATTAACTAAGAAAACTGAAGAATTTGTTTGTACATATGGTAGGCAGTTTGGGAATTTTTATTTGAGTGGGCTAATATTTATTTGGTAGTCTTGGTGAAATTTTCAATAATAGCTGTAAACAGAAAATTTCTTGGGTTATTTGATATGTGCTTTTGAAGTTGTTTTTTTTTTGTCAAAATATGTCAGAAGATATTTTTAACAATTTATTCGTTAATCAATAAAGAACTCTTAAAATGTGTATGTAATATGTTATATATATAGTATTCATTGGAATTTATTATTGAAGTAGAATTTATTATTGATGTAATTCCCATTAAGAGAACAAAAAGTATATGCCCACTTAGTTATCTTTTGGATTATTAAAATTAAAAGCAGTCTGGTGTTATTGTCAATTTCTGAAGTTTGGAATGATAGAATAATATGCTATTAGAAAGAAAATATATTCAACATGAGTTCCACAACTAAAAGGTAATTGTATGAAATAAAAACTAAATACTGTCCAACTCAAGTCAGTAAAGGAACATGGTTCAACTAATATTACCAGTAATATTTATAATAATTCAAAACTCTAAAATTGACTCTACAAATTTCAGAATTCCAATATATATGTAAATAAATAAATAAAAATTATATCCAGCTTATAGTATGATTGCCATCTTGAAAATAGATATATAACAACTATATCCAGCGTATAGCATGACTGCCATCTTGAGTATTCTCTTCAAAATTATATGCTTTTTTGGCACTTCCATCTAATATCCATTGATTGTTCAAGTTTATAATAAGTGACTATAGAATAGGTTGAAGAGACCAATTTTTTTCAAATTAATTTTAATTTTACAATAAGCAAATGAAGTTTATTTCTGTCATCTGGAATATCTCACTCCCATTTTGTAAATTTTTTGATATTTTGTAGTTGTTTTTTTCAACTGAGTAATCCTATTTTTTATTATTTTATAAATATTTTTAATTTTTTTTTCCACACTTATATTTCCATTGTTTACTTATATCTCCTAACATCTTTATCATTATATATGTTCACTAAATATAAAAACAAATTTAATTTGGGAGGATAAATTAAGGAATCTATTGGGATCATTATAGAAAAACATTTTGTGACAAATCTTTGTAGAAAAATTATTGAAGAAATCTTTATTCTGCAAAACACTGGTAATGCTGAAAATGATGATGAAAGAAATCTTTACAAGATGTCTTTGATCATCTTTTTATGTAGCTGTAATGTGACTGAAATTATAATAGACCATATAGGTTTTTACTTGAAGAACAACTCGGACTTCAAAATAATAGGGAGATTAGAAGTACAGTTAATGTTTGAGAAACAGTTAAATTTAAAAAATAATAAGGGAACAATTTCAAATGTCTAGAATATTTATTTTACTGTATTTAGCTTTCAGTAACATTAAAGTATCAGATATTTGAAGTTTTAATATGTGGATTCAGATTATTTATTATGCATGCATGCATGATAGCACACCTTTCACCAGAACATTAGGTGTTAGAAGATCTGTTTATATCTGACTAATATTAACATGTCTAATTAGGCTTTTTAAAGGCAAACTGAAGTTTATCCTATTGAAGAATATTTCTTTAGAAAACCTTTGTTTACCATCATAGATATAAAGATATTGATTTGTGTAAGAGAAAAAATAAGTCATTAATGTGAAGATTGGGGATTGTAAAGAAAGAAAGGGTAGTGCAGTACAATAATAAAAAATTTAAAGAAATGCATTTTTCCACATAAATTCACTAAAAAGTAATATATATTATTGATTTCATCGCATTCTTAGTATTATGTACCAAATATAAAAGTAGGGTGTGTGCTCGTGTTAAAAAATATTATTAATTATACTTTATGTAAATAGAAAAACGTGTGTGTTCCATGCTTTATTTTGATACACATTATGCCATGAATAGTGTGAACACTAAAGAAAATTTGCAGTTTTCACTTTTTAGTGCATTTATGGAATAAAAGCATTACAAACAGTTGTCTTGGGTTTGCGGATTCACTTCCTGGGCGATGCTTTGACACATGAGAAAGAAAAGCATTTCTTTAATTTTTTCCCCCTACTTTTAAATTTTATATATAAAAGTTTAATATAAAAAAAATTGAACAAAATTGCATTCATTTGAAATGAATTCCATATAAAATTTAAAAATTTATTGCTATCAAATATATATATACAAAGTTTCAGCTATTTTATCTAAAATTAAAAAATAGAATAAATTAAATAAAAATTTATAATAATAGATTTACATTTATAAGTCATGTTTGTCTAATCGTAGGTGATTAAAAATGAGCCACTGTCTTTCTCCTGCAATGGGTTAAATAGATTTGTGCAATTGGATATTTGATTATAACATCAGGCACACAATAGACTCAAGCTATGATTTAAGCATGGTCTGTAAGAGTTGGTGTATATAGAATGTACACTATAAACTTAAATGATTCACTTAAGTTTTTTTAACTCTTACCAGGAGTGCTTGGAAATTTATAATATTTAAGAAATAGCGCACTTCTGTTCGAATAATTTAAAAATAGTAAAGTTTTTGCAATAATAAATTTATTTACCTTAAACTTTTAAAAATAAAAAAAAAATTACTAAAAACAAAATGTAAAATGTATATTTATTAAACAAATCTATTTGTCTTTATATTTTATTTTTTATTTTTTGCTATTGTCATAACTATTTACTAAAAGATTTAAATTCATCTCTATAACTTTATGTAATGACATTTAATTTACTTCTAATAATATGCTAATTACTGCATTAATCTTATTGATGGGGATAGCTTAGGTAGTAAAACTTTAAGGGATTTTCATTATTTTTCATATAAACTAAAACTCATTGTTTGTAAAAACTCATATATATTTTCTGAACAAGGCAGGACTCTCCATACAGTAGTGCCACCCTGTGCCAACCATAGTGATCATGTGATATTTTCTGCTTAAAGTTTTTTTTTTTCATTACTATAAGTACTATTTTACTTAACATTAGTAAAATCCAGATATCTGCATGGGACAGTATACCTTTGTTTAGTCTATCTTAGATTTAATTAAACAAGCTATAAATTTATAACTCTTTCCTTTTTCTCTACGGTCTTTGCAAATTAACCTTACAAATTACCTATGACATTTCTAGACTTGAAAAAATTATAGTTATAAATATCTTTTAAAGCATTGTAATTCTTGCAAGCAAAAACAAATCTATAGGTAAATGAGTTACAACGTTCATTATTTTTTTAAAGAGCCTCTATTTATTTATTTTTAGTTTTTGTATAAAAAATTTGTTTAGTGTTTTTTTTTTACAATTTTCCAATAATCACATGCATCGGTAAAATTTTGATTCTATACATATGTACTATAAGAAACTTCTAAAACATTTGTAATCATGTTAACACTTATAAATATATTAGATGTGATAATATTTTGGACTATTTCCATAGCATAGGAGTCAAATTTACATCTTTAGATTCCTAAATATCAAATTTTAAGGCAACGCTAACTAACTGAGCTATTCTGTTCAAAAGCAACAGATAATAGAAATTTGATTTTTTTTTTCTAAGAGCGGGGTTAATTAGAGGCTTCCATACATTATGTCTTGTCACACTGAGTTGATTTATAGATTATTTGCTATTTCTTTTTTGCACCTTTTTTTTTCTATCTAATTTTTCGTATTTTCCCAAACGAACATTTGGTCATTAGTACATACATGGTCTGCTACTTTAGACACATTTGTTTTTTCTCTTTTAACCATTAGTTTGTGATTTTTCAATCGCTGTTCAACAGGTTGATGGATTTCACCAATACACTTCCTTCGCACATTCACATCGTATTTCACTGATGCAGTTTTTTTTATTTCAGCATCTCCAGTTTAGGCTTCACATGTAATATACCATCATTGCAAATCATAACTGTATTATTTATTTTCTTTTGCTTCTTCTTTCTCACTTTTACATTCATAATATGTATTTATTAGATTTAATTTTATTGTAATATTGATTAAAAATTAATATATTTCATAACTGTCATTAATAATAATTACACATACTCCATCTTCAAGGATATCTGAGCTAAGTGATTGCTTCTCACTCTTTTTTTTTAATTTTTTCCTATTCTTTTTCTGGATTCTCAGGCGTTAGAATTAAAATTATATAATATTATCCCTCCCAAAAACTTTGAGGTTAGTCATGAATCTTACTGGATCTCAGCACACTTTTTTTTTTCTGATTGAGTACATTTAAAAATAGACTGACCAAATAGCCCCCCCCCCCAACTCTTTTTAAAAATGGATCAGTAAACCACTTGCCTGCAGACTATGTAACTTTTAGAGAATCTAATATAAATGATAATTTTATGAATTGGTGGTTTAATAGTCCAAAATAAATACATTGATGAGAAAAGTTTATATATTTTTATGTAATTTTTATACATTATAGTACAATATTTTTCAAACATTTACAATTTTTACATTTACGTTAGTACCAAAACAATACTCAAGCTAACAGAAAAAGGACAACGTAACTTTTTTTATTATCTTTTTTGAATAAAGATCATTTAATTTTCTTTAAAATAAATAAGCCAATTCATTCTAATAGAAGCTATTCCATTATCAATAAAACAAATATTAATCTTTCTATCTCTTTTTAAATATCATTCAATAATTGTCTTCACTGCTTTAATGGTATCTCTTGCTTTTTTCACATTTTAAATCTAAATTGATTTTCTGCTAAAAACATGTTTAACCTATTAAAAGTTTGTTTATCTACTCTCTCAACCATATGAAATTAAACTAATATTCTAAAATCTTCTCATTTTCCTACATTAAACCTTTTGTGTGAAGAAATCTTCGTTGATGAAAAATTGATACTTTCCAGAAGCAAATATTATTTAAATTTTAATACAAATATCAAGTAATTCTCTCTCACTCTTTCCCACCCCCTCATAGCATTTGAAAATTCAAGCTAAATCTCATAAATTCTGTGAACTTGATCTTATCTCTTTTTTTTACAGTCTTTTCCTTCATTATTATGCAACTTATTTCTGCTTTATTTTTCAGATTGTCTTCTTTGATTAAGATAACAAACTTCTTGTTATCAAGCTTCTTGTTATCGCTAAAAACATTTACATATTTTTTTCAATTTTTTTCATATATTTTACTAATCTTCCCCTCCCCCCAATCAATTATCTCACTTCAGCAACCCTGATTTTCCAAATCAGAATATTTTATTCTACTATATATTAAGTTATTAATTCCTCTATCACTGCATTTCATTTCTAATCATACGTACTTGGCTCTGTCAATTTTGTGACTTCATTTTTTTTAGCTTTCTTTTATACTGTATATACTTTTATCAATATTAGTATTTATATTTTTTAATTTTTGTCTTTATATCTCTTTAGCAATCATTGTATTGATAATCCATTGGTTTTTATTGTTTGTTATTTCATCTTTTTTATAATCTATTCTTAATTTATTCCTTCTTTAAATTTTGTGGCTGATTTTTTTTAGCATGCTTTCTATTTCAATATTGTTATAATTTCTGTTGGAGCATCTTAAATTATCATCTGAACTTTTGTAATTATTTTTAGCCTGATTGAAAAAAATCTATCATTTATAGAAATACTATTCACAATAGTGTTTTTCTGAAAGTTTATGATGATGTTGTTCTAGTTGTATTTTTATATTGGACTATTTCCGTCATCTAATATGTGTATTGAATGTTTTTAGAAAAATTTAACTTTATTTAAATATTTCAAATACATTCAACTGTTAGTAATAGCACATCAAACAGGTTAGTATATGCACAACGTTTTGAGAGGTACTATTCTCCACTCTTCTTCAGGTGTTGCTGGCCTGACCAGTGGCAGTACTAGCATGGGATTCGAACCTGGATCCTTAGATTTTTGAGTATTGAATTTTAAGGTAATGCTCTAACCAACTGATGCCATCCTGCCAAAGGCAACAATCTATAGAAATTTCATATACTTCTCTAGAGATTCCTCTTGATTTCTCCACTTTTTCCTAAGAACAAAGTTGATTAGTGGTTTCCATATATTATGTATAGTCACACTAGGTTGGCTTATGGGATTTTTTGCCATTGTCATGTGAGCAGCTTCTTTAAATTTTCTTCTTTGTACCTTTTCTTCTCTATCCAATATTTTTGTATTTTCCCAATTGAACATATGTTCATTGGCACATACATGGTCTGCTATCTTAGACACATTTGTTTTCTCTCTTCTAATCATCAGTTTGGGTTCTTGCAAGCATTTTTCAATGGGACGACTGGTCTCACCAATATATGTTCTTCCACATTTACATGGTATTTCATAGATGCAGTTTTTTTCTTTTCAGCATTTCAAGTTTAGGCTTTTTAGATAGTCCAATATAAAAATACAACTATTCACAATACTTTTTTGAGGGGTTTTGAATCAAAAATAATAAATATTCCATTATAACTGTTTTTACCCCATCCCCTTTTCTAATAATATATTTTCATACTGTCTTCATATTTTTCTTGTCAAAACTAATTATTCAAGTCCTGTGGAATCTAACTTTTTTTTTTGTCACAAACTTAATACAGTATTGATATATTCTGACATTTTTTAATCATGTTAGCTTTGTATAGCAATGATAACTGGATCAAAGTTCTTTATTAGTATTTTTTTTAAATATATATATATTTGCTTACAAATGTAAACTGTTCAGCAAAGCAAAACTACACAAGTGTATATGCATATGTAATTAAGATCCTTCCCTGAATAAATTTTGAATTTATTAGACAATAAAATAAATGGTTGTTTGCTTTGCTTAACACCATTTATTCTATTATTTTAATATTTAGAGATGTGATAAATTTTAATATTTTGTAAATTAAATAAATAGCAAAATTTCCATCATATATACTGATAAGTGTAATATTCTTCCACTATTCTTTTCACTTATCATAATAATGTTTCTCATATTGATTATCACACAGGTGTGTGTGTGTATGTAAACAAATAAATTATTCAACATTTGTGCACATCACGATTTTGGTAACTTTTTAAAAACTAAAATATTTTAGCCTATCTTGCCTTAAATCATATGAGAAGTCATTTTGATTTTTGTAGATAGATTAATATTCTCTAATTTTAAGTAGTTGTCATTATTTTAAGTATTTACTTTAAGATCCAGTCATGCATCTATTAATAATTTTCACTATTTTCATAAAATGATTTAAAAATTATTTTGGTAAGTCATATATAGGCATGGATACTAATAACTTCTCACGACAATGTGTATTTTTTAATTAACTATTTATTCTTTAATATATATATATATATTCTTCATATTACAAAGAAATATACTCAAATGTATACATTATTTATTTTTATTATTTATTTCTGTGCATTTTATTATATTTTCAATCTTTTGTTGTTATTATTATTATTTGAGAAAGTTTAAGCTTTTTAATTATTTCTGTGAATGTCTTCTTTGGTGAGCTTCAAGAGATTCTGGTTGCTTTTTGGTGACATGGTCTGGGAATAGGAAATGGGCAGAAAATTCTTAATTGTTTCTCTCATTTAAATCTTATGTTTTTAGTAGTAGTACATATTAATTATAATTATTTAAATATATTAAATAATGTATGTATTTACAATACAATACTTCTGGATACATGTTTTAATTAAAAGTACATATTTTTTTTTTTTAAATCTTCATATCAAATTTCTACTTGATTTTATATATATATAACAACTTCCTTGTAGTTATAGTAATTTAGTTTTTATTATTAAAATAATTTTTAAAAGTTCAGTATATGTCCATAAATATATACCAGTGATGAATCCTAGAAAAAAATGTTCCTAATTTTTTTTTTTAATATTTGTTTGAAACTAAAAATCCATATATAAATTGACATATATATATCCTTTTTTTTTTAATTTTTTAAAGATTAAAAAAAAATAGGGGGGGGGGGGGCAATATTTGATACATTGAAAGTTTCAAAATTGTCTTATAAAAAAATAATAAACATTGAAAGGTGTAAAAAAAATAGAAAATTCATGATAATGTATTATAAGATTTGAAATACCAGGTACTCTTAAGCCTGGAGCCTAATTGTAAATATAGGGGAATTTGAACTCAGATCTTTCAAGCCACTTCACTAGCCACACCATCTCATACCACTGATACACATGGCCACATGTGTATCAATAGTATGAGATAGTGTGGATAGTGAAGTGGTTTGAGTTTAAATCCCCTATATTGATAATGTATGATATATACTATATATTTCAAATTATGTAAAAAAATATAATGCTATTATTTTCTTGTATTATTCACATATCACAGTTCTATTGAGAGATTCAGCCCTGATATATATAAATTGTAATCATTATAATATCCTGTTTTAAAGAGGATATGAGTTGTTTTTTTAATTGTAACTACTTGTTGTAATATGCTTAGTTATTAGTTGTTCTGCATTTTGTTATATCTCATCATACTTTGTATTTTTTTTTTCTTTTGCATATTTTAACACCATTGCATGTTGGTGCTGACATATGTACTCTAGGCTTGCATGAAATCTTGATCCATGAAGGTATAGCATTCCAAAATTTTAATTTTTGTTTGTTTAATTGGTGATTGGTTTAAATTTATTGTCGTATTTTATTAATAATTATAAAATTATTTTACTGCAGACCTCTTCTTTCTAAAGCAGTTTATTTATTGTTAAAATTTTAATTTATCATAGCTATGTTTTTATTACTTTTAATATTTAATTAATGTTAGAATAAAGATTGTTCATTTCATATGACTGTCATTTACATTTTTCTTACTAGATTTAATGTTTGAAAAATATTAATTATCATTTGAATTATTCTTAAAAGTAGTATATATAACATTAGTTAAAAAATTAATTATGGCAGGTGAATTTTACATATAAAATATTGTTAAGGAAAAATTTCCAAATAAAGCCTTTAAATAATTTTTTCATGGTTAATTTTAAATTTATATATATATATTTTAAAATGCAAAACGTTCTGAAATTTTACAATGACCTTTTTTTAAAACATAGTCAAAAAACATTTATTTGAAGTCATAAACGGGAAAAAAATCATAGGAAAATTTGATATGGTAACAGTATTGATAAGAAAATGTAGAATGTAATCTATCATCATCAACCATTATCAATCCACTGCAGGATGAAGGTCTCTCCCAGTTCAGTCCATCTTCTCCGATCTTTAGCTTCTCTTTTCCGTATCACCCCTGCACACTTTCTTATTTCAGGCATCCATCTCACATGTGGTCTCTTTCTGGGTCTTTTACAATCTCTTGGAATCCCGTTTAAGTTTTCAATTGTCCATCTATTATCATCTCTTCTAGCAATATGTCCAGCCTAACTCTACTTCAATCTTTTCATTTTTTCAATGAAGTCAGTAACACCTGTTTGTCCTCTTACCCATATATTGCGTTTTTGATCTCTTCTTGTTACTCCCAACATGCATCTCTCCATACTTATTTGAGTGGTCTGAAGTCTCTGTATTGCTCTTCTATTAAGTGTCCAAGTCTCAGATCCATAAGTAAGAACTGGTAAAACACATTTATTAAAAACCTTCCTTTTCAAATACATAAATATAAATACATGAAAGCAGCCTATGCCTATTCGACACCAAGAATCTTCAACATGCTATCAAGATAACCTTTTATAAATGGAAAAAAGGTGGATACCCACATTTCTCTGTGCTCTTAGATGATTACATATATACTAAAAATTGACGCTTGACTGAAACAGATTACAATTTTTAATTCATAAAATTTAATTAAGCCCCATTAAACAGGTAAATAAAACTGTATTTTTATATTGGACTATTTCCATCATCTAATATGTGTGTTGAATGTCTTTAGAAAAGTTTAATTTTTAGTTAAATATTCCAAATGCATTCAACTGTTAGTAATATCACAGCAAACAGGTTAGTATATGCACCAACTGTTAGTAATATCACAGCAAACAAATGTTAATAATATCACAGCAAACAGGTTAGTATATGCACTAACTGTTAGTAATATCACAGCAAACAGGTTAGTATATGCACAACGTTTCGAGAGGTATTTTTCTCCCCTCTTCTTCAGGTGTTGCTGGCCTGACCAGTGACAGTACTAGCATGGGATTCGAACCTGGGTCCTTAGATTCTTGATTATTGAAATTTAAGGTAACGCTCTAACCAACTGAGCCATCCTGCCAAACCTTAAATTTCAATAATCAAGAATCTAAGGACCCAGGTTCGAATCCCATGCTAGTACTGTCACTGGTCAGGCCAGCAACACCTGAAGAAGAGGGGAGAAAAATACCTCTCGAAACGTTGTTTGCTGTGATATTACTAACAGTTAGTGCATATACTAACCTGTTTGCTGTGATATTATTAACATTTGTTTGCTGTGATATTACTAACAGTTGGTGCATATACTAACCTGTTTGCTGTGATATTACTAACAGTTGAATGCATTTGGAATATTTAACTAAAAATTAAACTTTTCTAAAGACATTCAACACACATATTAGATGATGGAAATAGTCCAATATAAAAATACAGCTAGAACACCATCATCACAAACCTTCAGAAAAACACTAGGTAAATAAAACTGTTTTTAAAGCTTATTAACAAATAGTTGTCCAACTGCATTAAACAACTTACTGTTAAGATAATAAAGTTGGTTTTGATGAAAGGTAGATTGATTTAGAAATGTAAATATAAGAAAGCATGCTACACCTATTCAACACTTAAAAGGCATTTATGAATTAGTTGTATGTATAGTTGCATGTTTCAACCATAAAAAAGAAGAATGCTGCTAATATGTTCTTGTGGAGTCATTTCTATTTTATTAAGTCTAATTTGTTTTTAAATGTGTTAGAATATTTTCTAGGCCCTATGCACTGAAAGCATGGTGTGAATGTGGTGTTAATTACTTCTATAAAGCAAACCTTTTCAAAAGACTTAATGAAAGAATGGATTGCTAGTATTTTCCAGGGTATTTTTGTGATGTGTGACCAAGAATCCTGTAGTTTTTTTATATTTAAACAAAACATGGTTCATGATCCTCTTCTCCCTGCGACACATGTTATATATTGTTTCTGTGTTGGGAAAGTTTCTTTTATACCTAAGGAAGCATAGGTAGGTGAAGACCACATATTTATTTTGAGCATAAAATAAAAATATTTTCATTCAAGAGCTCAATACTTAAATCTTATTAATTGCTTATTATTAATGTTTAGCATTGGAAAATCTGCATCTTTATTTGCATTTGTATATAGAAGTGCGTGGGTTTCCCAATAGCACCATTTGTTTTGAATTTTATTATCAATTGGTGCCAAAATTGGGTGAACGTATGTTGTATATGGATGATAGTTGTAGTATTGTCTCAAAGTGTGGAAATAATCTTATAACATGATGATATGAGATTTGTTTCGGGTATCCTATATACATTTGTTAAATGTAACTAACCCTTAGCCATTTCAAATGCTATGAAATTGTAATTTCGTAAATGAAATGGTGATTGGTATGAATGATTTTATGAAGATTGTAATTAGTAAGTTATATTGACCTTTGTGATGATAAGCATGTTTGTAAGGGCTACTTTAGTGCAAGATGTGCTTTAGAGATGGACAATATGGTATGTTCTGTCGCGTGCAGCAGTTTACCTTGTTTTCACATAGCCATCTATCCTTAATATATCATTGGTATGGCCTGGAACATATTTGTGTATGTTTTGTTCGTGTATATATATATATATCACACATGATTTATCCAAGTTGAATCAAGTTTATGAGGATTTGTAAATGTCATGATGTTAGGAAAATTGTGATATTCATTTATGCTGTGCAGGATATACTATGACCCTGTGTAAGTACATAGATGCTTGGAAAATGTTTTTCTTTGTTGTTGAGATATGGATATATATATAAAACAATTCACTAGAACAAAACTACAAAATTTAAAAAATGCCTATATAAAATTAAAGATCAAAATTCTTTGCTATAGCCAGCTTCGGCGTATTCCGCCATCTTAAGTAGCAATACGTTAATATTTAAATATTATCAAACTCTCACACCATTAACGTTCCCACGTGAATTACCTACTTTCCATAAATTGTGAATATTAAACACAATGACACTGTTTATTCAATGCCTTATCCGTACTATTTATAAAATAGGACTCCTTAATCTTTCTTTTCCTCAAATCATTTTCCATATGCAAAATAAAAATTCTATCAAAGCAGAATTCTCCATTACAAATCACTGCATGTTCTGCAAAAATAGATTTATACTTATCTGCAGAACAACGCAACTTATATAATAATTCATGCTCCCTGATCCTTTTTTTCAATGCACATTTGGTCTCCCTGATGTAACTATATCCACAATGACATACCACTTTATATATACTATTATATATATATATATATATATATATATATATATATATATATATATATATAATAAATAGCAAAGCAGTAAGTAATGCTCCTTGTAGTATTGATTGATGCAGGTTAAATGTGGGAGACATTTTTCCATTTAAGATAATATTTTATTTCTCTTTCTGTTAATTAATAAATTTTTATGTAGAAAATAGATCCAAGGTTCCTCACTGACGAAGGCCACAAGCCAGAAACTAGTCTGGGGTTATTGGATGAGTAGGCACTAGATGGGGATTTTATGCACAAGCCTTCTGGCATCCATTGATTACTCTGGATTGCACTGAGTGGCAATACATATAGAGAGTTTTGCCTGTTTTAATAGATTTGGAGGTTGTACTTTTATCCACTGTTTTATGAGAAATATTAATTAGTATTGAGTCAAAAGTTGTTGTTTTTTTATGTCAAGCTGTACTGCTATTGGGCTATAATTCTTTACATTTCAACCAGTATCAATGATTGTCTTTAATAAAAATGCTGCTTAACCTGTTGATGAGTCTTTTTTCGCAAATTATGACTGAGACAACAATGGTAAAAGGTGTTAATCCAGTTTGTTTTTTAATATCTATTCCAAGCAGTTTGATTTTAATGGGCCTCTGGATATAGGCATTACATTTTGGATTGTAGATGGTAATATATATATATCTTTATGAATGACATGATTGCTACTGGATACAAATCCCGAATTTTATAAAATTTCTTTCATAGGAAATTAGTTATGTATGTGAGATATGGAGTGACTTATACGTGCAAATGTAAATTTTGGTATGAATAGTGGGGTTCTAGATAGCAAGATTTGAACATGTTCTCCAAACTTTGTAAAAGTATAGTGTAGTTTGAATATTATTTAATCTTCTGTAGCTCTGAAGTAATTATAATTATTTGAGTAATTTGAGTACTGCTTTTTATCTGTAATGTATGCTTAAAGGATGTTAAGATCGAAGTAAGCATATTATCACCAATAACAACCATGTCTTAATTTCTAATGCCATAGAGACTCCTGAGGCACAGAACCCATCGAATTTATTGTCTTGACTAAATTGGGGGAAGGATATATTCTTTCAATATGTCACGTGGATTTGTAAGTTTTATTTAATTTTATTATAAATTGATTATTGTCTATTGTGGGTGTATACTGTGATTTTCTTTTGCAGGTCATCAGTAAGTGCTAAGTCTTGTAGTAGGCATTGTCAATCTAGTGTTATAGTTTATGGTGTGTGAAATTATATGTTTGAACATTATCCATTTTTGTACAAGATTAGTTTTTGTACTTCAACTTGGCAAGTAGAATGTAAATTTCTGAGAATAGAAATTTTGTAGTTCTTGTATATAAAAGTATTCTTATTGTTTTTTATATTGTATTGAATGCTAAGTATAATTTAGATTGAGAATGGCCCATTATTGGTGAGTGATCTGAGAATGGAGCAGGGTCTAGTGGGATTTTGGATGATGTAGTAGTGGTGAGTAGAAAACTAGATCCATAAGTTATGAATGTCTGATATTACTAAATGACACTGAATTATTTGGCAGAAACTGAGATCTAACAAGTTAGTTCCCACATATACTGTATGTCTTTTTAAAAATCTCCATAAACCGAAAAGGAAGTTGCAAATAATAATATATAATTTGAATTATTCTATTTATTATTTTATGGTTTTGTGTATGGGGGGGGGGGGGTATAAAACTAAATTTAAGTATATGGTTTCATGCTGTATTGTAAGTATTAGAGAATGATCATCAATGTATATTTTTAATGTATTAAATGTGTATGACCTCATAATAATCATTTCTGGGCTTGCTGAAGTCCTTCTAGAAAATACTTGGTAGCCTATTGTGTTAGGTTTAATCAAAGGATTGACGTGAAATTCACTATAAATTTTTGGTTTCTATGAAATCACATATGTGTTTACTATATCTAATCATTTCACTAGTTAGAAATTTTAAAAATTTTATTCAATCTCCTAATGTTTAGCATACAAATTTTTAATTTCATTAATCTATACCCTGTATTTTATTTTTACAGTAATGTTGAAGACTTTATGTTATATTAATTTATCTATTTATATTGCTAGTGCTACATTATTATGTGTGAGTACGTATTATATTGCTGATGTATGTTAGATCAGTACTTTTATGTTACTGTGTCTGAGTTATATAATCATTATCATGCTGTCTGTGAGATGTATTTACTGTCCTCTTGTCCACTATGTTATCTTTTGAGTTGTCTGCAAATTCATCATTGTCCATGTTTGAGATAGCTTTTTTGACTTTTTTTTAATGTTCTTTGTTTGATGAAGTATCTTCATTTTCACTGGTATCTTGTATATAATTTTGTCTTTTTCTTCCGTATTTATTTTGTTGGAATTTATGACATATACAGAGTTAAAGAAGTATCTTCATTTTCTTTCATTGGTATCTCGTGATATAGTTTTGTTTTTTTCTTTCTATGTTTTTCTTGTTGGAATTTGTGACATATACAGAGTTAAAATATCATTGATCTCCATTGATGTTTTATCTGTTGTAGTCAATATTGTTGAATTACTTAACATATAATCCTCATATTCTTTTTCTTTGTGATTATTATTGTGTTCTATGTAAGATTGAATTTTATATATTTCTAGATTGTTTTTCTTTTCTAGAGAGTATAGCAATATTGTCTCTATCCATCTAAGATTTATCTTTGGGGTATTGATGTATGGATGTGTTAATTATATTACAGAGTTTCCATTTTGCATTGGGACTGTTCACTGCCAAATATTCATAGTTGCTATATTGAAAACCCTGAGGGCTTAATAATGCCTTTAATAAATATTAACAATATTGCTTTTTGGTCCATTATAGATTAATGTTATTAGGTAGTCTCAATATTTCCAAATATAGGGATCAGTGTAGCTTTAAGATAAATTGGTTGATTAATAACATTGCCAGACAGCTTTATTAGTTTTTCTAAATTCATTTAACTCTTGTAATTACATTTTGTCTAAATATTCATTCACTGTGCCAAGTGCATAGTTCATAATCAAGCATTGGGTTGAGAGGTTAGCGACAGCTGCTTTACAAGCAGTTGTCCCAAGTTAGCAGGTTCGCTTCCCGGCTGATGCTATGACACATGAGAAAAAAAAAGTGCACAGTTCATGTAGTAATTTGTCTTTTAAATCTGTTTTTTTGCTCAGTATTATAGAATTCCAAAACAGTGTATCAATAATTTGGATAGTCAGCTATTTGTAAATATTATCTTACTTTTGATTTGGAGGGCTTTGTATAATACTTTTCTCAGAAACTTATATAATAAACATGCATTATCAGGGAAAGCTAAAGTTAGAGACTTATTGATAAAAAATCTTTGAAAGTAGAATAATTCCCTAAGTATTATTGAGTTAAATTTATCTGAAATATTTTGTAGCATTTCTTTGGACCATGTAGTAAAAGGGCTTATGTTATTTTCCAAGTGGTCCATGAAAAGATCAGAATTTACAATTTATTTCAACTTGGTCTTGCGAAATCTACGCATAGTATTTTGGTTCATAATGTGATTTCGGTTAGTATCTCTAATATTATTATTTGTCTCCACTGGGGGTTTATTAACATTAGCATAAGTGATAATCATATAGCCACAGGCTTTCCTTTCAGAGATAACCATATTGCCTATATTAAATTTAGGGAATGGATATCTAAATGTATATATTCTAAAGACTCAATAGCAGTTGCAAAAAATTGTTTAAAAAGTCTACCTGATGTATATCTCAAAAAACATATCTGTATAATTAATTGGATAATTTATAAAAATTAGAAACTTATAGCCAAGCAAACTGCAACTGATAAGATAGCAGCACATTATTTTCTTCAATTAAAATTTATTATTTATTTTTATCACTGAAATCACACATTCTTATCATCTTAAAAGAAATAAGTGGTTGAATTCACTATATTTATATAAAATTTATTCTGAGATATTAAATCATTTTTTTTTTATAATTCTTTATATATATATTGAACAAATTTATATAACTTTATTTAATTTCTTTTCTCAGCTTTCAAACATATTTTTATCTTTTTTTGTTCAGTATTTGAGTTTTCTGTTTTCAATTATTGTACTAATTTTAATTTGTTCAGGTATCTGTTAAAGTTGTTTGTTTTTTTTTTAAAATTTCTCTCACAATCTTCTTAAATTTTTCAGCAATATTTCATTCATATTTTTTTCAATAATTAGTGGACAAAATAACTGTCAATTCATCAACCTTTAATACTATCTAGAGTAAATAAAATTTTTAATATAGGTATTTACACAGAATTTTTGTTAAATATACATATTATTTTTATAATAATAATTTTAATTGCACATAAATAATTTGTACTGCTGATTAAATATGTAATGTTTAGAAATATAAATACTTCATTGAACAATTACGTAATTCAAGTAATTACATCGGAATATGGTTTTATCAGAAAAAATGAATTGGCATTGATTATACTAAAGGGTAAACATTTTTGCAAGTTTATTTAAAAAACGGTTCTTTAGAATCTGCTTGCAATTTGTCCTAGCATTATATTCCGATGTACTTGTTCTACGAAGTATTAATGTTTTTTATATATCTAAACTACAAGCAGTAGTTGAAATCTAATCCAAAAATATAATTCTGAAGCAAAATATATATATATTATCAATTTATCTTAGTGACATTGCTAAATGATATTGAAAATGATTTAAAGTCAAGGGAAATAATTATTTATAAAGTTATTAAATCCATTATTAAGAGAATTCAATAATAACATTATTTTCTTTAATGAAAATACTGTTTTGATAACTTCAGTGAAGATACAGATTGCTCATATTAAAAAACTTTTACTGAAAAATGAAAAAATACAAAAATTAATAGCAACAGTTTAAATGATAAAAGGCCAAAAGAGATAAATATTGATAATAATATGAAAGAGAAAAATAACATAATAAAATAGCTACAATAAGATTTACTAATTTAAACCATTACATACCAAAATAACAAAGCATAAGTAATTCTTCAATGAAAATATTTATTATATTATATAATTATTTTTTAAAAAAATCTTTCATAAATATATCAATATTTTTTTCTCATGTGTCATAGCATCGGCCGGGAAGCGAACCCGCTAACCCGGGACAACTGCTTGTAAGGCAGCTGTGCTGACTTCTTGACCACTAACACTTGACTATTTTTTTTCTACTTTTAATTTAATACTATAAATAAATGAAAAAACAAAATGAGCAGGCATACATCTCAAAACTCAACTTATATAGATAATAAATTTGATCAAATTCAGAATTTCCAGCAAGGAAGGGGTTTTATTCTATTGAATTCTATATAAAACTCAAAAAGAAATGGCTATAAATTTATTAAAAGAAAGAATTTATAAATCCTTTAGTTTATGGTAAATTCTATATATTCTCCCTCGCCTCCATTTTTTTAAAAACATTTTTCCAATCAGAAATGGAGAAAATACAGAGGTGATAATGGTAGTCAGAAATAATATTTAATATTTCTTTTTAAATTTTATTTAACACATGGAAATTAGTTTTAAAAATTAAAAAGATATAACAAAAAGAATAGTTAACTTATAAATTGAATAAAAAAACTAAATGCCTATGACTTATGGTAAAAGAAAAAAAATCCACTTTAAGTGCAACAGATTAGATCATATAGTCATAAATTGAAAAAGAGGAGAGTGAGGTGTATAAAAAATTGCATAAGCGAATAGAGACAGGGTCAATGTAGTTACAGACTTAACGGAAGTACCAAAATTAGAATAATTAATAAGGCTAGGTGTATAAGTTTAGAAATGACAAATTTGAAATTAATCAGCGTACATTAATGCTTTAATGATTAATAAACTCCCTGCAACAAAAACCTAATAAAATTTTGTAATAATCAAAGTAGAATATTTATTCATCTAAAATAAGTCACCGATGGTAAAATTACAAGACTAACAACGATAGTGAAGGAAAAACCTAACCCATGTTGCCTTAGCAAATTCATTTGGAAAAGAGAATGATTCTGGAGCCTAGCTCAAAAACAATCAATTGTAATGATACGATAAATAATAAAATGGACAAAATAATACCAAAAAAATAACAATTAACTTAAAATGCAAAAAAAAAAAATTAATTCAGTGAAACATCATTTCTTCGTTCTTTTTACTTTCATTTACGGCATATTTTGTCTCTTTTTTTTTTTTTTTTAATTTTAGAAATAGCTCTGTGAAAAAAAATTTTTTTTTTTTCCTGGCTTCAACAATCATCAAACTTGTTCTTTTATGTTAATCATTGACAATATCCATCATTTGCTTTGAATTAAACCATGAGAGCAATACTGTTGTTGAGAGTCAATCTTCATTACAGGCAGTTATAAATGTATTAGTTTGTATTTTAGTCCATTGCAAGAGGTTGTGTGTGTTCACATGCTTTGCAATTTTAACTCTTAAACCAGTTTATTGTATTTTATAACTTGAAATTGCATTGAATTTTTCTGAAATAAATGAAGAACTAATGAAAGTAAAAGTTTTTTAATGCTAAAAACATAGATGATCGTGATTAAAACAGTTAAAACTCTCTATACGTATTGCCACTCAGTGCAAACCAGAGTAATCAATGGATGCCAGAAGGCTTGTGCATAAGATCCCTATCTAGTGCCTACTCATTCAATATCCCCAGACTAGTTTCTGGCCTGTGGCCATCGTCAGAGATTACTCTGGCTTACACTGAGTGGCAATACGATATAGAGAGTTTTGCCTGTTTTAATAAGAGTTATAAGCAAGCATAAGAAGTGGTGATGATAGTGATTACACAAGTGTTCTAAGATTTGAAAGAAAAATTTCCCTCTTCACGCAATGCTTAAAAATGTTCTTAATGTATATAAAGTCTTGAATCATTATTCTAAGAATCTTTTTAGTAAATGTTCTTTATATGTCAATTAAATGAATCAAAATCTAGATTATGATGATGTATGAAAAGAAATGGGATTTTAAAAATTTGTAAATAAATTTTGTGATATTAGAATTGTTTATACTACATATGTAATTTATTTACATTCTCTTTAGAAAAAAGTGCTCCATATTTTATTGCCGATTGTCACTATGGTCATTTTAAAAATACTTTTTTGGGAAACTTTCACTGATGCCAGTGTGTAATCTACTCTTCAAAGGAATTTTGGAATTAAATGGTCATTAAAGCTATTGTCATACTGTTCTTATGTTCTGAATGTTATCAAGATGTATTCTTTTCAATATTTCCTTTATCTTTGAGTAAAGTAAAAAGTCGTTGGAGGCCAGACAGACCATTTGTGTAGAGAGGGTGTTCCAATATAATCATTTTGTTTACTGGCTAAAAACTCCCTCATAAACAGTACCATGTGAACTAGTGCATTGTCTTCGTGCAAGAAGCATGAGTTATTAGTGAAAAGTTCAGGTTATTTTCATCCAACTTTAACAAGCAGCCTTTTCAGCACTTCCAAATAATAAACTTAATTAACTATTTGTCCAGTTGGTACAAATTCATAATGAATAATCTCTGATATCAAAAAAGATTAGCAATATTCTTAATTTAAAGTTGCAGAACTTTTATGATTGTTGAGAATTGGCTTACTTCCATTGTGCACTTTGACATTTTGTTTCAGGGTTATATTGGCACATCCACGTTTTGATTCCATGACCCAAAACATCTTCTTGTCTCTTTTCTCTAATAGGTGTTCACAAACTTGCTTTGCTTTTGTTTCTAGGTGAACTCCTTCAGGATCATTTTTGTGCACACTTTTTTTATGCCAAGATTTTCAGTTAACTGTTTCTCTATAGATGTTTATTTGGCCTGCTATGCTTCTTACGGTCGATCGATATCAAGTTTAGCAGGTGATGTAGTCTCAATTGGTCTCTGTAAAGCTGATATCAAGTTTGATTGACAGAAATATATATCATGTAAGAAGTTAGTTGATTTTTCATCAAATGCTGCCATATATAAGACTGTACATTTTTCTAAATTTCTGTCATCATCAATAGTATTATGTCCCATTGGCAAGTCCAGAGAGTAGTCACATCATCAATTCTTCCATTTTTTTTTCATTCCATTCTCTTCATTGCCCAGCTCTTCAATTCTACCAACTATTCTCATCTCTCATATCATCCAACAATCTTAATCTTGTTCATCTTTTCTTCTTACTTTCATTCACTATTCCCTCCAAAACATCTTTCATTAAACTATATTTGCTTCTTAATATATCTCAATCTATCTTCTTTTTTCATTTAATCTTTTCAAAACTTCATTTATTTTATTCACCCAAATGATTTTTTCCAAGTCTTCTCCTTGTCCACATCTCAAAAGATTCCAGTCTGTTCCTAATTTTATTACTCATTGTCCACATTTCACAAAATACAATAATACATTTAATTAATATTTTTCTTAATTTTCTTTTCAACAGTCCACAAAATATTTTTTTTTCTTAATAAATGCCTCCTTTGTTAATGCTATTTTTTTAACTTCATCTTCACTTCTTCCATCCTCACTCAAAACCAACTACCTAAATATCTAAATCCCTTTATCTGTTGAACTATGTTACCATGAATTTCAATTTGCAGTCTTTTTGCATTCCTCCCTATCCATAAGCACTTAGTTTTCTCAATATTAATCTTCATTCCATATATCATACATCCTTCATCCAATTTATTCTACATATTCTGAAGAAACTTTTCATTCTCAGTTATAATAGCTGTATCATCTACAAATCTTATACATTTTAGTGTTCTACCTGCAACATTTAATTCTTCACAGTCTAAATAATTATTTAGCATATCTTCTAAATAAATATTTAAAAAACAGGTGACATACTGTATCCTTGCCTAATTCCTCTTTCTATATTTACTTCATCAGTTTCTCAATCTAATTATTATCCTTTGTCCAGTATACTTATTCCAGATCAATTTTCTTTTATTTTTTTAAGATGGTCATAAGTTTATTCCAGATTACTCTTTCAAATGTTTTTCCAAATCCCCAAAATGTATACCAATTCCTTTATCTTTTTCAATATATATCTCCTCACTTGTTCTAACAACACTAATAGCATCCCTTATACTTTTCCCTCTCTGAAAACCAAATTGTTTTTCTCGAAAATAATATTGGACTTTTTCTATAATTTCTTTGAGTTAAAAATTCTTAATAAAACTTTAGAAACATGAAATAACAAACTTATTGTCCTGTACTCATCACATTTAACATCTTTCTTTTTTTTTTTTTAGCAATTCTTAAAAATCTTCAGGCCAAACTCCATTATTATATATTTAATTGCAAAGTCCAACATTTCCTTCATAGTAAATTCTCCCATTTCTTTCAAAAATTCTATAGGTCTTGCATCAAATCAAACAGCTTTACCATTCTTCATTTACCTCATCTGGTAATATGTTCATACCTTTTTCATTTTTAAGTTCATAATTAAATTATTTCTCTTCTAAATAGACACTGAAGATATTTTTTGCCATTTTTAATTATATCATTGCTATCAGTTAACTCTTTCCATTCTTATCTGCAATCTCACTTGCTATCCATATCTTTTTCCCCCAAGTGACATTTCTAATTCTATCAAATACCAGATTGTATCTTGTCACGTATTGAAGCATTTCTATTTCTCTACATTCTTGCTCCAACCAGTTTTCTTTTACTAAATCTGTTTCTCTTCTTAGTTCATTATTAATTTTTCTGTATGCACTTTGCCCTTATTCAGTATTTACATTCTGCCATCTTCTCTGTACTTCCATCTTTTCCAATATCCCTTCAGAAATCCAAGATCGTTTAGCTTTCTTTAACTAATAATACCTATTTAATTTTTTGTTGTTTTTAAGAATCCTTCTTTAATCCTACAAAAACACTTATTAGAACTATTAATACATTTTTCATCTTTAACAATCCTTTTTATTGCATTTTCATATATTAAACCAAATTTTCATTTTCTATTTCTCTCAATTTATTTTAAGTCCATCTTACATATCTTTCTCCCCTTTTTATTATTTTTAAACTCAACTTTAATTTAGCCACAACCAAATTATGATCTGAGTTTATATCAGCACCAGGCAATGCATGATAACCCTTAATAGCATTCTTGTATGTATCCTGAATCAATATATAATCAGTTTGATAGCATTCTCTATCATCTGAAGCTTTTTATATATACAATCTTCTTATCCGATTTTGTATTTGCATTCACAAACCCATTCACCTTACAAAATTGTACAAGCCAGCTACCTCTTTCATTTCTTTTTCCAATAGCATAATTTCCAACAATTTTTCCTTCCTTACCTTTCCCCACAACAGCATTCCAATCCCCCAATAGCAATATACATGCATTTCCCCCTTCATATTGGATAGTTTTCTTTTTTATGTTTTTCATCAATATCATCATGACTATAATCAGCATATAAACTTGTATGATTAACAAATTCCTAGGATTTGCATTTATTTTCATCATCATCAGCCTATCGTCAATACAATCAACCTTTGCCATACTATTCCAAATTCTCTTTCCAATAGAAATGCCAACTCCATTAATTAGTCTATGACCACCCAAATAAAATAACTTAACATCTCCACGTCACTGCCACCTCACTTTGTTTAATCCTATAACCATCAATATTATTTATACTTTTTAAATTTTCTGATTTTCCAGTTCTTCTCCATGATCTAACATTCCACTTGACAATTCTCAATGAAATTTACAAGGATTTCACAGGTTTATGACCTAAGTAGCCTCATGTCTACTCCTGTCAGGCAAAACATCAAAGCCATCCTTAGCTAAGGTCTCAACATCAAACATAATTATTCCTGTAGACTACTCATAATAAAACCCAAGGGAATCATGGGTTTTCTGTTACCTTCTTTGCCTAACAATAACCTCCTCAACAGGCTTAATGCACTAGATGAATTTCAAAAATCTATCTACTGCTTCCTCCTCACCATTGTTACCTGCAGGATCTTCTGCTGACTTGGAAGAATGTTGTTGCTTACCCAGAACCCAGTGGGGTGTTGGCTTATTTAATGGTGATCAACACTTGCCATTATGCATCCATCATCATAGGTATTGTGGCATTTTATAGAAGTAAACATGCCACTGTCTCCTTTACCACTTCCTGATAGTGAATGTTGTCCCTTTGTCAGCAACTGCTTATTTACAATATTTTGCTTATTCACAGCTAACCATATATGAAGGCAACCCATGTCTGCAATCTGAGGACACTTGATGGCATAGAACTTATGTCCTGCTATTCTATCCAACCCAGATAAATTTCTGTAGATAATGTAAATAGATTACATATTTATGTGGTATTTGATTAATTAATATTTATATAGAACATTTCATATGCATAATACTACTTGGGAAATATATATATAGAATAACTAACACTAACATTAATCAAATCCGAACCAATTAAGTCTCTTGTAAGTAATTGCCTAACAACAACCAGTAATAAGAATAGTCCCAACTTACTATTAGCTTGTCAATGTGCATATAGCACATATTTAAACAGTTATGCAAAATTTAAATAAACTGAGAAATTATTAAACTCCCAATATATCAGTTTTGCTACACAGTTATTGATAATTGACATACTTGTTTGCAGTTTGATTATTGTTAGGTATTGGGGTTTTCTTTATATATTTTTTTCAGGTAGCATTATGTGCATGGATTTTTCTACATATTGAATTGCTGTTCAGTTAATATAATATGGTGTAAAGGGAATAATTGTTTGTTTTGCCTTACTTAATTTAAATTAAGACCAATTTATTCAGAGTTTAATTACTTAGTTAATTTACATATCACACCTATTTGTGACCGTTTAAATGTACATGTTTATATGTATCTTGATAAGTCATTTAAAAGATATCATTCTTATTGATGGTCATATTTCAAAAAATAAGTGAAGCATTTATGTATGGTTTGATCATCATTAGATATTGGTTTTCTTAGTGTATATTTCTGTACCTATTCTGTATGCACACATTGTAAATAATAGGTGTGGAATATTTTAAATACTAATCTATACTTAACGATAACAATTTAAGTTGTGCTTTATATATATTTCAGTCAGTAATAATCATTAAATTTTTCTTATTTACAATTTTTAATGATATCTCAATACTATGGTTTTCATGTATATATTGTTTTTGATTTCCAAACTTCTAAAAAATGATGGATAACTGTTTCATTATCAAAACCTATAATAGGGCATGCAAGAAATAGTTGTGCTGTTATATGATCGCAACTTACTCAATAATCAAAGGCAAAAATATAACATTAGTCTTGTAAACTACAGAATAAATATACTTCAAAAACTCAGAACATTCATCATATTAGGAGGGGATTGTAGAAACAAAATAAATATCATTGTATTTATTTCAATAACAATGTTTGCTTAATGCATATACATTCTTTAATAATAAAATAAAACTGTTAATTCATTTTTTGGGGGACCACAAAGAAGCTAATAGAAAAAATAATTATGAGATAACTTACGTTTCCAACTATTCCTAGACGAATATAGAAGAGTGTATTCAAAATATAAATATCACTAAAAAATAAATATTTCTGATATTATTTCAAATATTTTGACACCACCTCACTTTTTGCATGGTATAAAATGAATGAAGCAATTAATAGCTTAAGTACATAAAATACACAGAAGTCTTATCTTAGAAACAAATTAAACCAAGGAATGCAGACAATGATCCAAACATAATAACTAAAAGAAAATCTGCAAATAAGAATATGACTATCTTTCTTACTAAATGTAGCAAGAAATCAAAGAAAATTAAAAAAAAAACGAATACTAGCATTGAACATCATCAAAAACATTAATAAATTCTACAAAAATATATGCACAGCACAGTAAAACTAAGTCAACTGCAAGTGAGACAGAAGAGATATCAGAATTATATTTTGACCCTTATATGACAGAGTAGAATACAGTGGAGAACTGGTTAAAATATATCATCACAAGACGTCAAATCAACTGAGACCAGCTTGCAATATATATAAATGTGTGTAGTTCATTGATTGGTTTCTATAATAATTTCAAAATTTATCTTTTTATTCTTTATCAGTGTATATAATGACAACGTGAAAGCTAATAATGGAACAGAAAAGTGAATATATCACAAACAAAACACAAAAAAAAATGAAGCAAGAGGTCATGAAAATGAAATCTCTATTAATTTTGGCCATCAATTTAATTCTATTTCTTTTTTTATTAATTCTTACACAAAACCTTAATAACTTTCTGACTAGGAAGGTAAACATCATTTGAAGATCTGATGTCAGTTTCTAGTGAAGATATTAATTCAAAAATACTGACTAGGATTATGCTGAAAAGGCTGCATCCATGAACAAGAACAAATTTTATCAAGTCCTAAAAAGGAAAAGAGGGGATAATGAGTCTTCAGAATTCAAACAGCAATCATCCACACACAAAAAAAAAAAATTATTTTATACAAATAGATTTTTTTTCCCCCTCGTGTGTCAAAGCATCGGCTGGGAAGCGAATCCGGGACAACTGCTTGTTAGGCAGCTGTGCTGACCACTCGGCCACCGATGCTTGAGTGCAATTATCATCTGAATGTATTCATTACCACTTGAATGTTATCTGGTGCAAGTCATAAAAAATTATTAATATTTTTTTAAAAAATTACATGATAATGAAATCTTTCAATCAAAAAGAGATATTTCGCAAGGATGACAAGTCATAGCTTTAGTTTTTACTACTTCCATTGATCCAACTATTAATAGAAAGACAACAAAATATAAGAATTTCATCTCATATATACTAACCATAGCAATAGTATTTTAGAACTTAAGTAACTTTAAGACCATCATTAACGTTGAAGTCTGTGTTTGCACATACACTAAATAAATCAAGTCTACTTACCTCAACACACACTAATTGTTTCAGTCTTAATTACTTCTTAATTCACTCCAGTAAACTAATAAAGAGAGCACCGCCTATGTCTATGTAAATTAAGATCTTAAAAAACCTATTAAGTACTTTGCAAAAAATTAACTGGGAAGTGTCAGAGTATTAGTGTTATAATGGTACTAATATTATAAAAGCCGCAAGATATGGTCGGAGATGAATTCCAAACAAAGCTTAAGTGTTTTACTCTATATAAATATCAGAAGAACTTTGTAGCAGAAAATTTTTTCCTAAATAGAATGTTCAAACTTATGGTATTTGTTATGCTATAATGTTAGCTTTAATTTGTCTGCATGTTATTTATCAAAAACATCAGTGTGAAAATTGTGAATAAACAATATTGTCGAATTACTCTAGTGTATTGTATTAAGATAATAAAAAAAAAAGAGAACTGTTTGTTTTGCTATCAGACTGGTCTTCAGAAACCTTCGGGCATAGCAAATGTATTAATCGAATATATACTTTAGCAGTTATTCTATATCCATCCATCATACTAAATCAACAGTCCTATAGCAGGTAAAAAGATTAACCAAATTTAATAAAACAATAGTCGGAGGAAAAAAGGTACTTATGAATTCGTCAGGGCGGCAAAATTTTAGTCTTCATTAAAATAATTATGATTATCTATGATTGCTAAATATTTGATAGTATATTTTTTTTAATTAAGTAAATTTAACTTTCAAAGATAAATTGTTGAAAATCTCTTAGTGTATTTTTATATCGACTATACATTCTTTATTAACTTTTAGCGGCCACTGACCTACTCATGCTTTAAAGATGGCCATCTTTTGCCATGTAAATAAATTAACATTAATACAGAAAGTGGAGTTGTTATTTACAACTTTGTTTAAAATGATTCTTTAAATCATTGAAAGTTAAATTTATTTAATTAATTAAATATAATGTATTTCCAAATATTTAGCAATCATAAGTAGTTAAGACTAAAATTTCACCTTTCAGACTAATACGTAAGTACAATAATAATAATAATGAAATGAAAATATTTATGTTGTTGAAATTTTACAAAATTACCTATACAAAAAAATTTTAGTGGAAATATTAAGTTACTATATCCATAGCTCATTCTATTAAATGCAATATTAAATAAAATTAATCAAATAGTAAATTATATATATTAAGACACTTATTATCTTTGACAATAATGTCTTTCATATATATATATTGCTTTAACTCCCTTCATGTACACTTTAATGCAAATTTTTTTTTAATGATTTCTTTATTTTCCTGACAGTTTCAACTGTCCTGCAGTCTTCATCAGAGCAATCTTAATTTCCTCTATCTTTTCAAATAACTGATTTTTTAAAAATTTCTTATAAGAAATTAAAAAAAAAAATCAGTTATTTTAAAAGGTAGAAGAAATTAAGATCTATGATGAAAACTGTAGGACAGTCGAAACTGTTGGGAAAATAAAGAAATCATTAAAAAAAAAATTTGCATTAAAGTGTATATGAGGGTAGTTAAAGTAATATATATACGAAGAAATGCAAAGAAATAAAAGGGAATCTTTCAATAAATCAAAGCAGTCTAAACTTAATTGTACAAAAATGTTGTTTCCTTCATAAACCAATAATACCAACAGTCTACCTAATTAACAACATAGCAAAACTTCTCTTATAAAGTCCTACTCATTATAAGGCGAATTAACTTCTTCTAAATTAATGATGTAATATACCTAGTTATGAAGAAAATCATAAATATCTCCTGGAAACACCTGTCATTATTTAACTCTATGATTTTTCCCCACATTATTTAAAATTTATATTTAATCCACATGATATTTGTATTAATAAAAATCTAATTTCATAGTAGATTAAATTTCAAATTTCACTTTAATTGTATGTTCTGTGTAGTTAGAAAAGAATGTTAAACTGATAATGAATTCAATAGTGGTTAAGGCAACATGTCTTCCACAGACTATTAATAAACTTAAAAAAATGATAAAAAGCATTCACTTATTCAGTGAAATAGTATTGAGACATGAACTAAAAATTGTCTTGATCGTCAGATGGAGTGTATTTTTTAATAATATTGTAACAGATTTGAAAATTGGGGCAAATATTTTCATTACTGTCTAAAGTATTTATGAAATAGAAAATACAAACAATATGGACATTTCAAAAAGACTGCCCATGGAATAAAACTTTTACCATTTGAGACAATGATGGAACCAGAGTTTCAAATGATTATCATGAGACGCATCTCCCAGTAGCCTCAGTCATTTGCCATTTCAGCAAGATCACCAAACATTACACCCTTCGACTTTTTCTTATGGTGATATATCAAAGACTATCTTTTGGGGCCATTATTATGACTAATCCAAATGATGTCCAAACAGAATCATAATAGCAATGACTTCATTGGAAGAAGATACTTTGAGAAGCAATTGAGATTAATTATCCCAACGTTATTCATCCAACAAATGGAGGACATATAAAGAGAGCATTTATAAAATGGTTAATAATCTTGATAATTAATTGAACCATTTGAAATTTTTTGTATAATTGTAACGTGCTACCATCATGAATATATTATTTGAAAGTTGGGTCCATCATTTTGAAATATCCTGAAATATAAATAATTAAATTAACCAAAAGCATGATGAATATAAAAACCTGTCAATAGTTGAATGTTGTGTATATATATTATTTAAAGTGAAAAAAAAGTTACTATTTTGAAAAAATATATATAAATAAAATCGTAAAAGTCAAGCTTTGGTGGTTTAGGGGTTAGCATAGCTGCTTTCTAAACAGTTGTCTCGGGTTCGCTTCCCGGCCGGCGCTTTGACACACAAAAAAATATATAAAGTCATAAAAGGAAAACCAATAAATAATATTTTATAATTGAAGAATTATGAATTGGTCTAAATTTATATTTGATTTATTTTGATCTCTTAGGTCAAGAATTTACCTGACATCATTAAACAAAGATCCTATTGCTTTACAAAACTATATTTAACTGTTTAACTATTAAAGAATAACTTATTCTGTTGTTGTTTTTTCATTCATTTCTTAATGTTTTTCTAAAAAAAATTCATTTATGAATATTCTTTAAATTGCATCTTTGTTACGTAAGATTTTGTTTTAGAAAGCTAAACAACCAGTCTTGATTTTTCTATTGAATATATCATCTCATTTGATGAAAGTGATATTTTCTTCATATTTGCAACCAGAAATTGATGCAGGAGTATTTATCTCTTCAATTCAGTTGATCTAATTGTTGTTTTTTTTTTCATATTCCTCAACTTGGAATTGATCCTTTAACTTTTCTGCACTATATCTTTTATGATAAATATTTTCTCATGCTTATCTTTCAAAATTAAATATATGTTTATTCACAAAAAACTTATAACATAACCACAATGGCATATTTAATCACATTTCCATTGAAAGAATGACTATACTTCAAAGAAATACCAGTTTTTTTTATTATTATGATTATCATCATTTCCAACTATTATCTGTCCACTACCAGAATGAAGGTTTTTCCAAGTTTAATCAAACTTTTCCAATCCACAGTCCTCTTGTTTCTGTATAACATGAGTAAGCTCCCTTATTTCATCCATCAATTCATCTCAGATATGATCTCTTTTTAGATCCTTTACTTTCTTTTGGGATCCAATTTAAAACTTCAAAAGTCTGTTTATTATCATTTTCTCTAGCAGTATATCAAGTCCAGCCACATTTTAGTCTTATTTCTTTAAATGATGTTTGTTTCTTATCTTACCCATGTATTTTGTTACTCTTAACATAACTCTCTTACTTTGCTGAATGGTCTGAAGGCTCTTTTCTGTTAGATGTCCAAGTCTCAGATACATAAGCAAGAACTTGTAAAATATTAAAAACCTTCCTTTTCAAACAAATTTAAAGACATTTAACACATTCTACTTCTTTTTTTTTATTATTATCTTATTCATTTTGATTTTTTTTAAAAAAAATACGTATTTCAGATTAAATTGTAAGATTATGATTAAAAAACATTATAAAGTAAACAGGAAATTAAAAATATTTACTTATGTTTTATAATAGTCAAAGATTTTACTAATGTATATATTTACCGACAAAAATGTGTTTTGTTTTGCTTTTCATTGCTTAAAGAAAAATTTACTCTTTGATTATTAGAATTCCCTTTCTTCTGAACATTCTTTCTTTGCCAGCTGCAGTATTGGCATTCCATATATAAACTAATTGATGATTAGTAACTACTTCCATCTAGCGGACTAAATGTTAATTTCAATAAATTATCTTGAATTTAATTTTTTATTCGTAATAAATATTTTAAAATGTATATATTTATAATAAAATTTTCAACAATTTATTATAGTTAAGATTTTTTTCTATATATTGTCTTTTTTCTGATGTATGTAATTATCTAAATGTTATCAAGACTTGAATGCAAAATATATTCACAGATGCCTAATGTACGATTATACAATACCGTGTATGTGTAAACAATGACATAATTTCTTTACCAAAAAATAAAAAGGGGCAGTGCAAACTTACCATTATAGAATTATCAAATATATTGCTTATTCATAGTATTGATATTTTTTATACCAAAATGGTCACCCAAAATTTTCATTTAGATAATGATACCGATTTGGAGAAATTTTCATATGGATAAAGATATGTGTTCGTATTCAAATATATACGCACACATGTATTTGTTTCTTTTTTAATGTGGATTAGTACAAATAATTATTGTTATCAATAAAAGAATGGAAAATTGTTGCAGTTAGATAATTAGTATTTATAAAAAGTGTGCTTAATTTTACATATAGATGGGATACATTCAATAGCTAAAATTGCTTTTCTAAATTTTTAGTAATTGCGAGAAATTTATTACATTCATTTTCTATCTTCATATTAATTTAATAACTACTCAGTTGACAGTGAACAAATCACAATTGTATTAATATAAATAGAATAGAAATTCATATAACATTCAAAAAAACAAAATTTTATTTAAATTCTTCCACAACCATGGCTTCATCTAATAACAACTAGACCTCTTCAAGTGAAATTCAACTTAACATACAACATATATATATAAACAAAATAGCCTTCTCATCATTCACTTCAAAGACCAACTTTCTTTAACATCAAAGGATGTCTTCATGCGAATATGAAGACATCCTTTGTTCTAGGTGCAGTGCTCTCAGATCCAAGGCTCTTCATTGATGAAAGCCACAAGCTAGAAACTAATCTGGGGATATTGGATGAGTAGGCACTATATAGGGCTTTTATGCACATTACTCTGGCTTGCAGAGTGGCACTCCTGTATGAAGAGTTTTGCCTGTTATAATCAAGCATGTTTGTAGACAGCATTTTACAACATGAAAAATGGAAAATAATATTTTAACTAAGTTGGTTTTTAAATAACTCTAATTTTGATTTGAAAATTTGCTGTAACATTGAAATATGAATCAATTGCAGCCTTGGAATTTCTTATTTGAATTACTAAAGTGCTGGTAAATAACTGTCCAAAAATATATATATACTAAAGTCTTGCAGATCTAATACCTATTATAAAGGTTTTAATTTTTTTTTTTTTATAAAAATATAAATTTTGATCTAAATTTAAAGAAATTTAAAAATATTAGATGACATAGTTATCAAATTTTTGTAATTGTATATTCACTTTCAATATTTTCCAAAAAGCAATTTGTATTGGCATTTATTAAAATGTTTCACAAATAAAATTTGCTGTTTATATTAAGTGTATATGATTGAATTGTAGGATAAAAATTTTCTATCTCATTTCACAATAATTATTCAGTGATAATAAGTCAGTCCGTCCCCCCCCCCCACTTACATATTTAAAAATATATTTTCATCTATTATTCTATATACATATTAAGTTCTGTGAAACCATTACTTTCATTTTTTTCTGATTGAAAGTTGATAATTAAACCTTCATCTAAAATTTTATAATTATAAATATGCAACTTTTTTCACATTAAATAGTGAAGCTATAATTATACTATCATGGGTAATAGGTCTGCTTAGCGTTTTCGAGATTTAATGTTCGAATCTCATACTCATAGTTGTCTGAATGAAAAGTGTTGTGATTATTGTACACATATGCAAATGAGTTTGAATTTTTAATTAGTTAGTCCATTGTTTGGAGAGAGCAAAGCATGCCTCTCTTGTATGAATGACACTGAGATCATTTGCTATGTAAAAAGCTTCTTTAACTTTTCTTTTGGCATCACTCTTCTCTGTACAAATTATTTGGGCAGAACTGGGTTCGAATACATGGCCTGTAGCTGCTTGGTGGTCCCAGAATACTGATGTTCCTTCATTTTTAACCCTGTTGTATGCATACCTGTGTTGGTAAATTCTTGTATTAAGGTTAGCCCGAGTCTCACCGTAGTAAGATGCATGGCAGCCTAATTAAGGGCATGCTATTTTATAGATTACATGAGAGGCAATTTTTACTAGTGAAGAGAAAAAAACAACTTATTACTAAAATTTTATATAAAATTCATAACTTTTATTCAAATTGTTGTTTTATTTCTGCTATTAATTCTTTAATACTTTCTGTAATTGTTTATAAAGATAAAGTTATAGCTATAAAGTTCTTAACTTTATCTGTTTATATCTGTTGTACAATAGTATACTTGTTTGATAAATTTTCCAGCAATAAAAGATCTTCCTTTCTCACAATTCCTTGGAAAGTTTGCGAAATAGCATTCAAACTTATGTAAAGCTTATTGTTTATCTTTGCAACCTTTTAAAACTGTTAATTGAATCTTTATTTTCTACAAATCTTTATAATATTTATCATAATTTATAATATGTTTTGTAAAAGAATATTTATTTTAAATTATATTCTTTAAATACGATATTAAACTTGGTTGGAGTGCTTTTGGTAGAAATAACTTGATATTAAAATGAAATATACCTATGTGTTTGAAAAGGAAGTTTTTTAATAAATATGTTTTACCAGTTCTTACTTATGTATCTGAGATTAGGACACTTAACAAAAGAGCAGTACAGAGACTTCAGACCACTCAACGAAATATGGAGAGATGCGTGTTAGAATACATGGGTGAGAGAACTAACAGGTATTACTCACATCATTGAAAGAATTAAGAGACAGAAGTGGAGTTGAGCTGAACATATTGCTAGAAGAGATGATAATAGTTGGACAGTTGAAATTTTAAACTGGATTTCAAGAGATAAAAGACCTAGAAAAAAACCACATGTGAGATGGATAGATGAAATAAGAAGTGTGTTGGGGTGATGTGGAGAAGAGAGGCTAGATATTGGAGAAGATGGATTAAACCTGAGAGACTTTCATACTGCAGTGGATCAATAATGATTGAAAATGATGTATCAAATATGCTTAGCAGCTATTGTTATTAATGAAGAAATAAATTAATTTGCTAGAGTTTTTTAAATATCTGGCATTAAGGTTCACATTATTTATCATTAATTATTATGGGTTTATTGAAATTTGAATTTATTATTATATTAATACTTAAAAATAATATTAATGAACAATACATATCACTGCATGAAATGCAATTTAATAGTATTGTAATTAACTCATTTAAGATCCAATTCCTCTCACACTTATTTGAAAGACCCTAGTGACAATTTTAATCATATTTGCTCTTTTTATATTGGATTTAATCTTGCCTATTCATAAAAATTATGAAATGGAATATTTTTTATTTGAATTTCATTTTTAAAATGGAAACAAATCTTAGATGAGATATTGTAAAAGAATGAAAGTATGTCTTAAAATTCAAAATTACACTTATTAAAATTTTACAAAAACTCGATTCGCTGGTGTTTATGAAAGCAATTTTGTTAGCCAATAAGCAGCTTCCATTTTATCATAACATTTTTTACAAGTTGTCTTTTTAAAAATAAATATTGAATTATAAGTTTATATATGTAAATAAATTACTAAAAATTATATATATATATATTTTGAAATACTAAAAGAATAAAGCATGCTGTGAAAAACCTGGGGCCAAATAATTTACCAATCAATGATGCTGTCAATTATTCTGCATTATGATACAACCATTCAGGATGTTGTCAGCTTGCTTTAAGATTGAAAATTGCATATTTATATGAGATTTGGAAGTTACCAAATCTTAAGATTTTTTTTTAGATAATAAATTTAGTTCTAATTTTTACCACAAAAAAAAAAATGTGAACTGCAAACGTAACATTTCATAGATAATTAGAAAATAATAAAGGCAAACTAAAGTGAGAGCAGCACCATTGTAATGTCCCAGCCCCTAAAAATTTATGACAAAATCATTGAAATTTCTCAAAGGTGTTAATTTGCCATGTTTTCTTTGTAAATAGTTTAACTTTTTCCTTATGCCATAAAAATGTAGAAGACAAATCAATCCATAAAACAAGAATACTTGTAAACATTACATGATCACCATTTCCTATGCTTGCTTATAACTGTTATTAAAACAGACAAAAACTCTCTACACATATTGCCACTCAGTTTTTGCCTGTTTTAAGAATACTTGTAATTAAAGCTTAAATATTATGTCAGCTGCTGTTTTTTTGATTTCTAAACAATATATCCTATAATAAAATATAGAAGAGGTTATATGTATATAGTGTTGAATATTAAGTATTGAATCAGATAGAGAGTCTCAGTATAACATTCATCAGTGTGTTGTTTTGGGAAGTAATTGTCACGCAAAATAGTTGCTAATTAATATTTAAGCTTTTTAAAGTTATTTAAAAGTAATATATATATATATGTAATATTTTATACTAAAAAATTAAAAATAATGTATATAATTTTTTTATATATAAACTTATTTACTACACACTAAAAAGCCAAAAATAATTGTTTTCTTCAACTACAGTTGAGGTTTTTATATTTAACTTGAAACAAAAGCATGGGGTATTCAGGAATTAATAATTAATTCAATCACTAGTAAAAATTAGTGATTGGATTAATACTGGGCGCCCATGCTTTTATTTCAAGTTGAATATTAAAAAATCCAATTATGGTTGGAAAAAACAATTATTTTTGGTTTTTAGAAATTAATTAATTTCTGCACAGTCCATGCTTTTATTTCAAGTTAAATACAAAATTTCCAATTGTGGTCGAAAAAAACAATTTTGTTTTTTAATGCATAGTAAATTTAAAGCGTTTATTATAAAATATTATATATATATATCACTTCTAACTTTTTAATATTTGTATCTTTTTCATAATTATTTTAATTAAAACAAAGAGTAAAAACATTGGTGCAGTCTGCTTAATATTTGAAAGAAAACTCTCACACTTTAAAAATTGATTCCAATATTGTTTTGTTTATGAAAGAAGCATTTTTAAAAAATAAACTTTTACAATCAAGAGAAATTAAGATTTGTTTTATTTCAATTTGGATTTATTATAAATTCTTTTTAATGAAAACTTTTTAAATATATATATACATCGCTTTTTAAACCACCAAACATCACATTGCTCACAACTGTTATTAAAACAGGCAAAACTCCCCATACAGTAATGCCATTCAGTGCAAGGCAGAATAATCACTGGATGCCAGAAGGCTTGTGCATAAAGTCTCTATCTAGTGCCTACTCATCCAATATCTCCAGACTAGTTTCTGGCTTTCATCAATGAGGAGACTTGGATCTGAGAACACTGCTCCTCACTGACGAAAGCCACCAGCTAGAAACTAGTCAGAGTATATTGGATGAGTAGGCACTAGATAGGATTTTATGCACATGCCTTCTGGCATTCATTGATTATTCTGGCTTGCACTGAATTGCATTACTGTATAGAGATTTTTGCCTGTTTTATATCACTCTTTCATGTCATCACTGAAAGATTATTAAACTAATATCAGTATATCTGAAATTTGACTTGCTAACAACCTTAACTTATGTAAACAACTGGATAATTCTGAAATATTTCATTATATTGCAATATTTATTCTAAACAGATAAGCAAACAAAGTTTCAAAGTTAAATAAAAATAGTAAATAACTAATAGAATTTTTCTATAATTAATTGTTATTTTTATCTCAAAATTTTGTATATTTATGTTATTTCTAAGTAACTACAATATATTGTGAGTTATTATTTTATGTAAATATCAATATGAGCGGGTACCCAAGAATAACTAGTCTTTCTTTGGAGAATGAGCACATTGTATTACATGTTTCTGCCACTAGATGACCTCCCACACTAGTCTTGTCATCGAGAGAAGTCATGTTATGATATGATAAATGTTTTTGTTAAGGGTATCTCGCTTATTTGTCAATGTTTGTGTGGCTAAAAAGTTTGAACAACATGAAGTTATGTTTTCTGTTAGGGAAAATGGCAGGTAAAGTAGTTTACAATGCATGAAACATCTTAAAAGCAAGCTGCCCTGGGGAAAACACAAATTTATGAATGGTTTAATGGGGGTGTCAAATTTAACCATGTCCCAAAATAGTTTGGTCTGTGAACTCTAATGTCAAGATGATGCTGTTTTTTCATCTTTCGGGAGGATACAAATAGCATTGTTCACTCAGAATTTGTAACAATTATATATTTTATCTACAGGTTCTGACAAGTTTTCATGATGCAATAAAGCGAAAATGCCCCAATTTGTGACAAAGTGGGAAATTCAAGCTTTACCATGACAATATGCAGTCCACAAACCTTTGAGTTTGGCACAATTTTTAATTAAAAACAGCACGACTCAGTTTATCCATCAGATATATTCACCTAATATGACTTTCCCCTGAATGAAAAAATGCCTCAATAAAAAAAAAAAAGGTTAGCAGATTAGGAAGTGGAGAAAGCAAATATAACAGAGGCATTAAAAGGCATCATGTTTCAAGACTACTTAGAAAAGTGGAAAACTCATAGACGAGAGCACTGCATCAAATTGGCAGTACTTTGAAGGAGATTCAGTTTATGATATCTAAAAATAAATGCACATTTTTTTTTATTATAAAATTTCCATTATTTTTGAGTATTGTCTTGTATGTATTTTAAATATAAGTTGGTTGATAACTATTTCTAATTTTAATATAATTATTATCTCATTTATATCAATTTATAATCTTATTGAATAATCACTCTTTCTGCATTGTGTCGAACTGTTTTGTTAGATCATTGAAATTGTAAGGAGAAGCAGTGGAAAGCATTGTATAGGTAAAGTAGCACAAACATGAAGTAAAACAATGCAGAAAGAATCGTTATTTAATAAAGATTATAAGAAAATACAAGTAATGAGATAATTGTTGTATTAATAATAGAAATGATTATCACAAACTTCTTCATTTAAAGTTTCTACTAATATTGACATAAAATCTATTTTATATATAGTTAGAAATATCATAGGAAGTAAATATCAGCAGGCCAGATATCTTTTCTATGGGTTTCAATTTTTGAGATTGTTAGACTCCAAATAAAACTAATTTTCAGTTAATTTTTTTTTCTTCATGGTTTAAGAAGTTATTGTTAGTAAATTTAATCATAATTTTACTTATTAATTCATTTTCAGAATTTTTTCAAGATTTAATTTCTGTTATCAAATCCTTCAAATTTAATAATAGCATTCTTTTGTTTAGTTTTAATTTATATTTCAGTGTATAATTTCTAAGAATTCAACTTTTCCAAGACTTATTGTTGCATGTATATTTATCTTTTATTTTGAACTTTCGTTTTTCTTTTAATTTCTTGTTTTGACCCTTTGACTTCTTTTTGAATTTTTTTCCTGTGTATTTTTATCTTGAAATTTTGTTCACAAATGCCATCGAAAAACTGTAAAAAAAAATTTTTTTTTTCATTTCATGAAAAGAATTACTAGAGTAAAAGAAAACTAGACTTGATTTATTCCAAAATAATCTTTTTATTTAGTCAAAATAAGAGTCATAGGTCATGTGACCCTATCTCTTAAGCTTGTAAGTTATAAAAACAATGATGATTGCCAATTCCTCTACAAGCTTTATGATAAATGCTTAGCCAGAGCCAGCACTTAAAATATCTCTGTCAGGAACCCCTCTCCAAACCCCTGACCACGGTTTCGTGCTTTGGCACTCCTCAGAGAGGTGTCACGGTTTTATTTAGTTGTCTGTAATCATTTTCAGTTGATAATTATTATTAAAATGCCAATGATTTTTTTTATTTTACTTTAATCACTTTTTATCAACAGTAAGTAGATTTAAATATAAATGATAATGGCAGTATATAATCAAATCTTTCTATTGCAGAGGAGTTTATAAAAAAGTTAAGTTCCAGAAATGATAGAGTTGAGCTATATGATCCAGACTCAGCCGCTCTACACCAGTATCAAACCCCACAGGGCGTATTAATAAGCTTGCAACCATAGTCCCCAATCAATATTTCTACTTTGTTTAGCTTTTGTTTTCATCATCTTGAGATAACTGAAAAGGTTTTCCTTTTTTGATTTTGGTTTCTTTTTTTAACCCTATTTCTAATTTTACAGATGTTTTATTTAAATATATGGATATCATAGGATGGATATTGTTTTTATATATATCAATACTTGGAATTTGATATTTTTTGAACCAGAGTTTTTTCTAAATTAATCATGTGCAGAATTATATGTTTCAGCTGTATGCATGAGATTATTACTGTAATTAATTAAGGTATTATATATATATACACATCGATTTGTAATAAATATTCTAATTTTTAGCTTGACATGTATTTTAAAATCTATTTGAACTTGCCTTAGGTAAATGTTTTTATTTTTCTAATTTTTGTTATTGTTTATTTATCTCTACTGTATTTTTTGTTACTTACATAGAATCCACGAACCCAAAATTGGCAGCTATGTGTTTTGTTTAATTATACATTTTCAGGGGCATAGTTATCCCATCAAGGATTTTTTATTTTAACAAAAAGTTATGGGTTATTCATGTCGCAGATTTTGTAGGCCATTAGGGATTTCAACATGAATAACTCATAGTTACTTTTTGTTTTTAAAAAATCCCAGTAAAAATCATAATTGAATTATTAAATTTATTTGACTTAAAATTTATTGTTGTAGCTTTGTGTTATTTCAGTGAATGGAATTTATAATGCATTTATCACTATTTTTTAAAGTTACCAGGAATTTATAATTGATTTATTGATATTTTTTAATATCAACAAGTAAAACGTATTCATTCAGATTATGGAATAACTATGCCTCTGAAAATGTATAATTGAACAAAAAATGTGGCTGCCAATCTTGGGTTCAGTGATTCTCCTTAAGTACCATTTTTAAATATTTTATTACTTAAATTTTATCAAATCTAGTAATAATATATGTGTATGTAGGTCTGTACATTATTTATATCATTTTTTATCATTAATAACCATTATCACTTCACTGCAGTTTTCCATCCATAGCCTCCTTCTCCTCACACCAACAAACTTTCTTATTTCATCTAACCATTTTACATGTGGCCAGTTTCTCGATCTTTTATCTTTTGAAATTCAGGTTAAGACTTTAATAATCCATCTATTATCATTTCTTCTAACAATATGTCCAGCCCAGCTCCATATCAGTCTCATAAATTTCTCAATGATATCTATTTGTTCTTTCACTAAAGTATTTTATTTTTGATCCCTTTTTGTTATTCTAATCATGTAACTTTATATTTCATTGAATAATCTAAAATCTCTGTATTGCTCTTCTGTTAAGTATCCAAATTTCAGATCCGTAAGTAAGAATTGGATATTATGTACATGACATAAAAACTTTTTTATGCTCAGTTGATTTAATATTCTAAATTTGAGGTAATCACAGTTGTAAAAATATACAGATTCGTAATGACTGAAATGCTAAATACCATTTGAAAATGAAATATTCTAATAATATTTAGACAGTTGAGTAAGTAATAAAAATATTAGCTTGAACCTGGTTTTAAAAATAGAAAGAACCAAAAAAAATTACGTTAACGACCAATATTAAATATTTTGTCTGAATAGTAGTGCTTTACAAATTTGAAAAATAAAATAAAATACGGAAATAGTCAGGAAGATAGTTAAAAAAGGAAACAATTATTCAAGAAGTACATGCATACATACTACTGCCTCTCATAAACAAGTATTGCCATTCCAACTGCAATGGTAAAAAAAAAAAATCCCTAGAGATGAGTTGGTATCATTTTAGTTTGCGCTCATGGCCATTTTGAAATCTAAAGACCCGCCAAAACCACCGCTGACATTCAACCGATAAATGACATAAATATTGAATAAAAGTACTTTGAATTCGTATTTTAGAAATTATAAGCTAGTAAAAATAATATGCTTTATTTTATATGGCATATAATATAATTTTTTAGGATTTGGAAATTATAAGCTTGGTTTGATCAGACTTCTACATCTTTTGGCTGATCTTTAGCCAAACCATTCTTCACCCTCCCTGCATATTCCCGCGTCACATTTCAAATATTTTATGAAGGCAAATTTAAAAAAAAAAATCCCTGATAAAATAAAGCATATTATTTTTACCTGCTCATAATTTCTCAAATATGAATTTAAAGTACTTTTATTCAATATTTATGTCATTTATCAGTTGGATATGTCCGCGATGGTTTTTAGATTTCTAAATGGCCTAATCAGGACGGATGAGTTTTACAATGATTTCAGTCAAGTAGATGTTTCACAAATACTTAACATATTAGAACATGACTATCCATTTTTCGATCTATTTGATATATTGCAATGTTATTTATTAATTTTTCAACAAAAAATTTTACTTTCTTAAGAGATATTTTGATAGAAATATTCGAATCAGTTGCAATGAGAAAGCAAGATAGCAAAAAAAAGTTTTTAAAAGGGAAAGTTATGAATAGATACTAATTAGAAAGAAATCTTAATAATTAGTCACATGTGTGTGTGCATATTTCAAATTAAAAATAGATATTATAATTTTTGTTTGTTGTATGTAGGGTATAAGTAAATTGCTTTAAAGTGGTTATGTTTTTGTTTTGTTTTTTTATTACTAAGAGATGCAGGAAGGAGGGGCTACTTTCCTGTTGAAAATACCATATGTATGTGTGACCAGCTATTAGCTGAACCACACCATTTACTGAATTGTATATTTTTTTATTTGGCAATAAAGACGGTTATCTCTCCATCTAAAACCGAATTAATGATTATTTATTGTTCTAGGAGGCCGTAAAATTAGTCAAAATGAAATAGTTGTTTCCTCTATTACTGTTTATCTATAATGGATAAAAGCAGAATTTGATCTGCTCATTTTCCTAACCTAAATACCAGTAAAGATGATGAATTACTGATTATTCCATTAAGAAATTGGCAATTATTCCATTAAGATGTGCTGGCCACTCCTCAGGAAGAGATTCCTTCAGAACTATTATCAGATTAGTTCTTCCAAAATGACAGGTGAAAACAAAAGTGGCACATCAATTAACCTCATAAGGCTGTTTTTTTCATTAAAATGGGGAGAAAATTAATATTTGTAAAAATATTTTAAACACGTATGAAATCCTTTAGTTTTGTTAATGTGTTATTAATCTGTTTATTGTTGAGATTACACGAATTAATTATTTTAAAATAAATACTTGATTTATTTATTTTTACATTTTTATTATTTTTCCAGTAAACTTGAATTAGAAAAATCAGAAAATGGGCACTTTTAAATTAAGTTATGGTTAATAAAAATCACAAACTATCTTTAAAGTTTGAAATACATAATGATATTTAATATATAGGGTATATGAGCACACACTTGAACGCATATATGTTGAAAAGATAAATAATCACCAATATTCGTGTTTCATGCTAAACCAGCAATCATCAGTTGGTCCAGATTACCATTTCTACACATATATGCTATAAGTGCTCAGATATTTATTAAGATAGCCAATCCTCATACTTTAATGGGCAGGCTTCAATCTACTCCAAATCTTCAACCATCCATCCAATTGAAAATCTGATGATGGAATGCTCAAAGGCCACCCTAAGGCCGTGATTCTTGTCACACCCATGTTGACCTAAGGTCAGTCTGACCCCTCATGTACATGACGTAATCCATTTAATACATATACTAGGATGGGCTGACATCTCTACTATATAATAACTGAAACACAGGCTTATTATATACCTGCGTCTATATATGTATTCCATCATCAGATTTTCAATTGGATGGACAGTTGAAGAGTTGCAGTGTGGAGTAGATTGAAGCCTGTCCATTAAAGTATGAGGATTGGCTATCTTAATAAATATTTGAGCACTTATAGCATATATGTGTAGAGATGGTAATCTGGACCAACTGATGGTTGCTGGTTTAGCATGAAATACGATTATTGGTGATTATTTATCCTTTCAAGATATGTGTTCAAGTATATCAGTATCAGTGCTATGAGATAGAGTGGAGAGTGGTGGGTTATATGAAAGTCTGTGCTCATATACCCTATATATTACATATATAGACACAGGTATATAATAAGCCTGTGTTTCAGTTATAATGATATTTAACAAATTTATTTTATATATATATAAGGCATTTGCACTCAGACTTTCACATCACCCTCAACTCTCCAAGCCATCTCATATTGCTGACTCACCTGATCACACACATATTGAAAAGATAAATAATCACCAATATACGTATTTCATGCTAAACCAGCAATCATCAGTTGGTCCAGATTACTATCTCCACACATATATACAATCAGTGCTCAGCTTTATATTAAAATAGCCATTCTTCATACTTTAATGGGCTATTCTTCATACTTTAATGGACAGGCTTCAAACTACTCCGACCCACAACTCTTCAGCCATCCATTTTCGTTGAAAATCTGATGATGGAACTTACAAAGCCCATGTTAGTGCCAAGGTTGTCATCCTACCCATGTTGACCGTTAGTCATTCCGACCCATCATGTACTGGAGAATAATCCATTTACATACATATGCGAGGGATGGGCAGACCATTAACACACTATGTTTCAATATGTAATTTGATATACTGTACAGGCTTACATACACCTACTCATAATGTAATATTTAAGGGATTCGAACTCAGACTTTCACATGACCCTCAACTCTCCAAGCCATCTCCTATTGCTGACCCACTGATCAGACACATGTTGAAAAGATAAATAATCACCAATATATGTATTTCATGCATTCTTTTTTTAATATATAGCAGTAGTGATCTTTATTGCTAGCATCTACTTATAAATTAGAATGGCTATCCTAACACTAAATAAAAGAAAGGGATAGAAGAATAGTTAATTAAAGATTGTTTTTGCAATGACTTTACAAATCAATCCATGAAGCTTTAATGTCCACAAATGTGCAGTTTCCAGTGAAATGGTTACTGGTTCTCACCCCAAGTTGCCTGCAATACCATCTATTAATCAGCATGTGTGTTTCATAATGAAATAATTTAGCCATTTACTACAAAAATGTGAAGGCACTAGTATGTGGATCATGAGTTATTAATTGTGACCATATGTTTCATATGTTAATCCATGGTTGAACAACATGCTAACATTAAATTTTATTTTAAATTGGGGGCAAAACTGCTATTGAAATATTTGGAATGATTCAAACTGGGCCATGAGACCTTAACTTTTGCAAGAATGTTTTCAAGTGGTTTGCAAGATTTTGTGATGGCAGGGAGAACATTGAAGACAATCTATAAGTAATGAAACATGCTGTCATATTTCTTGTCATAACTCGTAATTCAAACACACTAGTCTTAAATTTTTGTAGTGACTAGCTAAGCTATATCACAATATAATACATAAAGTTGATTTAGAGATGGTCCTGCAGGTTACATGGAAAGAGAACCAATTATCTTTTCATTGGAGACACACTGTCTTTTATATCCTGGTCCTTTAATCTTTTTTTTTTTTGTGTATGTGTATGCAGAAGACTTTATTTTTCTGAAAAACTATCATTTAACATTTTATCTAATTGTGCCTTCAATTGTATTCTATCTTCAATTATATCCTACCAAAAGAAATCAATTTTGCATGTCTTCATCACTTATGTTTGAACCATTTCACATGTCCAATTCTACAATGATGGACCTTTACATTTGTAGATTCAATATCATTATGACCAAAGAACTGAGGAGCAAACCAATTGGTCTTCTGATTTTGCCATCATATTTTCAGAATGTTAAGAAGCATATTTAAATGAAATTTTTTCCAATATCTTTGTTGTATCAATAAGAAATTTATAACTCACTTCCATATAATAAATTTTGACAGAATAACAACCCTATATACAATAAACATCACATGATCACCATTTCTTATGCTTGCTCTTAACTGTTATTCAAGCAGGCAAAACTCTCCATACAGTAGTGCCACCCAGTGGTAGCCAGAGTAATCAATGCATGCCAGAAGGTCTAGGTGCAGTGCTCTCAGATCCAAGGCTCCTCACTGATGAAGGCCACAAGCCAGAAGATAGTCTGGGGATATTGGATGAGTAGGCACTAGATGGGGATTTTATGCACAAGCCTTGATTACTCTGGTTGGCACAGGGTGACAATATGTATAAAGAGTTTTGCCTGTTTCTATGTACACAAATAATTTTATTAAAGGAACAATGCCACTATAATGAAAAGTGATATCTTTTAATTAATTAACAGTAATGGGAGTACATCAGAGTCTACACTGTACACCAAAATCCTAGTTCACTATCTAAAAATTATGGATATTTAAATCAGTTTGTTGATAATTGTGCAAGCTAAAAGTTGACAAATTTTTAATTTTTCATTACCTGTTGTTAAAACACTTGAATTTAGAACATTAATTACTAAATCAAATATAGGTTACATTAAGAACATTCTATAGTTTAGGGCTTCCCAAACTGTGGTCCATGGAACATACTATTTTTCAATCATTAGAGTTTTTAACTGGACTATAAACTACTATAAATTGTAGAAGGCTTGAATAGTATTTACAAGGTACGATCATTTACAAAGAATGACACCCTAACTTTTTTTACATCTAAATATCATTAAGATGAAAAATATTCTGTGACTGCAAAAATTTGGAAATGTTATGTAGATTACATTTTGAATTGGCAAAAGTATTACAATCTTCAACATATTGTAAATAAAGCTTCTATTTTTACTTTTAATTAGTTGTTAAAATTAAAAACTCACTATTAAACTTGTATCACATTTTGTGTATGTGAAGTGTTCCAAAAATCATTGTTATAAAAATAGAAAACAATTTGCCCATTTCTGGTTTAATATTAATGCCTTAAGTTTGTTGAATCAAATGCCATGATTAAATTAATAAAAGCAATAAATAAAACAATGATATTTTTATGGCAACTAAAAATTATGTCTCTCATATTTCTTGGTTTTATAAAAGCATCTTGAGTCTCTGATAACTTTGTATATTTACTATTTTAAGCAACAGTACATTTTTGGTTTTTAAATCTTGTAAAAATTTCATAGTAAGAAATTTTATTCTGAGCCAATAAACACCACATGATCACCATTCCTTATGCTTGCTTATAACTGTTATTAAAACAGGCAAATCTCACTATACGTATTGACACATACAGCAAGCTAGAGTAATCAATGGATGCCAGAAGTGGAGATAAAAAATGCTGCTAGAGGGTTGCATTAGATCCTAAGATCTATGTGCAGTGCTCTCAGATCCAAAGCTCCTCACTGACGAAGGCAACAAGCCAGAAACTAGTCTGGGAATATTGGATGAGTAAGCACTAGATGGGAATTTTATGCACAAGCCCCTGGCATCCATTGATTACTCTAGCTTGCTGTGTGTGGCAATACGTATAGTGATTGCCATTTTGTTCTAGTTGAAAAATAGTTTATATTTTATTTGTATTAGTATATGTGACATTTATATTACTAGATACTGAACTTACTTCACCTAAAAGTTATGTCAAATATTAGTAAGACTGAGGAACAATTGTGTTGTGTTTTTTATATATAAGAAATGGTGAAATTCAAGATGGAACAATGAATACTAAAGTAACAGCTAGGTAATGATGAGATATTCCTATAAAAAATAGTAAGTTTTAAATTTAAATTAAATATTATTTGGAAAGGTAATAAATGGAAATGCAGATAAATTGTAAAAATATTATTACCTAAAATTCTCATCTTCAAATGAGAGTGGAAATTATGCATGATCTATTCTAGCATCTGAAATGTAGAACTACTCTGTAATTAAGATTATGTTATTCTTTGGTTTTATATTGCCTTTGTGATTGTGATAGATAACAGATTTACAAAGTTTCATTTAATTAAATTTGATATTAAATTGCATTGCTAAATATTTAGTATATTGATCTAGTATTTATGCATTTAATAATCTTAATTGAATGGATAGTTAAATATTTTATATGATTTTTAAAAAACGAGGAGTTAAACCAAGGGCTCACTATCCATAGAAACATACCACCTCTCTTTCCCTTTAGTAATTAATAAAGACAATATCATATTACAACAATATTTTTTGATTTCACAATCAGCACATCGATATTATATCTGATTTACCTTGCTTAATCTGAAATCTTTACCTTCTAAATAATAGGAATTAGATATTCATCTATCAACGAATAATGACTGGTGGTTATATTAGTTGTTATCCAACTATGTGAGAAAATAAACCTGCTTGTGGTCTGGAAAAATTATGTTAAGATTTTCCTGTCTCACATTTCAACTCCAGGTCATGTACCTGGTGAACACTATGCCATAAGGCTATTCAAGACTAATAGTAATTACATTTAAGTATATAAGCCCTAAATATCTAATATGAAATCATGAATAAATTATTTCAAAAAGTAAAATGAAGCTGCCATACAATTCGATTAGCTATATTCTTTTGCTCCTAATCTATCGTTTTTTCTTTAAAAAATAATTTACGTAGAAACAAATTGGGAAAATGGCTTCCATAATGAAAATTTGCATCATCCGTCCAGTCATTTCTACATGATTTTTATATAATAAAATAGTTACTAACAAGTCTTCCAGTTAAACATTCTAATCTTTTTTTATTGTTTATTAATTTTAATTATATACAGAAAATAATAAAAAAAATCCTCCTTGTTATTAATACTTCAGACAGAGTATTTCGCTGTATTCATGAAACTTTGTTTCGAGGACTGCTCTGACTGTTTCAAGAAAATTTAATATAAGCAATTTTTTATTTTGTTACGCATTGAATGAATTTTATAGATATAGATTCCGATCGGGAGATTGATTTGTTAATAGCAATTCTGCTGCTGTACGTTTAGATTGGGAAGTTTTTAACTGTAACAGTTTTTGTTTGAGTATACGTCTGAAGTAGATAAGCACCAGGCAACTTGACGAGACTTCAATAATGCTTAGTAAGATCAAGTCCGGCTGACTTAATGGAAAAAATAATTTTTATTAGAACATCACAGTAAACCTGTTTCTTATGCAATAAGTCTAAAATGGAAGCATAATTAGAGTGGGATTCGTTAAAATAAAAAATGGAAGAAAAACATTGTGAGATTGATAGTATATCAACATGGCAAGATTAATTATTCAACTTAATGGAAGGTACCAAATGCAGATAATTCAGCTTTATTCCCAACATGTTTTTACGATGATGAAGAAATTGGGGATATTTATACAGGTGTAGGAAATGTTTTTGATTACACCAAACAACATTTTAAAATTAACATAGAAGACTTTAATACTAGAATCGGAAAATATTTGAAAGCTGAATATGTTACAGGTAAATTTGCTTATGATAACAGAAATGAATGAGAGTATAGACTCGTGGAAATTGCAGTGGGAAAAAATAGTACATTATGAATTATTTCTTTGAAAATAGTGTTAAGTGAAATTTTAGTACAAAATTAGAGAGATAAAAATGATTTAAAAAGTCTGTATTAGCACATGATATTCTTAAAAACACTTTTATAGGAAGATAATTGATAGTCTATTAAGAACAACAAGCTGATACAAAAAAGGCAGAAATTCACCAGTAAATTTTTAACTGAGTCAAGAAAATGTATGAAGAAAACAAAGTCTATTAATTTTTTTTATAATGATCTATTAAAAAGGATTGAATATCTAGAGATTTGTAAATAATACAAAAAAGAGAATAATAATATAAGAAAATAGAATTATAAATTGTCAAGGAAAGTTATATATAAAAAAATTTAAAGAGTCTAAAACAACATCTTAATATAGGAAGAAAAGTTACTTCATTATTAAGAAGAAAAACTGGAATTATTATTAAAAAAAGAGATGACATCATTAAGTGTGTGGAATAATTCTATAAAGAATTGTACACTAATAAAGAGCAGGAAACAGCTTAAATCACACTATTGTTACTATATCTTCTGAATTGCCAACCATATTAAATGGAGTGGATAATTAAGACATGCAATTAAATCTATAAAGAGGAAAACTCCAGGAAATGATAGAATTGCTATTGATATTTTAAATGAATCAGGTGAAGAAATAGAAAAATTGTTAGCAAAAACTGTATATCTAATGGCCAAATGATAAAGATGTACCAGATGATTTGAAAAATGCAATAATAATATTAGTATTTATGAAAAATGATGAAGGAAATATTAGAAATTACAGAACTCAGTCTTTTATCAGTTCTATACAATATCTTATGATAACTATAACTCATCTACATCAAATTTTAGATTCAAACCAACCAAAAGACCAAACTGGATTTAAAAATAGTTGAAACACAGTAAATTACATTCAAGTATTGAAATAATTTGTAGAAACAGTGAGTATGAATTGTCAGTATCGTTTTGAGATTATGAAAAGGCATTTGATTCAATAAGCATATTCACAATAATTAATTTTATGAAATATTAAGATGTAAATACAAGATGTCATATTCTGAAAATTATTTACCAAAATGCAGCAGCCATGATTATATTACATAGTCATTCGAAGATGATTAACAATGATAAGATTGTGCAATAAAGTGTTTCCATATATCTAATACTTTCAATAGCATGTTTTTAAGAAGTATTTTGTGAATTAAATTGGGAACTAAGAGAATAAAAATAAATGAAGTTTATTTGTCATCTAGATTTTACAGTTACATCTACGACTTAAACCATCAAACATCACATGATCACCATCTCTATACTAGCACATAATTTGTTGTAAACAAACAAAGGCAAAACTCCATCTACGACTTGTAATAGTCGAAAGTAGGCTAAACACATACCGTTTAAAAAATTAAAAACCCGACTTTATGAAAGCTTTTCTCTATACGGTCTTTGTATATTTATGATTACATTAGTCTGAGTTAAAGCTTATACTTATATAATTAGATAATGGACTGTTTTTGTAAATAATGCTTCAGAACTTCAAGAAATGTAAGAATTATCAAATGATCATAAGAAGTAGGATTAGAAATAAATATTAAAAGGACTAATATTCAATGACTTTTTTCACAAAAAAATAAAAAATGATAATCATGAATAATCAGACTGTTAGTATAGATATAAATATAACAAGTGAAATTAATTGTAGAATTAAATTTTGAAAGTGATTTTGGTAGAAATAACTTAAAAGGAAATATGCCTATGTATACCTTCCTAGTTCTTACTTATGGAACTGAGATTTGGGCACTTAACCTGAGAGCAGTACAGAGAGACCATTCAATGAAATATAAAGAGATATATGTTAGGAGTAGCAATAAGGAGCTGAAAGCAAATAATTAGATGAAAAAACATAGGTATTTTTGAGATCAGGCAAAACTCCATACAGTAGTGCCACTCAGTGCCAACCAGAATAATCAATGGATGCCAGAAGGTAGTGCCTACTCATCCAATATCCCCAGACTAGTTTCTGGCTTGTGGCCTTCGTCAGTGAGGAGCTTTGTATCTGAGAGCACTGCACCTAGATCTTAAGGATCTAATGCAATCCTCCAGCAGCCACCTTTTATCCCTACTTAACTACAAAACTATGAGAATAAAATTGAAAACACAATAATATTTTCAATCTAAGCTCAATAGCTTATGTAGTCATATGGATGAGTAGGCACTAGATAGGGATTCTATGCATAAGCCTTCCGGTATCCATAGATTATTCTGGTTGGCACTGAATGGCACTATTGTATGGAGAGTTTTGCCTGTTTTAATAACAGTAATGTGCTAGCATAAGAAATAGTGATCATGTGATGTTATTTTTGAGATCACTGAAAGAATTAAAAGACTGAAGTAGGACTGGGCTAGACAGACTGCTAGAACAAATGATAACCGATAGACAATTAAAATCTTAAACTGGATTCCATGAAATTGTATGAGACTTAAAGTAGGAGCACATATGAGATGGAGCAAATAAATTAAGGAAGTTTACTGTTGTGTTTCGGAGAAGAGAAGCTAGAGATTGAAGAAACTGTATTAAATTTGGAGAGTTCTTTTATCTTGTAATGATAGAAAATGATGATGATAATGAATTCTTTGATTGTTCAGAAATTTTCTTGGATGAACATCTCAAAAAAGATATTGATTTGAGACATGTCTTATACAGTGAAACTTTGTCATGAGTTAGAAATCAATCTAACGTTATTTGATAAGTGTTTATGTATTTTCAGGGAGTCAATTTGTCTTCTGAAAATTTGTGAATGAATATGTAAAAGGATGGGATGTCATTGCAAATCGTATGCACTTTAGATTACCAATCATAATTCTCATAGTAATATTTATTGCATATACAGAAGTTTAGTGTGAGTTCTTTTCTCCAAACAGAACTACAGAATTCACCAATAGAAAATGCTAGTACTAAAATAAACTGCTATATTTAAATATTTGCTTTATAACTACCACTACTAACAGCTAGCTAACTTTGGTGGGGGGGGGGGAATTAGATTACAGTCCAATATTATACCTAAGACACATGATTTTAGGGTCATGTTTCAGTGGGCTGTTACAGAAAGTTACATTCCATTTTTAAGATATTCTCTAAAATTTTAGATGGAAAGTTGTAGATTTAAGAAGCCCAAGTCTAAAAAAAATGTCTACACTTCATATCTTTATAAAAGTAATTTTATGAGAAGAATTGATTTTGAAAGTTTAAGTAAATGTTATCAATGATGATGAATTTCCTGCATTCTATTGTTAGAAAATCACCAATGTATAATTCATGAAAGTAGATAAGAAAACCGAATCCTGTGGATGACTTTTTATAATTGATTTTTTTTTTTTTTTTGCATTTTCTACAATTATCATTTCAGGTCATTTGAACTATTTTGTTGGGGGGGGGGGGTGATTTTAGTAAGTAAATTAATCATTTTTCTGCAAATATTTAAGAAGTTTAGAATTGTAATGAAAGGTTAGATCAATAAAAGTAGTGCCATTCTTCCGTTTAATTTGAAACCTCTTTTGGAGATAGACTTATTTATTTTGTCTTAATCTAAATTTTCTAAGATATATGGTTATAAGAAACATGTAACAATATATCTTTTGTTGGGTTTATTAAGTTTTAAAAATAATATAGTTTTATAATCATGACAAATTTTTTTAATAATTTCTGTATGAACAATTTTAGTAGTTTTACTAAATGGCTTTAGTCGTAATTTTTTTTAGAAACTCTTCAAGCATCTTTTCCACTCCTGTTACTTTACTGTTTTAAGTCAATCAATAATAAATATAAATTTAGTATAATGAGTGGCAAACTTTGGTGCTTAAACTCATGGCCACTTCTAATATTTATAGTTCTTACAAGTTCCTGAACAATAAGACCATTGAATTATTATTAGTAATGGAAAATTCCACAGGAAATGCTTGTAGTTATGCTCAAATGATGCTTTTTTTTAGTTTTGTCAAACTTTAGTTTAAAAGTTTGTTATATATATATATTTGATAGCGCCATAAAGAAATTATTTTTAAGGTGTTTTTGTGCCCACCAAACTTGAATAAAAGGGATCAGACCTTTGGCTTTATCTTGTAAATTTTTTGTTTTTCCATGGATTCTCTCTACTTTTCCAGCAATCTAAAGTGATATAAGTTATTCACTACTTTCCAAGATTTTATATAGTAAATAAATATTCATTATAAAAATCATTGCTGGTTTTATTTCAACCTGCCATATATTGTTTTTGTTATGTTATTGTTACAATTTTGTTAAATCTATAATAACTACAAGAGATTGTCAGGATCCTATTGATTTTACTTTTATTATCTGTTCATTTACCCAGGTAGCTTAGAAGTATGAGAATGCAAATTCCAAGAATAATAAGACTAAGTTTATTCATATACCAAGCTATAACTCAATATTAGTAAATCACCAGACAATGGTAAAATATTTTTTATTGAAACAAAAATGTAAAATCAGTTGTATTTTTCCTTTACTTATCTGAATAGAAAGTTTCTTTTTTGCTTGACTTCATAAAGTGTATGCTTGCTGTTTAGATATCCATTTTAAAAGTTGAGAATCTGCCTTGTTCTCATTTGTATATTTCCAAAGGCTGTTAAGAATTGAACTTGCCAAGAATATAGAGATGTAGACAGATCTGGAATAGAAGATGACCAGTTTGTATTGATAGATATGTAAACATTACATACACACATGCAATAGATATGTAAACATTACATTCATACATATATCAATAAAAGTACATACATTAAAAATATATAAGGAAATGTTCTTCATAAATGAAACAATGTTTCATCTGAAAAATGGATTTGTCCATAATTTATGAATATAAAAAAATGTATAATTGTTTTTTTTTTCCATTACTAAAGTTATTTGTAACTAAGATTCCATACATTCTAGCTAAAATTAGCAGCTCATAGAAAGAGAGAGGTCTGCCATCGAAAAGATAAAAATCTTTTTTCTAAAATGTTAAAGCATTCTTTCTTACTCTTTTAATTTAAATTTCCTGTTTTGAAAATGTCATATTTATTTTTTATTTTTTTCAGTGTTTAACCAACTTGTGTTCTCTGCCCTTTTCTAACCTTTTTTCACAAATTCACCACTCATTAAGAGGTTTTTCTTTGTTTCAATTAAAAAATAATAATAATAACCTAATTTTTTTATTAATCCAATTTTATTTTAAATCTTTGCCCAAGTAATCCAGGTATGACTTATGGATAATTTGACATTTTACTAATAAGTGAATTTTTAAAGAATGCAATTTTTTTTTAAATTACAATATTTATTATTTTTTAGCTATTGATTTTTACTTGTTTTTAATTTCTATTGCTTCCTTTATCAGCATTGAAAAATATTTTCATAGGACAATTAAAATCTTGATTTTTTTTTTTTATTGTTATTATTCAGTTTTAATGTTTTCAATATTTATTATTTATTTTTGAAACATTTACAGTATGTATAAAAATTATTATTTTTTATAGTTTCATTCATTAATTGATGGTATTTTAGCTATATTATTTAAAACCTTATCTGCTGTGATGTCCAAAGAAAGACCTCTTTCATGCCCTTTCATTTAAATCACTTTGTTTTTTTTTTAATTCACATGTGCATCATGTTAGATAAGCATGACCTACACGATGATGTAAAAGGTATACTATCTTCATTATTTCATCCATTGCTACTGCTTTGGCTTGCCTTAATGTGCACCATTCAAGCCATTTTGTACTCTTTTTGCTTCAATCAATCTAATATATGTTTAGATTTAACATATTATATTTTTATTATTATGGTTTACTTGGTGGCGTCTATCTTCTTATTCGCTGTATGAGCAAAATTTGCAAAGCTTAACTTCGTTCAGTAACGGTGGTGGGATTTTCATCTAAATATTTGAATATTTGCTTAATATTGTCTGTTAATATAAATTACAAAATTTTAATAACTATTACATGATTTCTGTTATAAATTATTTGAAAATTAATACAAAATTTAGACAATTTTTTTAATTATTTTGTATTAAAATGAATGCAGACACATGTATTTGCAATTATGTATATATATATTTGATATATATATATAGACTTTGTGAATACATATATGTTTATATAGTTTTACATGACATTGATTATTGTGCTTTTATGTGTAAATTTTGAATATAATATAAGAAATGTACAATGTTATTAATTATCAAATATTCCAGAATTTGAACTTCTTATTTCTCTTGTAATGTAATTTAAACGGATTCATAGTATAATAAGACCGCTTTTAAAAAAAATATGACATCTAGACAAAAAAAGTTTTGAGTCCTCATATTATAAAAATATACTATTAGAATTTTATACTTGTATATATTATTTCTAATAGAATATAATAAATATATTTGTCTTCACATTTTATCTGTTGTTTTATATAATAAATCATTCTATTAATGAATACATATTGTAGTAGAGATAGCTATTGTTAATCTGAAATGTATGAATTCATATCCTTTTTTCCCATAACATGCATATTAAGGCAAAAATTGAATGGTTAAGAAATCAATTAAAATCTGAGTGCTGTTTCAAGTGTACATGATCTAGATAGAAACAAAATCTTTGAATACTATATTAAACATTTATTTCCATTAATTTAAAAATGAAAAAATTGTATAATTTGTACTGTCAAATTGTTATTTAGTCATCACAAAACAAAAAAGGAAATCAAGTAGTCAGTTTTTTATTCAAACATTTTTATATTCAAATTAAACTGGCCATGTTAAAATTTCATTTTCAATAACACATTGTACAGAAATCGTGGCAGTAACTTCTAATATTAAATATCTAAATTAGGACATCAGCCAAGATTAAATTAGAGAAACAAATAGTCAAAGGTAATATGTCTGTAACAAAATTTGATTCCATTATTCTTTAAGCATGGATGTGCAAAAAAAATCAATTAACGAAATTTTGAATAAGAGGGCTATACTTTTATATAAATGTAGTTTTATCTTAATATTTGATTTTCTGCTATGATGAATGCAACATAAATATGAGTACTGCAATTTTATATGTAGTTTGATATTTTTCCCCAAAATATTTGCTACGTTTTTTATTATTTTGGTTACTTTAAATTTATAGAATGTGTGAATATTAAGTGGGGGAACAAAAAGTATTAATTATTTAGCCCTAGAGGACTACAGTGTCTCTTTTAGAGATTCAAAAACATATCAAGCAGTAAATCCTTGTAACAAAATGACCATTAAAAGATATTCTATATTCTTATTCATTCCTTTAATCAATGATGACCTCACTTCATTTATCATGGATGCTATTGCTAATACTGTTTTTGTTTAGTTTTTCTATAGTCTACTAAAGATTACCTTATAATCAGCATATTTATAATACTTAGTAATTCAAATTTAATATCTAATTGGAAGATATTATCTTTCTATGCTGTATCATTTTTTAAATCTTCTATGAGAAACTTTACCTTACCAGGATCTCATTTGTTCAATATCAATATTTTTTTTTAAATAAACTTTACAGTATGGGTCTACTTTTTAAATTAATAAAATCAAATAATATTTTACTTTTCTATTTTATTAAGTAAAATTCCACAAGTGCTTTAAATGTGGTTAATTTTATATATATATAATTTTCCCCATTTGACGTGTGCAAATAGTTCTCTATTCATACATTTTTGTAATATATATATATTGAAATTATTTGGTATAGTTAAAACATTTTCTATAAAACACATTTACAGTCAAAAAAAGATTGACTATGCGTTAATGTCCAATGTTTAGATTAAATATAGAGAGTTGCCCAAAATCCCTGGTAATTTTAATTTTAAAAAACTATGCATATGAGCATAAAATATATAGAACTTCTTGATGTCTGTTTTAGAGGTCTAGAATATTTTTTATAAAAACAATTTGGTACTCATTACATGGCCGGGCGTGGTTCCTTTATGGCGTTGTTGCCAGTCAAAAACAATACAATGCAGCATTTAGCGATTTTTAAAAACAACTTTTACTATTAATTTTTTTTTTATTCTTTGATTTTTTTTCCCTACTATGTCTTTAATTTTTTTATTTTTAGGTTTTTTTTTTCCTTCCTACTAACAAATTACAATAATAAAAATAATACACAAACATATCTTTACTACTGATATAGTAAAACTTTTATTTTTAAAACCAAATTCTATTATCTTTTTTTAAAATTAAAAACAAACCAAAAATAACTTCTGTCTCAGTGACAACAACCCACCCCCCCAAAAAAAAAAACTTTTGATTTTTACAACTTTCATCTTCTTTTTCTTTTTTTTTTTGTACTGATTTATGTCATAGAATCACAACCTTTTGTTTTGGAAATGTGTGCAATCAAATACCTTCGGTTGCAGGAGCCTGACTGATATCAGAAACTGGCACAATTTGAAAATGTGCTTGCTGCACTGCGCCATTTTATTTGTCTTGTATATTTTCTCACAAAAGCGTGACTTTTCACATGAGTTCGGCCCTACTCTTTGACAATGTTTTGCACATTCCAAGTTGTGTAGGGAAGGTTGGGGACTGTGTGACAATTCTTAGTGAGTCAGACTGCATGATTTAAGTAGAAATGAAATTACTCTGCTATGGACATTTCAAAAGTTATGGCCACTTTAAATCCAGACACCGTCAGACGATACGGTAGCCAATTGTGAATTGTGTGAATTCGCATAAAGTGTTGCAAAGCACAAAACAGGCCATAATATTTCTGTGCAATGCCATCAAATGGTCTGCCATGGCTAAGATAAACAGAATTGTTTTCTTAGCTGTAAGTCTAGGCCACGTAAATAGCATTTGTAGGTGTTCTTGGCTAGCCAGAACATCATCAAGCGGCCAGGCCCAGCTAAGTAATTAGTACCAAAAAGTTACATTTATTTTCCAAGGATGCTGTATCTTTATAGGCTAGTTTTTGAAAAGAAATGTGTTATCCAAATATAAAGAAGTTTTTAAATGATATGTTTGGCCTGGCGTAAGATTTTGAAACTAGAAGCTTTTCTATAGAAAGAAATAGAAGACCATGAATTTCTAAGACAGTGTATCAGAAAATCTTTTTACACAAATCAAAAAAAATCATTGTAAATAACTCCAATAAGGAATATATATTCTTCATACTGCTATTTAAATTTGCTTCATAAAAGATTGCTTCCAAAATGCCAATAATGCACTATTTTAACTTAATTGCTAATAGTTTTATTTATATTGTTAACGTTATTGTTTTTTAGGGTGCATTTTGTTTATAGATAATGCAATTTTAATATTTTTATATACATATGGAGATTTGAGAATCCTCATCTTACCAGTTTGATATTCTCACTACATAAATATATTAATAGTATACAAGAAGAGAGAGTAGCATCAACAAAATATATTAAAAGCTTGTAGTTCTATAATAATTTTTACTTCTTTTCATTTGCTATGTAATTCTATGATAAGCGCTTATTCGCTTCCAAAGAAAAGGTTAATTTATTAAACTTTAAATGATAAATAGCTGAGCAATACTTTCAATCTAGAAGGTCATATTCGTAGTGCTCAAAATCAACGGCTGACACTATTCTTCCAAAGAAAATATTAATTTATTAAACTTTACATGGTAAATAGCTGAGCAATGTTTTCAATGTAGCGGCTGACACTATTCTTGAGAGATATGGTGTCAGTGGCTTATTTTGAGTACTGTGAATATGACATTCTAGATTGAAAGCATTGCTCAACTATTTATCATTTAGAGTTTAAAAAATTAATTATGAGTATCTTAAACACAGTAATTTTTTTGTTAAAAACAAAGCAAAACTCTCCATACAGTAGTGCCACCCTGTGCCAACCAGAGTAATCAATGAATGTCAGAAGGCTTGTGCATAAAATCCCTATCTAATGCCCGCTCATCCAATATCCCCAGACTAGTTTCTGGCTTGTGGCATTCATTGATTACTCTGGTTGGCACAGGGTGGCACTACTGTGTGGAGAGTTTTGCTTTGTTTATAAATAAATATGTACTAGTATAAGAGATAGTGATCATGTGATGCTTAATTTTGTTGTTGTTGTTGTTGTTAATTATAAGGCCATTAAAATTATTTAAGTCTTTGGAAAAATAGCTAGAAGAATACTTAATACCCGTGATATTTTCTAATTAATCATAAATTTCAACTTTGATAAGTGCTTTGCATAGATCTTTAATGCTTGCATTTCATATAGTAAGATGGGGCTATATATTTACAAAATTACATTTATTTTCAGATCCTAATTAAGACTGTTTCAAGATTGAGAATTTAGAAAAAAAGTAAACATTGATCAGTCATTACTGTGAAATAAAAACAGAAATTATAATTTTTCTAAGTTAATATGCTTCAATTAAATCGGTGCCAGAAATAAAATATTTTCCATTGTTACAGCAAATGTAATTCAAGGACTTACTTGACAATTATTTTTACCTAAACTGAACTTTTGTTTCCTAATGCAGACAGTCTAGATATTCTGAAACTGCCTTATGAAATAATTTTCCCTGAAGCCTGCATTATTCATACTCCTGTTGGAAGTTTCTCCAACTGTTAGTTATTTTAGTTAATAAAAAATTAGCTTCATAAATTCTCTTTATCACTTAACTTGAAAAGCATATCAATAACTAGTATAGTCTCTTTTTTATAACTAAGGTAGGCTCTAATTAATTTTTATAGTACTTAAAGCTTATCATTACCAACACCTACCTTCAAGCCATTCGTTTTTAATATAATAAAATATTATTTTCAATCATTCATCATCATCAACCATTATTAATCCACTACAGGATGAAAGTCTCTCCAAATTCAATCATCTTTTCCGATCATTATCTTCTTTTCTCCACATCATCCCTGCATACTTTCTTATTTCATCCATCCATCTCACATGTGGTCTTTTTCTGGGTCTTTTTTTAGTCATTATACTCTTTTAAATAAAGGTATTAATTGTAATCAAGTTCTGTAACTTGGAGATACATATATAAGAGTTCTAGTTTTGGTTTTCTTTTTTTACTGCATAGAAATTCATTTGTATGAGTATGTATTTCTGGACTAGGTAAAGAAGTATTTAAACATACACAGTATGTGCATTGGAAAGGTGATTGATTTTTTTATCTCTCCAAGTTGGCTATAGCACCATCTCTAAATCAACATATGTTATATACCAACATAATTTAACAATTCATGAAAAAAATGTTAAAGCACTAGTGTATCTGGATCACAAATTATGACATGAAATGCGGTAATATATTTCCTACCTTCATTGATCATCTTCACTGCTTTGCCTGCCATTACAAAATCCTGAAAAATCATTTAAAATACTTTTGCAACTCATAATATTACTGTATACAGTTTGAATTATTTCAAGTGTTTCAATAAAAGTTTTGCCCAATTTAATGATAGCACATGCTTCCATTGCAGGTTACAGTTACAAGCACATTATCATATTTCATGTCATAATTCATTATCCAGACTTCCTAGCATCTTAAATTTTATATAGTGAATAGCAAAACTATGTCATTATATGATGTGCTCATTTAGAGATTGCACTGCTGACAGCTTGGTAAGAGAATCAATCTTCACTGTGACTCCGGTTGTACTAATTCTCCATAATTGGTCATTTCTCCATCTCCAAAATTGCATTTCAAGCAGTATTGTACAGTAATAGTTATCAAATATTTCTTAGAAATCTTTACATTAAATGTTGAGGTTTAAATAAATAAAACCAATTTCTTCAGTGATTTAAATCATGGCTACTGTGATTTGGAAATTCATATCTAAGCAACCAGATTTTTTTTTTTTTTTTTTTTTGATGCTGAATTTTTCAAATGTTGATTCAAAGTATTTGCAATCATTATTAAGCCAATAAACATCACATAATCATCATTTCTTATGCTTGCTTATAACTATTATTAAAACAGGCAAAACTCTATATGTATCGCTCTCAGATCCAAGGCTCCTCACTGACGAAGGCCACAAGCCAGAAACTAGTCTGGGGATATTGGATGAGTAGGCACTAGATGGAGATTTTATGCCCAAGCCTTCTGGCATCCATGATTGCACTGAATATACGTATAGAGAGTTTTGCCTTAATAACATAACAATCATTGTTAAGTAAGCAGTAAATTTTTTGCTGTAAATAAAATAATGATTATATTTTTTTATATTATCACCATCATCATTTTCAACTATAATCAATCCACTGTAGGCTTAAGATCTGTCTTAAGTTTAATCCAGTTACTCGAATCCCTAGCTTTTTTCTCTAAGTCTTTTACAGTCTCTTGGAATCCAATTTAAAACCAACTGTCTACTTATTATCATCTAGAAATATTTTCAGTCCAGCTCCATTTTAGTCACTTTCTATAAGAAATTGCTTACTAAATTAATTTCTTCCCTATTTCTTACTGTGTCTTCTCATAATCGTTGATTTCATAAAAAATTAACTTTGCAAAGAAGTAAACAATATTCTGAAACTATAGTCCATGGAACAAACCAAAAAAAATAGATATGGCTGTACATCATTTGTTGCACTATAATGTTTACAGTATACATCCCCTGAGATCTGTATAAAAATTGAAGTTTGTAGAACTAACTTCCCAGAGAGAAAGAAAACCCTTAAAAGAAACAAATACTTTGGTGCAGCTACAGAATGACAGACTTTAGAGTTTAAGTTCCATGGACCAGGTCCTGTGCTGTCACTTCTGATGCTGAAACTTCTTACGGATACTTGAGCACAACCATTCAAGATGCACACTACAGAGTTTTGGTGGTATAATCAGATGTAACTTTCCAAAAGAATCCTGATGTAGATTTTATGATGTGGGTCTTCTTAGATCATTTATTTTTATTCATTTGACAATATTGAACTGTAAATTCATAGTCGTCGTTAGAAAAAAGAGACCACAACAAAAGGAAAAATGAACGATAATCATATCCAATGAATAGAGACATGCAGAAAACTTCTAATATTGATTCTATATTCTTTAATAGAAAATACTTCATAGTACAGTATACAATAAAATGAAAAGCAAATAGCAGAAAGTACTTGAAGATTATTGATTCATTTTCCAGCCAAGAATTTAGCTTTGAAATATCAGACTAATAAAATTAAATAGCCAACTAAACAGAGATTAACATCATCTAAGATTAACTATTAAACAAGTTTGAAGACTAATAAAATGTCATCTGGCTCTATATTGCTGTTATAGCAATAATTTTTCACCATATCTATGCTATTTACTTAGCTTGATAGTATGATAGAGAAATAAATGATAGCTACTTGAAGGAGGTGCCTTAAATTTTAAGGTTCCAGGTGCACTGATCCAAAATACAAAGCTTCTTACTGATGAAAGCCATAAGCTTGAAACTAATCTGGGGGATACTGGATTGAACAGCACATGATAAGGATTTAATAACTACTATCATTTGACATCTATTATTACTTACTAAATGGCATAGAAGTGATGAAAAAATATGCTAATAAGTTAGAAAAAGCTGAAAATTAAAATAAAATTTATTCATGCATATTAAGTCTTTATTTATTTGATAATAATGTAAATAAAAATTATTTAAGATGGTTTTTAGTGTTATGTTATCTTTTCTATGTGGCACAAACAATCGAAATTGATTTCGAATTAATGTATTTTAAAATACAGCCTTCCTTCTTTCTTTGATTAGATAAGAATATTGTTAAATCCTATTGTGGAGCTGTTTCCTTTAAAGGCAGAAGTTAAATAATAAAAGTTATCAAATCCTCGTGATATATTTTTTCTATTTATCACTTGAAATGTTTTAAAACAAGTCATTTGAATAAATAATAATTTAGATCATTCATATTAATTATTGGGAATAAAATATGTTTCATTATAAATTAATAAAAATTCATATATATTATTCATGATTATATCCATTTGCTTCCAACTTAAAACATATTCAATTTTTTACCAAGTGAATATTTTAGTAGAACTGCTGCAATCTATCTTCATCAAATTCAAATGCAATAATAATGGAATAAAAAGAAGAAAAAAAAATCTATAAGTATTTTTAAATTGAATTTTTTTTCCTAAGAATTTAATATATAACTTTTTTTTCATGCCTAAATTCTGTGTTTATTATGTATTGTAAAGATTGGGAGGATCCATCTTTGCAGTCAATTATAATATCATTATATATATATGTGTGTGTGTGTGTGTGTGTTTAAAAAAAATGTATATATAGATATTGATAGAAGGGAATATAAGAAAGCGGAGATATTTATTTTTGATTATGCATAAAGTTTGAATTATTTATTAGTAAAGAAAGATGGATATTTTTATTAGTTCAATATATATTTTCCTTTCTAAAATTGATTATATAATATATATATGTTGCAATTTTTTTCTCTCTTTGATTATTATCTCTGTTCGATTTGTTGTATATATATTTTTTGTTATTTTCATGTTTACTCTCACTTTTGTGATATATATTTTATTTATGATTGTAGATTTGACAATGATAATGATATATGCAGAGTAAATAAACAGACTTTGAAAATCACTTTGGGAAATGTTAATGATTATAATGTATAAAAATATAATTTGTTAGTTTAAAAAAAGATTTATGATTTACAGATATTTATTTATTATATGTATCCTGAATTGTTTAGATTTATTTTAGATATGTATAAGATTTAGTCATTTATTTATTTATTTTTAAACAAGTATAAAACATTAAAAAAAAAGTTTTAAAAAAATTTGGTAATAGTATGAATACTGAACCCTACTGTTTGATGGCGCTCTTCTTCGCCCAATGCACATCAATATACCGATTCACAGGTCGTCGATTTCTTTACAGAATACTATAGTACAAAAAAAAAATTTTTCACTTTCTATGCATAAAACTCGTATGGTTTTTTTTTTGTGTGTGTGTGTGTTTTTAATAAACAAACACTTTGTTTTTATATGGTGTAGGGGAGGGGGGGTTGCTTTTAAATTATCTATACTTTTTTTTTATTTTGAGCTTTTTTTTTTTTTTGATTTTGAATTATTGGTTTTTTTACATAATACTACGGTAAAAAAAAAACCCTTTCTATACATAAAACTCATACGGGTTTTTTTTTTTTTTTGCCTTTTTAATAAACAAACACGACTTAGTTTTTAGATGGTAGAGGGGAGTTGGTTTGCTTTTAAATTATCGCCTTTTTTTGGATTTTGAGCTTCTTTTTTAAAGCCTTAAACAATTCAGTTTTAATTAATAAACCAACAGATAGTTTTTAGAGGGTGGAGGGGGGTTGGTTCGAATTTTAATCCCCTTTTTTTAGTATTTTTTGCCGATGTACTTGAAACTTCGCATATTAATTTTAAATGTATTCAAATATAGAATACATATAAAGAGAGATTAACAAAATATACGAATTATTGCAGGAGTACTGGTTTGCTTTTAAATTATCAACTTTTTTTCCTTATCGACTTTTTATTGATTTTGAGCTCTTTTTTTTTGTTGGAAAGCCTTATTAATCAATTTATTTTTAATAAAACAACAGTTGGTTTTTAGAGGGTGGAGGGGTGTTGGTTTGAATTTTAATTCTCGTCTTTTAGTATCTTTTGCCGATGTACTGGAAACTTTGCATATTAATTTTCAATATGTTCGAATATAGAATACCTATAAAGAGATAGGTTAACAAAATATACAAATTATTGGAGTGGTGTTGGTTTGCTTTTAAATTATCGACTTTTTATTGATTTTGAGCTTTTTGTTGTTGTTGTTGTTGTTGTTGGAATAAACCAACAGTTGGTTTTTAGAGAGTGGAGAGGAGTTGGTTTGATTTTTAATTATCATCTTTTATTTTCTTATTATGAGGTTTTTTTTTAAAAAAAAAAATATTTACGCTACCAAAACTGTTATATGATAGTGAAAAATTCTTCTTTTATTTTTGCCTTTTTCAAAAAGCCTTAATTAAACAATTCATTTTTAAAAAAACATTTTTTAGGGTGCGGGGAGTTACGGTTTGTTTGACTCCAATAGGAGATGAGCCTCAAAGCTGTAAGTTTTTTGGAGCTGTCCAACCAACTTCTCTTACACTGATCCCAGGTACACTTGCAGAAGTGATAACGGAATTCCCCAGATCCTGTAGTTGACTAAAACCATGCTTCTCACACAAACGCATAGCTTCGCATCTAGCAGGATGTTCGTTCTCTTTCTGGAAAAACACAACAGTGTCAACTTCTGTGGCCGGAAATTCACTCCCCTTCAACCAATTTTGAACACTCGCTGCACCAACATTTTACTGTTCTCACACGGATTCACGCATAAACGTGCATTTGCGCATGAATTCAGAGAACTCTCCTGAAAACCCTAACCTTTTCAGGTTGTGTGCAATTCAAAATTATCGGGAAGCATGCGTGACGGCCTAACAATTCTTAATATGTAATACTACATCCACTATGCTTTATCAAAATTTTTCCACAATGAATTTTTTGATAGTTTCACATCTTTCAAATATGGCCGCCATCAAATCAGTCTGTAGTGAGAGTTGAATTGTGCTTACTTGAGGAATACTGTTGCAAGTCAATGGGTGTAGTATTTTGTTACATAATCGTATGATACATCGCTCTCTAGGTGGCCTGTTATGGTTCTAAACAACACCGTTGTAGTGTTAACCATAAGTTAGGCTGCTAAAACGGTATATTGATGTGTTATGTGAAAAACAGCACCATCAAGCGGTAGGGTTCAGTATTCATACTATTACCAAAAATTCATAATTATATTAACAATAGGTTTTAGACCTTTATTATCTCATGAAAGTGTAAGTTAGGATGCCATGGTGATTAATGGTGCAACTAAAGAAGAAAAGTTTGTGCTTATAATTTTTTATTATTGACAATCGTTTTAGCTGAAAAGGAATAATAAAATTTATTATCATTATTTTTTTTCTTCTGCCTAAATTTTAATTAATGGAGTTTTATCTGAATTAAGTAGTATTAAAGATTGATTGGCTAAGGAAGACTTGCTAGCTGAGGGATTTGATTCCCCTTTGCCCTATAACTCTACAACTAATTACCACCTAAAGGAGGAAAGAAAATTTATCAATAAGCATGCACCCAAAAGGATAAAGAAATTATTTTAAAATTAAATTGCTTTACCTGACCTGAAGATTAAGATGAGAATTCTAATGGTAAAAACATCTGAAATAACTTTGCTATATTTGTTAGTTCATCTTGGTTTGACAAGCAGAAAGGAAGCTTTAAGGAATATCAACTTTCATTATTCAAACATTCATCAACTAAAATGCTGTTGTTAATCTGAGTTGAGCAGGATTAAGCCTTAACTTTTACAATAACTGTCGATATTGGTAAAAAATAGTAATAGTAAAAAAAAAAGATCAATCAAAATGATTTAGTTTTTTTAAAAAAAAAAAACACAAAAAAAGATTACGATGTATCTGTTTAAAAAATATTTTAATTTGCGAAGCAAAGATAGTTGAAAATTGAAATAAATTGAGATACTGCTGAACCTTACTGCACTTGTGACAGCCAATCAGAATGTCATGATAGTCATCTAAACGACAATCAAACCTAAACACACAACAAAGATTTTACGAGAAAAAGGGCAGCCACACCCTTATCTCAACTTTTCTTTCTATATATCTAAGCCAGTCATAAGTATTTAGTACCTGTTTGTTTTTGTTCTTTTTGGTGTTGTCATGACAAACCAACAATTCATCAGATTTTTTTTTTGTTTTAATACATATATCTAATATATATATATACTACATCGATAGTATGCTTTACAATAATTTTATTACCATTTGTTCTCATGAAGGCCATTTACACATACATAAAGGTATTGATGTTATTATCTTTAGTGAAATTTATTTATTTTCTTTTGACAAATAATTTGTAGCTATAATCAAAATGCATTTTGAGAGTAGTTTATTATATTAATATTTTATATATTATATGCAAGTATTTATAGGCATAAAAAAAATCTCTTTATTATTTATGAGAGTTGATTATATGAAGATATTTATTCAAGTTATTATAATTTAGTGTCAGATCTCCTACTAGATTCTGAAGAATAGACATGATATAGAGTAGTATATCAATTGCTTTGTCCAGAATTGAAGATCACCTGTAGCTTAATAGGCATCAGTGTAAGAATTCTGCATTTGGCACTTCAACAGATAGAAGTATAGTTTAGGAAATAAATATTTAGATTTAGCATAATATAAGAATATTGATTTATTTTTTTTATTGCAAAGTTAGTCTGATCATGCCAAATAAGTATGTATCTTTGATTTTGAACCAACTGATATTGGCAATTAATTATATTATCATCATCATCATCATTGCATCTTATTTATTTTTAAAGATTAGATAGTCTTCATCCAGATTCAAATGTATCTTCATAAACATATTGTTACCAAGTGTTATAAACATGAATCTCACAGAAATCAAATGAAAATCCTATAAAATAAAATAGATAGTATGCTGTGTTAATTTATTGTTATTGTCATTCTTAAAAGAAAAAAAAATACAGATCATAAATTTAAAGTGATTTTGTGAATTTTTCTTTTTAATCACTTATCAATATACTTGGGTCACTTTGCCTACTTGAGTTTGTTAATTAAATTATTTTTACTCTGAGAATATTTAAACGCTAATGATCACATGATGCGTGCTCAAACATTAATCAGCAGTTATATTATAGAACATATTAAATAAATTATGTATATTTAATTGTTTGTTTACATAAATTAGATTCAGTAAAATATTTCCTTTGTTTCTACTTTATATTTTGGCAAGTAATCAAGTCACATTAGTTGTTTTTAATGCTAAACCTAACAACAGACTATTGAAGTAATTAGTTTTAAGGTGTCATTTCTAAAGCTAGCCTATTATCATATCAACCACCAATAAAGTTGGACACATTGCTGAGAAAACTTCTTGTTATATATTTGCTTATTATATAATTAAAAGGCTACTTTTCTGTAACGATGATCTAGATGTATAGAATTTAAAGGGCATTTAAATTAGGAAACATTTATATAGGATTTAAAGAACTAAGTTATTAATTCTCCTTCATTCCTAGATATATACTATTTTAGTTTAAAGTATTGGTTTCTTTTTTTCATATTATTATAATTGGGCATTAGCAGACTGGAAACTTTCAATTTTGTTGTACCATTACAATTTGCTGACCAAATATTTGGAATATAATAAAAATTACATTATTATCATCCTATGTTCCATTTCAGTTTAGTTTTCATGTGAGATGCGTATTTATATTTGTTAATAAAGCTCTTTGCCTTTTATTTTACCATTTCAATTTGGCGCGGTTCATGGGGCTTATTGATTATGTCGAACCTTGCCCACTCTGTACCATTACAATTGACACATTTATGAATTTGCAATATCTTACTTTATTTATACTTTATTATATTGTTTTTTTAATTTTAGGGTTATTTTTTTATAATATCGGTAACAAATTTATGCGAAAGTAATTTGTATTTTTATTAATATTTTAATTTTATTGAATGTTAGCTGATGAATCTATATAAAAATAGCTTTTATTGTGAATAAATAAGTGTCATAATGTTTTGGGTTGTAATATATAAAGTATTATTTCAGTAGTTATTCAGCTTTTTAAAAAAAAATTGTAGTTATAACATTCATTTTACCATATTTAGCATAACCAGAGTCAGTTAACATGGAAACAATCTATATATTGTTTATTAGAAGAAAAATAAATTTTGCATAAATTAATTTCTGTAACCTTTAAAGTTTGGCTTTATGCCTTGTTAATTGACACGACCACTTTCTAATACGATTGTCTATGTTGGATGAGAGGTATGCAAGGGCAATTCTTTTTCCTGACTGAATCTTTACCAACAGTATGTATGTACTTTTTTTTCTGTGAATCCATGAACATTAAGAAAGAACCTTTTATCCAAATTGCTGTTGAATATTTTAAAAGAATATTGTTGTATACATAAGTTGACTAATACTTAATCTTGGTTCATCTCCGTTTAAAGTTTTTATTAAAGCTGATTTATTGCATTTTATCTCTTTCATGTATTGTTGATCTAATGTAGATCTGTTTGAATTATCTCAAAAAGAAAGAACAAAGTTTTTCAGATTTATTCTTGATAATAACATAATGTGTGAAAGTCAATCAAAGTTGCATTAAAAATACTATTTTTATAATTCAAATTTTTTTATGCAGTCTTATCTTTGAATGCATATTTTGGTCCTAGAAGCACGTTATCTAATAAAATTACAGTTATCTAGTCTAAAATTTAAAAAAAAAAACCAAAATGCATTGAAAATGATTTATTATTTTCTAAGTAAAAAGACAAACCCCTTATTGTATATGTACACATGCATAAACACATCAAAGAAAATCTGTCACTACTAACAGTAATTAACATGAATATCCTGAAGGAAAGCTTCATTGCTGCTTTCTGCCATTACATGTTCCAGCAGATAAAATCCAGATGGAACTCTAATAGTTCTAGTGATGTGATTTATTCTCTGAAAAATTTTGTCTTTGGCTTTAGGTGAAGAAAATTCGATCATCTGGATGGATATCAGCTCTCATTACCTTGACAGCAAAATGTTAGAGTCTCCTAGCATTGAGGTCTGTCTAGACTGGTTATTCAGAATGGATGACTCAATGATGGAAATCAGGGGCAACCTACTCTAGAATGTCATGTGTTTATTGTTAATATTATTCAGTGAAAAAACTAAAATAAAAAATGTGCCAGTATTCAAGCAACTGCCAATCTTCCTCATCTACTTATTATTAATATTTTATGTATTTATTGTTCAAACAAGCACAAGATAAAATAAAAAATTCCCATATAATTATTGTTTGTTTTAATGGAAAAAACATTTTTTTTTTTTTTTACCAAAACTTCAAAACAACATTCAAAAGCACACATTAAATTAGTCATTTAGCCCAACTATGGAGAAATGTTAGTTTTATCATTTAATATATCGATAGTGGTTTGGTGGCACTCTCAAACGTGTGTAAAAAAAAAATACCAAGGCATATATTAAATCAATACCAATTTATCTCTGATAAAATCTGTTTAATTAATTAGCTGCAGTTAGTTTATTCCATCAATGTAAATTAAGTCAAAATTCATGCTTTATTTTTTTTTTTTTATAAAATATTAAATAATATTAACAAAATTTTCAATCAATATATCAATGCAAGCACACGTGTATCTTGTGTAGACGTTTGCAATTTGACATTTTATTTGCTTTATTTAAATTTGGCTTTTAATCTTTTAATAAATTCAACATTATATCTTAATTTTAGCTTAATATCATTCTTTCTCACATTATGTAATTCAACAATAATATATTAGAGAAATTTTTTAGAAAAAGAGCGTGTCTTAATTGATATTGAATATTAAGTATTTTATAGATTTTAGAAGCATAAATTCCTATTACAGTTCATAAAAATTATTATTATTTAAATATGTTTTCTTTATATTATAAACAACTACGAAACTTTCTTCATGACAAAAAAAATAAAAAATGTAAATATATATGTGTGTGACTTGTATATGACATACGTGACAACAAAGGAACTGTAACAAAATAAAATTAAAGTGGCCTTTAGCATTATTAATTCTTTTTGGACTCGATTTCCAAGTATTATACAAAAGGTTTCCATTTTTTTGCAATTTTTCTACCTTGTCAACTCATGTAAAAAATGTAGGAATTCTTAAGTTTTCTTTGGTGGAGCATTTTTTTGCTGGAATAACAAGAATGTTTTACCAAATAAATAATTTTATTTATGGCATTCTCTGGAGGGTTCCATGAGATTTTCTTTGATCTTTTATAACACAGTGACTATTGTAACAAATCTGTCTGTTAGAAATGTACTATATACATTTATTTGGAATCTCAATTATATAAAGAAATAGCAAATCTAAATTTTCACTTTGGAAGAAGAAAAATGCTGGATGTTTAGCTCTGCCCAATTATAATATAAGGACAATTATAAAATAGAAAAGATGATATCACACACCTTGTACTAAATTTGAATTTAAAAAATTAAATTAAAATTCATTGTTTGACTAATTTTTTTTTAATGTAAACTTTTTTTTTTCCAGAACAGAATGCTAGTTTTAAATTCTGGTGTATATAAATTAAATATTCTATTTTTAAAATTAATATATATATATTATTAAGATAGAAGTTTATTGAGGAGTTAGAAAAAAAAAAAAAGAGCCAAATGAAAAACATACAATAAATTACTAGAACCTGGTGAACGTCTTTACATGTTCGTAATCAATGGTATGAGCTGCTTAAAAAGGAAAGATCTTGTAATACAGGTTAGATTTCCAGAAGAGTTACTCTCAACCATGTGTGTTTGAAAAGACAATTAGGAGCCAGAGTTTGATCTCTGGCTGCTGTGTTTTTGATGATGCTTATAAAAGTTTTTAGTACACAGGAGCTGGCCTGACCAAAGATGCATTAACAATAAATAAAATATATTATGTTTTATGTAATTATTTTTACTTTCTACATTAAGAATTCATTTTTCCTTTACATTATTGTTAGATTTCAATTATTTTAAATTAAATGTGAATCTATTATATTTTAAATCAAAAGTGTATCATCTAAGTATAAACATTTTCAATGAATACATTTACAAACATCTTTACAATAAACAATCTTATTAGCTATTTTGTGTATTGTGTGAGCTGCATATGATTTCCTTGTTTAGGGTCAATAACTTATATTCTCTTCTATTAATTGCTTAACTTGTATATATTATTAAGCATTTTAAATTACATTTATCAAGATTAGTATAAATATTTAAGCTTCTCTTCCCATTAAATGATACTTATCTACTCTGCTATGACTGCTTAATTTTGATTATTATTATTTATTTATTTTTACTATACACCAACTGCATAAATAATATGTATTCATAAATGGGTTAATGTCATGAAGACTTTCAATATATATATTATCTTTATTTTCAACCATTATCAATCCACTGCAGGATAAAGCTCTCTCTAAATTTGATCCAGCTACTCTGATCCCTAGATTCTCTTCTCCACAACATACCAGCAAACTTTTTTTTTCATTTATCCCTCACACATGTGGTACCTTTTTGGTTTTTTACAATCTCTTGGGATTTAATTTAAAACTTAACTGTCCATCTATTATTATCTCTTCTAGTAATATGTCCAGTCTAGTTTCATTTTAGTCTCTTAATTGTTGCAATGATGTCAGTGATATCTATTTGTTCTCTTACCTATATAATTTATTTTCAACATACATCCCTTCTTAATTTATTAAGTGGTCTGAAATCTTACTCTTCTGTTAATTGTCCAAGTTTCATTCTGTAAGTAAAAACTGGTACAACACTTCTACTAAAAACATTTCTTTCCAAACATATAAATATATTTTATATAAATGCAATTTATCCACTCTACTTTGAACACTTTTTAATAAAAACCTTTTATTGTCCATATATGCATACACAATTTTACGTTTCGACTGTCCTGCAATCTTCTTCAGAGTGGATAAATTGCATTTATATAAGATTTTACAACAAAATAAAGGAAGTGGTGAATTTGCTAATATTTCTAAACATTTTTTTTTTTAATTTTAAGTTATTTTTACTAAAAGTACTCCATCCCAGTTTAATTCTAAGATTGATTTTATTCATTGTTTCCATACGTATTAATAATCTGAACAAGATATTTGTAGTTGATAACTTCTTTTAATTCATTGTGTTAGTCTTCTTAGCATATAATTTTACTTTTTTATTTTTATCTGATAACTCTTGCAATATTTTCTGAAGCATTAATTGCAAAACAACTACATCTTTTGAAAAATCTATATGATTTCAATAATCTCTATTTATTTTTACTTCCTTAGTTTTCCACTTTAGTCCATTAAATGTTTCTTGTAAGATTGTTGTAAAAAATTTTGGAGGTATAAAACTATCCTGAAGCTTACTTTTCTCAGTGTTAATCTTCTTAATATCACCATATAATCTTATTATTGCTATTGCATTTTGATAAATATTTTTTTAGTATCCTGCTGCTATATCTTGATTATCAGAGCTTTAATCACCATATAAATGTCCTATAAAATCACTTGACTTTTCATAATCTACAAATGCAAAGCATGGTGACAATTCATATTCTTTCTATAATTTCTCTCAATACTTGAATATGATCAATTGTACTAATACCACTTTCAAATTCGCTTATTCTTTTGTTTGATTAGAATCCGAAGTTCATTGGAGATAAGTTGTAATTATATTCATAAAGATTTTGTAAGAACTGATAGAATAATGATAGGTCTATAATATCTAATATATTTTTTATCATCATTCTTAAATGTTTGTGTCATTTAGTCATTTGATGTATAATTTTGTCAACAATTTTTTCTATTTCTTCACCTGCTTATGAGATTTCAATAGTAATTCTATCATTACCTGAAGTTTTCCCTTTTTCATTGATTTAATTGCATGTCTCACTTCTGCATTTAAATTATTTAACAATTTAGCAAAAGTAATAAATATACGGAATCCTTTTTTTTTATTCTTCATTACAATATAATTATTTATATATCTTCCACACATTTTATAATGTCATTTCTCCTTTTAATTATAGTTTTATCTTTTTTTTAAACCACTAAACATCACATGATCACCATCTCTTATACTAGCCCTTTTTATTAAACAAGGTGAAACTCTCCATACAGTAGTGCCACCCTGTGCATTAGATCCTAAGATCTAGATGCAGTGCTCTCAGATCCAAGACTCCTCACTGACTAAGACCACAAGCCAGAAACTAGTCTGGGGATATCGGATGAGTAGGCACTAGATAGGGATTTTATGCACAAGCCTTCTGGCATCCATTGATTACTCTGGTAGGCACTGTATGGAGAGTTTTGCCTTGTTTAATCTTTTTTTCTTATTGCAAAAATATCTTTCCTTCTAATATCATGATATTGTTTTACAATTTTGAGGCTTTTATTATCTTTTATATATTTTCTTGTTAATTTACAATTATATTTTCTTATATTATTATTATTATTATTATTTCTGTTTTGTATCATTTTACAAAATTCTAGATGTTCAATTTTTCTTAATGGATCATTAAAAAAAATTTTCATATTCCTGTCTCATTAGAAAATTTACTAGGTAAACTTACTTTTTTGTAACAGCATTCTTAAATTTGAGTTCTTAGTAGTGTCTGTTATCTTATTGATTTCAGTCAAATCTGAACTGCTGTTAAAATCTGTTACTATTTTAAAACAAGTTCTAAATTAAATTCATTGGAGTATTTCAGATTAGGAATATCAACTATTAATACTGACTTTCTTAATATCTTCATATCTAGTTTTGCATTAACACATATCTTGCAGCACACTAATTAATGATCAATTTCTGTGTTGAATCTATTAAGAACATTACAACTTGAAATACATATTTTCTGTTAGTCAAAATGTAATCCAATTTTGCTGTATTTTTCTTTTGATGCTTCCGTGTTCATTTCTGTTTAGCATTTTTCTTATAAAAAGAATTTGTAATATAGTTTTTCTTTTTCTGTGAGTTCTACATGTCTGTGACATCTCTCATGTCAATCACCATAACCAAATTTACTAATTCTAGCATTAAATTCCATGACAATTTTAAAATATTATTTGGTCCAATCAAAATCATTTTTCATCATAATGAGAACTTGTTAGTGCATAACCCTGAATTATCTGGATTTGATGTCTTCCATTAAGTTGAATAATTAATTTTGCCATTCTGTTTGATATACCATGAATCACCACAATGTTGTTCTTCTGTTTATTTATAATGAATGCCACTCTATTTGTGCCTTTAATAAAGTCCATGCCTACTTTTTAAGTCATTTGTGTCATTAACATTTCTGTTAAGTAAAAGTAGAGACTCTTTGATTCTTGTTTGAGATCTTAAAGGAACTGAGCAGAGCAAATTCCTGATGTCCACTTCATATGTTCTTGTTATTGCAGCTGTTATTATTATGTTAATCACATAATAACCAAACATATATATACTGCTCACTAACAAACATCATCCAGTGTGGTGATTTTATGGCTTTTTACCCTATTTATTATCAAGAAATATCATGGTTTTTCTCGGTTCCCTGATAGTTTTGAATTGAAATTTCAGTCGAGATTTTTTGATGGCAGGATGAACATATTTTTTAAATAGATATTTAAATAAATGTGATGAAATAAAGCATATTCCAGCCTTATGGAATATCATTATTTATTTATTTTAAATTCAGTTAAATAAATCAGCTTCTTGTAAAACAAAAGGAAATACAAAAACGTTTGTTAATCCACTTCCTATTTTGATTGGACAACCATGTGACATACATATGAATGAACATTCTTCAATTCAATTGCTATCATAATGTCTTTATTACTTGAGACAAAACAGTTCTTTATTATTGCTTAGCCTTGAAAAACATTAATGGATTTTATCGAAACCTGGCAATGTATGCAAAAAACATACATTGTATGATCCAAAAAAGATTTTATTTTCATATATATAATAAATAGAGAGAAAGAATCAAGGACAATATCAGAAGCTAATCAGTTAAATTATATAAGAAATATAATACATTTGATATTACATAAAAATAAAAAAAATACAAACATCTTTGATTATCAGAATCGATTAGCTCCAGGAAAGTAATTTATTAAGTGTCATGATAGTAGGATTAAGTATATATAATGTTTAATTGTAACTTAATAGCAGAAGTTGTTCCTACATTTATTTGTTGACTAAGCAAGGTTTGAGTGTTAAATATTATTTCCTTTGCAATCTTCAACATAGAAAGATTGCATCTTCTGATGAGCTAGCTGGAGAAATTTTAAAATATGCTGGTCATATTTAAGAATCAAAACTATCATAATTTTTTTTTTGGGAATATATGGACCCATGAAATTGTACTATTTGGATTTATGGATGTTTATTGTTCCATTTAGGTCAGATAAAGGGATTAAAAAAGTGCATCTACCACAGCAATAATTTCTTCAAGGATTTTATTGAGCAGGTTATTCTTAATCGTGTACACATTGTACCCTTTTTTAAAAAAAAGAATCAATGTAATTTTATGGCATCAAAAGGTACTATAACAAATGTGGTTTTCTTACCAGATATGCAAAAGCAAAGTATTTGAGCAAAAATGTGATGTTACTTTTATCGATTTCAGTAAGTTTATTGGAAAAAATTTGAGGCAATATTTAAAAATAGTAATTGGCCATGAAACTTTATTCATACACAATATTCAGAGGATGCTGCAGCTATCTTGGGGAGAGAATCAGTCATCTTTTCACTGATCTTGGGAAAAGTTTATAGGCAGTTTCATCTAGACATTAAGATTTGGTAAAATTTGATGGTAGAGTTCTTGATTTGAATTAATTAAAAACCAAAATATTAACTATATAAGCTGAGATTTTGCTATTCTTGATTATTAAAATCATGATTTACAAAACATTCTTAATATTTGTTTGATAGTTTATCTGCTAGTGATGAAGAGGAATTTTCAGCAGCTTTTGTCTTGAATTGTTATTGATTGTAGAATGGAGATCACCTTGGTAGATTTTAAATAGAAAGTTGAAATACAACATAAGCTTCAATATGCTGCTGCTTTTAATGGTATAGGCAATTTAATTATACTTTTGGTCTGTTTTCTAGATAAGATTATGTTCAATATTTTGTTGAATGCACATTTTTCATTGGGTTAGGCTTGTGAAGAAAGCAAATAGTATTAGACATTCTGGAAAAATATTTTATGGTTTGTGCATAGCAACTGTAGAATAAACAAATCCCATTTACATTATAAGGTTATATTGAACTCAGTATCTATGGAATTGAAATATTTATTTGCTTTTTTTTTTGGGGGGTGGGGAGGTAGTACAGTTGAAGATAGAATATAAATGAGAGCTACAGTTAGGCAAGACTTGAAGTGTTTCAAAAGGAAAACTTTATTGCAGAAATTAAAAGGTAACAGCAACAGATGTTTAGTAAACAGACCAGTAGTTCAGTCTGTAATTTACATAGGCAATATAATTGGGTTGTATATTTATAACAGAATTTATTTTTAACATACATTTATTTATAATAATAATAATAATAATAAGTATAATAATGTTCAATGTTAAATGGGTTTGTAAGTAATCATTGAAAATCAGTTAACACTTAGTCAATATCAATAACAATCAATAATTTCAAATTGTTGTCAAGGCAACCTCCTTTTAACAATAAAAGAGGTTGCCTTGACAACAGTTTGAAATTATTGATACTGGGATTGTCTTAGTGTTGCTTCTGAAATAAGATATTACAGTTTATTCAACAGCTATCTTCTGAATGATAAGCTATTATAATGTAGGCTTATAGTACAAATTTCAGAAAGACCATCAACCACAAGTTGTCAATTAATTTATTACATTTCAAAGAATTACAGAACTAATTGAACTATTGCACTTAATTTTTAGATTTGCCATACATTCCTTTATTGCTTGTGATATATATATGCCACTTCATTTTTATAGCCTCTAATATCATTTAATGATATTAACAACTTTAAATTCTTTTTTTTTTATTTAAAAAGTAGCATGTTGGCATATATATATATATATGTCATTGAATACAAATTACAACTAAATAATTGTAAACTTTTAAATGAACAAAATTTCATATTTTTTTATTATTTAAATGTCCATAAAATAAAAAATCAAATTTTTTCTTTCTTTAATTTTTTAATTTTAGATTTAAAAAATAAAAGATAAGCTAATGGATTTTTATATTATTGTCAAAATATTTTTATTAACTTTATTTTAATGTCTATTATAATTAATTTCTGCTAAAATGCATTTTTAAAGATACATCATCAGTTAGGAAAATTCTTTGTTAGTGTTAATTAATTGTTTACCACATTTTTTGAGTACAGGTAACTAAACATATAGTTATAATTTATTTTTTTTAAATGATCTGTTATAAAAATAATTTGAAGACTTATAAGTTTAATTCAAGTTATTTTTTATAAATTTTAAGATAGTTTCTAAAAAAAAAATCTCATCAAAGCTTTTTTTACCTAGTTGTAAGTGAATCGCAGCGTTATAGGCTCTTGAACTATTATCCATACCTTAGCAGTGATGTGTGGCTAGAATTTAGGAAATTGTCTACCCTGTTAAGTAATGTAAAGAAGCCATCAAACAAAGCCTGCAAGTAATTATTTGGATTGATTCTATGTATCGAACATGGAGTAAACTTCTTGATAATTAATAATTTCAACACCTAAAGCATTTATCTTTCCAAAACTTTATAACAGAAAATTGGAACCATGTATATATGAGAAATTTATCTGGTTCTCAACTATTATCATCGTTATATGAATAACAAACAAAGAAAAGCATCACATTAACATTAAAACAAAATGGGAACCTATAAGGTATTTAAAAAATCTCTAGAATATATGGTGGTTATGTTTGAGATTTCTCATTTCACTGAATGGCACTATTCTTATTCGTCCATTGCATTGTTGACAAAAAAAAAAAGAATTTAAAAAAAAATTCAAATTATTTTTGAAGTTTAAAAATATTTCAAACTGTAGTTATAATTTTAATATATAAATGGCACAGTGCTTGATTGACAATTGCAATATTGTGGAAATGGGATGCAGCAGGATAGCGAAGAATTATAGGAAAAACATAGGGTGGGGAATGTAAGGTGGCTAACAGGTTTTTCTGGGCATAGTGGCTTAGAGATTCCTGGCTTCAAATAAACAATTCTCAAAGAGTCTGAAGTTTAATTTTTGCCTGTTCACTGCCATTCTTTAAATTACATTGAAAATAAATTTGCACACAATTTAACTTTTTTTCTAAAATTGTTGAATATTTATTTGTCAGTATATATTAAATGTTTACATTATGTTTTATTTAAATAATAATAACTTTTTAAATTAATACACTGTGCAGGCTTACACACACTTGCACATATACAATGTAGTATATAAGGGATTCGAACTCAGACTTCAAGAGTTGAGGATCCTGTGAAATTCTGAGTTCTAATCCCTTATATAATAACTTTTTAAATTAATACACTGTGCAGGCTTACACACACTTGCACATATACAATGTAGTATATAAGGGATTCGAACTCAGACTTCAAGAGTTGAGGATCCTGTGAAGTATTTATATATCTTAAACTGGATCTGTGTCATGTCAAAACTTAGTTTGTTTTGAAATCCTCTTGTTGGCTATTATTTTTTTTTTACTTAATTTTATTTTTTTAATTTTCAAAATTAGTATTTTAGATTTTAAAAGTATAGAGAAATAGTCAATGATAAATGTTACTTTATTAAAACATAAAATAGAAAGAAAATTGATTACATCATTAGTAGTGAAAAAATGTCTTTTAATGGCTTAACTATGTAATGAAAAAAAAAAAACAGTAAAAAGTAGATAAATTCTTTAATATTTTATTTTATATTTAGTTTAATGTTTCTTTAACATTTCATTTAATAGTTTTAAATAATAAATCAGTCATATTTATTATTCCTGATATAAATAAATAAACATTTTGTAAAATATTTTAAAATTCTGTTAAGTCAATAAAAATATTTAATTTAATCCAATATGTTAGATATATTGATATAGCTATTGCAAACCTGTTTATTAATTAAATATTGTTATTTACATATAGTCTTACTTCTTGTTCTATATTTAATATTAACTTCTATAAATGTGTGTTATGATTGATTAGCATATTGATCTTGCATTTTTATTATAAGTTGAAAGAGTCAAATGCTTACACTACCATTTATATAAGTAGATTGTAATTATACATATGCGATTTTTTTGCATGCATTAGTGAAGCTGTAATTATACTATAATGTTTAAAAAAAAAAAATTGCATATGTATAATTACAATTTTTATTGGTGAAGAGAAAAACAATTTTACATAAGTAGATTGTGAGAAATATAAAAATAGATGTATATTTTGGATTAGCCACCATGTTCATTGCAGATGGTACCTCAAAATATAAGTGTTTATTCTCTCTAAGGATAAGTTTACAGCTAAAATATTTTGCTTCTTTTATTATGTATATTTGTGCACATATATAGTAACATTTAGTGTGATGTTTTGTATACCATTACTTTTTTTTGGTAGCCTACTGTGAAATTTTGCATATTTCAATTTTATTTCAATGTACAAATATATGAATTTATATTAGCTACCTCATTTATCAAGTTTGCATTCTATTGCAATGCCGACGTATGTATAACATTAAACACAATCGTTTTTAAATAGAAATGCATTGTAGTAAATAATACATACTTCCATCTCAGTACTCTACATTATTTTGTACATTTTTTATATTATTTTATATGTATATATAATACAAATAAAATGTCCATTAATTAAAAAACTCTTGTAATTAAAAACTAATAAATATAACGGTAACTAACTATTATATACAGTCGTTCAATCTGCAGAAGTACTTTCCGTTAATTCCTTAACTCTTCCGAACTGACGTTAAATTCAAAAAATAAAATGGAAGCAAACGTCAATTCAAATTCCATGAATCCCGAATTTTCATGTTAGTAGCTTGTCTATTAATTATATTCATTTTATTTCTATTTATTAAAATTGCTTCCTTAATTTTTCTTTTATTATGGTTTCTCTCTTTATATTTATAAAGATTAAAAGCATAAAGCTAAACTAGTCCAAATTCACATCTCAATCAGATTAACCAAAAAATAAACCCTAAAACACTGCTACGAGCAGACTTCTTGAGTATAAAGAATTACAAAATAACATATTTAAACTAAACATTACCCACAATTCCATTTAATTCCCGTATATCCTTAATATTAAAAAAATTTAAGTTAATTGCTTCAGAATCATACATTTTTAAAAATAAAGATTATTTAATTCTTCTTTTTATTTCATTTTTCTCAAAGAAGACAATCTCACCTTCAGCAAAATTAATAATGTGGCCTGTGTCGTTTTTCATGGATATATAATGTAAAACTAAGATATTTATTTCTATAATATAATATAACGTTAAGGTCTATAATTAAACTTGACAGCTATCAATCTCTACTTTATAAAGTAGTTGCTTTAAGTAATTATGGTTATAGAAATAAGAGATTAAATAATTCTAATGGGATAGCTTTGTTTCAAAAAGGTCAATTTTATAAAGATTATTTGAATGTTGGCTACTTTGATAAATTTGTTTAAAGTATTTTATTTAATAGTGATAAGATTTGTAATGATTTTTAAAGGATAAAGAAAAATATGATTTTATTTCTTTGTCATTTAAATTGTCTTCTTATAAAATTGTATGCAAAAATAGTGATTTGTTGGAAATAAGAAAATTGCTTGGAAAAGGTCTATTACTTTGAATAATTTATTAAATAATACAAAGGAAATTTTTGATAGAAAGACTATTACTGTAATAGTGTATATTATCCCTTGTTTTGTAAGAAAGTATATATAGGTCAGAATAGTTTGAGCTTAAATGAAAGAATAAAAGTACATAAAAGTAGGGTTAGAAATAAATATCTTAGTTCTGTTTTATATATCCATGAAAAAGATACAGGCCATACTATTAATTTTGATAAAGCTGAGATTGTCGTCTTTGAGAGAAATGAAATAAAAAGAAGAAATAAAGAATCTTTATTATTAAAAATTTATGATTCTGAAGCAATTAAGTGAATTGTGGGTAATGTTTAGTTTAAGTATGTTATTATTTTGTAGTTCTTTATACTACTCGTAGCAGTGAAAACATTGGTTGTGTTTTAGAGTTTATTTTTTTGACTAGTTTGGTTGAGTTGTGAATTTGGAATAATTTTGATTATATATATGTGTAATATAGATGATTTAAACACAGTCTTTCAAGCTCCCTTCAGTATTCCACTCTATCTCATACAACAATATATATGATCACACACATGTGAGAAAGATATTTCATGCTGAACCTGCACTCATCAGTTGGTCCAGATCATCATCTCCCACCCATATATTTAATCAGTGATCATTTTATAATAAGATACCAAATCTTTAAATTTAATGGACAGGTTTAAATCTACTCCACCTCCAACTTTTCAGTCATTCATGCCTTTGAAAATCTGATGATGAAACACCCAAAGTAAATCCTTTGTTGATGCCAATATTATAATCATGCTCGTGTTGACTTTAAATCAGAAGGGCTTTATTCATTTATGAGTAGTTAATGTGTATATGTATATACACATATATGTAATAATTAAGTAGTATTAAATTCCCTATAATATTTCCAGTTGGTAAACAAGATCACTACTGATAAAAGCTTATGTCGTTTCTTATTTAATTTTTCAAAACTTTATAGCTGGTTGCTCCAATGTGCCATTATTTTTGACCAGAGAGTACACTCAGTGAATCAAAAGCTATTGGACCTAATTCGCTCTCTCAAAACCAGAGATACCAAACTAGCCCCACACAGACACTTGGGAAATCCTCCATTTCCCATCCTCTCAGCCTTTGTCATAGGACTCAATCATTCAAATGTTTGTGACCCATGTGGTGCTTGCTCAATGAAGACATAAATCTCGGACTGGCCTGGACTACACATCATTTCCCCTTTCCACTTCCCATTCCCTTTTCACATGTATCCTTCCCCTCTTACCATGTTGCTTCTGAAATTTCAATTTATCGTATAATCACTCCCTTGTAAACCTTTTTCTAACTGTATTTGTATCTGTTGTTTTTTTTTGATGAATAAACTTTATAGCTATGATTATCTTTCTCATTATTTCAATCCTTGAATAATAACTAAGTCTAAAAATACCTTTCTCAAGCTACAACACATCATATCCTCTCCATCTTGGGATTTTATTTTATTTTTTTAAGAAATGTGTAGAGAGAGAAAATAATTTGCACATGTTTTTTTTTGCTTTTTAGCTTGCATCTAATTGAGAATCATATTCGTAATTTTAATGTTTTCAAATTATATAGATTTTTTAACTATATTAATGGTAATTTTCTTGTGTAGTATATGACTGTAATGATATAATTTGTTGGATAAAGTAATATTTTTGGTTTAAAGTTTATAACTTTAATAATTACATTACTTTGAATGTCTTATTAAAAGATACTAAGAATAACAAAAATAAAGCTTGATGGATTTAAGACTTAATTCCTTCAAGGTATTTTTTTTTATTTCAATCTAGATATATTTTTTATAATTCAATTGTTACTAATTTTCTTCTTTTCTGAGCTGACGTAATATCTGGTAAAATGAAAATACAGAAAAGGTCATTTTTTTAATAATATTTAGCTTTATTATTGCCTAGTAAGCGTTAGCCTATATTGGAAGTTTCAAAGTATTTATGTTTGTACACTATTCATATGGGTATGGTTTGAGAAGGTGGGGCAGTTTTTAATCTCTGAATAACAAAACCAGAGACTGAAATCTTTATAAAAGTGAAAGAATTATAGATCTGTCTTTTGGTGTATAAATTTTATTGACCACCAATACTATGAAAATATTGGATTCCAAGCTTTTGTGGGGTTTTTTTTTTTTCAAAATTCCTTAATAAGAGTGATCATTGAATGAGACCATAATAAAAATCAATTTTTAAATTAAAAAAATATATATTAGTTTATAATACTACATTAATTAAACAAAAAGTAAGTGGTGATTTATTAAGGCATGTTTAAAAAAATTCAAGAATAGTAATTTTTTGTTTACCATTTCTTTGAGTTGTGTTTTGATCAAATCACACAGCAAATGTTAATTATTTAATGTTCTTCATTGTCTTTACTTGTTTTGTGTCTCATTCAAAGTGGCACATAAAATATTAGTATTTATTATGCATAAAATTCAACTCTAATCAAGGTTTCTCTTTTTTTGGGGGGGGATTTTCAACCAAGAATTTACAATCAAAGAATTATAGCATGAAATATAAAAAAAGAAATTCGTGTGAGTTTCCCAACAAATTTGTTTTTCCAGATCCAACATAAAGATAGCTGCATTTAATCTTCCTAGATGTGACTGGAGTCTCATCATCAGACTCAGGACAACCCATTAGCATTGTGCTCATCTGTTTCTAAAATGGAATTTAGTAGCCAAGATGTGGACAAGCATAAACCATGAACCATAAGGTCAATAACTGTCAAATCTATAGCTACAATTGCAGGATGGAAAGACTTAATAAAGTCAGTAGTGATTCTTTCTACAGGTTGAAATTTCTGCAACTTCTTTTAAGAAAAAAAAAAAAATCAATACACTAAATAAATATTTCTTAATAATCATTTTATTTCTATTAATGGTAGCTGTTTTTGTTTTTAATATATTTTTAACAGTTCTATGTAATTTTTTTTCTAGTTTCACTATGATAGGAGAAAGGTTTATTCATTTATGCATAATGGAAGTGATTGCTTTAGTTTTTTAATAGTAGTATTACTTGATAACTGTTATAAGCTTCCATAAATTATTTTGCAATTATTTTTCAAAAGATAAAAAATGAAAAAATTATTCAGTTATTTACTGTATTCTGTGTGTACATACACAGGGGGACCCAAAAATAACCCCAATTTTATAATAAAAAATTGTATATTTAATTTTAACTGTTGCAAATTGAATCACTTTAAAAAGTATGGTCTGTTTAATGCAATGCACTGATCTAAACCAATTTGTCACTTTTCAAGGTATTTGAGAAATACTTGCAAAGTGATGCATTTTAACACTTCTGTCATTTCACACACACACATGCCCACCCCACTTCTAAGTCTGAAAAAAAAAACAATTTGAAACATTTATTCATTTGAGAGATTAAAAAAAATTGCATGAAGTGCGATTGAGAAAATGCAGCTGATAGATACACTGGGTCATGCTGAATTTAATTAAAGTGTTTCACACTCAAGACTTTGAGAGATAACACTGTTAGGGTGGAGTTTGCGCTCTTTTCTTTGCACCAAACAGGATGTTTACATTTTATCGCATCATGTAAATGTTTCATATCTCGAAGATAAAATGTCAGACTGTTATGGGCTAAATCAAAGAGAAAAATGCCATTTGTGTTAAAAAAAAAAATCAATGTTAATTTGAACATTTCAGCCATTATTAAAAAAAATTGACAAATATGTGAAATGCACTTTGGAAAAAAAAAGTGCTACATGAAACCATGATTTCGCACAGGGTTGTCATTTGGCAGATTGATGCAGAAGGGTTCATGCAAGAAGTATTTAACAGCAAAAGTATATATTATAATAGGCATGCATACCAGAGAATGATTATGGTTATTTTTGGATCCCCCTTGTATATTGCTATTATATATGATATAAAGCCCTAATACTAGGGAGTAACCAGAATTTTATAATAAAAATTATTTATTTCTAAATATTATAAATTTAATCTCTTTCAAATTACTATCCATTTGATGCAATACACTGGTCTAAATGTGTTTTTCATTTTTCATGTTAGTCCGAAAACGTTTTGTAAAGTGACGCCTTTTAACATCTGTGGCATTTTTTTTGTTACCACTTTTAAGTCCGCAAAAAAAAAAAAGACATTTTTTTCATTCAAGAGATTTTTAAAAAAATTTCACAAAGCGCAATCGGGTGAATATAGCTGATAAATAAGCTGAATCATGCTGAATTTAATTAAAAAGCGTTTCACACTCAAGGCTTTGAGAGATGACACTTTGTTGGGATGAAGCTTGTATTCTTCTCTTTGCCACAAAACAGGACATTTATGTTTTAATTGCATCAAGTAAAGTTTCAGAACCTGCAGATAAAATACCTGATCATTACAAACCAAATCTAAGAGAAAAATGTTGTTTGCATCAAAAAAATCAGCATTGTTTGACTTTGGACTTCACTTGCCAACTTTTTAGGGATGTGGTAAATTTAACATTTCAATTAAACCACTTTTTTTGAGATCAGCTTGCATATAATCTGTGTCAAGCATTACTTCTGTTTTCCCTGCCATTTTCTATAAACAAAAACAGAATTTCACAGTCATTATAAAAATCACCAAATATGCGAACTTTACAAAAAAATGCGCTCTGTGGCACCATGATTTCACACAGTGATGTTATTAGGCAGATTGATGCAGAGTGGTTCTTGCAAGAAATATATAACAGCAGAAGCATACATTACAACAAGTGCTCAAGACAGAGAATGTTTTCGATTATTTTTAGGTACCCCCTCATATATTTATCTAAAAATTAAACTAATATTCTTTTAGCTATTCAATTGTTTATTTTGAAGGATAATCATTGAAATATAAGATTTTACTACTAAAGTTTTTAATTTACTGTAGTTTTATCTAAAGAATTGAAAATATACAATAATTAATTTTCGATAGTAGCGACCTCTACAGGTGTTTTAACCACAAGCTTACGCTATGGAAGAAAAGAGGGGAACCCTTCTTTACTTCAACCTCCTTTTATTTAAATAGGTGAAGCTGAAGCAGTTAAATCTGTGAGCGTGAAGCTATTCAATACTTCAGTAAATATTACTTACGTAATCAATGTGCGTTTAATAAATTTATAATTACAACTTTTAATAATTAATTTTGTAATTTGAAAAATATTATTTCTTTTTTCTTGGCCAATTGTAATTCATATATTTAAACGTTTGAACATTTAACCAAGAAAAGGTAATGCAACTTTATTATTGTTATAATTTGCTGAGCTTGCTTTTGGCATTGATGATCAGAATCATAGCATTTGTATTTTGCTGTATTTTGCAAACTATACACTGCTAAATTTTATATTTCCACAAGTAATTCATTTAATTCTATATATACTTCTTCCTTCTTCTTCAGTAATTTTGCTTATTCATATACAACAATATATCTTATTAAATAATCACGGTCTTCTTACACCTTTAAGCAAATAATTTTTACTAATATAATAACAGTTTCGACTGTTCCTGGCAGTCTTCTTCAGATCTCAATCTATTGCTCTACCTTCCCCTTTCCACCATTTAAAATGTGTAAATATTTGAAAACCAGGCACTCTTCACAAACTTGGGAGCTTTAATTGTAAGTATAGGGGATTGAACTCAGATTTTCAAGCACCCTACATTTGTGTGGTCATGTGTATCAGTTGTATGAGGTAGTGTTGATAGTTGAAGGGTGCTTGAAAATCTGATTTCAAATCCCCTATACTTACATTTAAAATGGTGGAAAGGGAAAGATAGAGCAGTAGATTGAGATCTGAAGAGTGGAAAGGGAAAGGTAGAGCAATAGATTGAGATCTGAAGAAGACTGCCAGGAATAGTCAAAACTTATTAATAAAAATTATTTTCTTAAAGGTGTAAGAAGAGTGTGATTATTTAATAAGATATATTATTTAATAAGCAATTCATTTGACAAAGCATTATTTTCCTGCATTTACTTTTAAAATAACTATATTTATTTACATTTTCACATTAAAATTTGCCCAAAAAAAATTTTTTTGCTACATATGTAATTCTCATTATATATAATTTTAATCATAATTTTATGAAGAATAGAATAAAAATTATTACTAAATTTCAAATTTAAACATCTGTCAAATCTGTGTCTTTAAATTTTTATCGGTAGTGAATCTGTTTTTTTTTTAAGCTTTATTATTTTCCTTAGTATTTTATAAGTTTCTGGCAGCACTAATTCTTTTTCTTAACATTATGCAAAATGAACTTTTTGTAAGATTTACATTTTAAATTCAAATTTCATCATAATGAACAGCTTTGCTAATATCCAAGTTATTAATGATTCCATATTATCAATGTTACAGTGTATATGTATAAAATAAGTTATTCACTAAAAATATACTATATATAATAGTTTTAAAAGATAATAACAATAAAAAAGAATATAGAATTTATACAGCAGTACTTCCAATTATTAATTGTAATCATTATCAATTGAACTTATGCATATAAAAGCAGATGTCATGTAATTTCCAAGAATTGTGTTAATCAATATTATCAGATTATCTGTTTATTATAGAATCTTTAAATTGATTTGTATGAATTGCTTCTTTAATTTTTTTCTTTCTACAGTGTCTTTCTTCATGTAATATTCTATTATCATAATTTAAAACATATATATATTGAAATGAGCTTGCAGATTTACTCCTCTTTTTAGATATATACAATTCTTTATAAGAATATGAGGATTTAAACCCCTGAGATTAATCAGTGTTAGGAAAACAATAGGTTATTTTTAAACATTATTTTAACTAATGATGGTTATACTCAGTATCCAGCCATATTTGCTGATCATCAATTCCATAAAACATGTCTAAGTACAGAGAGAGTCTATCCTTTGTCACTATAGATGCTTTTTATTTATTTGAAACTTATCTGCCATTTGCAGATTAGGTCTCCATCTCTAAACAAGAAACATAAGTCAAGTTCAAATTTTTCCCTAAGTTTTTACATGTTAGCCTTTCTATTTATCTACAACTAGCTCAAAAGTAAAACATGGCAATGCATCCGAAGGGGTATGTATGGCTATATTTAACTAGATATAGAATGAGAGAGAAATGGACAGCTAGACTTAAGATAATATAAATATAATAAAACAAAATTTATTTACATACTTTATATGATACTTAGGGATGAATCCAACATATAAAAAATATATACATATATATTTTAGGTGAGTGTGTATTCATATTGGAGAAAATTCATCTAATTAGATTGAATTTAACTTATGAGCTCCAATATGCTTACATCTAATATAAAACAATAAATCATGTAATTATTATTATTTAACTATAATAATATAAATAAAGATTGACAAAATATCGATCAATCAATAAACGGACATATCAAAGTTATAATAAATATTATCTATTAATAATTGAATAAGAAATTCTAAATTTTATTTGCTTTAGCATTTGTAAAAAAAAAATTACATTAAGAAAAAAAATTAAATATATATTTAAAGGGAAAACAAAGTGCTAAAATTATTTAGAGAATATTAATATTAAATTTAATATTTGTTATAAATATTACTATTATTAGTTTTATATATATATATATATAAAGGTCTTATTTTAAATAAAGATTTATCTTGCCATAGCATAATTCCAGGTTTGGTTGGCTAATGCACTAATTAGATTTTTTTCGCCCCATCATAATATGATTTTTAGCTATTGTATGTTTTTCCATATTAACTGTGTTAATAAGTAACAAGTTATCTCTGTCATTTCAATCAGCTTAATTCTCTGGAATGTTGTTAAACAGAGTTCTTGCTGGCTGAATTAATCAAAAGTCTAATTATGATGATATTATAACTTTTTTAAAGTAAGAAAGCTTTCTCCCAAAGCTTTCTTTCTAAATATTAAAAATTAAAAAAAAACGTGGCATCTCCTAACTTTTTTTTCCATGAATGCTACTCCAGATTACATGTAATAAATAAATCCATGAACTTTTATTTATTATTACAAATTAATTTAAACAAAAAAAATTACATTCTTTTTCTTATGAATATATATATGAAAAACAAAAAAACACAAGTTAAAAACTTGCTGACGCTTGTATTTATGACAATAGATGGCGTTCTACCAAAAACACCATCAAGCGTAGTTTTTTGTTTACATAAATGTCAGAGCAAGCATTCACTATCTCTAACTTTAATTTCCACCTTCAGATCATGATTTCAAGCTATTTGCTATCGTCAGTGAAGGACAGGAATAAGAAAATAGATCTGAACACAAACTCTGAGCGTTTATGAAACAGTTTCTATTCAGCTTGCAAGCGTGAATCTCTTAGACACGTAATGTCTTCAAACTCAGCTTAGCGAGCTAGTTAGCTACATGGGTCTGATCTCAGTTCAGCATCACAACATAGTAGAAACCTCTGCAATATATATCATTGCAAGAAAGACCTCAAAGGTACATTTATGAAAAACAAAAAAACACAAGTTAAAAACTTGCTGACGCTTGTATTTATGACAATAGATGGCGTTCTACCAAAAACACCGTCAAGCGTAGTTTTTTGTTTACATAAACGTCAGAGCAAACATTCACTATCTCTAACTTTAATTTCCACCTTCAGATCATGATTTCAAGCTATTTGCTATCGTCAGTGAAGGACAGGAATAAGAAAATAGATCTGAAAACAAACTCTGAGCATTTATGAAACAATTTCTATTCAGCTTGCAAGCGTGAATCTCTTAGACACGTAATGTCTTCAAACTCAGCTTAACGAGCCAGATAGCTACATGGGTCTGATCTCAGTTCAGCATCACCACATAGTAGAAGCCTCTGCAATATATATATCATTGCAAGAAAGACCTCAAAGGTACATTTATGAAAAACAAAAAAACACAAGTTAAAAACTTGCTGACGCTTGTATTTATGACAATAGATGGTGTTCTACCAAAAACACCGTCAAGCGTAGTTTTTTGTTTACATAAACATCAGAGCAAGCATAGTGAATGCTTGCTCTGACATTTATGTAAACAAAAAACTATGCTTGATGGTGTTTTTGGTAGAACGCCATCTATTGTCATATATATATATCCCTTACTGTTTATAAATGAAAATGAAAGAAAGAAATAGCTTGCGACTTCTAGCAAAAAATAATAATTCAGACATGAGTACTTTTGCTTATATTATTTCTTTTCTTGCTTTTTTTTTTAATACAGCTATGTTAATGTGTAGGTGAAAAGCTTTTAAAGCTAGACTAGTTTTATTTCAAAAAGGTGCCTGAACCTGTAAAATATATATACACAATATATACTTACTCACTGGACAAATATTTTATTATAACTTTTATATATATATTTGTAAGCACATTATTATTTATTCATGTGTATGTGTAACATTTGTGTATTAGTTGTTTGGAAGAAGACATTTTTTAATGAGTTTACAACTCAATAACAATTGAGCTGTGTATCTCTTTTACCCTATTTTCATTAGATTAGCAATTCTTTATAAAACAATTTTACATTTTCTAAATGTATTTCACTATATTTTTTTGCTAACATTAAGCTTAGCAAATGATGTCTGCATTTAAAGATTTGTATTTTTTATTCTATGGATTTTTCATATAAAATTTAAAAATATTGACTAACGTTTTTGAATTTTAGAACACAGACCTAGGAACAATACCAGTGCACCTGAAACAGAGCTATACATAGAAAGAAAATATGATCGACGTGACAGTACCACAGAAATTACACCTCTAGGTGAAGATAAAGAAGTTGAATATTTTTTTGCATCTGATGCTAGGTAATTTATTCATAAAATGATTTATAACAAAATGTTATTGTTGGTTTTCAATTTAATTTAAGTATATATACATATGTAATTGTGTAAATTCTTTGCATGTTTGCGTGTGAATAGAACAATCATTTATTAACATTAATTATAGCTAATTAAATAAAAAATTATTTTAATATTAATTTATTTATTTCTACATGTATACGTATTTACAATTAAAAAATACTTAAATTAAAACAACAATAATATTTAAATTAAGTAGATAATTAAACAAGTAAATCAATTAATCAATAGTATTCTGACCCAAAAACATGTCCAGAGAGCAGTCATATCACCAATTCATCCATTTCTCCACTTCATTCTGTTTATTGCCCAGTTCTTCAATTCCACATAACACGTTCCATCTTTTATATCATCTAGCAACATCAATCTTTTCTGTTCTTTCTTGTTTCCATTCACATCTTTCATTAAACTATGCTTTTTTCTTGATTTATGTCCAATCCTTTTTCTATCTCTAATTTCCTCCATGAATCTTTTTTTTCATTTACTCTTTTCAAAACTTATTCATTTATTATTTTATTCATCCAACTGATTTTTTCCATTCTTCTTCATGACTTCATCTCAAAGGCTTTCATTCTGTTCCTTATTTTATACTCAGTGTCCACATTTCACGGCCATACAATAGTACATTCCACACATAGCATTTAATTAATCTTTTCCATAATTCTCTCTTCAAATGTCCATAAAATATTTTTTTCTCTTATTAAACACTTCATTTGTCAATGTGATTCTTCTTTTAACTTCATCTTCACTTCTTTCATCCTCATTCAACCAACTATCCAATTAAATCCTTTTACCTGCTCAGCTGTATTATCATGCAGTCTTTTTGCATTCCTCTCTATTATAAACACTTGGTCTTCTCAACATTTAGTCATCATGCTATATTCCATACAGCCTTCCTTCAATATATTCTGAAGACACTTTTCATTCTTAGTTATAAGAGTAACATCATCTGCAAATCTTACATGTTTTATTATTCTGCTTCCAACATTTGCTTCTCCGCAGTCTCAGTAGCTATTTAACATGTCTTCTAAATAAATATTAAAAAGAATAGGTGATATATATACTTGCCTAACTCCTCTTTCTATCTTCACTTCATCAGTATCGTTATTCTCTAGTCTAATTCTTATCCTTTGCCCACTATATGTATTCCAAATCAATCTTCTCTCTTTCCAAAATACTCTTTTATTTTTTAAGACAGTCATAAGTTTACTCAAGATTACTTTAGCAAATGCTTTTTCCAAATTCACAAAACATATATCAATTCCTTTATCTTTTTCAATATATGTCTCTGCAATTGTTCTAACAGTACCAATACCATCTTTTGTACTTTTCCTTCTCTGAAAATCAAGCTGTTTTTCTCCAATATAATATTGTATCTTAATTTTCTGAGTTAAAATCCTTAATAAAACTTTAGAAGCACGAGATAACAAGCTTATTGTCTTGTATTCTTCACATTTAACAGCTCTCTTCTTTTTAACAATTGGAATTATTATAGTCCTCAAAAAATCTTCAGGCCAAACTCCACTATTATATATCAAACTGCAAAGCCCAACTATTTCCTTCATAGTAAATTCTCCCATTTCTTTCAAAAATTTTATAGGTATTGTATCAAATCCAACAGCTTTGTCATTCTTCATTTGTGACTTTATTATTTCATCTGTCAACATGTCCATATCTTTATCATCTACTTCAATATTTTCTTTATTTTTTCATAATTAATTGAATTATTTTCTTTTCTAAATAGACATTGAAGATATTTTTTCATCTTTTCAATATATATCATTGTTACTAGTTAATCCCTTTCCATTCTTATCCACTATTTCACTTGCTAACCATTTCTTTTTCTTCCAAGTGACATTTCTAATTCTATCAAATACCAGAGCATATATTTTCACCTGTTGAAGCATTTTTATTTCTCTACATTTTTGTTCCGATCATTTTTCTTTTACTAAATCTGTGCACTTTGTTTTTTTTTAGTATTAACATTCTTCCATCTTTTCCAATATACCTTCCATTTAGCTTTCTTTAACTGAGTAGTGCCTATTTTATTTTTTGCTTTTTTTAATAATTCTTCTTTAATTTTATACCAACACTTATCAGAACTATTGATATTTTCCTCATCTTTATCAATCCTTTTTATTATATTTTCCCATATTATACCAAATTTTTCTTGCTTCATTTCTTTCAATTTATCTAAATCCTATCTTACTTTTTTTTTTTCTTTTTTTGATTCTTTTTTTAAACTCAACTTTAATTTAGTCATAACCAAAGTATGATCTGAGTTTATATCAGCACTAGGCAAAGCATGCAAACCCTTAATAGCATTCTTGTATCTATCCTGCATCAATATATAATCAATTTGATAATGTTCTCTATCACCTGGAGCTTTCCATGTGTACAATGTTATGTGATTTTTAAAGCAAGTGTTTGCAATCACATACCCATTCTCCTTTCAAAATTGTACAAGCTGCTATTTTTTTTCATTTCTTTTTTCCAATAATTTAAAATAAATATATACATAATGTAGTATTTTATAAACAGGAAATTTTCCAATTCTTAACAAGAATCCAATTTTTTCTTACTGTTGTGCATTTAAGTCTATTTATCATTGATAAAGTGCTTCAAAGACATTCTTAACTGTATTGGGTTTTATGTATATATATATTCAATAGTATAATGTTTTTGCTATGGCTTTTTATGACAATTTTCTAGAAATTGATAGAAGATTCTGAACATTTTTCTTCTTATAGTTCTAAAGTATTCAAACGTGCAATTTATTCATAGTTTTTTTAGAATTTTCTATATTTACTTTATTATATGTATTGTCTTTAATTATATATATATAGATAGAATACCATTAATCCTGCATTCTCAGTGTTTGGACTTTTTTGTTTGGTACATATAGGAAAATTTAACAGTACACTTCTGATCCATATTATAAATTTCATTTGTATATTCTGTTGAAAATTCAAATAAATATTAATTAATACCTACTGATTTGTAAATATTTATGAAATATTAGTATTTACGTTGAGAATAATTGTAATAAACAAAAAGTATGTTTTAGTATTCTGAAATGCAAATTTAAAATACCTATTGTAAAATATTTTAGCTATAATCTAGAGATGTTTAGACTTTCAGCATATCTGATGAGACATGAAGCATATGTACTAATCAGTCTGTATATTTTATTTTAGGGAACTTCACAATATTAAAATTTAAATTTGCACTAGAGAAAATTAAAGTATATAAATACTGTTTGCATATAAAATTTATTTTTAATTTTTAATATGAATCTGTTTAAAATATAATCTTATTGTTTTAATGTTGCAAAATCTATACACTACAGTAATCTGAACATTTTCCATTGATTCAATAAATTTGTTTATCTAATAACAGCATTTTAACATATTAATTTTAATAACTAATCAAAACACTCAACATTTACTGTAATTGTAAATTAAACCATTAGGCTAAGATAGAAAAAAATAAACTTGATGCTCATGGTAGAGTGGTTTTTTTATTTATTGAACTATATATTTCTTTAAATTTTATTTTCAAATGTGTTATATATGTTAATATATTTACTCTACTGTGTTTAAAAACAGGCAAAACTCACCATACATATTGCCACACACTGCAACCTAGAGTAATCAATAAATGTCAAAAGGCTTGTGTATAAAATCCCCATCTAGTGCCTACTCATCCAATATCCCCAGACTAGTTTCTGGCTTGTGGCCTTCATCAGTGAGGAGCCTTGGATCTGAGAGCACTGCACCTAGATCTTAAGATCTAATCTAACCCTCCAGCTGCCACCTTTTATCTCTTCTAAACTACAAAACAATGAGTCTCAAATTGAAAACACTATAATATTTTCAATCCAAGCTCAGTAGCTTGTATAGTCATATAGGTTTGAACTCAGTTCAGTACCCATACATTTTTGTGTCTTTGGTTCTTTAATAACATGGCCACCACTATCCTATTAGGCAGGATTAGTTTTAAGCCAATAAACATCACATAATCACCATTTCTTATGCTTGCTTATAACTGTTATTAAAACAGGCAAAACTCACTATATGTATTGCCACACACTGTAAGCTATATGACTATAGAAGCTACTAAGCTTAGATTGAAAATATTATTGTGTTTTCAATTTAAGACTCATAGTTTTGTAGTTAAGTAGAAATAAAAGGTGGCTGCTGGAGGGTTGCATTAAATCCTAAGATCTAGATTCAGTGCTCTCAGATCCAAGGTTCCTCACTAATGTAGGCCATAAGCCAGAAACTAGTCTGGGGATATTGGATGAGTAGGTACTAGATGGGGATTTTATGCACTAGCCTTCTGGCATCCATTGATTACTCTAGCTTGCAGGGTGTGGCAATACGTGTAGTGAGTTTTGCCTGTTTTAATAACAGTTATAAGCAAGTATAAGAAATGGTGATCATGTGATGTTTATTGGCTTAAAACTAATATCTGAGTTTAAGATTAAGAAACACCATGGTCTTTCTTCTCAGTTGCCTGATAGCTCTTAACTCTAATCTGTGAATTTTCTCAAAGGTAGAATCCAATGTGTATGAGAATGATGTTCTTTGTTTTTCTAATAGATATTGCAATCACGACGGACAGAAATAAATCATGATTATTAATCCCAGGAGGCTGTAAAGTCACCAGACAAGACTGCAGTTGGTGGCCAAAGGCCAAGAATGCTAAGAATCTCGTAGTTATGGATTCAGGCTGCAATTTAATATTTATTTAGTTACTTACAACTGCAGATCACTTTGGAGTGAAAGAAGATTGTAAGAATTAGAAGAACTTGAATTGGACATTGTTGGGACTTTTTGAAGTTAGAAGAAAAGGTGAAAAAAACAATTGATTTAAAATGTGGACATGTATTGTACTACAAAGGCACATACATTGAAAGTACAAGTGGAGTAGGATTCATTTTAAATAAAAAGAGGAAGAATGGCATTGTGATATTGATGATATATCAGAGTGTCAAGACTAGTTATTCAACTTAATAGCAGATGTCAAATGCAGATAATTCAGGTTTATGTTCCAGCAAGTTCTCATTGTGATAAAGAAGTAAAGAATTTTTATGTGGATGGATGTACAAAAGCCTTTTGATCAGACAAAACAACATATTAAAATTGTCATGGAAGACTTTAATGCTAAAATTGGTAAACAATTGAAAGATGAAAGTGCTGTAGATAAATTTGGTTATGGTGATGGAAATGAGAAAGATCAGAGAATTATGGAATTTGCAGAAAAAGAAAAACTTTCTATGATGAATTCTTTTTTTGAGAAAAATGTTAATCAGAAATGGATGTGGGATTATCCAAATGATGGTACAGCAGAATTGGATCATATTTTGACTAACAGAAAATATGTATTTCAAGATTGCAATGTTTTTTAATAAATTCAACACAGGAAATGATCATTGATAAGTGAGATGTAAGATACATGTTAATGTGAAACTAGAGAAACAAAAATTATTAAGAACAATAATATTCACAGTTGGTATTCCTAATCTTCAGAAGCATTCCAATGAATTTAAATTAGAACTTGCAAATCATTTTCAAATACTAATAGAGTTTAAATATGATTCAGATTTGGATGAAGTAACTAGGAAGATAATGAATACACTTTTAAAAACTGTAACAAAGATAGCTGATACAAAAAAGCAGCAATTGACCAGTAAAATTTCTACTGAGACAAGAAACATTTATGAAGAAGAGAAGGGATATGAAAATATATAAAAAATGATGCATTAAGAAGGATTTAATATTTCAAATTTTATAAAATGGCCTGAAAAAGAGTTGATAATAATATAAGAAAATGTAATTGTGAACTTGCAAGGAAAGCTGTATAGAGAATAAAAGTTTCAGGAGTGCAAAACAACATCTTGGTATTGGTAGGAAATTTATTTCTACAATAAGAAAAAAAAGATGGAACTATTACTAAAAAGAGAAGTGACATAATGAAATGTGTAGATGAAATCTATCAAGAATTATATGGCAATAAGGAACAAGGTTTGCCTAGGATTTTAAATGAAGTGAGATGTTCAATTAAATTTATGAAGGGAAAAGCTCCAGTTAATGGTGGAATTATATGAATAGAAAGAATTTTGGCAAAGTTATATACCAAATGTCTGAATGATAAAGATATACCAGATGATTGGCAGAATGCAGTACTAATATTTAAAAAGATGATGAAGAAGATATCAGAAATTATAGACCTACCAGTCTTTTATCAGTTCTATATAAATTTTTTACCAAAATAATTACAACTCGTCTGCAGTGAATTTTGGATTTTAACCAAACAAAAGAACAAGCTGTCAAGCGTTGTTAGGCGAGAGGTCATCGCAGCCGCCTTGCAAGCAAGTAGTTGGTTGCAGACAGGCGTGGGTTCGCGTCCCGGCCGATGCTATGACATATGAAAAAAAGAAAAAAAAGAAGGTTTTAGTATAGTGGATTATATCCAAGTGATGAGAGAAATTATGGAAAGGATCAATGAATACGAGTTGCCATTATGCTTTGGATTTGTCGATTATGAAAAGGCATTTGATTCTACAAACATTTCTTCAACAATTAAAGTACTGGATCTGTGTTATTTTCTGAAGAATATTTATAAAAATGCAATTAATCTACATAATGATACTAAAAAGATTAACATTGAGAAGGGTGGAAACAGGGTGAATCCATATCTCCAAAACTTTTTACAGCAGTTTTGCAAGAAGTATTTTGTGGCTTAAAAAATGGTAATCATTTTGAATCATGTAAAGTTTGCAGATGGTGTGTTTGTTTTATGAAAATAATGCTTTAGTCCTTCAGGAAATGTTGCAAGAGCTATCAGATGCATGTAAGAAAATATAGGATTAAAGGTGTCAAAAAGACTAATATTCAATGGATTTTCTCAAAAGAGAAAAAATAAAGATTGATAATAATGAGTTAGAAGAAGTTAATAGCTGCAAATATCTTGGTCAGATTATTACTACAGATGGAAACATAATGGATTAAATTAATCATAGAATTAAACTCGGTTAGAATGCTTTTGATGAAAATAATTTAATATTAAAAGAAAATATGCCTATTTATTTGAAAAGGAAGATTTTTAATAAATGTGTGTTTCCAGTTCTTTCTTTTGGATCTGAGACTTGGACACTTAACAGAATAGCAATACAGAGATTTCAGACCCCTCAATGAAGTATTAAGAGATGTATGGTAGGAGTAACAAGAAGGGATTGAAAATGGATTACATTAGTGAGAAAACAAACAGGTATTATTGACGTCATTGAAAGAATTAAAAGATTGAAGTGCAATTGGTCTGAACATATTGTTAGAAGAGATGATAATAGATGGACAGTTGAAATCCTAAAACTGGATTCCAAGAGATTGTCAGTCTTAGAAAGAGACCACATGTGAGATGGGGTGGATGAAATAAGAGAGTGTGCTAGAATAATGTGGAGAAGAGAGACTAAAGATTGGAGAAGATGGATTGAACTTGGAGATACCTTAATCCTGCAGTAGATCAATAATGGTTTAAAATGATGATGTATATGGGTGCAAAAACGAATTTGCTATTAACTAAAAAAAAGATCATTTGATTCAATTGAGATTTTAAATGAACTGAGCAAAACAAATTATTAATTTCTCTTCCATACCTGTCAATGTTCACATGATAAACAATCACAATGGACTACTCATCTCCACATACACAAGGCAGTTTAGAGAATCTGCCATTTATGGGTTTGATATCAAGAAAGTAACATTTTTTTAAAAGTTTAATTATTTCTGATGGAGTCATTGGTTGTTGTTTTTTTAAAAAGAGAGACTGTATATATAGTTGTGTTGTATGCTTGTGATGTACATAATTAGTTTTTATTTATTTATCATAAACCAGAAAAAAATATGGTTCCCATTTCCTGAAAAGTTGTTAATTATGATAGCAATTGGTGATTAAAAAACAAAGCATGATTTTGGATCTAGGCTACCATTTGAGAATGATCTTATTAACAATTTACAACTGTGTATCATTTTAAGAGAATGAATGCTATAGGAATATTCCATATTAATGAGTCTTTGTCAGACTTGGAAAGATAAAGAAACAATTGATTTCACAATGATTCTATTTCTATGAAAACACAAATTTTGGAAATATAAGTAGAATAATAGTATGTTGTACAAGTTTTAATTTACTATCAGACTCCAAACCAGATAACTTGGAAGTAATATTACAAGTTCTCATTTGACAAAGTGGAGAACTTTTATTAAAATGTTAAGAATTTATTTGAGTGGACCAAAAAATATTTTAAAATTATTTTAGAAGTTTATAATGGTAAATTATTTGAAAAATGGGTACAAGTATCAACGACGGTACAGGTTGCTGGATGGCGCTGTTGCTAGTCAAAAACATTCAAATATTATGTTATCTGGCCGCAACATATTATTAAATATCGTGCTTTTATATTTATTTATTTTTAATTAAATATCGTGTTTTTATCTGAATTTAAAATAAATAGTCAAGAATGTCTTTTTTCTTACCTTTTTTTTTTGACAAATTATTAAACAACAGATTAAATATCGTGTTTTTATCTTCTTCTTTTTTTTATTAAATAGTAAAGAACTTTTTTTATTTGACATATTGTTAAAAAGTGATATATTTTAAAAACTGTATAGTAAACGATGGACTATAGTTTCCTTTTTTTTCCTTTTAATTGCCGTGTTTTTATTTTTGGGAAAATAGAAGCGTCTTTTTTATTACCTTTTGAATAGTATATTTAACTGTTTTTGAGTAGGAACAGCGCCATCCAGCAACCTGTACCATCATTGATACTTGTACCTATTTGAAAAATGAAAATATAGTAAGTAAATTTCTATAAGAAATTAGAAATAATGGTGTCATAATTTTTGAAATATGCAGAAAATGAAAAAACATATATTATAGATTTTTTTTTTTATTATAAGAAACATTTAAAAAAACAAATGGAAAATATCTAAATAAGGATACAACTGAAATTAAGTACATTTTGAATAATTAAAAATATTTATTTCAAGCAACATATATAGTAAATAAAGTCAACATAGTAAGTGATTATGAAATGGTGAGATGTGATATTTATATTATTGCACAGATAAAGAAAAGATATTAAGAAAGTCTTTCTTAACATTGTTTGAGATTATACATTAATAAATTAATTTTTTTTTCTCCTTCAATATTTTTTATTATTTTATATTTCTAATCTTTCAATTGGTAATAGTCTTCTTCAGACTAAAATTAATAATGTATGAAGTCATCATTTTTTAATATATATGCATATATTCCATAATTATCTTCTTTGTATATCATTTGCACCAGTATTTTGTTTTATATTATGACATTAAATTTGTGATATGTGTCTGTGTAATGAAATAAAACCCATATGATGGAACTTACATAAGAAAACATGTTAAAAGCTCAGAAGTGTTAACATCTAAATTACTGGTTTTCCTTACCAAATGATTAGAATTTATATATGATAATAAATTCTAATAACTAAATGAAAACAATTGATTGAAAAAAATAATGATTGGGGCAGTAACACTTGCAAGATTGTTAGATGCTTTCTTACATAGATTCTACCATATGAGCTTTATTTCATTACTGTTATTCAAATAACATAAGTATTAATATGATTGCATGTATATATGTGTACACATTCTCATAGGTAATATTTATGTTTCTTTGTATGGTGTACATATATGCATATATATATATAAACCTATTCCTAGAATAAACAAGTACAAAAACAAATCATGGCCATGGGGTAGAGGTGACTTCAATTATTAAAAAATTAAGGATAATGTAATATATAGAAAATGAAATGGATTCATACTATATGACTATACAAGCAAGTTGGCTTAAATTGAAAACATGTATATGTTTTTCAGTTTGGAGTGATAACTTGATAACATAGACGTAAACAATGGAAGCTAGAAGGAAAGTTCAATTAGATCATAAGGTTCAGTTACACTGTTCTAAAATCCAAAGCTCCTCATTGATGAAAGCCATATGCTTGAAACTAGTTTGCAGATTTTGGATAGGAAAGCATAGGATAGGAATTTATTAAGCACTGTCATCTGGCTACTGTTGTTGCTTTTTAAAGCTTGCAGTAAGTAGCAAAAAGAACGTTGAAAAGTATGCTATTAAAGCAGTAATATGTAAGATAAAGACATGTGATAGATCGTGTGATATTTTATTAGAATAAAGATTTATTTTCAAAAATACATGTATACAGTGTATGCACACATAATCAAAAAAATTTCTGAACAAAACACAAAACAATCAAATGGTTTCTTGTTTAGAAGTTTGAAAACAAATCCATGGGACTTGAGTCTCTGGGTCCTTCACTTCACTATTGCATTAATGATACTGCACGGTTTAATGTAATGGTAAAGTGACAGATTTTGAACTTCAAGGTCTGTGGATTGTGTCTCATCTGTCATTTCTGATATTTGAACTCACTCTCAAGCAAGAAGCAATTTGGTTATTATTCTTATTATTATAAATAATTTATATTAAATTTCTCTTTCAGTGCTATTATTGAACATACAAATAGAGTAATCTATCTAGAAGATGATGATGTAGCAGCTATTGCAAATGGATGTAAGTATAATCTATATAAATACTTTTCTCTCTTCATTCATATATATTTAAATAAGGAGAATGAGAAATATTACGGCTATAAAATTTTTTTTTTTAGTTTAGCAGTGATGTTTAACTTGGCTATTACAAATTATTTTTAATTGATCTCTTAAAAATTGTAATTATTATGTAAATGTGATTGGTTATACTTATCTGAATGTTTTCATTCTATCTCTCTCTATATGTATGATAAATATATTAACGAACTAAAGGAAATGTATAAATAAAAACAAGCATAATTACTTCTTTGCACAATCACTTTAATATTTCAATCAGAAGACTGCAGAAATTTCAGCAAAATGGCTTCCTCCAAAACTGAATATAAAGTCATTTGTGCATTTGATAATAACTATGTAGAGAAGTAATTGTGTTGGTTTTTATTTTTATTCTCTCTTTATATGTATATATACTAAAGAGAGAGAGAGAGATGATAATTCATAAGCCAGATCCTCAAAGAATCATTTAAATAAACTTGCAAAAAATGTCCATCTTTTCTTATATCAATGCCTATTTGTCAGATGATATTTATCAGATCTCCAGTTTATTTGTTTTGTTTTATTATTGATTATTCAAAATAGTTTCCTTATACTTCATTATAATGCTGGAAATAATTGTAAAACTCTTTGAAGCAGTTCTTGAGATTGTCAGTCATGGGTATTAAGCTTTGGGATTTAAAAATGTTGTGTTGATATTATTATTATTATTATTTTTATGATAATGATTAAGATGTGATGTGATGCACTGTGACTTCTCCTTATACGGAGTCGGGAATCTCTCAGCAACTATGTTTAGAGAAACCTGTTAGATTACTGATCTTAACTCAGAGGCGACTTCTAGTGTAATAGATATTCCATCAGTCTGTGCACATGCCTTGGGTTTAAATCTGAACTGGGGTTGCGTATTTCTGTAACTCCTCGTAATTTTTCAAATAGCTACCTCATAGTCAGCCTATCTAACAATCAAATGATCACCATAGCATTGTCATCAAAGGAAAAAATGCTTTAAAAATGATGTAATGTTATTATTTAAGTAGTATTCTCTTTTAATATTGCATATTCAAAATTTAGTAAATCAAATCCTTTTATACTTATTTTCTTGCTGAATTCAAATTTTATTAATAAATCAGTATCTTTTTCATCGATTTTTTTTACCCTACAATTTAAACTGTAAGTGAAAGAAAGTCTTTGAAGAAGATTGTTGATCGAGTCAAACATTAGATTTATTAGTAAAGTTTGAACTTTGCAAAAAATTAAGCGTAAATATGATAAAAGGTTTACCATTGTTACAAGAGTATTGTAAGTTTTAAGCTTCAGCTTATAGAAATTCTTACAACTATTACAATTTTAAATTTGTAAACATTAATTCTTATTAAGCGCATGGTTAGCACATAAATACATATACGGCTTTAACCTTAATACTATGTGCCTTGAGTGCTTAATTTTACCATGGGAGGGACCTCTACAAATGTTAAAATTATCTAGAAAATATGAATTTTTCTCATTGAAATACATTTGATATTTCTGATCAAATTTAATTATAGTTTTATGAATTAAACTTTGAAGTAATACAAGTAACAGGAAGCAAAATATATTGCTCAAGTAAATTGTTTCTATTAAAAATTGTTATAAGTAAAAGGGAATTTAAACAGTCAAATTCTTTGTCTTCAAAGTTAATACTGAATAAAAATAATAATTCTTCTTTTGGAAAAAACTAATAAATTGTAAGTTAAGATATTCTAATTAACTACTTGCACTGGCACATTCATTAAAACAAAAAAAAGAAATGCATATATAAGTTCAGCCTAGAAAAGAAGTTAATAGTTTTGTCCATTTGTTGAAAATGGAAATAGATATTATGCATTTGTATTTGAAGCTTTTTTCCATATCATCTACAATTGGTTAAAGTTTTAGAATAGTGACAAAACATTTTCCTAAATTTTTTTTCATATTAATCAAAACAATATCTAAATAAAATAGTCTTCAACCATGATGATCAAGCCCTACAACAAACTTAAGTAATTGAAGACTATGTCAAAAAAAAAATGAAATGAAAAAAGAATGAAAGGAAGAGTAAAATGAAGGAAAAGATTGTTTTTGTTAGAAACAGTACCTAGTGTTTGGTGATCCAATATCTTAGTCTATAGAGCATCAGGTGCCATGATATCCTTACTAAAACATAAATATCAAGAGAATAGCTAATAGAAGATGTAATATGTTGGACTATTTCCATCATTTATGAGTGAATGTTGAATGTATAGAAAATTTTAAACTTTATTTAAACTTTTCAAATACAAACAACTTGTTAGTAATAACACACAAATAGACAATACAGGTTAGTAATTACACAACGTTTCGAGTAGTATTATTCTCCACTCTTCTTCAGGTGTTGCTGGCCTATATGCACAGTGACAATATTCGCTTAGAAGTTGAACTCGCACCTTTAGATTCTTGTATATTGAATTTAAGGCAAACGCTCTACCAATTGAGCTATTCTGTCAAAGGCAACATATAGTAGAAATTTGATATATTTATACTTGAGGGTTGGTTCAAATATATCAAATTTCTACTATATGTTGCCTTTGACAGAATAGCTCAGTTGGTAGAGCGTTTGCCTTAAATTCAATATACAAGAATCTAAAGGTGCAAGTTGAACTTCTAAGCGATTATTGTCACTGTGCATATAGGCCAGCAACACCTGAAGAAGAGTGGAGAATAATACTACTCGAAACGTTGTGTAATTACTAACCTGTATTGTCTATTTGTGTGTTATTACTAACAAGTTGTTTGTATTTGAAAAGTTTAAATAAAGTTTAAAATTTTCTATACATTCAATATTCACTCATAAATGATGGAAATAGTCCAACATATTACATCTTATAATATACCATCATTACAAACCTTCAGACAAATAGCTAATAGAATTTTATAAATGTCTTCCAAGCAATCACTGTGATGAATTGAGATAATACACAGTCATGGAATAATATCAATACCTCACACTACCTTTCTGTATGAAAAGATATTTTCAAAAATGAAATATATCAAGTCATATTACAGATTAATATTAACAATTAAATAATTTAATATATCCAGCACACAGTTCTTCTTTTCAAAATAGTTCATAAATATCCAATATAGAAATAAAACAAACTAACTCCTTCTTTTTAAAACTTGTTTTTTATATGACTATAATCATGAAAAAAAAAAATCCAACGTTTCGACTATTTTATATAGCCTTTTTTAAGGAACACTAAAATAAAATAATATATATATAACAAATAACACATATTCCAAAAAAAATTAAAAATTACAAAATATATTCATAACCAAAAATTTACCTTATCTCATTCCCCTTTCCTATTACTGAAACAGTAAGATTCGTATTCGAATCTTAAGTTTCACCTTTTTCTGTCGTCTCTCACTGACCGGTCTATCCCGCCCAAATTTAAACTTTTTGATATCGAATTGTGTGTGTAACAATATTAAAAATGTATAAAAATATGTAGAATTCGGCATAAACACGCACACATTTCGATCTCAAATTAAACGCAATAAATAGGGATAAAATAATATAATTTAGATTTCTTTTAGTTATATGATTTTGTATAATTTTAATCATTTATTTTGGATTATAAAGTTCATATTTTTTGCTTTGTTTAAATTTCATTTAATAATAATTCTAAAAAATCTGATATAATATTTAATTAAAAGTTAAAATAATCTTATGTTCCATTTTTGTTTTTGAAATTTAAAAGCATCGGTCAGTGATAGATAATAGATTAATTAAAGAAAAATTTTCCAAAATATAATTAGTAAATGTAAAATGTAAACAATAGAACGGCAGCTTTCTTTAATTAAAAACCAACAAAATGCGTTGATTATCCTCAGGGCAGATTAAATAGAACCTAAAAATACCTTAACAAAAACGTGAGAGATCAAGATAAAAAAAGAGGCCATCTTAGACTTGCTGGAGACATTCACTTAAACTTTAACTTTGCTCTCGATCACTGAGAGTCTCCAAAAATATAAAAATAATTTGTTCCTGCCAAGGTATGACCGAGTAAAGCACCTAGATTATTCTCCATCGGGAGATGGCCTATCGGATGCTGAACTTTCCATTGCCCGTCATAAATTCACCATGAAGATCTGCTGCCTGAAATAAATGAAAAAGCTGCTGCTGTTGTGAAATTAAATGAAATATCTAAATACAAGAAAGACTTGCCACTCATGAACTTTTTGCTGCTAAACTAATGGAATCAGAAAACTTCTTATAAAACAGGTACCTGTCTGTGTTCAAACTCTAGAGTACTCTAATAATATGCTATAGCTCTTTTTCATAATACTTATCTAAATTATAAAATGTAAAAATTTCATATGTATAGCTAAAATTGAATAATTAATGTAATGTGTAAATTTCTCTACTAATCTAGCTTACCTCATTCTATCTTGGGTGCGTATTTTTATAATCTACATTTCTATCTATAGTTATTATTTAATTATTGCATGCTCATAATTATTTCAATTTTCAAAGTTTAAATCTATGATCGCTTAAAACAATGAATGCATGTCAAATTTTCATTAATATTTACTTTCTTTAATAATTTAACTTTCATATAAATCGACACGCATTCAATGCTTCGTTTATTGTAATGCAGGGTCTACTACTTCGCAAATGGCTGACGTATTAGTTATAATAATTCCCAATTTATATATGTTTGGTATTTATTAAATCATCATGAATAATTCCATAGAATTACATTTCTTTGAGAGTCACCAACGTTCTTTAGTAAATGTTGATAATGTCGGGCCGAATTAGAAATCCATTTAAATCTTATCATAATCATTTATAAGTATACATGTGTTACGTTTTAGAGACGCGATGATCTATTCCACCGTAAATATTCCGGATTCTTCAGGGTTGAAATTAACCCCCGTTGTCCTACACAAGCGGACATAATAAATGCTCCCGTAGGATTTGACCTGTCATGCAGCCAGCGGCAAATTGTGACACATACCGCTTGTCCCTGGTTATGCTTATGTGACACCTTACTTTGTCGGGCCGCGGCAGAGACCAGCCTGACAGTTTTATAAATTCATTCGCGGCATTGCAGTTTCAATATACTGCCATTCCATATCGCCTTTCTAAAGCGTACCACGTGTTCCTTTATTTAGTTTTATTATTCTATATATCACTCCGTCTCTGCATTATCTTCATAATCCACTCTCATATAAATGTGGCCCTTAGTCATAAAATAAATAGTTTAATGAAATAAATATATGTCCGCCGCCACTCTTAAATCTTACTTTAGACTCTTGCATTGCAAAGGTATAAATTCCCCAAGGCATGCAATAGAAATACTTACTCGAGAATTTTAGGTAGCTAGATTAAGCCTTCAAATAAGTGAATTCCCTTTGTAAACATTTCAGTACGGAAATACCGCTACTGAAATCATCAATATAAAATAATGTCTAAATAAATAAATGTATTCTTTAAAATATAATCATGTTGCAAATCCCGCTACTGAAGCTGTTAGTCCATAGAATATTAATGATTGTTTTATTAAAATGTATTAATAAATAATTTTAAACTATATGTCTGCAGTTACGTTTCATTTATTCGATACCCATTCTATATACTATTTCCTCAATTATGTAAATATGAATGTTTAATTAATATTAGTTTGATTATTGGCTAACTCGAGAATAAAATCATGAGTCTCTTGCATATCCCTGACCACCGTGCCTAAGGAAATATTTACTAATGTCGCATCAGATGCGTTGTTTCGTGGATTGTATTGTGGAACCGATAAACTATGTTCGAACTCAGTACCACGGGTGGCTTCGCTACTCGATGGTGCTGCTGTTCTGTATGGTGGTCGAATTCTGCACTATGTTTACGAGTCACACGTTTTCTGACCGTTACATTACCAACAATCACAACTTAAACACAAACAATTTCCTTTTTTTTAAAATCTATATATATCCTTTAAAACATTTAATTAAAAACCTATTATTTTCTTTTCTGTTTTTCTACTAACATCCTATTTAATTCTGGTTTTATTTCATTCATGTATACACTTTCTTTTATCATCCTTTCATTATGTGACTTAATACATTCCAAAGGCTTTATATCAAAATCCCCATGCTTAAATTTATTCATGTGAATGTAAACAGTCATATAATGAAATGATGATAAAAGAAAGTGTATACATTAATGAAATAAAACCAGAATTAAATAGGACATTAATAGAAAAACAGAAAAGAAAATAATAGGTTTTTAATTAAATGTTTTAAAGAATATATATAGATTTTAAAAAAAGGAAATTGTTTGTGTTTAAGTTGTGATTGTTGGTAATAGGAAAGAGGAATGAGATGAGGTAAATTTTTGGTTATGAATATATTTTGTAAATTTTTATTTATTTTATTTTATTTATTTATTTTGGAATATGTGTTATTTGTTATATATATATATATATTATTTTAGTGTGCCTTGAAAAAGTCTATATAAAATAGTCGAAACGTTGGATTTTTTTTTTTTTTTTCATGATTATAGTCATATAAAAAACAAGTTTTAAAAAGAAGGAGTTAGTTTGTTTTATTTCTATATTAACAATTAAATATATGAATAATTGATTTTGAAGACAGAAAATTCTAACATTGAACTCTATTTGAAGTAAAATGTCAAAACATGCCTCAAAATCCATTCTTCTCATTAGTAGTTCCAAAAATTACAAAAAAAAACAAGTCAGATGTCACATGACTTAATTTAAAAAGCTTGTATTACAAATGTTATATATAGAGCTTATTTGTGAGGTCAAAATTGTACTGATATTCAAAGGCAAATAAATAAATTGTTATTCAATTGAAAGAATATTGGTAATTCAGACAACAAAAAAAATATTAGTTAACTGGATTTGTTTACTATATGGACCCAAATAATCACAAGTTTCTCCAATTAACTTATAACTGAGATCACTATTTAATATATAGTTGAGAGGGGGGGGTGTCTTGCCTATAAAGTTTTTGATATTTGACAATACTGAAATGGAGCAGGATTAGAATGCTCTCAAAAAATAGAATAGTCAATAAATCTTATAAATGTGATTATTAGGAAATCAAAAAGATCCAAAAATAAATCACATGAATGTTTCTGAAGCTTGCTTGAGAGATAAAGTATTGAACAAGTATTTGTGAAGTTAGATGGAATAAGCCCTAACTCAGCAGTAGTTTGAAAATGCACAATAAATGAGTTATGAACTTATTCTAATCAAAGATTTTTTTTACCTATTGATTTCATTTTTAAGTAAATATGACTGATTTCTGCACAATTAATTTAGTTTTTTTTTTTTTTTAAGTTAATATACATTACATTCATATTGTATTGATTTTAGGTCTTTCTATTCATCGAGTGAAACGGACATTAGATGATACAAGTACATCACGAGAAATTTTTACATTGAAAATGGAAATACAAGAAATAATGAAAGGTAAATACTATTAAATTAACATTAAATATTTGTAATTTTTGTTACATTTCTTTGTTTTATTTAAACCAAAGTTTTCTTTTATTTTTTAATGTAATAAGTAATTTTCTTTTACAAAAATATATACACTCTTTTAATACAAAAATAAATAGATATCAGAAATGTATATATGTTGAAGGTATGTATATACAATATTCAGTGTCTTGGTGATATTGTAAGCAAACTAGCAAATAAATCTTCAGATATCTAATTTATTGGAAGGAAGATGACAATATTACTGTATTATCTTGATACAAATTTACTGTAATCATTTTGAATTTATTTGAAATTTATTGATTAGTGGGTATGCAAAATTTATCCATTAGTGGTATTTTGGGAAGCAATCAGATACTCCCTGTTTGGAAATAGAGAGGAAAGAATACTAAATGTTTGACATTTATAGAGTTGCAAAAAGCTCAAAATGGCTCTGTTATTTAGATAGTTGACATTAAATTTTGCTCAGCATTTTTATTACTTATTTAAAATTTAATTAGAGTTAAGAGATGCATGTTGCATTGATTAGTACATCCACCTTCCATGACCATAATCTGAATTTGAATCTGGACTCAGATCTCAAGCAGATGTCTATCTTATAATCTATTCAGTTAATCTTCCAATATTTTTAGATGGATAAGTTTCTATTATTAGAAAGAAGATAGTGCTAATCTGTATTGATCAGATGACTCACAATGCATTAACTATATAAACAAACAAACAAAAAAATACAATTTGTAATATGATGTAATGTTATGCTAGTAAAAATGTAAACGTTTTTATTATTTTTTGTATTTTATTTATGTTAATGGGTTGTTGTTTTTTCCATATATTTTATTTGTTTATTAGTGTTTTTGTGTTTATCTAACTTTTTGTCTGTCTGTCTGGTTTTCCCCATCTCCAATCTAATTGAAACTCTGCATACTTATTTATATATTTTGACTGACAATAGATTTTTTTTAGAGTTGTAAACAATTTTACAAAAAAATTCATGAAAATTTTTAATTTTATATGAGATCCACTACTCTTTCAATACTGCTATCTAATGATATTAAATGGTATCTAAATTTTCTTCATTCCTAATATTTGGGAATTATTTAAAATTAAAAAGTATAAAATAAAAAATGTAAAAAAATTTAAGAAAATCTTTTATTCATTTAATGCATTAAAAAGAAAAATGGTAAAAAATAAATTTTATTAAGCTTTCACAAATAAATGCTCGGGGTGATCGGATTTAGAAATTTACAAGTCCGATTCTCAAAGTAAATAATAAATTTTCAACTAATACCTACTTTGAATTGATTGGGATTGATGTAAGAAAGTGAGATATAGTTGCAGGTTTATTTAAATGATTCTTTAAAAATCACTCATGCCTTTATTTGTGAAAGCTGAAGAAAATTTAATTTTTAGCGCATTTATGTAAATAAAAGCATTTCTTTTAAAAATTTTTATATATATTGTTTTTAATTTTTAATATTTTGTAAGGATTGTAATGAATCAAATGTAGAACAATTTTAACTTTCTTTTATAATTGCAGAAAAAAATAATTTTTTTTAAAGATAAAAATCTTTCATTATAAATATGTGAAAAATACTGCGGTTTTTTGTTTTGCGATTGATAGGTATTACTTAAAGATGTTGGACGTTATCAAGAAATGGTTTAATGTTTTCATGTTTTAATACTTCTCATGGCTTTACGAGCTTGAAAATAGTTTTTGTTCAATCATTTTATTTGTGTTATATATGCATTAGAAATTTATATAAGTGTATACTTCAAAAAGTATTAATTTTATAAATAAAAAATAATTTTTGATATATAATTTAAAATAATTAATAAAATGCTTTTATTGAATGGAAACTTTCACACTATGACCGCCACCTTTTTTTTTACCTCCAAGAAAATCATTTTAATTCTGATAAATTTTAGGTTGCATGATCAATCCATATATTTAAAAATCATTCATGTGTTTTGAGATTTTCAACAAAAATTATCAAGAAATACAGAAAAACAAAAATAATAAATAATATAGAATAAAATTATCTAAAATTAATATATGTATATTTATTACTAGGTTCTTATTAGTCTTCAAGTAAAGTTGTAGCTGGGGGGGGGGGGGTTCACATGCAGTTTTTTTTTTTTCGTTTTTTCATTTACTTGTTTTCTACATTTTTATTTATTGTAGATTTATAGAATTTGAATAATTGAAAAATTTTGTTCAGAAGTACTCATCAGCTTTAAGAATTCATTAGACATAATAATTTCATTAAAAAAAATCACTCTTAAGGAAAAAAGTCCATGAAATGATTTAAAAATATAGTAGTGATTTTCTGTCAACATGAGAATAATGATAAAAACCAGAAGATTTTCAAAAACATTCATTTTAATGTTATATACTGTATTATTATACTGTAACAATAATAAGGTTGTCATGGTCATCATTTTTAACCTTTATCAATCTACTTCAGATTTCTCCAAGATTAATCTAGTTCAGGGGTCGGCAACCTATGGCACCCATGCCATGGTTGGCACGTCAACGATTATCAATGGCACTCAGGATAAATTGAAATAGTAAAAATATATATTTTAATTACAGCGTCTTTTTTTTTTTGTTTGTTTTTACATTCAACATTGAATTTACGATTACGTCATTATTTATCAGAAAATAATACACTTGACTTCCTTTAAAAGATATGTTTGTTTGCAAGTAAAATAAATTCTACATATTCACATTTTACTTCTGATAATATTAAAAAATGAGATCGTAATCCAAATAAAAAGCTTATTACATTATCTATTCTAGAAAGCTATTTTCAGTAGTTGAATGCTAAATAATTGACGCTCATTGGTGTTGCTTTTTTCAAAAAAGAGATTCTCATGGCATACTGACAGAGATTCCCAAAATGTCCCACAAAAGACAAAAACATGATATTCAGTCTTTTCAAGACTTGGACAAATGAATATGGATTTGTACAGCATTATGCTGTGAAAGTTCAGTATTGTGTGTCGTACCTCAAGTGTACAAAGTCATTATCAAATTAAACATGTGTTCATGTTTAAAAACTCAGATGAGAAAAGTGAAGCTATAAAAAGAGCTGTTTCTGCCTTTAAGAAATACTACTTTATTTTAGTCAAATAATTGGAACCCAAAATAAAGCCACCGAATGTAGTTGTACAATTGCTCATTGTGTGGCTTCAAAGGCAAACCTTTTACAGATGGACAATTCATCAAAGAAATGTTTTTGAAAAGTGCTGAAATCTTATTCAGTGATCTACCAAATAAACAAACAATACTGTCTTGAATTCGAGAAATACCAGCTTCTGCAAGATCAATTCAAAGAAGAATAACTGACATGGCCAAAGATGTAACAACAAAACAGAAAACCAGTTACAACAAGCTGTTGCATTCAGTGTTGCTGTTGATGAAAGCACTGACATTAATGATGTGACGCACCTAGCAATAGTTGCACAATATTGTGACAACAATCATATTTATGAAGAATTGTGTTGCTTGATTCCTCTTACTGGAACAACAAAAGGATATCACTGCATTTTTCAATTATTTTGAAAATCAGAAAATTAGCATAAATAAAATATTTAGTGTTATTACTGATGCCAGCTGTGCAATGGTCGGAAAGGAAAAGGGATTTGTTAAACTTCTTGAAAATCATATTAAACATCGAATATTGAATTTCCACTGCACTATACACCAAAAAAATTTAGCTGCAAAAATCTCATCACAATGCTTGAATTCTGTAATGGACACTGTCATTAAAATAATTAATTGCATGGTTTCTCATTCTTCATTAACTCATAGGCAATTTAAATCCTTTTTGCAAGAAATGAGCACATATAGACCTCTCTCTAAATAGCAATGTTTGTTGGATTAGTCAAGGTAATGTCTTGAACAGGTTTGTATCATGTCTGAAAGAAATCAAGATGTTTCTTGATGAAAAAGAACAACATTACCTGAAAATAAATGATGAAGACTGGTTATGCAAATTGATGTTTCTGACTGATATAACTCAACACCTGAATGAGTCAAATTTGCATTTGCAAGGGAAGGGTCAAACAGTACTAGAACTTTTTGAATATTGGAAAGGATTTGCATCAAAATTAGATATATTTTGGCGTGATATTACCACTAACACCTACAAGTACTTTCCAAATGTAAAGGCCGTTGCAAATCAATTTAACATTAACTAAGATGAACTTCAAAAATACATTGAAACTTTCAGAGAAGAATTTTCCAAACGATGTGAAAACTTCCAAATACACGCACCCATATTTTTTTCTCTCATCAAACGTGACTTAACTGATTTAAAGATGACTCCATTTGATTTATCTCTTTTTGAGTGGATGGATATTGATAGTTTTGAAATGGAATTAATCGAATTGTCAAAAGAATTGTGGATCTAGAAAAAACAACTAATCAGGATGAAAGGTCATCATTGTCTTCAAGATCTGTTCAAGATTGTCGGTGACCATCAAAATTACAAGATTATTTTCTCTAACTTTACAGATTATTTTCTAGAGTTAAAGGAGGTGAAGTATCTGTGCATGTATATATTCAAAGTGTAAATAAAATTGATTAAATTTTTGTAATTATACACAAGCAGTACATGTATAATTATCACCCTTCATTATTATTTTCACTTATAAAAAATTTACATACAACATGAATATCTTTGAATATTATTAAAAAGATATTATATGCAAATAAGCTTAGGTTTGCAAGAAGGACTAATATAAAAACCTGTTTTGGTCTACTCAAAGATGCACTGATATATTAAATATATATGTAGACATCAGCAAAGTGTTGACTGAATAATCAGTGGTCTTTATGGAATAATTGTGTATACAAGATATATAATATATATGTGAGTAAGAAACTAATTTAATGATAACAAACATTGTAGGGATTGTGTTATATTACTGTGTGGGGGAATAAATTAATTCATATAACCTCAGATTATCATGGTTTTTAGAGATTATGAAGTTATTTCTAATTGCTATTAATTATTTTATTTATAAACATTATTTGGCGAATCAATAAACTTGTGTTGTTAAGTTTAATTTGTCATAGTCTTTATTTTAATTAAGTTATTGATGCTTCTGACTGGCATTGAAAGAATACCCCAGAATTCAACATATATATTTTTTACTTTACCTGGAAACTTTTTGAAAATATTTTTTATTCTGACTTAATGAATATGTATTAAGCATTAATATTTTTAGTCTATAGAATCAGGTTTTTTAAAAAAATGGTATTTTAAAAAAAAAAAAATTATATTATTGATAATAATATAATCAAACTAATACTTCAAAGGTTGTGGAAGTTTTAAGTGTTGAAACTTTATATAATTTTGTTGGGATTGCTTTTTATTAATAGGCACGATAAAACATTTTCTTTAGGCCAATAATTCAATTTTAAATTTCTCATATTTGAACATTCAGTGGATTTTAATTTTTTCTAATCATTTTATACACATACTCATTCACTACTATATACAAACGTGGATTATCAATTTTAAGTGAAAGAATTATGTAAATGTTTTTTAACATAATGAATTCTATGTTTGTTTGCTAATAATTTCTCCTAGATAAAAGTAACATTTACTTTCTAATTAGTAAAAAATTGTTAGTTTTTTTATTTTATTTTATATTTTAATATAAGTTTTATAATTTTAAAAATATTATTAAACAATAATTTTTAAACTAAACAAATATTGTTAATTTTTAAACAGGCAAAACTCTTCATACAGTAGCCACCCTGTGACAACCAAAGTAATCAATAAATGCCAGAAGGCTTCAGCCCATATCCCCATACTAGTTTCTGGCTTGTGGCCTTCCTCAGTGAGGAGCCTTGGATCTGAGAACACTGCACTTAGATCTTAGGATCTAATGCAACCCTCCAGAAGCCACCTTTTATCTCTACTTAACTACAAAACTATGAGAATGAAATTGAAAACACAATAATATTTTCAATCTAAGCTCAACAGTTTATATAGTCATATGGGTCTGAACTCAGTTTAGCACTCATACATTTTGCTGTCTTTGGCTTTTTAGCAACCATAGCCACCACTATCCTATTAGGCAGAATTGGTGTTAAACCACTAAACATCACATGATCACCATTGATTACTTTGGTTGGCACTACTGTATGGAGAGTTTTGCTGATTAATAACAGTTATATGCTAGCATAAGAGATGGTGATCATGTGATGTTTATTGTTAATTAATAATATTTAAAACTTTATCTGAATTTATACTTAAATATAATTCTAACTTTACTCAAAAATATGCATCTAATGCTTATATATTTAAATTTAAGTTGTTAGTTTCTAGGTAGTATGGTATTACAGCCATATTAATGGTAATTTGGCATGGCTGGTTACTTTCTTAACCCAATTGGTCTAGATCTTAATTTTATAGTTACATCATAAACCTTTTTTAAGACTAAAATAGTCTTTGTGCTGGTAATATTATTTAGATATATATTTGGAATATAAATCACAAATTTTACAATTTATATGGTGTGTATTATATATGTATGTGTGTGTTTGATAAATAATAGAAGTACGCTAAAGACTACTCTAATGGGTTGGCCTTTAAATAATCTTTTAATTTTTCCCAGCAGTTACAGTAGAGTAAAATAATGATAGTGATGGTAAAGATAAAATTTGTTTTGAAGTTTATATCTATCAAGAGTTCCTAAGTGCACTTTCTTAATTTATTTCAGATATTGTTGAAGTGCATTAATATATTTCAAATATTTGTGTATATGTGTAAGTATATGCATATCTTGTTTTCTTAATAATAAAATTGTTTTTATAGGTAGCTATAGTTCATTCATGCAGAAAGAAATCTTTGAACAACCAGAAAGTGTTGTTAACACTATGAGGGGTCGTGTAAGGTTTGAAACAAATCAAGTGGTTTTAGGAGGTATTAAAGATTATATCCCAGAAATCAAACGTTGCCGAAGATTATTGCTTATAGCCTGTGGTACCAGTTATCATAGTGCTGTTGCAGTAAGTATATATTTTTTTTTATTAAATCACTATATTGATATTTTTTTAATTCTCATTATTTTTAAATATATATTTTTATAGATATGAATTTTAATCAGATTTGTGGGGTTTTTTTTTCCAAATTTATGGTCAGACAATATGAATTGTTTTAATTCATCTCTTATCATAGTTTAAATATAATACTGTTATGAGCTTTGATTGTTAACAGTTCCTGATTTATTCATTGCAACATTTGTATTTGCAAAAAGTATACTTAGAAAATTATCATTTAATAAATGTGTAATATATTTACCTATAAATGATAAAATTTACTTATACAAAATAATTATGCAGTGAGTTACTTGAAAACTCAAATGACATTTGAACACCAAAATCTCGCAAAAATTAAATACTGTGACACATATGTAATAGTACCTAAAAAAGACCACAATCTAGACTTAAATATAGTTGAAATTAAATAAAAATTAGATAAAGAAATATAATGTACTATTGACTGTTATAGTTTTAATAATGTAAATAATCAAATCTTTTTTGCCAATTTTCATTGTCTTGAAAATGTTATAAGTAAATTATGACATTTATTTAAAATTGAGCAAATAAATACTTTTGATCAAATAAAATTGATTATTAATTGCATAATGCACGAAATCATTTTTCTTTTCAAAGTAACTTTCAATTATGTTGACTGTATTTTACAATTACAATGATCTTATTTTTAGATACAAGCAAAAGCATGTTCATAAGAATTTAATCTAAAAATTGATTGAGTGAATATATTTTACCTAATTTATACATTTTATTTTTAATATACTTTACGTTCTATTATCAAAGTTTTTGTTTTGTATTTTCTAACCAATAAAACTTTGAATGTTTTTTTTTTTTTTTGTGGGAAATGCTGATAATTTTTTTTTAAACAAATAATTTATGAAATTATTTATTTTACATAAGTGCAATCAGAATCAAATAAAAAATTAGATAATGAAATGTAATATATAGTTGATTATTGTAATTTTAATAATATGAATGATCAAATCTTGTTTTGTTTTTTTTGCCAGTTTATGTTTATGATAAAAACCTCCCTTATTTTGAATATGTATAATTTAAGCAAATAAATAATATTTTTAACATATGTTTGGTAATCTTTGATTATATAAAACTGATTATTAACTGTGTATTGCAAGATATCTTTTTTCCCTCAAAATGACTCACAATTACATAATTTTTGCTGCAGCTAATACTCATATTTTAAAATTTAATATTAATATACTTGGTTTTTGATTACTTATTATATTGAATGAAACATATATATGTATGATTTTGTTGTCAATAACAATGAAAATCTATTTTTGATATGTTGTTAATGAAAGCACTAGTAATTATCTTGCAAGGTCATTGGATAAAAATTAAATAAAGTACATTAATTTTATTTTAATCTTATAATGAAAATATAATATTGTATACTGTAAAATAAATAAACTCTGTATTGTATTATATATATTTTTATGAATATCACCATTTTATTTTTGGATGATGTAACTTTAATGAAGTTAGCATCTTGTGATGTCATAAAACTTATAAATGGACATTAGGGAAAAAAAAATGCTATTGTTTTAAAAAGAAAGTTTTGACTTTTTTTTTAAAGATCATTGTAGCCAATATGTCAAATCCTTGCATAAAGATCCATCATTAACCAGGGTGACGGTGTATTTTTGTTATTATGCAATCAAAATTAAAGTGTACAACACTTAAAAAGACTATTTTTGAACATGAGTCCACACACTTATTTTGGTTTTATAATATTAAGAATACACCTGGGTCTCGTTTTATGCGGTAGATAGGTTCCACAGAAAACCCGCATTAAAAAAAATCGCACAAAAATAAACTTAACTTACATTGAAAAATGGGGGATAGGGTCTGTAATTTTCAGAATTCGCATAAAAGCAAAGCAATAAGGAAAAAATACTTTAAAATTCGCATTAAAAAAATAAGGAAATAAAGTATGACTAATAAAAAATATCAAATATTTGAAAAAAATTGGTACAAGACAAACTTTTTTTACTTTTTTTTATTAACTATATTATTTAATTTGACATTTTTTCATACCTATTTTAATTATTATCACTATTTGATGATATGCGGTTTGTTTGTAAACTGGTAAGAAATCAGATTCGTCGATGTGATGTGATGTAGCTTCTCCTTGAACGAAGTCAAGAATCTCACAGTAATTATGCCCAGAGAAACTTGTTAGCCACTTTATTTTTCATTCCCCACTCTAAGTTTTCCCATATTCTGCTCCATCCATTTACACAACTAGTGCCAATTTCAGTCTTGTGCTGTGTAAATGGTTTTTCTGTTGACAACTGATTTTTACTACTGAAATAAATTTTAAATGTTCACATTTTGTTTCTATATTAAAAAAATGAGATGCAATCAAAACAAAAAGATTATACATTATCATTAGAAACATTATTTTCAGTTTATAAAATCAATAAAATCTTCGTTATTTATTTTAAAAATCTACATTATTTATTTCTGTTATACCTAACAAAATACATTTTAAAAGTTTAAAATTTTTGAATATTTATTGCGATATTTTTATATGTAAATATAAATCTATTATTATTATTTACTCATTAGTATAAGTAGGTTATTTATTCTAAATACAGCTTCAGGCCATATTCACATTAGCTGCTAATAAAACGTTATATTTTTGAGAAAAAAAAGTATTTCAAGTCAAAATAAGTTATTAATAATTTAAATTTCTTGATATCTATAATTATAGTGAAATATGAAAAATATTAAGAAGAAACATGAATCGCATAACTTCAAAATCGCATTAAAATAATCCGCATAAAACGAGACCCAGGTGTACTGTGAAAATTGAAGGAAATTTATTTTTAGTTATGTTAATAAAAGCTTTTCTTTAAAAGTATATATATATTTTCTTTCTTTCTTTCTCTTTCCTTGGAAAAATTCATGAAAGAATATTAAAATGGATATTTGAAGAAAAAAAAATTTTTCCCCATTAATTTTTGTGAAGTGAAAATTTGAAATTGAATAATTTGATTCACTGATTTTTAAGTCATGTGACCATTTGCTTAGAAAATCAAATAACAAATTCATTCAATTAACCTTGATCCAGGAACCTTGAGAATGCATGATAACAATTGTGTTTTGGGCTGATACTATGAAAAATAGAATGGATATTAAAAAAACTTTTAAATCTTGATTAGTTTAATGAATTAATAGTTTATAAATATTTGGTCTTTTTTTTAACCACAACAATTAATTTTTTAATTGCTAATTATATTTCATTATTTACTTCTGGGGTGTATTCTGTTTAGAATTTTTTTATATAATTATTTGATGATAATGTATTTTATTGTATTTAGGTGCAGAAACTATAATTTGAAACCATCTTATATATATGACATAGGATGTTGATACTGATGTCTTAGATACTGTTATTTTATTTACATGAGTTCGTTACTAGTAATGAATTTTTTCTGAAGAGGTTAAAGGTTATACCGCAATTCTAATTAGGCATTCTCTTTCAACAGTAAAGCTCCTTAATGAAACTTTTGTTCATCATTAAATTATTTTGCCACTTGAAAAACTGCTCACCAGATGAATACTTTTGTTTATTTTATATGAATAATTGTGCATGTGTGTGTGTGTGTGGTGATGTGTTGTTTTGCCTTTTTTTATTACCCTAGAATTTTATTTGAAAGAACAATTTAATAATAAATTATTTTATTTATTTGGTATTAAAATATTTATTGTTAAAAAAAATTATATTTAAATATTAACTAAATGTAATCTTGAGAAATTTAAAAAAATTTTATGTGATAGTAACAAAACTCATTTCAATTTTTACATAGACTCGACAACTTCTCGAAGAATTAACTGAGCTTCCAGTTATGGTAGAATTAGCCAGTGATTTTCTTGACAGAAGCACACCTGTTTTTAGAGATGATGTTTGTTTTTTTATATCACAGTCAGGTATTGAATTTTATTTTAAAAATTAAATGTTATATAGATATAGATATTTAAATCAGACATATGATGAAAAAAAAAAAAAAAAATGAATAAATTAAAAGTTGTGGTATACAAATGTTTTAACCAGAAAGGGATATTTCACTGTGACACTTATAAATAATTTATTGGCTGAATTTCATTTAAATTTTATGAATGTTTCAACTTCATCAAGCATTGTAGATTATCTGCTAATAGTATACAGTATTTAAAATTATACTGTAGTATGCTTATAATTTTCATTTTTAAGTTTTTACATTAAATAAGCAATAGATTTGCAAGAGTCTATTGCTTTTATCGTTCTAGTCAAGTTTTATTATTGCAGTGTATTATTAATTTATTTATTAATCGGTCTTCTAATCAAAGAAATATTAAGCATTCTTATTTATGACTTAAAGAAAGACTATTTAGTTATTAAAGAAGTAAAAAAAGTTACAATCTAAACACTGCGCTTGTAAAATTTATCGAGTATTACATAACTTAACATCGTCCAATATTGACACAAAGTAAATTAAAATTTCAGAAGTTCTAATAAGAATATTATAATAAGAAATGGATTTAAAATGAAGGATTTATATATTCACGCTCTCACTTCTAGACCCTTAAAGATTGGTTCATATATTATCATTTGAGTTTGGAAATAAGATGGCTGCTCTTATTTCCTTAAAGTCTCTATCTTGTGCTGGGACGAGAGTATCCTTGCAGTTTTAATACTATTGTTTAATGGTGCTAATGAGCAGGGATGATTATGTTCTATATATTGAAAGATAAGAAATATTGTTTATAATTATAATCAGAAATTTTACTAATTGAAGTTTTTTTTATTGTTTAATTATAAATCCTTTTTTTTTTTGCTTGAAACTGAAAGGTCTAAATATTTGCAGTCTAATTTTAAATTATATGAAAAAAATTCTCCCATTATATATTTATAATTACAACATAATTATTATTATTTTTCATTTATTGTTAATTAATCTGTATTCTATTTCACCGAGCTTCTAGGCAAGTGCTCTGAAGTGTCAGTTCTAGGCATACAATTTGAAATAAATAAGATGTTTAAAATTAAAGAAGTAGCAGGCTTTGTCTTTTAGGAGTTATTACCACTTTCTAATTTGTAAGATATAGACTATAATAATTTGAATAATTTGCCTCTTGACATTATTACTAGCAATATGCTATGGAATAATTTTAATAACAATCAACTTTTAACTACAGATACTATTTTAAAATCAGCACTCAATTTAAAATTGCAAAAATGCTTACTAGATTATGCATGTGGAAATGGTAAAACATTTCTGTAGTGTGCATTAATTCTAAAAGTTGATTTAATTAATAAAAAAATATATTGTTATGTGGATTGGAATAACAGCTACTTTATAGCCCAGACTTTTATCTAACAGAATCTTACTTTTGATATGGACCGTTATACACAGGATATTTTAGAACTATTAATTCAAATTTTTAAAAATTAAAATAAAAAATATTATTACAGAATGAAAATTAATAATGAAGAAATTGTCACAAATAACATCATGTACCTTGAAATTTTTTTTAAGAATTTTACATTGTTGAATTTTTATAATTTTAAATTAAATATAAAACTTAATTTGAAATATTTTTATTTGTAAATCTATTCCAATTAAAACTATTGCAAAATAGCCCCTGGTAATTCATAATGTGATATAGTCGTGATATAATTGAAAAAATTAGGATTACAAACAAGTTTAGGATATGAAGCCAATCTAGATCAATTGACAGTCAATTCTGCTTATTTTCTAATTATTGGTCAGTAAATGAGTATCTAATTGCTCTCAGTTAAAGGGTAATCAGGCTGGAAAATTATTAAAAAATTCAGAGTATATTTGTCATTTGTTTTGCCTGTCAATAATATCTTCTTCACTTTTTACAAATTTGTTTTTTATTAGAAAATTAAACTCTCTAAAGAAAGTGATCATTTTTATTAATTTGAATTTACAGTATTTTAAACCATAAATTGCCAATAGCTACATGATTTCTACATGTAAGTCACATGATAATAGCTAAAGCGTAATAAACCATAGAATCTACCATCTGCAATTGAGACATCTTCTATAGGAATCTACTTTTTATCTGTAGAGTTTGCTTTAACAACAAATTGTAGATTTTATGATTTCTTAAGCTTTGGCTTTTACCATGTGATTTATAATATTTTGTAATCATATCATAGAATACTCTTGTTCCAAATATGTTACTCGGAATTATTTCGCAGGCATACTCATAATGAGTCATTTTAATAAACTTGTGAATACAATTTTACTTTTTTTTTTTTAGCGAGGCCCATTTATTCAATTCTCCTTTTGTCAGATTGAATAAATGGACATTGCTAAATAAAAAGTAAAATTGTATTTGCAAGCTTATTAAAATGACTCTTTACGAGTTTTCCATCAAAATATTTCTGAGTAATGTATTTGGAATGATAGTGTTTTGTGATATGATTATAATCGTAAACATTATATATTCAAACATGCTGCTGATATTAGTAACAATATTTTGTATATGATAATTTGATTTCAATCCATGTTACTTAATAATAATAATAAAAATTCTCTCAATTACTAATTGTAGTCCATTCATTTTTAAATGAAGTTAAATTTTAAGGCCTAAAAATAACAATTATTTTACAAAAATTAAAAATCAACTTTTCAATAAAGAAATAATAAAAATGAGTGATGAAGTATAAACAAGGACTGCTTTCTGTCTGATGTCACATATGTTTTCAACCTTGATATTAATTAAAATACTAAGGTTTTGTTGTTAATAATCTAAATGGATGTTAAATATTGAAGCCTTCTAATGTAAATTGCAGCATCATATTAATAATGTACTATTGCTTTAACTTACAATAAAAATTTGACCTATCACTAATGCAATTTTTTTTTATAATAAATTATTTTTACAAAAAATCAAGTCAGATGTCACATGCCCTAATTTAATAAGCTTGTATTTACAAATATTATATATAGAGCTCACAAAACAAGCTCTTAACAAGCTTTGTAGAATGTCCCCAACCTCAGATCGGTTTCTGCTACTGGCGTCCTCAGTGAGGTGCTAGGATATGCAATCATTAGATTAAAAATACCAGGACAAGCCTAGCACTTTATTTAATGTATAACTATTAAGTAGAAAATCTGAATTTTTTTTGCTATGATGGTTTTGGCGATTTTATTTTGCTAAAGCTATATGGTGTATCTGAACTTAGTTCAGACCCATATGGCTATTTAAGTTAGATAGCTGGATAGGAAGACATATGGATGTCTGAAAATTTCAGATTTTCTACTTAACAGTACATTTGCTAAAGTGCTGGGTTTGTCCTGGTATTTTTAATCTAATGATTGCATATCCTAGCACCTCACTGAGGACGCCAGTAGCAGAAACCGGTCTGAGGTTGGGGATATTCTACAAAACTTGTTAAGAGCTTGTTTTGCGAGCTCTATATATAAATTATTTTTAGATAAATAATAAATCTATTTATTATTAGAGTTTTCTCTTTTCATTATTATTGTTCTCTGTGATGAACTCAAAAAAAGAAAAAAGATTATTGGATTGAAGCTCAACTCTTGTCACATGAACTTCAAAAGATGACTCATTCAATTTAGTATTATTATTAATTAATTAATACAATGATGTAGTTTGATGGTTATAATTTTTTGTAAAAATATATTTTGATTTGCTTTCGTTTATTATATATGTAGTGTGTGTCACAGTGAAAGAGTAACTAGTGATTGGTTCTCTCCAAGCTGTCTGCACCAGCCTCTGTAAATCAACATGTTATATAGTGACAAAATTTAGTTTTGTTCACAAAAATGTTAAGATTCTAGCATGTCTGGATTATAATGTAAACATAAAATGTTAGAGGGTGTTTTCTACTTCAAAAACTCTTAATGGAACAATTCATCTGCATTAAATTTTGTTTTAAATTGACCAAATTTGATAGTGAAACATTTAAAATGATGCAACGTGTGTATGGCAGTGAAGGTATGAGTTCAAGAATATTTTCAAGTGGTTTGTAAAATTTCATGTTGGCAGCACAGAGGATTGAAGATTGCCTATGAAAATATGAAATACATTTCATTTTATAACTTATAATCCAAATATACTACTATCTTAAAATTTTTGAGACGAATAGTTAAAGTATACTATTACATAATAAGTGCATTGGTTCAGAGATGAGTTTTTGGTTGCTTGAGCGAGAACTAGTTACTTTTTCACCAGAGCACACTGATTTTACATTGTTTATGCTAGACCAGTTTTGATCATTGTTATAAGACACATATTTATGTTTCTTCTTCTGAGGTCATAAAAATGAAATTGCTGAAATAAAATGATCTAGGGTCCAATCTGTGTAGTTAGATAAGGATGTATATTATGCATTGATGTATTAAAAAACATTATTATTACAAATAGATTTAAGTAATGTAAATTGTTCCAACAGCAGATTTTTTTTTCATATGTCATAGCATCGGCTGGGACGCGAACCCACAACCGTCTGCAACCAACTACTTGCTTGCAAGGCTGCTGCGATGACCTCTTGGCTAACAGCAGATTTGTTATTGCAAATTTTAAAAAACTTGTTAAATAAAGAAATTGAATTTATATAGTGCATAAGTCTTAAATCCATCTTTTTATTTATTTAAATGAGGTAATGGTTTGTATAAGTGAAAAGGTGTTTAGTTTTATTATTCACCACAAATATTTTAAGGCTCTAGCCTGTGTGGATTATGAGTTACAACATGAAATGTGACAATGTGTTTTATGCTTTTATAGATCATCTTCGTTGCTGCGTCTGCCATCACATAATATTTCGAATCATTTGGAAATATTTTTGCGACTCATGACTTCACTCCCATACACAGTTTGAATCCCTTCAAACATTTCAGTAGTAGTTTTGTCTAATTTAAAACAAAATTTCATGTTATCACTTCGTCGTGGATTCACATTTCTGTGGCAAATAGTTAAGCTACATTGCTATGTAAACATGTGTTAATTCAGAGATAGTGCTGCAGGAAGCTTGGAGAGAGAATTAGCTATCTTTTCACAGGCACACACTCTTATATCTTAATTAATAAAGCAAGTCATATATAACATGACATTACTTTTATGAGCTTGTAATTACAAAAATGCACATAGAGAGCGTACCAATAGCTCTAACAAGCTCGTAAATTAACAAGTGCGGTTATGAGAAATATTTAAAATCTCTATCCAGAACACTCTTATCTCCAGACCATGGTTTCGGGCTTATGGCCCACGTCAGTGGAGAGCTAGAATATTCGGACACTAGACCTAAAATATCAACTCAAAAAACCAGCACTTATTTCAAACGTATATTTAAGAAGAAACTCTGAATTTTTCGGACATGAAAATGTCTTTAAATCCAGCTATCTAACTTAAATAGCTATATGGGACTGAAGTATATTCAGATCTACCATATTCTAATAGGCTCAGCATAGCCAAAGCCTTAAAGGTAAAATTATAATAATTAATAAAGCAAGTCATATATAACATGACATTACTTTTATGAGCTTGTAATTACAAAAATGCACATAGAGAGCGTACCAATAGCTCTAACAAGCTCGTAAATTAACAAGTGCGGTTATGAGAAATATTTAAAATCTCTATCCAGAACACTCTTATCTCCAGACCATGGTTTCGGGCTTATGGCCCACGTCAGTGGAGAGCTAGAATATTCGGACACTAGACCTAAAATATCAACTCAAAAAACCAGCACTTATTTCAAACGTATATTTAAGAAGAAACTCTGAATTTTTCGGACATGAAAATGTCTTTAAATCCAGCTATCTAACTTAAATAGCTATATGGGACTGAAGTATATTCAGATCTACCATATTCTAATAGGCTCAGCATAGCCAAAGCCTTAAAGGTAAAATTATAATAATTAATAAAGCAAGTCATATATAACATGACATTACTTTTATGAGCTTGTAATTACAAAAATGCACATAGAGAGCGTACCAATAGCTCTAACAAGCTCGTAAATTAACAAGTGCGGTTATGAGAAATATTTAAAATCTCTATCCAGAACACTCTTATCTCCAGACCATGGTTTCGGGCTTATGGCCCACGTCAGTGGAGAGCTAGAATATTCGGACACTAGACCTAAAATATCAACTCAAAAAACCAGCACTTATTTCAAACGTATATTTTAAGAAGAAACTCTGAATTTTTCGGACATGAAAATGTCTTTAAATCCAGCTATCTAACTTAAATAGCTATATGGGACTGAAGTATATTCAGATCTACCATATTCTAATAGGCTCAGCATAGCCAAAGCCTTAAAGGTAAAATTATAATAATTAATAAAGCAAGTCATATATAACATGACATTACTTTTATGAGCTTGTAATTACAAAAATGCACATAGAGAGCGTACCAATAGCTCTAACAAGCTCGTAAATTAACAAGTGCGGTTATGAGAAATATTTAAAATCTCTATCCAGAACACTCTTATCTCCAGACCATGGTTTCGGGCTTATGGCCCACGTCAGTGGAGAGCTAGAATATTCGGACACTAGACCTAAAATATCAACTCAAAAAACCAGCACTTATTTCAAACGTATATTTAAGAAGAAACTCTGAATTTTTCGGACATGAAAATGTCTTTAAATCCAGCTATCTAACTTAAATAGCTATATGGGACTGAAGTATATTCAGATCTACCATATTCTAATAGGCTCAGCATAGCCAAAGCCTTAAAGGTAAAATTATAATAATTAATAAAGCAAGTCATATATAACATGACATTACTTTTATGAGCTTGTAATTACAAAAATGCACATAGAGAGCGTACCAATAGCTCTAACAAGCTCGTAAATTAACAAGTGCGGTTATGAGAAATATTTAAAATCTCTATCCAGAACACTCTTATCTCCAGACCATGGTTTCGGGCTTATGGCCCACGTCAGTGGAGAGCTAGAATATTCGGACACTAGACCTAAAATATCAACTCAAAAAACCAGCACTTATTTCAAACGTATATTTAAGAAGAAACTCTGAATTTTTCGGACATGAAAATGTCTTTAAATCCAGCTATCTAACTTAAATAGCTATATGGGACTGAAGTATATTCAGATCTACCATATTCTAATAGGCTCAGCATAGCCAAAGCCTTAAAGGTAAAATTATAATAATTAATAAAGCAAGTCATATATAACATGACATTACTTTTATGAGCTTGTAATTACAAAAATGCACATAGAGAGCGTACCAATAGCTCTAACAAGCTCGTAAATTAACAAGTGCGGTTATGAGAAATATTTAAAATCTCTATCCAGAACACTCTTATCTCCAGACCATGGTTTCGGGCTTATGGCCCACGTCAGTGGAGAGCTAGAATATTCGGACACTAGACCTAAAATATCAACTCAAAAAACCAGCACTTATTTCAAACGTATATTTAAGAAGAAACTCTGAATTTTCGGACATGAAAATGTCTTTAAATCCAGCTATCTAACTTAAATAGCTATATGGGACTGAAGTATATTCAGATCTACCATATTCTAATAGGCTCAGCATAGCCAAAGCCTTAAAGGTAAAATTATAATAATTAATAAAGCAAGTCATATATAACATGACATTACTTTTATGAGCTTGTAATTACAAAAATGCACATAGAGAGCGTACCAATAGCTCTAACAAGCTCGTAAATTAACAAGTGCGGTTATGAGAAATATTTAAAATCTCTATCCAGAACACTCTTATCTCCAGACCATGGTTTCGGGCTTATGGCCCACGTCAGTGGAGAGCTAGAATATTCGGACACTAGACCTAAAATATCAACTCAAAAAACCAGCACTTATTTCAAACGTATATTTAAGAAGAAACTCTGAATTTTTCGGACATGAAAATGTCTTTAAATCCAGCTATCTAACTTAAATAGCTAGATTGGACGAGTGCTCTTCCGATCTACCATATTCTAATAGGCTCAGCATAGCCAAAGCCTTAAAGGTAAAATTATAATAATTAATAAAGCAAGTCATATATAACATGACATTACTTTTATGAGCTTGTAATTACAAAAATGCACATAGAGAGCGTACCAATAGCTCTAACAAGCTCGTAAATTAACAAGTGCGGTTATGAGAAATATTTAAAATCTCTATCCAGAACACTCTTATCTCCAGACCATGGTTTCGGGCTTATGGCCCACGACAGTGGAGAGCTAGAATATTCGGACACTAGACCTAAAATATCAACTCAAAAAACCAGCACTTATTTCAAACGTATATTTAAGAAGAAACTCTGAATTTTTCGGACATGAAAATGTCTTTAAATCCAGCTATCTAACTTAAATAGCTATATGGGACTGAAGTATATTCAGATCTACCATATTCTAATAGGCTCAGCATAGCCAAAGCCTTAAAGGTAAAATTATAATAATTAATAAAGCAAGTCATATATAACATGACATTACTTTTATGAGCTTGTAATTACAAAAATGCACATAGAGAGCGTACCAATAGCTCTAACAAGCTCGTAAATTAACAAGTGCGGTTATGAGAAATATTTAAAATCTCTATCCAGAACACTCTTATCTCCAGACCATGGTTTCGGGCTTATGGCCCACGTCAGTGGAGAGCTAGAATATTCGGAAACCATGGTCTGGAGATAAGAGTGTTCTGGATAGAGATTTTAAATATTTCTCATAACCGCACTTGTTACGAGCTTGTTAGAGCTATTGGTACGCTCTCTATGTGCATTTTTGTAATTACAAGCTCATAAAAGTAATGTCATGTTATATATGACTTGCTTTATTAATTATTATAATTTTACCTTTAAGGCTTTGGCTATGCTGAGCCTATTAGAATATGGTAGATCTGAATATACTTCAGTCCCATATAGCTATTTAAGTTAGATAGCTGGATTTAAAGACATTTTCATGTCCGAAAAATTCAGGGTTTCTTCTTAAATATACGTTTGAAATAAGTGCTGGTTTTTTGAGTTGATATTTTAGGTCTAGTGTCCGAATATTCTAGCTCTCCACTGACGTGGTTCTTATGGCCCGAAACCATGGTCTGGAGATAAGAGTGTTCTGGATAGAGATTTTAAATATTTCTCATAACCGCACTTGTTAATTTACGAGCTTGTTAGAGCTATTGGTACGCTCTCTATGTGCATTTTTGTAATTACAAGCTCATAAAAGTAATGTCATGTTATATATGACTTGCTTTATTAATTATTATAATTTTACCTTTAAGGCTTTGGCTATGAGCCTATTAGAATATGGTAGATCTGAATTTACTTCAGTCCCATATAGCTATTTAAGTTAGATAGCTGGATTTAAAGACATTTTCATGTCCGAAAAATTCAGAGTTCTTCTTAAATATACGTTTGAAATAAGTGCTGGTTTTTTTGAGTTGATATTTTAGGTCTAGTGTCCGAATATTCTAGCTCTCCACTGACGTGGCCATAAGCCCGAAACCATGGTCTGGAGATAAGAGTGTTCTGGATAGAGATTTTAAATATTTCTCCGACGCTCTTCCGATCTTGTTAATTTACGAGCTTGTTAGAGCTATTGGTACGCTCTCTATGTGCATTTTTGTAATTACAAGCTCATAAAAGTAATGTCATGTTATATATGACTTGCTTTATTAATTATTATAATTTTACCTTTAAGGCTTTGGCTATGCTGAGCCTATTAGAATATGGTAGATCTGAATATACTTCAGTCCCATATAGCTATTTAAGTTAGATAGCT